>JANEYF010005420.1:0-731701 GCA_029963845.1 Rhamnusium bicolor | reverse complement strand
TTAGAATATTTGTTACACAAGTTTGCACCATCGCTATACCTTTCAGAATCTTCCATAAAACGTTGACCTTCATCATCATCGAGGAAATAATTTAAATCATAATTCACGGCATGCAGTGAATCCATACTTAGAATCATATAATTGACAAGCTAATCTTTCGATGGCTGAACCAATGTCTTCTGCTTTCATCCATCCTTAAGCTGAATATTGCATCCACATCTTTGCTGCTTATTCTATAAATTAAATATTCAAATAGCAAAATATATAAAAAAACAGTTATCAAATAACTTACATGGAAATATTGATGTAGAACAATTCATTGAAATCGAAATATATTAGCACCTAGTCTGATTCAACATGCAAGTGACCTATTATTATATTTTATAATACTCCAAGCATTCTTTCAATATTCCATTTATTATCTAGTTTATACTTTATACGTTATACTAACTAAACTAATAGGTAATTAAAATATTAATACAGTTTTATTTTAATAAGAAATTAAATATCAAATTTTATTGAAGCAGTACTTTTTCCACCAGGATATGCTGAAGAACGTTGACCTAAATATGATAATGTGAATTTACCACCCGAGGAATTTATTTTTGTTAGTAGTGTCCACATTTATAATTTCAGCAATCCGTTTTGGTAAAAATGATTTAAAACTTGTAATTGTACTTTCCTCAAACAAGGTTACTAAGATTGAATTTCCAAATCGTGTATTAAGCAAGGACATATTTTTTATGGTATAAGCTTTATTCACAATTAATGAAGAAATAGGTTTTTGTTCCAAAACCTGTGTATCTTGATTTATAAACTCATTAAGTGCTTGTAAATCGGCTTCGGAGATTGCCATACTTAAATGAATGTTTACTATGAAAGAATTGCAAAAAGTAATATTAGTTATTGCTCACTTGAAGTAATTGAGATCAGTGCACTGTGCTATATGCTATTTCTGCTGACTTTTTAACTGTAGACGATTCACAATAGGTATGATATTCTTCTGCTATAGCATCCATTTTATAGTACTAACACAACCCCACCACCTTAAGATTGTTGGTTAATTATACCTCACCACTCGAATTACTTATCATGATTCTACGTACTCACCACTCTAAGTACACATTACTACAATTACCCTCAACCACTCTAAGTACTCGTTACTCTAATTACCCGCCACACTCAGTATGCATTACTCTAATTACCCACCCCACTGTAATTACTCATTACTCTAATTACGCACCACACTAAGTACTTATTGCTACAATTACGCTTCACCACTTTAAGTACTTATTACTCGAATTACCCATCACGGTATGTACTCATTGCTACAATTACGATTCACCACTTTAAGTACTTATTACTACAATTACCCAGCACTCTAAAAACACAAATGTAAATAAATATGATTTAAATTCTTAAGTAAGCCATATTTTATGTTCACAGAATCATTGATAAGTGCCTTAATATATACATTCACATACAATTACAAGGTACATAATATATTATTTGTTATTTAAAGAAGAAAAATATATAGATATACTTTAATTTCAATAAGATAAATTCATAATTAAACATGGTTAAATCATTTTCGATATCATCGGCAAATTATCCCAACGCGTAAAACTTGCACCACAAGAAAAGCACATATACATTCTACGTCCTTTCTGTAGCAGACTAACAACGTAAATGAATGTGTATTGTGTGTTAACTAACTCCTCGCCCTCGTTTGTAACGACGAGACGGGTTAAGGCAACCCCACCACATTTCTACTTATTGTTGCACTCACATCTTACGTTTACACATTTAAGCACAATCCACCACTCGAGAATGAGGGTGCACTTATTTAGAGAAGATACAATGCGTCGCAGTCTCGTGCATCGCTTTTAATTGTTGACACAATACCGGTGCCGTATTAATTCATTATTTTTAAATAAAACAAATGTTCATTGTTTTCATTTATTAATACTGAATAGACGCAATTAAAATAATACTCGTAATATTCTTAGTATTCATCTATGCGCATTAATGACGTACTGTATCTTCTCTAAGTAATTCTGCTCTACCTACCATGATTCTACATACTCACCACGCTAAGTACTTATTGCTACAATTATGCTTCACCACTTTAAGTACTCATTACTCTAATTACCCATCATGCTATGTACTCACTGCTACAATTACACTTCACCACTTTAATTACTTATTACTACAATTACCCAGCACTCTAAATACTCATTACTACAATTACCCTTCACCACTCTAAGTACTTATTACTATAATTACCAATCACTCTAAGTACTCATTACTACAATTACCCACTACCACTCTAAGTACTCATTACTCTAATTACCCACCCCAATTGTAATTACTCATTACTCTAATTACCCCCCCACCACAAATGTGGTGGGGGGAGACCCATTGCCGGTATTAGCCCCCTACTTGTGTTAGTCAGCCATTTCTGCATTTTGCACTTCTTAGAAGAAAATGCTGTTGACTTATCAAGTAGTATGGAATGATAAGGGGTATTATTAAGCACCACCACATATTTACATTTAAGCTATGCTAATGCGGGAATAAGTTGGTCATTTATCCATTTCTGAAAAATGTCTCGTCATGGTCTTATGGTAGTCTCTGTCATTGTTTTTAGTATTTAAAAAGAAATAACAGCCTCCCAGCCACCTAAGTTCACACCAAGCATGCAAAATTCTGATACGTTTTTTTTATTAATAGAAAATACGATTATTTAGTTTCATAAAATGTAACAAAATAAAATATAAGTATTTTCAATTAATAAAAGAAAAATAAGCATCAGTATTGCCCATAATTTTATATATCAAAATCCGTTGGTGTTTAAGATGAATTATTTGTTTTCATTTTTTGTTTTCATCAATAGAAAAAATTTTAATGGCATAGTTTGATGTTGGTAATCCTGGTGACGAGGGGAAGCTTACGCAGCCTTAAGCAAAAAGCTAATAATTAATAATTTTACGTGAATCCTACAATTTAAATTCCTGCTATGGTATGAGTAAAACTATATTCACATTTTTCATATACTAAATCCGGATTCCTATAATATAAATGTGTTTTAAAATGTCATTATTATAGGAGCTTTATTGTATTTTCATATTTGTATAATTATTTTTACAAAACCATAATAGGGCGAGTCAATAGTGTGATCTCCTTCAATCATTTTTAAACCATTAGAAATACAACAATTTGTTGAATACAAAAGTTTTTTGGATCGATAAGATCTCTCATTTAAAATTTTTGCGAAATCTCAAAGACGCTTCAATTTTCTATTAGATACAAAAATTACTTTGTTTACGTGGATAACTTTTCGATCATTTTATAAGTGGAAAGAGTGCTACACAGTGTTGTTTCAATTTTTTTATTTGAATGCAGCGTTGTCAAGTTATTTATCATTTTCTGAAAATTATGGGATTTATAATGATCGGCAAAAAAAACTGTATTTACATAAAAAAAGGCCGTTAACATAAAAAAATCATACTATCAACTTTTATTTAGATATACAGGCTGTAATAAATTCGCTTTCACTCCAGGGATCCCGGAAACAGTGAGAGATACAGCATCGGTTAAATTGAGCAAAGTTGCAGAATTTAGTCATCAGGAATTTAGTCATCAGAAATTGAGACCGAAACTACTTCTTCCTGTTCTTGAAATTTTCGAAAAAAGTAAAATTTTGAATTTTCGTTTTTATTTTTTCTTGGTGTTATTTGAAGAGATGTCGAAAACTAAAAACATTTTTACCAAGACGGTAGCACAGATGGCTAGATCATTGTTATGTGGTAGAACACGGCTTAGTCACTTACTGTCTATCTCTCCTGAGGTCGAACTTCAGCTACGGCATCTGGCAAATGTTGGTGGAAATGGTTGTTGTGTGTATGTGTGTGTGTGTCACTCCTAGTTGCGTGGTGGAATAGCAATGTGCTAAACTTTGCCAGGAAGTTATATAAATAAGACTACATAAAAAAAGAAAACTTAATTTTTGTATGTAATAGAAAATTTAAGCACCCTGTAAATTTCTAAATAAACTTGGTTTATTTATTATCGAAGGAGAATACACTATTGACTGATTTTTGTGGGGTTGCTTTATCGCACGTACGAACTCTTCAAATCAATACGAAGTATACAGTATAATCCCTAGTCAAAAATCGTGTGTTGAGATGACATTTTTATCACTGCAATTTGTTTGGTCGTAATCACACAAAGCGGTGAAAAATGTCCAAGAAGCACCAAGTAAATTTGTTCATCAAGTTATTTTCTGGTTGAATAAATATCCCAAAAAACGCGTAATTATAAATTATTATACAAGAGATATAACCAAATTTTTATTAATTATATCAAGCGATAATCTGAACTAGATCTTATTAATGAATTGTATTTAGTTAGAGAATACATATAAAATACTATAAAAACGTTTAAAATAATTACTTTAACATAATTTCTGTTAACGGCCAAAGTATATTATTGATGAGGTAGTGAGTCCCAAGAAAGAAAAATTATGAGAATGCCACAAATAACATTCAGACAATATTTTACATCAATGAATATTACTCAAAATCATTTTATTTCGTCGCTTGAGAACGATAGTATTCTAAGGGACATTTTACTCAAACCAAAAATTTCATTATAATCTATTGTAAATATTTGTCTGCATCTTTCACGCTAGAAAATGTCACAAATGAATGAAAAATGGCGCCATAAACTTTATTTCAACAATCTATGCCCTTTGTTACTAGTTGAAACTTTAAGTAAAAATTTGATATCACAAATTGAAGAATATTTATTTTTATACGTTTTCTACCGTCTACTAAAATTCATGCTATACTTGAATTTTTTTGTACTAAAGTATACAGAGGCATATGGTTCTAAGCGAAATGTAAATATTACTTAATTTTCTTATTATTCCTACAATTTTGGGTAAATTTAAACCGTTCTACAGGTATCATGTCAGGCAGGGCCCGGTTTAGAGGCGGACAATCCAGACCCCTGACCGGGGCGGCGAACCTGAGGGCGGCATTTTCGCCCCCCAGAATGTGAGTCAAATATTGATAAATTAATTATTCTCAATTAATATAAATTTTACACTACTAGTTGATTTTTTCCCTAACTAAAACTAAGTACTATGCAATTTGCATTTGATCTTTGTGATTTGTTATGTTTTAAGGCTAGAAAAATATTAAAACACCTTTTTAAAAAAAGCATATTTATTTTTGGAATAAAACAAGACGTATAGTTAAAAGACGCGCATGACCTTGCATGAATTTGTAGGTATATAGTTACTTGTTTAAAATAGGAACTGCAAGACATAACATGCATGGACATATTTTCGCGCCTTACTATATAAAGAGTCATCTAAGCTCAATTGTGTTATTATTGCAAATGCGTCGGTGCCGGTGATAACATATCCTTGAAGTAAGTTTATAAATATTAAAAATATTTAACAGTTTAGTTCGGAATAGTGACTTGTGTGTGTTTTGTCAATTTCTAAAGGTAAGTACTTCGGCAAATACCAATATTAAATGGTAAAGAATTATTTTCAAAAATATTTTTCACAATACGTACTTATACATTTCTAAATAGTTTCTGTATGTTTGTGACGGATTTTTATTAATTTATTTGGGGTGTTCGCCGCGAAATAAGAGAAACAAAAAATCCGTCTTAAAAATTCAAACAATTTAGACAGGTATCTATTTTAAATATTTAATTTTTATATGTTCATTGTGGTGGTTCGCAATTTGTCTATTTTGTTGGAATCCACCGCACCTAAAAAAAAATCTTTGAAAAAATCCTACTAATTAATAAATTATAATTTTGTTTAGTAATAAGCCAATGCGTTGCATAAACAGATAAAAGAAGAAAAACCTTCAAATATGATTAGTCGGTGACGGCTTAGTCTGTCCGACAGTTTAAAAAAATGAAATGCCTAATTTTAATTACTAAAAGTATTAACTATTTTTTCAAAAGGGGGGGTTGAAAATTAGCCCGAAACGTTAAGAAATTCGTTTTTATATTTAAAAATAGATTAAGTAGGTAATTAAAACTAGGTATTTTATTTTTCAAAACTGTGAGACAGACTAATTGGATTTGAGGATTTTTCCAATTTTTATTTTTACCAACGCCGTGGCTTATTTTAACTACCGTATTTTGAATTGTTTAATTTGTTGTTTCAGAATGTCTGACGCGTAAAGAAAATTGTCTGACCATCAGTACATAAAGTGAATACTAGAGAAGGAAACCCAAAGGCACAAACAAGCTGGTGCTCTACACAGTTATTTACAGGGCAGGTCCGGTAGTACCATTAGTACCAAAACAAATATCTCCAAAAATTCAGATAAAAAGGAAAACACGGAATCATCAGAGAGTGTTGGTGACCAAGACCAATCAATACATCATATTTCTAAACCAACTTTGTCACCAAATGAAAGCAGTCTACCAACTGACACTGCCTAGGCACTTACAAAAAGCACTCTGGCTAGCACTAGTAGCACTCTACCTATACAAACTGATCCCACGCTACCACCCACGGAATGCACTGTACAAACTTTGGGTACAGATCCAGCATTGTGGCCCAGAATTTTAGGAGATGCCGAAAGATGTTTTTTAGTACGACAAACCATTGTCTAATTATTAATTAAAAATTTTCTTATGATGGTACTGGTCGAAAATTTAGCGCAAATTACTATTCTCGAATTTTAAGAAATGGAGAGCAAGTTATAAGAGACTGGCTAGTGTATTCCATTTCAAAAAACTGCATATTATGTTGCTTTTGCTGCAAAATTTACGGCCGAGTGTCATGTTCCCTTTCAAAAGAAGGTTTTAAAAGCTGGAAGAACTTCGTTGAAACTTTAAATGATCACGAAATTTCTGAAAATCATATTCAGGCTCAATAATCCTGGCTAGAACTCAGTCGAAGGTTAAAGTGTTGTACAACTATAGATGCAGCTGCCCAAAGAGTTATTAACGTTAATGAATCACTGGTACGAGGTACTTCTAAGGATTGTAGCAATTACTAAAATGCTGAATAAAAGTTGTTTAAGCTTTTCAAGATACAAGCGACAAGCTGTTTGAACATAATAGCCGCAACTTTTTAAAAATAGTTGAATTGCTATCTGAATTTGACTCCGTCATGGAGGGACACGTGCATAGAGTGCTTAAAAAGAGGAAACCAAAGCTCACTATCATATATTAGATATGTTTCCATCAATAAGTCTGATTCTGATTCAAACGATGTTGAAACAAAAACCTACGAAAGCTTTTTAGGTTTCTTACCTGTGGGAAGATCTAAAGGAAGACAACTAGATGAAATTATAATTGAAGAGCTTCATGAAATGGGACTTGATGTGCAAGACATAAGAGGGCAGGGATATGATAACGGAGCTAACATGAGGGGCAACAATACAGAAGTCCAATCTAGAATTAGGAATTTAAATCCGCGAGCATCCTGTGTTCCGTGTAGTAGTCACTCGCTCAATTAAGTGGTAAATGATATGGCAAAAGCATCCTTGGTAGCGGCCAATTTTTTTAATATGGTCCAAAAATATATTTATTTTTTTCTTCTTCTACTTTTCGATGGGCAATATTTTTAAAACATGTCCAAGGATTAACATTAACGCCCTTAAGATTTCAACTTGGTGAAATATACGACGCTTTGCTAAGCATTTATGAAAATCAAGACATCAATATCTTAATAAGAGACGAATCTTTGGGTTTTGCTAAGTTGCATTAAACAATTTAAATTTTTATGTTCAATAATCATATGGTATAAAATTTTAAACTGTATTAATCCCATAAGCAAGTTTATGCAAACAAAAGCTTTTGATTTGAAAAAAGCACTTGATCTTCTAGAGAACTGCAAAAATATCTTTAAAAATCTTCGATCAGATAAGTCTTTCAATGAAATTATTGTTGACGCAAGAGAATTGGCTGACAAAATTAACATTGAGGCCAATTTTGAAACAACAACGCCGCGACACCGCGTAAGAAGAAAAAAGACTAACTTTTCATATGAGGCAACTGACAAACCAATCGAAGATCCCAAAGAGAAATACAAAATAGAATTTTTTCTTCTATACTATTAATCAAGCATTAAACGCACTAGATAGTCGATTTGAACAACTGAATCACCATAGTAACCGTTTTCAATCTCTATATAATAATAATAATAATAATAATAATAATAATAATAATAACACCACATGAAATTACAACCCCCCTTTATCCCTGAAGGTCTGGAATGACCTTGTGTGGGCGGGGGCTACACATTTAGAGACAATGGACACACACCCAATATCCGAGTATACTACGATAAATCTCTCTCACAGAAAAATCCCAGTTCCTCGACCGGGAATCGAACCCGGGACCCCGAAGTTTCGAGGCAAGTACGTTACCTCTAGACCACGGAGCCATATATATAATATATAAGATTTGAAAACCATGCCTAAAGAGACACTGATAAAGATTTGCAAAGATTTGGAAAATATTTTGTCTGATGGTGAATCAGCTGTCATTAACGGTCTAGAATTATTAGCAGAAATTACTGCAGTTTGTGCACTTTTGGGCAAAAAAGAAAGTCCAAGTGATGTTGTTAAAATAATAACAATGCTAAATTTTGCTCCAAATCTTAGTATTGCCTTAAGAATACTACTGACTATTCCAATATCTGTAGCAAGTGGAGATAGAAGTTTTTCCAAATTAAAATTACTCAAAACCTTTTTTATGCTCAACTACTACGCAAAATCGACTAAACGGCTTGGCCATTTTAACAATTGAACATGAAATTGCTGATCAAATAAACTTAAAACAGGTAATAAAAAAATTTGCAGAATTAAAAGTGAGAAAAAATTCTTCTGATTATAACTCAAACAAACAATATATTAGTAGTTCTATGTATCTACCTTTTGTTTTCTATTTAGGTTTTAGGTACAAGTGAGAAATCTAAATCGTAATAGTGGTAAAATTGCATCCTGTATGTTTAAAACTAAGTAAATATTTTTAAGATAACTAGGTGTCTATAGGTACTGCAACTCTATTTTATTTTAATTCATACTGTTTTCTACCAAATGTTAAGTTTTAGTACTTGTTTCTCTTTAAATATACGTTTTTATTGCAAATTAAAACCATCTTTAATTAAGAAAAAATAACTTTAAAAGGGGCGGCAATTTGTTTTTTTGTCCGGGGCGGTGTAAACGCCAGAGCGGTCCCTGTGTCAGGGAAGTACTAGATTAGTTTGGCCTATTCGTTTCACATACAATATAAAAATGGGGCCAACGTAACATTTCTAGGGATTTATAATTTAAAAAAAAATAAGACATATTATTTGCTTCGTATGGATGCATTTAAAAAAAATATATTATAAATACCTATACCTTACATTTTATACCACCATTATCATTTAAATGAGCTAGTATAAAAGTTTTAGGTAGATAATAAATCAAACAAGATACTTCAAATATATTTTATCACAGACACTATTAAAACAACTACTTCACCCAAAAGCAAGACGACATTGGATTAAATAATAATATTCCTAGTATTAGAAGTAAAAAAACTGCTGCCAATTACTTGGGGATCAGAACTTCCTCACGGTAGTAAAACTCGACGTGTGATGGAGTTTATAATAAAAGTAATTTTTGACGTGTCAAAATTTCTTTCACGATACATAACTTCCTCACTTTGAGGGGTGAGGAAGTAAAATATTGAGATTAAAACAATTTTGACTCATCAAAAAGAAAAATTTTTACATTTAGGATATGGTTTCCTCTAGTTAACAATATAAAAACAAAAGCTGGTTCCGAAAGAATGAAATACATTATATTATAGCGGTCTAGAGGTTTTCGATTTTGACTTGTAATGGGAGGGAATAATTTCTTAAATGTAAAAATTTTTCTTTTTTGGTGTTAAATTTTTTTAATATCAATATTTTTGTGCTTCTAATACTAAGTATGTTATTTTTAGTCCAATGTCATATTGTTTCTAGGTGAGGTAGTTATTTTAATAGTTTCTATTATCTACCAAAAACTTTTATACTATTCAGATAAGAATGTCAGTATAAATTGTAAAAAACTGTATATATTATTGTTGTTGTCATATTAGGTTTGAAAGGATACTTATGTAATACAAATAATTATTATATTAGTTTTTCTAGAAATTATAATCTAATATCGTTCTTCCGTAAAAATAGTAAATTGTTAGTTAGCATGTAGTTCTCATGCGACGTAATGAAGTTCTAATTATTGCTAAAATCTTCTGTTGTATTTTATTTTATTCTTAATAAACTGCCTCTGCTTATTTTTCTTTTGATGGAATAATAAATTATGTCTATACCTACATTGTTACATAATAACTTTACAGTGAAGTGGGCTACATTAAACATGCTTCTTATTGATTAAAAACATGCCATCGTGAGCAAAAAGTAACTGGTACATATAAATTCAAGACTGATTATTCAGGCTTCTGATGTTCTCTCAGGAACATAATTTTTAATCCATTTTTAAAGCAATGTTCAATTTACAAAAAAAAAGTTGAAAGTGTCTTAAAATTTCATAATTTGAGAGTGACTACGTGAACATCTTGTACCAATTTTTTTTGCTCGCGATGGTGCATTGTTAACAAATTGATTTAAAACAAAAAAAAAAAGTTATATCTAGAATGTTTGGTAATGTAGTAAAAATAATAAAATTGACGATAAGAAGTTATCTATAAGTTTGGTATTGTATGTGGAAAATTCTAGTTCATATTTAAGTTAGGAATAATAATTTGCACATTTTTAAATTTTAAAGATGCTAAACTTTTTGTATTTTTGTAACTTATTTTGTAATTAATTTCAAAAATAAACTATCATTTTTTGTCAACTGACAACATTTGTGTTCGAGTTTTGTGAACATAGTGTCGATGTAGTACTGATTCGAAGTTATGAAACAATGTATATTTTATTTCAGTGAGAAGGGAGTAGAACGGGTTTCACGCCCTTTCCATTAAATTCTAATCAAATTCTTAGCAGTAAACATTTTAATTAAATATGTTTAAATAAATAGTACACATTATGTCTCCCTGCGTGGCTGATAGGTCCCAGAGGGACCGTAGTTGCTTAAACAACGTTTCAGCAGAGTCACATCTGCCACCTTCAGGTTCTCATTGATAACTGCTTGCTGCAGCTTCTCGTTACTTGAAATGAAATTACGTTCTCTGGAACCGGCCGATTCTTAAACCCTCGCTGAGTTAGTTGTGCATCCTTATTTCTGTTGCGGCTTTGGACAATTTGTCCTGTTATTGTACGTCACGTCACTCATCCATACGCATTGTGATGTGGCGATTTTTAAGTCGCGTGTTTTCAATGGTGCGTCTGTCTGCTAAAGCTAATTTCATGAACTAGGTAGCCTCTGTGTGATCTCTCCTATTAAGATTTTGCAGTCTCTTTTCTATTTCAATGCTCCTTTAGTGATTCTCGACCCGTAATGTTCAATATAGGCTATCATTTTAGTGTCGAAAATTGTGGCTTCAGCTGCGTCATTTTTAAGTCACCTGTCACACGTCACTAAAAAATTTGGAAAATATCATTTACGATCTTTTTTTTCCAAATTTTTACCTCAAAAACTACCTGAGATAAAGAGGGTCCATACTCGAGGAATCACCCTGTATATCAGTTGTGGCTGCAATTATAGTTAAGATCACACAGCTGAAAACAATGCATAGTTATCCTAAAGAAATTGTTGAAACTTGTAAGTGGGATATTTATTAAATTTTTAAAAATGGGAAAAAACTTGATATTCAACTAGATGCAATGAATGATGATGATTAATTAGCAATATTTTTAAAATTATGTAGAAATATTATTAAATAACATATTTTTTATGTGCTTCTATAATAATGCAATACAGAAGTAATATTAAAAATGCGTTTTACTGAAAATTCATAATACAGATTAATCCCGGATTATTTACATAGAGTTGTGAATAAAATATTGATTCTATTTAAAATGCAACTATCCAGTGCAATGCAATTAATTAAAACAGAATGAATTGCATATGTACTACAGTTTAAATACCTCGGCAATCAAAACTGGAAATGATTTATCAGTGCTCAAACAAAATATGTGCATTTTAATAACAGATTATTTGTGATTTTAAAAAACATCGCCCCACAAATAAAAGTCCATTACCACGAACCAAAATACATGGATCTAGTGCATTTTTCGATGCTGAATTCGAATCCGTTGTTAAAAAAAGATTTATCGTGTCAGTTTTTTTTTGCCAAGAACATCCCTTGAAATGGAGTAAAACTATACTAGTAATGTAATGACTCTTCTGAAGTGTGAGAAATTGTAGATATTTTATAGTCTAGAGAGGAGAATATGCATTCAAACCATAGCAAGCTATTTCTATTAATTAAACCAGAATCCACCCTTATGGGGGGGGGTGAAAACTGCCGCTGAAACACAAATAAAGCACGTGAGCTTAAATAGCATGTACAAGGGATAAATTCTTGTAGCTCTTAGGACAAAATATCTGAATCTAGTGTGACAACCAGACATTACTCTTAAAGGGTTGAGACACCCCTATTGGGTGTAAAAACCACCCCCACTTACGGAGGTATCTCATAAGTTCCAATAACGATGAAAAAAGTTCAGGCTTTTATTGTTTTAGGCAGGGCAAACAATATGGAGTGGATTCACTTGAACTACCGATATATACATAACTATAAACTATCCTTAGAGGGTGGTAGAAATTACCCCTATGCTCTAATGATGCACAGGCAACAAGAATTGGTCGTTTGTACATGTTATTTAAACTTACGTGCGCTATTTGAATTTCAGGGGTAGTTTTCACCCCCCAATAAGGGTGGATTTTGGTTTAATTAATAAAAATAGCTTGCTATGGTTTGAATATATATTCTACTCTCTAGACTATAAAATATCTACCATTTCTCACACTTCATTAAGAGTCATTACATTATTACTATAGTTTTACTCCATTTCAAGGGATGTTTTTGGCAAAAAAAAACTGACAAGATAAATCTTTTTTTTTAACTACGGATTCGAAAAATACACTGGATCCAAGATTTAATAAAGTAAAGTAGTTTATAAATCTTGCAATAGACCATGTATTTTGGTTCGTGGTAATGAAATTTTTTTTGGGGGCTGTATAATTGAACTGTAAATTGTAAAAAATATTATTTTCATTAGCAGATGAGAGACTGGATAATTCTTTTTTCTCTACAAACTTTGTGTAAGAATGAAGAACAAAATTTTTAATTCGACGATATAATGACGCCACTGGCATCCTCCGACCTAAAAATTCTATCCACTCATTTCCCACAGCTCGCATCGCGTCGTGGAAAATCTATCTCGTAGAGCTAAATCTCAATGTGTGATTGTTCTATGGCATACAAATACGCTACTATCGCGCTACACACATGCGAATTGAGGAAACAATTATTTTATTTGGAAAAATTTTTTGTAATTTTCTTTTTATAAACGTGTAAATAAAATAGTGGTTTGTAGTATAAGTCTATTTTGTTCCAATGCATCTACAATCTACATTTAATAAAGCTCTAGGTATTAATAAAGGAAAGATTTTGTTTCAATATTCGAGTCACATACTACTTTATATTTAATACACCCTGTATAAGTAGCTTATTGTTTCTAACACACCATCTATATCATATATGAATTTGCTGACTCTAAGAAAACGGTTTTGCTAAAGGGGGGAGTCGAAAGTGGAGTGTCGGCCGGTAAACGTGGACGATCCAAGAGGACGTCGAGACGTCGAGATGTAAAAAATTATGAAATTTGTTATTATAATTAATTATTTTGACTATTGAGGTGTCGTGAATTGAGTGTCCGCCGGTGAATGTCGACGATCCAAGAAGACGTTAAGATGTAGATTCTGGAATTAAATTATGAAATTTGTAATTGTTAAAATTATTTTGGTTATTAAAGAGACGTTATTGAGAGTCGACTGTTGAATGTGAACTAGTAAGGGCGGACGTTAAATTATGTAGTAGACTTGGAGAAGAAATTTAAATTATTTTACTTATTTTTGGCTATAACTCTAGAAATTTCATTGGTAAATTATTGAATGGGTCTTAATAAATAAAGTGTGTGCCAATGGTAGAGATGGCAGAATTTGGTGAAATAAAACTATTTTTGTAACTTGTATCTGAAGAAATTATTTATAGAGTATCGAGTGCTCTCTCCTACTCTTCAAGAGGAGTTTATTTAAACATTTTTTAAGGGTTATTAATATTGTGTATTGGTAAATTTATTTTGAGGTGTGGGTACTTTTGATTTTTTCTTTTATTATACGTATTATTTTGATGAAATCTGTGTGTTTTACTGATTCTCTGTCGACAGTTCTATCTTAGACATTCTTAGGGCTACGAATCCTGCTTTCAGAAGAGCTGGGGTTACTAATGTCTGTTCCCCTTGCAATCTCAGGGGGTATTGGCAGCAACACGTATCCTTTATTTTGAGGGATATTGATTAATTTTATTATAATAATGGCACAGATGGGATTAAGAAATAAACATGTTTTACAATATTTGAGTCTCAATTTTTACTGTTATTTTGAATTCAAACAAATATGTTGAGAAAAATAGAATAACAAACATTTTATCAACAAGTTGAAAGCATTACACATCACATAATTATGATTGCTGTCGTTATTTGGGTTATCTAAAAATTAAATTGCTGATATAATAACGGAAACCACCCGTTTAATTGATCACTTACCCTAGGATTTTACTCGGGATTTTATGAATATTGTGGCATAATGGGTGTAATAGAAATACAGTCATAAATTTAATGACAGATTCTGAGTATTCTGGGCGATATGACCCACTTTACCTCTATTTAAAATTTATGAGCCCTCAAAGTTGAAAATATTCTACATATATCTCACGAGCCTGTAGATATCTTCTTTACATTTGCTGCAATAAAAGATCAATATTTTATAACCAGTTTCTCTAAAAAAAATTTAGAATTAGGAGCGGTGATCTTTTTAACATTCTTTTTTTAATGTACGCGTGCGTATGGTAATTAAATTATATAATTTTTATTTCAAATAATATAAGTTAATTTTTAATAATAATTTTTATTCCAAATGATTTTTAAGAAATTTTTTTTACTATTGCTTTTTTCTTATGAATTTCAGTTTTTAAAAATAAATTTCTGGGATCATGCAGTAAACGTTATTAAAACAAATTTTAAATATAATTTCTAAATGAAATTAAATAATGAACTCCAAATAACCGATTTACTTATAATTAAATAAATGTACTCTTAATAGTCTCTTTGGGCTAGTTTGCCTAGAACAAGCGACGACAAGAAATTTTCTATCATAGCTGCGGGTTTCATATCCCCTCACCAGCACTGGTAATGTCGGTGGGAATGGTTGTATGTTAACATTTTTCTAAATGTAACTCTACTTTAGACAACTTCGGCTTTAGATTTCGGAGTTGTCTAATCTCTGTGGTGTTATATTATTATATTTAATATACCGGGTGGTTATTAAAAAAACGAATCTTGTTAGAATCTCCATAACTCAGGAGTACATTGAAATATTTTTTTTCTCGTACAGACAAAATGTTGAAAGGTATTCGTAGCAAATTTCATAGGCGCATGCCTATCAAGAATGAAATAACAAAATTTTAAATTTACCAAAACGCCGCGCCGCCTTAAATAAAATAACCTGAGCGATAGATTCAAGGGTTGGCCTTTAGCCTAACTTTTATTATTATACTTAGTTGACTGCCTCAACGCACATAGAATTTCGTAATTGGCAATTACGCAGCTATTTCAACTAACATCAAGAGTAATTTTAACAAGATCAACTATTATATTATTTTCCAAACTTTTTCTCCCTTTAAGCATACCTATCCGTAAACAAGTTTTCTGTAAAACTTTAATCGCCACTTCTAAAACAATTTAGTTTAAGCTTCAATCAAAGATTGTATCTACCAAAGTTTTAAGTGCTTTATAGATTCCAGGTTATAACCTGCAGCACAGAAACTTTTAATAAGATATTCCATTTCCCTCATTTTCTCGTAAGCTACAATCAGGGAGAAACAAAAACAAATTAGACCTGTTGAATTTGAGATAATACAATTTCACAATTCAATATTTACATAATTTAATAGAAGGAAGGCTTTATTTTGTTCAGTGAACTGCTTCTATTGTTTTAATTTAATACAATTCATAGGGAGGATATAACTACTTAGAATGGTAGTAGTAATGTGAATGCGTCATTGAGTAATTGTTTCTTGAAGTGGGTTGGAACCTTTAATGTGCAGCTAACACTGATATGGTGTTCTACAAAACACCAAAACACCATATACTCACTCGACTAACTAACGGATAGAATGGACTATATGAGATTGACCCTCTGTCACTATTCATACTATTTTTACACTTTGTAACCAAGCTTTCAAATGCATCCAGCTGTCTAGTATTTGTTACATTCCTAATTAATTTTATATTGCTACTCTCTATTTTACGGTTGTTAGCAAACGCATGCTGGGCAACACTAAACTTATTTGTTCTACCATATTTGAAAGGAGACATACGCTCCTTGAATTTAGTTTGAATTGATCGTCTAATTTGTCCAACATACTTTTGATTACAGTTTTTACAGCTAACTTCGTATATCCCAAACTTGTGACATACTTCGCTGCTCTATACAAGAGCAGAAGTGTCACTTTGACGCCCAACACTACGGCGGTGCTCACGGTACGGATATCTCGGGCGCCAGTTTCTGTTTAGAGTGCAGAAACACCACTTTACTCTATCGGCGGGACGATAGAGGCCGGGCAACTACAGTGAAGAAACGGATAACCCAGGGGTCGAGAAAAGGTAACTTACACACTACAGTTAATGAAACGACTCTCATTCAATATATTTACATTTATTCTACACACTAATTATTATTTACACTTTATATACACCTTAGTAACTACAACTTATACTACAAACGGTCTTAACTACGGGCGAGCGGGGACAGTAAGCGGGCGTACAAGCGGTGCGACACGGTAATACGGAGCTTAAGCGGTGAAAACGGTAACCAGCAATAATTAAACGGCCATAAGCAGACGACGGACGGATACCAGGAGGGGAAGCAAGCGCCAATACAAGCACACTCTGACTATCTATAGCGGTTATTTACTATCGCTTGGCTGATGGTTGGTTCCGGACTTATGATATGCCGAATCGAGTACCTCCAAGTCACCCTGCCGAATATGACGTGCTCAGGTGGCCTGGAGGGCACGCCGTATAACGCGGTTATGCTTTGGGGGGGGGAAGGAGTGGCAAGCCTAACAGTGGCAGATTTAAAACGACTACGGTAAGGTCAAACTCCAAGCTACCCTGCAGAATTTTTACGTGCTCAGCAGCTAAACGGTAACTGACTTGGTTGAAAAATCCTCAAGCTACTAAACTCTGCCAAAAGCAGAAGTAGGAGGGCGCGGTAGTCATGCGCGAAATATTGCAACTACGTCATCTTTTACCGACTTAGAAAAATTCGCAATTAAATTTGTATACCTATGTACCTCTATACTCACAAGTTCTTCGGTTGGCGGTCAGACGGGAACTAACTTGTCTCAAAAATCCTCATGCTACTAAACACTGCCAAAAGCAGAAGTAGGATGAGACGCGGTAGCCATGCGCGGTATATTACAACTACGTCACTTGTTTACTGACAGAATAATTCCGCATTAAATTTAAATACCTATATATCTTTATACTCACGAGTTTACTTACTGTCCTAGTCGGCGTGGTGCTTCGGTTGGCGGTCAGACGGAAACTGATTTGATTGTTTCCAGTCTCGGAGACCTTTACGGTAGGACAGGCACAGGAGTGCCCGGGGCAATATGCGCGCTTCGCGTTTCGCGATTCACGTACTGCCCGCAACTTGGCATATTTGGAATGTATACACAAACAGATCAATACTACCTATCTATAATTAACAATTAAACTATTATTAATAAGCAACTGACAATACCACTATTAAGGGCGCAGTACTACAATGTTTAAAATACCTTTTGGAACAGACAAATAGCACCCAGTTACCTAACTTAAGTCTATAAAATAATCACTTCGTTACAAACTTTTCGTTTGTTTCAATGTTGTCCTTTGGATTGCCTAAAAGTTGTTGTAGTTTATTTCCCGATGAAGTAACCACTGTCACACATATATCTTTAAAAATCTTACCAATACGAGAGGTGAATCGAGCATCATATGGAATCGATAGAAATTTAGGATATCCTCTTTCATTTTGAAATGTCGAGAAGTTTCAATGTGTCTCTTTGTTTCCTAATTATTTTATCAACTAAATTTGCAAAATATTAATTAATCTCACAATCAGTAATATCCTTAATAAGTGCATTTTCTTTCCTTACTGAGAGTATTGGTATCTTGTATGTTAAATTCTAACTTAATTTCACTATATCTAATTATTAATACATCTAAAAATATTAGTTGTCCACAATTTCATATGTGAATTTAACTGATGCGAAACGAATTTAGAAACAATATTGTCAATATTAGTGATTTTTGTATTAAATACTGCAAAAAATATCATCCACATGCCGAAGCCAAACGTTGGGGAAATAGTCGAGTTCGTCTTTTGCTTCTATTTTGAATATGTGCATGAAGAGATTGACAATAACTGGCGACAAAGAGTTACCCTTGCTGCCCCTTCATGTTGTTCAAAGAAATTATCACTGACTCGAAAGCAATTTTGTTCCATGCAAAGTTTATTGAGTTGAATATATTCTTTCACTTGACTGAGAGATTGTTTGATTCGAGTAAATCCTCAAGATAGTATCAGAACATTTGGAAACAATAAATAAACGTAAAATGAGAACAAATTTCACATTCTTGCAACTGGATATTTTTCAGTTTGGAATTAATCGCAGAGAAACTAGATGACGCAATGGGTTAATTTTCGAACTACTCTGTTAACGATTTTGATAGATGGTAAGTTGACGATCCAATTGCTGAAACAATAGGAAGCAGCGATTTTTCTGGTTTATGTATCTTAGGAAAGCAGTACAGTCTAGGTACACTTAAATTAGATACATGTAACCTCATATTTAAAGCTGGAGAAATAAGAATTTAAATACATTTCTTGCATTTCTTATTTCAGTAATAAATTTTGGTAATGGATTTCCAGAAAGTTTATTATAAGGACCATTACTAATCAGGTTGTCTCCCCTTTCATAATAGTCCTCTTTATCTAAAATAACAACCTTATTACCCTTATCAGCTTGTAGGTACAAAAAATCTTTTTCACGCAACCGTTTGATAATTTTTCAATCCTTTTGATTATATTTGATTCCTGCAAGCTTCTCTAAAAAATCCTATGGAGAAATCACAAAGATACAGAACTGAACTTTCAACCCTTGCAACAATTTCATCTAGAATCCCTCCAGAGGCAGGTAATACAAAAGTTAATCCCTTTTTTAAGGAGATGAATTTTTTTCTTTATCAAATGACTAACCCGATTGTGAGAAATGATTTTCTACAATGGTGAGAAATTTCTGAAGAACACATTCTTTTGAGGTACTACTGATTAATATTTTGAGTTTTTTATTTTTTGATGACAAGTTAATAACTTTAGTGTTAACTGATAAAAACATGTTTACAAAGTCCATATGCTTGTAAATCAAACTACTTCATTTACTAGGCAGATATATAATTTCTAAATTTACCAATTTTGCTTTGCAACACTGCAACTTGCATATGTGAATTTTAATTTGAACAAAATTTGGAAAAAAATGTATAGGTTTTCAGAAACTAAATATGTGACCCTATTAATCTAATCTTAGCACTAACCTAATGATACAGATTCAGTTCTATTGACCGTAAAGCCATCCTAATCTTTTAAGTGTATTAATAATTATAATACACTGAACTGATTCTGCGGTTGGCTCCTTGTGAAACATTATTAAATATTTTAAATATATGAAGGAAATTTGCTTTTTAATGTTTCAAAAATATTTTATTAGAAACTCTACACGTGTTTCGGCTTTTTTAGGCCTTTGTCAAGAGTACAGGGAATACTGAACAGTAAAATTTGTGTCCATTGCTTATATAACTACATCTGGTACCTACTATAAAACTATTGTAAAGTATGTTTTTATAAGTGGAATATTACTTTATTTTAAATCTAAATTATTTTATTTAAAATATGGTGGCCGGTAAAAATTGTTCATTCGTTAAGTTTTTATTATTTTTTAACAGCTTTACTTATTTCTAATTGTTCTAATAGATCAAGTTTCTTTCCTTTCTTTTCCGAATGGAGTAATTTGACATTATTTAAATCGATAAAATGATTGTTTTCTATACAATGTGTTGACATGCCCGTACTATATACATTGTTTACAATAGATTTCCTGTGTTCATCGATTCGCTTTTTTTACATTTCGTCCAGTTTGTCCAATGTATATAGCATCACAGTCACTACATTTTAACTCATATACTCCTGTTTTTTGTAGTTTTTCAGTTTTATCCTTATTTATTAATTAACATTTTACCTAAATTATTTTTATTTACTGAAATTGTTCTACATCCTAGTTTATTCAGTTTATTACTAACTCTATTGCTGATCTTAGGCCTATAATTAATGCATTTATATCTCTTATTGCATTCCTGAGAAGAAGCGGCATAAAACTCTTTACGTAATGTTTTCTTTTGTTTGTTTTTTAATAGTTTATCTATTAGGTTTTCTTTATAGCCATTGTTTTTCGCAATTTGTTTGATTACGTTAACTTCTTTTTTAAAATTCTCTTCGCTTAGTGGAAATGTTACTAGACGATGTATGTAGCTGTGGAATGGTGCCATTTTTATTTGCAATGATTGTTTAGATTTACTATGAATTATTGTATCTGTGCAAGTAGGTTTACGATAAATGTCAAACTCTAATCTATTATTGATATTTTTTATATTAATGTCTAAAAAGTTTAAACCCTCGTCATTTTCCATTTCTAATGTGAATTGAATTTTCTGATTGAGTGAATTTAGAAGACTTAAGAATTTATTTAATTGCCTTTCCGTACCTTTCCAAATACAAAACACATCATCTACATAACGGGTCCAGAAAAATATGTTTTCAACTAAAACGTTTTTTGTATTAAACAGTACATTTTCAAAATCGGACATAAAAATTTCAGCTAGTAAGGGAGATATGGGTGAACCCATTGGTAATCCGTCCAATAATTTATAAATTTCCCCGTTAAATTTAAAATAATTTTGGTTAGTACAAGTTTTAATCATTAAATTTAGTTGTTTCTTAATGTCACTGTCAATATTGGAGTTATTTAGAAGTTTATCTATTATTTTAAATAATGTCTGCAACGGGATTGACGTAAAAAGACTTTTTACGTCGAACGAAACTAATTTTGCATTACTAGGAACTGTGAGATTTTTACTTTTTCTATAAATTGAAAAGAATTTTTTAATAGAATACTTAGATTCGAATCTTGTGAGGGGAAGGCAATAAGATATTTAATTCCTTGCAAAGTTTAAACGATGGGGCATTTACGTAGGATACGATTGGTCTAATGGGTATATTTTCTTTATGAATTTTAGGAAGTCCATAAAATAGTGGCGGTGAGGGATTCATTATTTTGAATTTATATATTTGATCTGGTGGGATAATTGATGCACATTGTTTTATGGTTTCTAACGTGTTTGCTTGATACTTATTGGTTGGGTCATGATTTAATTTTATTATTTCATTTGTGTTTAAAATTGAAAATATTTTTTGTGTTATACTCATTTTCTGTTAAAATTGTTATTGTGTTACCTTTGTCAGCTTTGCAAAGAATTAAATTGTTATCTTGAATTTTTCTTTTTTATACTTTTTACACTGGCTATTTCTGTTTTATTATTTTTACATGATTCTATGTTATTGAATAAATTTACAATGCTAAGTTTGTCCTCAATCTGAATATTACTTAAAGAGTTTAAGGCCAATTCTGTATTTACTGCAAGTAATTCTACTTCTTGTTTATTAGATATATTAGGCGAATATTTTAAACCTTTCTCTAATAAATTAATTTCATTACAATTAAATTCAATTTCAGTAAGGTTGACTAATCTAGGATAAAATTTAAAAGTGGAAATACAAGAACTATTTACAGGGATATTAGAACTATTAACAAAATTTGTCTTACTTTTTATTAAATTTTGAGGTTTCTTGTAGTGATTTCTGTATTGTGAGTGAACTATATCCTGAATCTCTTCTCTGATTTGACGGTCCAAATGTTGAAAGATGAAAAAATTTTCTTTAAAAAGTAATTCAACATGTATTAACTTTAAATGGAGTCCTAGGTTGTTTCTTCGAATGTACCAATTTTTACGTTCTAAATCCTGCCATATTTTGTAGGTCATTTCTGTAGCCTGTTTCGCTTCAAAGCTGACAAAGGTAACACAATAACAATTTTAACAGAAAATGAGTATAACACAAAAATATTTTCAATTTTAAACACAAATGAAATAATAAAATTAAATCATGACCCAACCAATAAGTATCAAGCAAACACGTTAGAAACCATAAAACAATGTGCATCAATTATCCCACCAGATCAAATATATAAATTCAAAATAATGAATCCCTCACCGCCACTATTTTATGGACTTCCTAAAATTCATAAAGAAAATATACCCATTAGACCAATCGTATCCTACGTAAATGCCCCATCGTTTAAACTTTGCAAGGAATTAAATATCTTATTGCCTTCCCTCACAAGATTCGAATCTAAGTATTCTATTAAAAAATTCTTTTCCAATTTATAGAAAAAGTAAAAAATCTCACAGTTCCTAGTAATGCAAAATTAGTTTCGTTCGACGTAAAAAGTCTTTTTACGTCAATCCCGTTGCAGACATTATTTAAAATAATAGATAAACTTCTAAATAACTCCAATATTGACAGTGACATTAAGAAACAACTAAATTTAATGATTAAAACTTGTACTAACCAAAATTATTTTAAATTTAACGGGGAAATTTATAAATTATTGGACGGATTACCAATGGGTTCACCCATATCTCCCTTACTAGCTGAAATTTTTATGTCCGATTTTGAAAATGTACTGTTTAATACAAAAAACGTTTTAGTTGAAAACATATTTTTTCTGGACCCGTTATGTAGATAATGTGTTTTGTATTTGGAAAGGTACGGAAAGGCAATTAAATAAATTCTTAAGTCTTCTAAATTCACTCAATCAGAAAATTCAATTCACATTAGAAATGGAAAATGACGAGGGTTTAAACTTTTTAGACATTAATATAAAAAATATCAATAATAGATTAGAGTTTGACATTTATCGTAAACCTACTTGCACAGATACAATAATTCATAGTAAATCTAAACAATCATTGCAAATAAAAATGGCACCATTCCACAGCTACATACATCGTCTAGTAACATTTCCACTAAGCGAAGAGAATTTTAAAAAAGAAGTTAACGTAATCAAACAAATTGCGAAAAACAATGGCTATAAAGAAAACCTAATAGATAAACTATTAAAAAACAAACAAAAGAAAACATTACGTAAAGAGTTTTATGCCGCTTCTTCTCAGGAATGCAATAAGAGATATAAATGCATTAATTATAGGCCTAAGATCAGCAATAGAGTTAGTAATAAACTGAATAAACTAGGATGTAGAACAATTTCAGTAAATAAAAATAATTTAGGTAAAATGTTAATTAATAAATAAGGATAAAACTGAAAAACTACAAAAAACAGGAGTATATGAGTTAAAATGTAGTGACTGTGATGCTATATACATTGGACAAACTGGACGAAATGTAAAAAAGCGAATCGATGAACACAGGAAATCTATTGTAAACAATGTATATAGTACGGGCATGTCAACACATTGTATAGAAAACAATCATTTTATCGATTTAAATAATGTCAAATTACTCCATTCGGAAAAGAAAGGAAAGAAACTTGATCTATTAGAACAATTAGAAATAAGTAAAGCTGTTAAAAATAATAAAAACTTAACGAATGAACAATTTTTACCGGCCACCATATTTTAAATAAAATAATTTAGATTTAAAATAAAAGTAATAATCCACTTATAAAAACATACTTTACAATAGTTTTATAGTAGGTACCAGATGTAGTTATATAAGCAATGGACACAAATTTTACTGTTCAGTATTCCCTGTACTCTTGACAAAGGCCTAAAAAGCCGAAACACGTGTAGAGTTTCTAATAAAATATTTTTGAAACATTAAAAAGCAAATTTCCTTCATATATTTAAAATAATTATAAATTGGGAAAATAAGTTAGAATTTGACAAATGCAGAAAAGATACCAGTACTTGAAGATATATCCCTAAGGAATCTCACCATTGTGCTCAAGACTAAATGGCGAGTTTAATTTTCTAGTTCATCGCCTATTAAGCTTCCCCTTCAATAAGGAGAGGTTTGAAAAAGAAAAGGTATTGATTTTTTGTAAACTTTAGGAGGAACTTTTAAATTCATCAATCTTTCAAAATGAAAGAGAAAATCCGAAATTAGTATCGATTCCATACGATCCTTGATTCACTTGTGGTATTGGTCAGATTTTTAAGCTTTAAATATATATTTTCTTGAACGATTTTTTCGACATATATATATATATATATATATATATATATATATATATATATATATATATATATATATATATATATGTTATTAAATATGATTTGAAGGAAACAACTACTCAGCGGGCAAATACTCCGACCTGCATTGAATTACACCTTCAAATCATGATAGATCGATAGCCACCTGGGCTAGGGGTCGCCGTTCTCGGTACTTGCTGTGATGCAAGTCGCTATCCGCCACAGAGACATCTAGGATGTCGGTCGGATAGTCGCATTCAGACCATATGAGAAAAAAATGAGATTTACTCGCGGGATCATTACATTACAGTAAGAAAAGTTAAATTATTGGGTATGCCCGCATAGAAAGTAGCTAACCGTGGACACGTGTTTCGACCTTACGGTACTCATCAGCACGGTGAGAAAAAAGTTGAAAGGATAGGCTCAACTTGTTAGAAGACACAAATGGAAACACCACTGACAGGTAGCCAGGGCACATTTGTGGCTTCAATTGGACGTTCCCGGTATTCGGGATCGACCAACATCGCCACGGAGGCAACTGTAAGCAGATCTACTTTTCGCTATGCAAAGTATACGCCATGAAGCTCAACTCAAGAACATGTCAGTTGATGCCCGAAAATAGCCGTAAACTAACACAAAATTAGTTCTTTACTTTTGCGAGGCCTAACCTAACTACTTTTAGTGAGTCGGGTGGGTCAATCTTACTTTCTCTTTCAAAAGTCCAAAGTTCTCTTGCCACCAGTCATAGCTAAGTTGTTTTACAGTTACTCCCATTTTTTGAAGGAGTTCATTCACTGATGCATGATCTGTGAGTAACCCTGCTATATCTCACTTCTAGTTCTTGTCTATCGTAGCAGTTGCTGAGCTCTTTTTGTGTGTTCGTATATCTCGGTGGCAAAATTCAGCTTAACATTTGAGGTGTGACAATCGTTGGAGCGCCGCTTATGTCAGGTTCAAAGATTAGTTTGTTTAGGGAAGCGGAATTTGAAGTAAAGAAAGTAATTAACAGATTGCTGAAGAATGGGATGTGGAATATAACAGATCATAGGGGCTAAGGGATACAAAGGTTCTAGCTTTATCAGTAAGACAGCAGATTGTCAGCTAGTCGGAAGATGATCAGTGACATCCAATGTACCAATTTACTATTCCATATACAGTTATGCTCCCTAGTCGAGATAATTAGTAAGGCTGGGAATTTTCCAGATTTTAGTATTCGAATGTTCGGTCTACAAAATATTCGAATATTCGGATTATTCGAATTATTCGAATGATTCGAATATTCGAATTATTCGAGTATTCGGATATTCGAATAATTCGAATAATTCGAATACCTGTTCGAATAATTCGAATATTCGAATACCCGAATAATCCGAATTATTCGAATAGGTATCCGAATAATCCGAATCCTCGAATATTCATTATTAATAGGTATAACACTAAATACTAGTGAATAGTGAATACTCTATTTGAGTATTTGGTTGGATAGACCACAATAATAGTCGTGACGTAATCCACTAAGCAGGCAATTTGATTTGCTTTCCATACCCACAATAGGGTATGTCTCCTGTACATGTGCTTTAAGGGTCAGAATTATTTAGTTAGTATTTTATTTTAGGATTGAGGCGCTATTGTTCACATTTAACTATTGAAGCTTAAATAAAACGAAAACAGAGCTAGTTTATTATACTTCTGCCATAACTATTTTTCCTTTTCGAAAAAAATAAAAGTGCTCTAAAACTAGAATGTTTTTAAAAAAGACGCAGATTGTGAAGGTAAAACAAATGCATGAAAAGTCAATAGTTAAATATTTACAGGTTTTCTAAAATTTAAAATTTAATTTTAACCCCTGCCTTAATACAGTAAGAATAAGGTCGAGGCGAGAAAGAGATGGAATAGTTTGACTGGGAGTAAAACGTGCCACTAATGTGGTCTATTTATGTATTTGGATTTTAGAATAGGTACCTACCTATACCTACTATCTACCTACATTGATTGGATGCATACTGCATACCTATTCGTACACAATCTAATAATATATTTTAATATTTAAATTTACTCAAATATAATCGAATATTCGAATACTCGAATATATTCGAGTTTACAATCAATGGGATCGAGCTTCCGGAACGAGATAATTTAGGCTTCATATAAAGGGGCCTTCGAGCGTCTATCATAAAGTGGTTTCTGAAACTCAATATTATATGAGTTAGATGGATAGTAGACCTGGTAACAGGATACCAATATCCAAATTGTCAATTGTGCTGATTGGAGGAAAAAACTCATGTTTTATATAATTGTGCATCATATTAGGAGATAGATAATTCGGAAACCAATTTATAGAGCCGAATGTGTTACGGGATCTACTCCAAAAAAAGATCCAACTGTTCTCTTTTGTAGAGAAAGCCCGTTTCTTTTAATGCCAAATCGAGGAAGCACAATGGATCCATAGGTGTGAGTACAGGGTATTCTAGAATCTACACATGTATTTATTGTTACGCTAATGGACTGTGTAGACTGCAGACTACTGATTCCGGGGTGTGCTTCGAGATTGTACTATACCAATATTAAAACGAATTAAAAATTCAAATTAATCTAGACGCAACTAGAACTGTTCATTAAGTAATTGTTGTTAATTATTAATTAGTTAATAAAGTAGTAAGTGTTACCTGGACTTTCAATTAACAAATCTACGGTGTGGGGTGTTTGTGTGAATAGCAAATACTTAACATTATTATTTCAATAACGATCCTTATTTCTCAATAATTATTATATTGTAGTGTGACAAACACCAAGTTATTTGTACATTAGATTATATTTTCAGTATTTTTGCGATGGATTGTTTTCGACAGCATCCTTTTATTGTATCTATACAAAAGCTGATAACTAATGCTACTTTGAAGAAGTTTCGATACCGTTACTATTTTAATTTAACTAGAAACAATTTTTACAAAAAATGCTTTTGAGAATCCAAAATATTGTTTCGCCACTAGAGTATGTGGACTGAATAGATTGAAATAGAGTTGTACGTGAACGGCTGGGAATGTTCTGGAAAGTTCTGGACTATGCATGGATGTGTAGGTATATAAGGAGCACGTTGCTTCCACAAGCTCAGTCTAAATTTAGAATTGAACGAGCGAAGAAGAAATAAAATAGAGACTTACGTGTTTAATTGTGATTATAGTTAAGACAGTCATTAATTGATTATTGTTAATTGCTAATTAGTTAATAAAGTAACGAGTTAGTGTTACCCGGACTTTTACTCAACGAATCTACAATTTTACTTGTTTGTGGGGATGTCAAATATGTAACAAATTTACTACGGTTACTTATTAAAAAAAGACAAATATAATCGATTCGGTAATAAGAGATAACCTATATAACTTCTGTTAGCATTAGATTACTCTACATATAATCTCAGAAAAGTATCCACATTTCCTTTTGTTATCTTTTACTACTGAGTTAAATTAATGACCAGCAGCTAAATACTGATTGATCATCATAAAAACCCAAGGAAACATTTCTTTTTTTAGTTATTCCTAAAAGTAGATAAATATGTAATGCTTGGACCTCTTTATTTACATTAATGGTGAATGTGTCAAGAGGTATCAAGTTGTGAGAAAATGTAGTTTTTTATGAAAATAAAAAACACTACAGTAATCTATCAAAGTGACACAAGCGACATACAACTTTCGAGGCTCTTGCCCTTCCATCTTTCACTGTTACATAAACCAAGTAACTTTTTCTCGCACATAAAAAACTGGGATCAATTTTCCCTAAACCATATATCCACGCAGATAACATCAATTTACAATGGGATTTTATATACATACAGCGTGATAATATAAACGTAACCAAAAATTGAAAATTTCCTGTTATCTATTTGCTTATGGTTTTAGAAAATATGATCACATATTTTATCCCATCACTGGTTAAACCCGGATATTCACCAATTACATTTGCTTGTTTATTTTCACCAAATACGTATATCTTCCGCCCTCTATTCATTTTTATTCGCTTCAAATCTTATTGTGCCGTGAATCTTTATACTAAGTTGCCAGTTGATGTTAAAAATCTGTCAGTCGTGCTTTTAAAAAGAACAGTACAAAATATCTTTAAATATCTTACTTGTAAATAAGCGACTTTACTACAGGGTTAATTTCATTTAAATTAATTTATTAATTTCAGATTCCATTTGACTGAATATTAAAACTGTGTATTTCCTTTTTACAATTCATGTTCTAAGCAAAAGGGTAGAATAATGTTTCTAGAGCTAACCAGTTTCAATTTGGTGGAAAGTGTGCCCGCAGTTACGGCTTCGGACGGAGGTAGGAGGCGGGGGTTGGGTTGCAATAACGCACTGGATATTTCATTATTATTAATGGAAGAAAAAAATAAGTTGTGTATGTAAATATCTATAATATGCAGTTTTTAAATTTTCAATGTATGTATAAGTCTGTATG
This sequence comes from Rhamnusium bicolor, assembly GCA_029963845.1. Taxonomy (NCBI): domain Eukaryota; kingdom Metazoa; phylum Arthropoda; class Insecta; order Coleoptera; family Cerambycidae; genus Rhamnusium; species Rhamnusium bicolor. Next base: position 702,601 of record JANEYF010005420.1, on the reverse strand, counting down.
CAATTTGGTATCTACATATGCAGAACAAATATGATTTTATTGCAGCTAATTTCGTATTTTAGATTCAAGAGTGGCAGTAGTTGTATTATGTTTTGTATATAACTTTTATCAGTTAATGTTTTTATCCACTATTTTTATTACTTTCACAACAACAAACTATTTTAAATGTAAGTACAGATTGTTATTAATTGAAATAAGTAATTAATATGCTATTGTAACTTTATGATTGCTTTTACCAAAAAATAAATAAGTAAACAAAAATTGCATAATATCTAAGTACTAATTCTTTTTTTTAACCCTTTTTGAAATATAGTACTTTCTCCCATTTTAATTAAATTTTTACTGTTGTCGATTTTTCTTTTCAATGAATGTTGAGTAAATATATATATTTTTTAAGTCTCTATTTTGTGATAATAAATTGATAAAAGTGTATAATTTATTTTTATATGTATATAGTTTTCTTCATAAAAATACCATTATGATTTATTTAAGATAAAATAAATTTATTTCGAAACGTCAACTTTTTTTAAAAAACAGTTTGTTGTTTTAATTATTGGCCTTAATCCCACTAAGTCTAAAAAAATATACATATAACAGACAACCAAACATTGAGTTAAAATTATTCTCTATCTTTGTATTGATATATTATAGCAATAAATATATTAGTAAAATTAACGATAACGTTATTCCTGTCCATAATGTTTTATTAATGTAATAAGAAAACATTACGTGCTACGACTTTTTGCTTGTTATTTCTGTAATTAGATTTTCAGTGGGATATGCTATTCAAAAACATGTACAAAAAATATATTCTTTTTGTCCGCCAGGTTATTATCAAATATCACAATAATTTGTCTTTGTCAACTGGTGCTGCATAAGAATCTAATAAAAAATATCTCTTAATTTTAATAAGATTATCCATAAATTTGAGTAGCTATTTTCGCTTAAATACTTCATTATTTTTTATTTGGAAAATAAAAATAAATACGATTTTCAGTAAAAAAAGATTTTCTTTCAATTATTTTGTTTTAGAACACATAAAGATGGTATTACATGATCTATACTTATACCCTCCTTTTCATTTTCACTTCTTCTGTGATTTATTATTTGTATTACAATCGTTGCTTTACCACCATTACGGCTAAAACGCATCGTAAAACTTCTTTATATCTCCAATTTATAAAGTTTTATGTTTTAAGTTATCAAGTTATCACTGTTATCAGTAAATGGCATCTGGGGAAAGGATAATTAAAATAATTTATAACTAAATTTACATTTTTTATATTATAGAAAATTATAGATATATTAAATTCTAATTATGATTTTGTTATTTTCAACACAGAATAATAATAAAAAATGCACACCGTAGTTGCTCATTTATTTCTTCGAATCTAATGTAATCTATTATTTTACTCTACATTTCATTCCAGTATTTTACCAAAAAAAATTCTATCTGATCAAATACTCAGAATTTTTTTTACTGTTTTACGAGAACTAATTTTAAAATTTTTTTGAATATTCTAAAATATTAACTTTCACTTTCAATTATCACAAATACTTGTAAGTATATAAATTCCCAAAAATTTTTAACCAAAAAAATTTTATTTCATGTTTATGCTAAATTTCATTTTAAGGAATAATAAAGGCAACTTTAATGTTTAGATGTCACAAATTAATCTTTACATTATTGAAAAAATAAGACTAAAATAGGAAAAGAAACCTAGAAATTTTTTTATTGAGCCCACAGTTTTACTTTAGAGCGAGTAGCTCCGCTTATTCGGGTCGTCTGGATGGAAGAACGCTTCATATCACAGAGGCGAAAACTCACTCACCAATATAAATCGTCTTTTGATACTATGGCTTATCTGGCTGTTAACTCACCCTGAAAATAATAAAATGAAAATTATTTGAAAAGTTTGTTTATTTTTATTCATATAGACAAATTTCTTTATATGTATAGCATATAGGTACGTATAGTTTATCATAGAGGATTATATATGTATCAGCTTATCAATGAACTTTTTTTTATAATCACTTATTTTTAACGGCGGTTTATTTCCGCTACCAAAAGCAATCACCGACGCTGTAATGAAAACCATTAATATATAAATTGAAATGTGTTTCAATAAGAGCGCAAGATTTGAATTGCGCGCCAGTTTGACTGTCATGACGTCACAAGATTATGTCATGCTAAGTCGATAGGAACAGATGGGAGTTAGTAAACATGGAGCATTACACGATAGAACAATGCTTCTTGAATCTTAAACATTATTATAAAAATGGTGAAAGTTTAATTGCCATGATTCGTAAAGTGCGTCCAATTTTCGGTCGAAATAATGTAAAAAGAATAATCAAAAAATTCGAAAGTACTGGTTTGGCTAGTGTTGTAAAACACATGACACGACTCATAGAGATTGTTCACAACAAAATATGACGGCAGTTCGCGAGTGCGTGGCCGAGAGTCCAGGAAGGTCGATTCGTCATCGTGCACAGGAATTGGACGTTACAACCAGCCACTCTTCAGTGTATTCTCACTAAAGATTTGCATCTCCATGCCTACAAAGTCCACATTCTCGATTATGATAAAAACGAACGATTTGAGGCCGGAAAATGGAAAATTTATCCGAATTGGCATACCGTCTGTGTGTCTATGTGTCTGTGTGTTTGTGTGTCGCTGGTTGTTTGTTGTAACCGCAGTTTCTCAAAGACGTCTCAACGGGTAAATCTGAAATTTTACATATACTATCTATGACATCTAAGGACGAATCAAATTAATTAAATTAAACACCACAGGTAATACAACACCCTGTATCCTTGAAGGTACCTTGTGTGAGAGAGGGCTACATATTTAGAGGCAATAGACACACTCAATATGCTAGCATATTTTCTGGTTTAGAAAAAATTGTAGCTCCTTGACCCGGGATCGAACCCGAGACTCCAAGGTGGCAAATCTCACAGGGACAAATCAAAAATAAAAAAAATGTTTCCAATAAAAATTGTTCACAATGAGTAAGTGTGTCGAAAGGAACTCTTGAAAATTTCTCGTAAGGTTAACCATTACCGAGAAAAAAAGATTTAAAATTAATTTTATTCAATTAAAAAAAATAAAGTCGATCTCGGCCGTACTTCATCATATCCAATTTAATGAATAAAAAATAAATTGTTTTATTTTATTTTATTTCGTTTAGTTCATTTGTCTCGTTCATCTCATTTGTTTCGTTTATCTCATTTATCTCGTTCAACTTATTTATCACGTTTATCTTATCTTATTTATTTTCTTTACTTTCTTCATTTTAATTATTTTATATAGTAGTAGTAGTAGTAGCTACTTATTTTACTAGGCAAGTAGGCCACAATGGGCCCTTTTTACCTAGGGACCTACAGTTTAGCGTGGACTCCGAACCACGGTCCTCGACTGTCAACTAACCCACCGCCTGGGCCTGCTCGCCTGCACCGCTAGCAGAGTGGGAAACCTCCTGGGTAGGTCTCTTCGACCCTCCACCCGGGCTCGCCTCTCCGCCTGCATCAGGCTAGCGGCCTTCCCGAGATTGTCTGTTGACAGCCTACCGACTGTTAGATGAGCTATCGTTCATCCATCCAATTGCCGGACTCGACCAGTGCTGCTTAACTTCACTGATCGAATATCGGATATTAAACGGATGTCCATACCTCATCCCCTTAATTATTTTATATAAGTTAATAAAATAAATGCAAATGATATTTTCAGTTAAAGTAATTTATTTCTTTCATGTCAAATTGAATATGATGATGAGAAAGTACTATCCATGAGCATCTATCTGCGACCGATTTTTTAAATTGTCGGTATCACCCACGCAACTTTTGCTGTGCAATTTCTATGAAAAAATATCTGATGTGGCCAGCACATAACTATCTTATACCAGTATATATCATCCTGATGTAAAAAAATTATTCTATTTAATTCTTCACTTACCTCAATTAAATTTTAATAGCGTACCTTGAAACGTTTCATTCAAATTTTTAAATAATTAATTATTAGCGTCATTCGATACTGTCAATAATAATTCATGTCATATATTTTAATAATTTCTTCTTGACATTGACATTTTTGTAACTAAATTAGACATTTCAAATGTCAAACTGTTAAATTTATCCTAAACCCCATTTTATGAGGTCAAATGTATAAAAAATTTAAGTTTACGTCAGCTTTATTTAAGTTATTGGAAAATATATTTTATTGGCTTGATGTAGTAGACATGATTTATAATCTCTCATCAAGAATATATTTTTGTGTAAAGACAAACACAAAAAAGTTTCGATCCCGTGGACCTCCTTTTAGCTGGCTAATTTTGCTCATCGAATTTATCGTCGTCTTTGGCCTTCAGAACATGTGTACCAAATTTGAAAGCTTTATCTCAAAAACGGTGGCTGTTATCGCGATACTACAGATATGTAGAGAGATTTTTTCCATAAAGTTATATTTTTTTCATTATAATTCGTCGAGATTCGTCCAAAAATGCAATAAAAATTTTTAATTTTTTTCCCGAAATTGTACACTTTTTCTTCTTTCATTCATTGTGTTTCTTTTGGTGGTACCACATTCACCAAATTTAATGTGTCACCTAAAATGTTGTTAACAATCTGAACTGCCAAGTGGGAAGTCTCCCATTAGTATTTTTTGAGTTATTGCGGATACACACATACACACACACACACACACACATCCACACCCACGCACGCATGCAGGCACGCACCCACACGCACACGCACGCGCACACGCACACGCACACATACACACACACACTCATTTCAAGGTACGCTATTAAAATTTAATTGAGGTAAGTGAAGAATTAAATAGAATGATTTTTTTAGATCAGGATAATATATACTCGTATAAGAAAGTTATGTGTTGGCCACATCAGATATTCTGTTTTCGTATTGTAACTGGAGGAATTCATTTCTTTCTTTTTATATGAGCAATTACTTAATCCAATGTGTTTTTGCATATAGTTAGTAGCTGTTTTAATAATTTCCGCGAAAAATGTATTTGAAATGTTGTGTTTAATTTATTATCTAAATCAATTTTTTATACTAGCACATTCTGACAAGAATGACGTGTAAGTTATACAAAACTGTAGTTAGTATTGTTATCATATTAGGTTTGAAAGAATACTTATGTAATACCCAAACAATTCATTTATTTTTTATACAACGGGTCTATATGTTAAGCAATTTATGAACCTACTATATCAATTTTCCTCCTTCAAAACGTATCCAATTAAATTAAATAACTTGTACTACTATTTTAATCTCCATGTTCTTGATTTAATTAATTATCCCAAAACAAAAGACTTCCTAGTTTGAAATCAGATCTGTTCCTTTAGAAGTCCACATAGCTGGTTAAACTGACAAATTCGACAAACAGAAAGAGAGTCAGAAAGGAAATACGTGAACACGAAATTCCTACATTGGAAGATATTGCAAAGGAATTTAAATCAGCTGCAATGTCATTCTCCGGAAATTCAAAATATCAATACCTTCACATCAAATAGTTATTGTTTTTCTGCATGAAATTAAGGGATAAAGAAAAGAACGTCTATATAACCAGTTATTCCCTGAATGATTAATTACGATTGCATTTTTCCTTAATATGATACATGAAAAATATTGATAAATTATATCCATAAGAAAACGACACATAAAATTTAGTTTAATTAAATTAAAATCTTGTTTAACCTACAACTTTTATGTCTACTTTAGTTCCTTTGAAATTATGTCTTCTGCAATGGAAACAAAACCGAAGAAATAATATATTAGCTATAGAGTAAATTGGTAGAAATCTCCTAAACAGAGTGTAGCGCTGATGCTACTAAATAAAACTTTAAATCAGAGAGAGGTACTTATTAACAAAAACAAAACAAATTATGAAATATACATCTGTGTGATGATACGTTGTATATATAGACTTCGAGATCTGTGACTAGACTAAATTTGTTCGTATTTGCCAGGTACTTATACATATAAAAGGGAGGGAAATGATGAACTGAAATTCCCCACTTTACTATATTTTTCTTATATTTCATGTCGCGTCACGGGAAAGTACCCTTTTTGTGAACTCCCGGTTATAAACTTAAACATGTATTTATTATCGCGTTTTGGAAAAGTACGCTACACAGGGTGTCCCGAAAGTAATTTGCCAAACTTCGGGATTTGTTAGAACACATACAAATAACTAAATAAATTTATCCCGAAAAGTGAACCGTATCCGAATAATAACCGAGCAAAGATGACTTGATAAAATCACATTTTTCTAAATATTTCCAGAACCACACTGATTCAATTACTTATAAATTTAAAGTGTGATAAGATAATACTGCAATATGAGTGTATGAAACGCCAAAATTAGAACTGTGATATTTTTCGTTAATTTTGTTCTTATTTTGATTTTTGTTTTACTAATTAAATGATTTTCAATATATCAGAGATTATTTAAAGACTAATAGCTGTAGCAGTTCTGCTTCAGCCCTTTCATATTGGGTAGCTGTAGGAGATACGAAAAAAATTATAAAGAAGTATACATAGCTTAAAAAAAGAAATATTTTTTTTTGGTGCTTTCAAAAATCTAGTAGCATCATTAAAACAAACGTTATGAGTAAAAAAATGGAACCAAGCTACCAAAAAAATAAACAACCTATACAAGAATATCAATGTAATATGGGTTTTTCATACACTCATATTATAGTATTATCTCACCCTAAATTTGAAGGTACTTGATTCAGTGGTTCTAAAAATATTTAGAGAAATACAATTCCATCGATTTATCAGTGCTTGGTTAATAACTAGAGTCCGGATCCTAATATGATATGACGTATTTTAAAAACTTTCGAGAGATTAATAAAAAGAAGACTAGAATGGTGGTTACAGAAATTTCACCCACTCACTGTTAACCAATATGGTTTTAAGGTCGACATCGGTACCACGGATGCTTTAATCCATCTAGTGACTGATATACAGACATGTTATTCGGATAACGATTATTTGGGATCTATATTTTTGGATATAAAAGGCGCCTACGACTGTGTTAATTTGAAAATCCTTAAACATAAAATGTCCAGTTTCGGCATTCCACAGAAAATAGCTAATACTATATCAAATGTTCTATAATAGGGAAGTTTACTTAAGGTACAATAACTCAAAAATAGGGCCGCGTTATACATCTCTAGGTTTACCTCAAGGCTCGGTATTGAGCCCGATACTTTTCAATATTTATACGGCAGATGTACATAACCTGATCGATGAATTTAGTATCATACAATATGCAGACGATTTTTGTGTTTATGCCTTCGTATAAGAGGTGTGTATCCTCTTTGAGCATTGCAATAATCACTGTCCAGAAATGGCTTCAATATAATGGTTTTACTTTGTGTGAAGGGAAATCCATGGTCACAATATTCACAAGACACTGTATCCCGAGTCATGATCACATAAAACTAGGAGATATAACACTCCCGCTTCGAAATGAAATAAACTATCTAGGACTAATCCTCGACAAAAAATTAACATGGAAACCATATATTGAATACATAATCACCAAATGTCAGAAAGGTATTAACTTCTTAAAGCTAATCCCGAAAACTTGGTCGCGTGCAGAGCCTCAAATCGCAATTCTTTTCTATAGGACGTACATTCGCTCAATTATTGATTACAGCTGCACTCTCTATGGATCTGCTGGCAACAGCACACTAAATGAGATAGATATTACACAAAATAAATCGCTTCGGATATGTATCGGTCCAAAGAACCCCCTCTTTTTCTAAGAAGGCAGTTTCTTTCCGAAAAATATATTCTAAATTCTATAGAAAAATATCCTACTGGAATAGATAAAATACATAACTTAAATATCCTAGATCTCATTGATAAATTTTGGGAAAAGAAAAATTCCCCTCCCCTTTGCATAGGATATCGAGCAGTATTGGATATTGCAAAAAAATTTAAAAAATTTCATCTCTTCCTTCAGCTTAACTATTTTGACCTAATAAGTAAGACAAATACCTTTTTCCCATACTATTCAGAATCCCCAGCAGTCAGTTCTATTATACTTCAAAATGTGTTGGAAAAATACTCTGATTTTACCCACATTCATACAGATGCTTCCAAATCTAATCACGGAACAGGTTGTGCTTTCTAATACCCAACTCCAATGTACAATTGACCTTTCTCACGAAAGGTCAATTTCCTCCGCAGAGGCTTATGCTATTGTTAAGTCCTTAGAACATATAGAAAACAAACAAATTAAAAGGTCAATTATATTAAGAGACTCCAGATCAGTACTTTTGGCAATAAACAATACTTACAAACCAGTATCGTACAGGTGTCATCCTTTTATTAAATATATTAAACACTATAATTACTTGCTAAAAACATCTGGTTCTGAAATACACTATATATGGATTAAAGCTCACTCTGGCATAAAACACAACGAAGAAGTCGATTTATAGGCAAAAGACAGTGTTGCGAGCGGAACCACCGTAGACGGTCTGTGTCTACAGGATTGTATAAATGTGAGTAAAGTGGTTTAAATAAAAAATGGTCCTCTCATTGGCAAGAATATTGTTTTACTACACCTAGCAGATATACCCAATCTAAACTGAAATTCCGAATGAACCTTGGTACTACTGCTTACAAACTTCTAGGAGGTACATCACAACTATTATCAGGCTGAGATTTGGACATGGCTGTTACCCCAAGCATTTAAACAAAATAGGAATTTTACCAACTAATTTATGCGAATCCTGTAATGCTGTGGGCGACCTGGATCATTTATTTTTCTGTTGTGATAAATACAAACCTGGTCGGGACCAACTTTATGCAGACATTCTGAAGCTAAATATTCAAATGCCAGTGAACGTCTTACATTTATTATCATTAAATAACGATAGAGTGATTGAAGTTATTATAAATTTTTAAAAAATTTTGGACTCAAAATTTAAAATTGTATTAGTTTCGTATCCTACTATGTCTTTCCTTTGTTTGGTTACCCATTCCTTACTTACCGCAGCCTATACTAGTTTGTCTTACAACAAAAGGCCCTGAAAGACTCCTGGGCGAGAAGATTCATATGTCCCTCCTTTGGTTTTTTTCTTTTCTTTTTCACAAAAAAAAAATAGTAATAAATTGTGGTTAGGATTAGGTTCATAGTTGGTAGTGTATGCAGTGTGGAGTAATCCATTTTAGAATCTTTTTAACTTTGTTAACTAGTATATATATAGTAACCTGCGACTGGCTGTATGGATTTTATCCCAATGCCATTAAAAAAAAAGTTCTAATCTAGTGTCGACAGTTTCATCTACAGTAACCCATACTTATTTGTCTTGAAACTGAGAATCAATTTTTGCTTTAATTTTGTTGCACATAGTCATTTAACTTTTTTCCGGTAATTATTAGAACTTTATTCAGAAAATAAAAAGGTGCATGCGTACTTATATTATGTACGGAAGAAGTTGTGTTTGAATGACGATAGTTGTATGAAATCGCGGGTTTTTCGAAGGACCAGTCAGCCCAGTGGACTGACAAAAAATGCACTAATAATAATTTGGAAATAGTAAATTGTAAAGTTCCTTAAATGAATGTGGCAGACGTCTTCCGAATACTTCTCTTCTAGAAGCCAGTACCTTCAGTCTCGATTAACACTAATCGAATAGTAGTCTCTCTCTCATTGTTGCAACAATGTTTTCCTTGTATGTTATCATCCGGAGACTGAAAGTACCGGCCTTAATTGGGCCCAACACGCTTAAAGAATGCCTCGTACTTTCGAAGGCTATCTGAAGATCTTTTTGCGGTTCGAGTATGATTAAATGAATCGAAATTGACACGCACAATCGCACAAGATAATATAATTTGTTGTTACAAGTTACAAGTTGTATTTCGTTGCCATTGATATATTTTTTTTTTTTAGAAAATGTTTTTTAAGGTAAACCGCTTTTTCTGAATAGCGATGATGATAATGTGGATAAGGCAGTGGTTTTATCTGTTCTTCATTATGATAAAAATTTAGGCTATTTATGGACGTTGTATTAGAAGAATTTATTTAAAATGGAATCAAAACATATATTTCACTTTCGCAAAAATGATGTGTTACCACAGTTCATGACAACAACTCTTGCAAGATGCAAATCGTCTTCAGTTGGGAAACATGTTTTTATATGTCGGTTGCGTCGGTTGCATATTTTAAAAATCACCAATTAAAAAATAAAAATAAACAACCCAGATTAAAACTATCGACAAAACAACTTCAAATATTCAAGAGAGGTAGTTTTTATAAATTTGACAGTTGTTCGGCTATAACTGGGTGTGTCCGAAATTATGCCAGACTTGATACGACTGCGTCTTTGCTATACGTACGTTCACACAATGTTACGTCAGACGTCAGTATAGACGTACAGAAAATTGCCACTAACGCATGCGTAGCTGTCATTCACCACGTTTACGTTTACATTCTTAGCAAGTGTCTATTGAGAACACCTAATATATTGACGTGATTTATCGCTACGTTTCTATAAGTTAAAGAAATAATTATTTTTTTGTACATGTGCTAAATAGGCAAAGTTGGGGCTGAAATTTAATAGCATATAGAAAATAAAGAAAACAAAAGACCTGCATTTTTTATATTAGGTATTTATCAATTTTTGCGGAGTTGGGAGGGTGTCCAAGATAAATTTTTAAAATAGTTTTTTGTACATATATGTTGCTTTATTTCTCCGATTTATGTTAAATTTGATACGATGTTGCAGACAATTCTTGCACATTTTTCGGTACGTCTATTTTTGTCAAAACTTATAAAGGGTGCTCTAGGTAGTATCACCTAAAGGTATGTTTAGATTGGCACACGTATCTGGATTTGTATTGGGATACGTCCATATACATGTATCAGAAAATACTTTGTAGAAGAACCTGTATATGCATATATGTCTGAGGTATGATGAAGTGTTCACATTGAAAAGAAATTTCAACATGTCTCACGAAATTGCGAACAATTTCTTGTTTTTAAGTGCATGCACTGTTGTTATTTATAAATTAAAAAAGAAGCGTCAAAAACGCAAATGGTGACAACGTACATTTCTGAAATACAGGGAAAATCAAGGGGCCTACAACATGTTAATGTCTGAATTAACGTTGGAGGATGGAGCTTGTTTCAGAAACTATGTGCGAATGGGACTTGATGACTTCGAATGTCTGTTGCAAAAAGTCGCACCACATGTACTAAAAAAGACATAAATTGCCAAAAAGCAATTCCCCCTACTGATAAGTTGGCCATGACGTTAAGGTTTTTAACAACAGTTGAATCGTTTACATCCCTAATGTACTCTCACAGAATTTCAAAAAGCAGTTTGAGTCATATTATTCAAAGTGTATGTGAGGCTGTTGTTACAGAACTATCAAATGAAATAGAGGTGAGTATTCAAAAAGTATTATTTTATGCATTTTTTATTAAAAAAAGTACAAGTTTAGATACTAAGTGTAGTCTGAATAATTGTTTAAATAATTCGCGAGCGGTGAATTAGCTGCACTATAATTATCACTATTTTCTAAAATCGTTAAATTGGTAGCAGTTGTTCTCTCAGGTATTGAGCTGTCTGAATATATTGAACTGGAACTTGATCGTCGCATTGTACCACTATCTTGTCGAATTCTACTCATTTCTGCATTTGAAAGAGCATTGTATATTGTTTGCTTTGTTTTGGCCAATATAAAATGATATTGTGGATCTTTTAAAAGGCGTAATTCGCGATGTGTTCTCCCAAAACATCAAAATTATCTCGTGTCTTTTTTACCAGATTGTTTCCTACAACTTTCATGCAGTTAACGACTTCTTTGATATCTGTATCTTCATGTTTACGTTTCTAACCAGTCTTGGCAGATGTTTTTGAAATTGTCGCTGGTACTGTAGAAGGAACAGCCGAGGAAACTGTAATAACATCGGCATTTGAATTTTCCTCTGTTTCATTCTCAATGCCTACGTTTTCGCTCTGTTCCCTTACGTCTTTGAGTTGGGTTTCCTAAAAAATAAATATAACTGTAAAAGAGTGTATATTTTTTTTAACGTAGGTAGGTTGATCCCATATGAGTAATTATTCATGATAAATCAAAAAGAAAAATTCTCATAAAATTCAAATTTTATGAGAATTTTTCTTTTTTGATTTATCATATATATTTTTTTTGTTTCAGTTGCCAAGTTGTCCCTCCGATTGGTTAAAAATTGCCTCAGGTTTTAATGACAAATGGAATTTTCCACATTGTCTTGGTGCCATGGACGGTAAACATGTACGGGTAATAGCTCCACCAAACTCAGGAACTGAATTTTATAATTACAAGCAAACATTTAGCATTGTATTGTTTGGCATAGTTGATGCGGATTATAAATTTATATATGCCAACGTTGAAGTACAAGGACGAATATCTGACGGAGGCGTTTTCGAAAGTACCAGTATATACAAGAAGCTACTACAGAAAACCCTTAACATTCCCCAACCTGCCGCCTTACCGGGCAGAACAGAAGCAACTCCGTATGTCTTTATTGCCGACGATGCATTTGAGTTGGATGAAAATGTTTGTAAACCATTTTCGGGGCATTACCCTAAAAATTCATGGCAAAGAATTTTCAACTACAGAATCTGCAGGGCTCGAAGAATAGTGGAAAATATTTTTGGTATTCTAGCTGCTATTTTTAGAGTTTTAAGAACAACGATGCATTTAACTCCAGATAAAGCTACCATAGTCAAGCTGGCTGTGGTTTATCTTCACAACTATCTTCAAAACAAAAAATCAGTTAAGTACACCCCTCCTGGTACATTTGATTCAGAAGATAAAAATAGAAATGAAATACCTGGTTCATGGCAAAAAAATAATGAAGCTAACATTCTTGAATCACTACCTGGAGTAAGAGGAAGGAAGAAGATGGAAATTGTTGATAGTCGTGAAGAATTTGGAAATTACTTTTGTAGTATCGAAGGCGCAATACCTTAGCAATACAACAAATAATACTATTTTTGTAATAAACAGGCTATTTATAGAGTTAAATAATAATAAATAATATACTTTTATTAAATTACGTTTATTTCTTACCTCGCTTTGCGTTTGTGAAGTACTTTGTTGCATATCACTGCTTCTACTAATAAATGGTTCATAATGTTCTTTCAAAAAAAAAAAAAAACTTTTAAACGCATACCAGTTTGGTGTATAAACATCTTCAGTACCAACACCTGACTTTACACTCGATTTTACTTTGGAAAGTTCACGACTAAATTGAATTTTTATATTGTGCCATTTGTCTTCTATTTCTTTCCTAGTGCAATTTAAAGTTTTTCCTATCTCTTCAAATATATCGCCTCGAACTTTTGCACCTTTATGCTGCTTACTGCTTACATCCCAAACATTGGGTTTCCTTATTTTCTCAATGAGTAACAGGGTTTTTTCTTTCGTCCACGACGACATTTCTTCACGTCAGGGCTTCCAAAACTAACAATTTATTAAAATGACTGCGGAGATTTGTCATGTATATTGAATTATTTTCGTATACACAATGTATGAGGGACATCAACGCATTGTGTATACGCATACAAAATGTGTGAGTAGAAGTATGAGGATTTGTATCACGATTTGTCAAATAAACAAGTATCTCATACAAATCCAGATACTTGTGCCCAATCTAAACAAAGCTTAACGTTGACTCCCGTCTATTGCAATTGCTATATTGCGAAACCGGTAGATACTGTTAATCTTTCGACAGAGAAGCAAACCGGCAAACCCATTAATTTATGACATTATTACTTGGTGAGCAACTTCCGAATAGATAACACTAAATATCATTTAAAACTATTATTAATTAATTACACGCACAGGATAATCCTATTTTTTTTAAACTTATTATTCTATTATTCGATACTTTAGTAGAACCGAATCAGTTTGAGGGGTCGTTTTAGGCATTAGTACGACGAATACATTGATCGATAATATTGTGACAATGAAGGAAGTTGACTCTCACCCTTTCTTTTGAGTAATGGAATAGCTATCGATTAACACTATATCATAAAACATTTTCCGTTTTGGCTGGATTACTTTAAGTACTGGTATAAAATAGATATTTACAAATTTAGTGCTTCGATATTTACAAGCTTTAAAAATTTTAGATAACACTTTTAACACGGAATATGCCTTTTATTAGAACATCCGTCGTTTAATTTTAAAAGTCTTTCAACGCTAATGCTTCAACGAAGAGAAATACTGGCAAAGTGCGCTTATTTTGGTGAATAACTTAACAACTTTTATGATTGTGCGCTAAGGAATATACATATTTTAAAAGTTTCTGAAAGAATTGGTTAAATAGAAGCGGCAGCAACTTGAAATCATACCCCACGTCTTTTAGTGGTAAATAAAATCATATGGTGAACACACACAGAAAAAAATTGTTCTCAAATCAAGAAAAATAATTTGTTTGAAAGTTTTATTTTGAATAAAAGGAAAGCACACGAAGTGAATTATTTTTTTATACAGCGTGTTTCAAAAACATGTAGCCAATCTCTTACAGTAAGTAGATGGGCTCAATATAAAACAAAACCATATAAATATTTTGTCATTAATACATATTAAAGGAGTTACACCCTTTCAAAGATAGTGGGAAAAAATATTGTTCGTGCTATAACTCAGTAACCATGACAAACAGGTATATCAAAATTTAAAGATTACTTTTCGTTTCGAGTTTTAACGGTGTGCTACATTTACTTTTCAAGAAAGTGATCAGGGGTGGTGCACATGTGACTTAAGTTTCGTGTATCAATAAATATGTTTGGTTTCATTAGCTCTATTGAAAATTTGACTTTAAAATATGATTTTTCAATCATTATTATGGAAAAAATATATACCTTTCATATTTCGATAGGATTCACGTTTTAGCGAAATTCAACTGGAAAATTATCTGAATAATGCGTCACTGCTGCCTTACCATTTCCAAAACATTTGCACAGTATTAAAAGCATGTCTGTAAGTTCTTTAAATGTAAAATTGGCTTCCATTCTTTAACATTTTAAACAATAAGGTGATTTCTACTACTATATTTACTTTGGTAGATATTAATTTGAATGATGAAATCCTACTATATATAATAATGATATATATGCTAGAAGAAGCCTACAATGCAATACAGACTATTGAAGTTGATTTTCGCGAAAACGGCGATTGCTATGAAAATACGACACGTATAGAAATTTTCTGTAATAAAGATTTATACACATTTAAACATGTTTGTTTTATTCACGAAAATTATTTCTCTTAAGTAAATTTGTTCGAAATATAATTTCTCTCACCTTAAATACATTTATTCAGTTTGGCTGAAACAGTTTTGTCCACGCAAAACGAAAATTTTCTTAACAAATTTCTTTGAATTAATTAAACGTGTTTTAGTTCGACAAATTTAATTTCAAGTTTAAGTAACAATTTATCTTGAATTGAAACATTTTTATATATTTCATTTAATTATAAGTTTTCTTCATGTAATATTTTTTAGTTGTGGTGAAATTTAAAATCTTTATATTAAAAAACACAAATCTTACTCCAAGAAAGAAATATTTTGTTCTAAATTTATGTTTCCTTTAAATTACACCTTATGTTAGTTGATAAAAATAAATTTGTTTAATGCAATAAAACCATTTCGTTGATTCAAAAGAAATATTTTAAATCTAACAAAACATTGTTTTGAATACCCGGAAGGAAGTGGGTATTCACTTCCTTCCTTCTACCGTACGCCATTAATTAAGCGACCAGCCAGTGCGGCGAAGAGACGTGAGCACGTGTCTTCCTTGTGTGAAGTGACTATATCTATGGTGAAGTGTATTGATGTTTCTTGCAACGTAAAGCGTTCTTACAAAATTGCAGATTGGAGCAGTTTCTTCCAACATTTATTGGTAAATAGGTGTGCCAATACAACCCACGTTACCTAGCTGTTATAGCATAATTTATGAATAAGTTAAAACATTTTCCTGTATAAAGGCTGGGCTTCACCAGACTGGGCCAAGCCAGCGGCAACTACGGGTTTGCCCCTCGCATGACATTTGGCGGCTTTGTCCCATATATTTCTTCTAAAATTTTCCTGCAAAACCCGGCAGCCTAAGATGGCCAGTTTTGTGATGCCCCAACTTAATGTAGAATGTAGATTAACTTTACCTACACAAGTACAGTTTAGTTCTTAAATCGTCATTTTCTGTTTTAAATCAGTCGAGTACCACCTATTTACCTATTCTACATATTATTTGTGCATAAGGTTGGTAGTAGGTTTATGGCTGGTTGGCAGATTTAGTACTAACTTTAAATTCAAGTTTTAATATACATAATTCTTTATTGTATATAACATACATGTTATTTCAACGAGGAATTGTTATCTGTTATTTCCATTGGAGATTTTATGTTAATTTATTAAAAATATGTTGACTTTTATGTTATGTATTTTTATCTAGTGTTATAATATGCCTATACCTAATACAATGCTGCCACTGTACTTGTCTAGTGAGAATAAAATAAAGTTTTATAATAACACTTATTTTATTTAAAACCGCAACCCCCAAACAAATCCCTTCTATATTAGAATGAAATAAATTATTGTCTCCTAGCAAGTAAAATTTTTTGTTGAAGTTAATATAAATTTCATCGAATAAAAAAAATCTGTTGGTGGGTGAAGAAATATAGTGTGTATTCAAAGACAAATCTTTAACAGATCTAATTTAACCAAAAAAGTCTAATTTACGTTGTGTGTTTTATGTTTTTTATATTTATGTAATCTCTAAAGTATGATACACGCATCTGTTATAGTTTCCCAGTTACAGCACAAACAATATTTATTTTCTCCATATTTGGGTGTAACTCCATCTGAATCTCTTTGTGTGTAAAAATGTCTATGCCTGCCTAATATTCTCGGTCACGGACTCAGCCGTCAAAAAGTATAAACAATAAACAGTTATAAATTGTATTAATATTATACTAGGAATAATGCCGATCGGCGTCTCTATACATCGGGCTTATAATATTTCTTACATTCGGCCATGCTGCCATGTGGATGTCCTCAACTACATAGACTAACAATACTCTTACATAATTTTTAAACTAAAACCCAAAATTAAATGAATTTCAATTATCTATGAAACATATTACTAATGTGATAACCTCAGAATTTATAGCCATTATTTGAAATTTCTACAGAACTACAAACTATCCTTAATAGCTATGATGTTTTCAACATTTTCACAGTTCAATACTACCTTAAGTTACAGTCCACATCTGCACTCTACCCTAACTAATCCGTTACATTGGGCTACAACCCATACACGAAGGCTACAACCTTCTCACTTTCACACTAAACCATTTTATCGGGCTACAACCCACACACGAAGGCTACAACCTTCCCCACCTAAAACATTGGGCTGCAACCCACATGAGAACGATACAACCTTCTCTATCTAAAACATTATATTGGGCTACAACCCACATGCGAAGGCTGCAACCTTCTCTATCTAAAACGTTATATTGGGCTACAACCCACATACGAAGGCTACTACCTTTTCCAATCAAAACATTGGGCTATAACCCACATACGAAGGCTACAACCTTCTCACTTCCTATTTACACTGTTCGTCTCGACACACAACCACCCATGGCTTTATATTCTCACTAGGAACAACTGTCTTGCAACGTTTAACACATTCTCTTAAATCTTCAACGTATCGATCATTAAATAGCTCCTTAGATACCCTAAATGGTCCTTTATATTTGGCCAAAAGTTTCTTACTAGATCCAGAATTCACATCACTTGTAACAAGAACAAGTACCAAATTATTTCCTTGATACTTTCTTGCATCCTTTTTATTTCGATCATAACGTTCCTTCTGTTTTCTTTGATCTTCACTTATATATTCCTTCATTTTACTTCTTAAAATGGAAATATCCACACGGACTAATTCATCTTGAATCGAATGCAATAAATTCGCTTCAGCAGTACTACAAGGTTGGTATCCCAAAAGACTTTGTGCAGGAGTTGTGTTTATGCCTTTATTAAAAGAAGTATTCATCGCACTTAAAGCCAGCAGCTTGATTGGGACGATTAAAATTAGGAAGGTCGCTCATTACGAATGCTTTTCTGATAATTACTATAATTACCACTTGACGGGATATTCTTCTGAGTACTAAGGTATGAGTACAATTCACTAGTAGTTGAAATTCTACTTGATCTTGCTGCCCGTTGTATGTTTTCATTTTTTAAACCCGATATAACAGCATCAACTAAATACTCCTCGGGTATATCGATTTGTAAAGCCTTTAATTTATTTAATTTGTCAAAACATTACTCGCATAAATCTTGTCCTAGTTTGGCTTCATACAAAGCTGCCTCCCGCAATAAGTACCCAAACGGCAACGGTTTTTTAAATTGATTAATTAATTGTTTTTTTATTACCTTCCAATCAGGATGCATGTGATCTTGCATATCATACCAACGCCTCGCCATGCCTCGAAACCTGCCAGCAACCAATTTGACAACAGTGGCACTATTCCATCCATAACTTTCTGCCAGTTCATCAACACGATTTACCCATTTTTTAACACATTGTTCACTTTGCGGATTAAACGGGGGTATAACACTTTCATCACATAACGAAGTACCAGCACCTTGCAATTTAGGAACGTACTTTTCAAATTTCTCCAAACGCTTCAACTTACACCGTACACTTTCCTCTTCCGAAGAACTCGAACTTGACAATGGACTGCGTCGTCTTTTTCCATTATCACTACCCTTTTTCTTGGATCCGGACCTGTTCTTAGAATGTCCCATTTTGTCACTATTTTATAAAACGTCTTTTCAACACTTAAACAAAATAAACTAAATATTATGTAGTGTGCGACAAATAACACACTTCAGTTAAATAGGAAGAGTTATCCCACCGCTGCTTTGTAAGGGTGAGAAATAATTAATTAATATTATCCCAAAGATAAATATATATGTATTAACACTCGTTACAACATATCTTTACAAGGTTCTCAATCTGAATCTCTTTGTGTGTAAAAATGTCTATGCCTGCCTAATATTCTCGGTCACGGACTCAGCCGTCAAAAAGTATAAACAATAAACAGTCATAAATTGTATTAATATTATACTAGGAATAATGCCGACCGGCGTCTCTATACATCGGGCTTATAATATTTCTTAGATTTCTGTTTTGTATTCAACCGTACTACTTAGTAAGAGTTTGGTTACATAACTTTAGAACACCCTGTATATGAAAAATCAATTTTCTTTATACAAATATTTGTCTATATTTAAATATGATTTGATTAATTTAAATATATATCCTACGTACGTCTAATAAAGTTAAAAATAAATTTAAATTAAAATACCTATTTCTTTGATTTAAGTAAGACAATTATTTCTTTTCATCAAAAACATTGTATATTATATAAACACAGTATATAAATAAGAAAACACGCTATGCATAAAAATAATATTTTAGCAAGTATTGCAATCATCTGTATTGAAATATACATAAATATTTATACGAAAAATTAACTATATTTTAATTTAAATGCGTAGTCTTTTTTTCTCTGGATCACTATCGATTCTGATAAAAAAACTTTTCAATAAGTCACTTGATGTTCCTTGATAGTGGCCTTGACACAATTTTTTTGACAAGCTTACCTAATTTTTCCGCAAAGCACTGTCCTGCATTGGGGTCTCGTTTTATAGAACAAAACATAAAACATTGATAATTCTAAAATAAGAATGGCGCATGGCGTGATAAATGGAAGCTCGATTTAGCTTAAAACAAATTCTAGCCATTAATGTGGTGGTAAGTCATGAATTGCCTCTCATAAATTATGATTTAAAACATTGAGAAATCCCTTCACATTTAGTTACTACTGTAGAACAAAGCCCTATAATCCTGTCGTTATTTAAACTACCGCCCTACACATTTAGTTTTTCTGAGTACTATCTTCTACAACTGATTACCCAACGCAAGTTTTCTATAACCCAATATATGTAAAATTGAACGAAACCTCTATCGATGCTGAACTAAACTTGATTTTTTTCAAATGATTTCTGTCGATAACAAAATCGTGTGCCCAGTAGCAATATTTTAAATGTCTTCTCTAATCACCTTACTTGAAGAAGTGTACAAATTTTGGCATAACCACTTTCAGTGTGTGACGACAAGAGAGAGGAAACTAGACCAGAATCCAGGACCGATAGCTACTGCTGCCTTATTGTTGACATACGTAGACAAATAAAAGCAACAGTATAAAATGAATAATGACATACATACCACTTGATACAATGCATTATTCAGAATGACTGAGACCTGCCATCGCATTAGCATATACAGGGTCACAACTAATATTCGTCCTACATTCGTTGCTCTTAAATTTGAGCGATTGTGTACAGGGTGAACCCGCGAGAATTCCCACCCCAGTTTTCTTCATTATTTTTGGAATTAGAAAGACGTTTCAAAAAAAGAGATCGTAAGAAATTTTATGTATTCCTTTGTGATAACCTCTGTGAATATATGTGGTGTTGCATAAAAGTGTGATCAAACCAACTTTTATTTTTTTAAATAGTACACCCTATATATTTTTGGTTTCTTGAAATCTACATTTTATTACGATTCCAGTAATATACACATGTTATATATTTGCGTTATTTGTATGGAAGATACAAGCTGTCAAAATATCGAATTAAAATTAAGTAGAAACTAGAAAATGTCATATTTCTAGAAGCCTATGGAAAAATAAAGAAACGTCTAAATAATTAAATATCTTAGATAGGTTGATCCCATATGAGTAATTATTCATGATAAAGTAAACAGAAAAATTCTCATAAGATTCCTTTATTAATGTGACCGGTTTCGTGAACAAATAATTACTTCACATCATCAGACACAGGAATTTTTATAAATAAAAAACCAGGGTAGTCAAATTAAAATAAAAACAGTTTTGCAACATGTCAAATTATAAATAAATGTAAGATATAAAATTTTTGTTAGTATCTAATTAACTTTTTAAATAAATTTTTAAAATTTAACGTGCTTCTCATAGTATGTATGTGTTTAAAAGAAGCACGTATTGCAATCATCTGTATTGAAATATACATAAATATTTATACGAAAAATTAACTATATTTTAATTTAAATGCGTAGTCTTTTTTTCTCTGGATCACTATCGATTCTGATAAAAAAACTTTTCAATAAGTCACTTGATGTTCCTTGATAGTGGCCTTGACACAATTTTTTTGACAAGCTTACCTAATTTTTCCGCAAAGCACTGTCCTGCATTGGGGTCTCGTTTTATAGAACAAAACATAAAACATTGATAATTCTAAAATAAGAATGGCGCATGGCGTGATAAATGGAAGCTCGATTTAGCTTAAAACAAATTCTAGCCATTAATGTGGTGGTAAGTCATGAATTGCCTCTCATAAATTATGATTTAAAACATTGAGAAATCCCTTCACATTTAGTTACTACTGTAGAACAAAGCCCTATAATCCTGTCGTTATTTAAACTACCGCCCTACACATTTAGTTTTTCTGAGTACTATCTTCTACAACTGATTACCCAACGCAAGTTTTCTATAACCCAATATATGTAAAATTGAACGAAACCTCTATCGATGCTGAACTAAACTTGATTTTTTTTCAAATGATTTCTGTCGATAACAAAATCGTGTGCCCAGTAGCAATATTTTAAATGTCTTCTCTAATCACCTTACTTGAAGAAGTGTACAAATTTTGGCATAACCACTTTCAGTGTGTGACGACAAGAGAGAGGAAACTAGACCAGAATCCAGGACCGATAGCTACTGCTGCCTTATTGTTGACATACGTAGACAAATAAAAGCAACAGTATAAAATGAATAATGACATACATACCACTTGATACAATGCATTATTCAGAATGACTGAGACCTGCCATCGCATTAGCATATACAGGGTCACAACTAATATTCGTCCTACATTCGTTGCTCTTAAATTTGAGCGATTGTGTACAGGGTGAACCCGCGAGAATTCCCACCCCAGTTTTCTTCATTATTTTTGGAATTAGAAAGACGTTTCAAAAAAGAGATCGTAAGAAATTTTATGTATTCCTTTGTGATAACCTCTGTGAATATATGTGGTGTTGCATAAAAGTGTGATCAAACCAACTTTTATTTTTTTAAATAGTACACCCTATATATTTTTGGTTTCTTGAAATCTACATTTTATTACGATTCCAGTAATATACACATGTTATATATTTGCGTTATTTGTATGGAAGATACAAGCTGTCAAAATATCGAATTAAAATTAAGTAGAAACTAGAAAATGTCATATTTCTAGAAGCCTATGGAAAAATAAAGAAACGTCTAAATAATTAAATATCTTAGATAGGTTGATCCCATATGAGTAATTATTCATGATAAAGTAAACAGAAAAATTCTCATAAGATTCCTTTATTAATGTGACCGGTTTCGTGAACAAATAATTACTTCACATCATCAGACACAGGAATTTTTTATAAATAAAAAACCAGGGTAGTCAAATTAAAATAAAAACAGTTTTGCAACATGTCAAATTATAAATAAATGTAAGATATAAAATTTTTTGTTAGTATCTAATTAACTTTTTAAATAAATTTTTAAAATTTAACGTGCTTCTCATAGTATGTATGTGTTTAAAAGAAGCACGTTAAATTTTAAAAAATTTATTTAAAAAGTTAATTAGATACTAACAAAAATTTTATATCACATTTATTTATAATTTGACATGTTGCAAAACTGTTTTTATTTTAATTTGACTACCCTGGTTTTTTATTTATAAAAAATTCCTGTCTGATGATGTGAAGTAATTATTTGTTCACGAAACCGGTCACATTAATAAAGGAATTTTATGAGAATTTTTCTGCTTACTTTATCATGAATTAAATATCTGTCAGTCGATTGACTTGTCATATTCTGTTGTCATAACTTGTGTGTGAAATATTTCTATTAAATAAAATCATGTATTATTCTGAAAATGAACGCAGGAATACTCGTATACTCGAAGCAAAATTTAAAAGCTTGTATCTTCCAAATGAATAATACAAACATACAATATGTTTATATCACTAGAGTCGTAATAAAACATAGATTTCAAAAAAATTTAAAATATACAGGATGTTCTATTTAAAAAATATAACTTCGGTTGGTCACACTTTTACGAAACACCATGTATATACATTGCGGTCATCGTAATAAAAGTCATAAAATTCCCTACAATTCGTTTTTTGAAACTCTTTCTAAATCCAAAAATAACGCAGAAAAGAGAGGTGGAAATTCTCGCGGGTTCACCCTGAATATATGTTTGTACAAGGCAATTGAACGTTTCACATCTACCGAGGTTAATGGTGCAAATTCCAAATAGTTTACATGGGCAGGTAGTAGTGATGTTAATAATCGAGATACGATAATCGAATTAGTCGATTATTTGAATAACTTGAGATAATCGATTATGACTTCTAAAAAATTAGTAGTATTAATGTTAGTAGTTAAGAAAATTAGTTGTACACAGTTATTACACGATGAATGCGGCGGTATCCGATTCGATTATTCTCTCGGTTTCGAAGTTGGAACCCTCGATCGATGAACACGATACAGTACAAAGTAGACAATTAGTTAGTTGCAACAACAAAATACAGTAAACTCATAGATTTTATTGAGCAAACCAGATACAATAATTGACGAAACGAAGCGGTTTTTTTGTAGTTACTTACTTACCCCCGGTATTATCAATATTTTAAAGGGACCTTTAACTTAAAGGGAGTTTTAGTGACCAAAAAATGCATTATCAGTAATTCCAGCAAAACTTAAATTGAGATATAAATATGATAGCCATTAAACCCAATTTTTATTTAAACTATAGGATTATTATCTGATACTTATACATAGTTTGTAATACATTTTCTTGTCACTAAAACTTCCTTTAATTTAAAGGTCCCTTTTAAAAGTTGAAAATACTGGGGGTTAGTATGAAATAATTTAAAAGTAGTATTTTAAGTAAATAAAACATAAAGCACTCCAAAAATTAGTACGTAATACTGCTATTATAAATAATTGCACCCAACATTATATAAAAATAACAAATAACTTAGGAAACAGGCTAAAGTTATTAAAATTAGTACTGATATATTAACCAATTATTAAAGTATCTCGATTAATAATAATCGATAATTAAAATATCTCGATTATTCTCATCACTAGAGGCACTGACAAACCGCGCAGATAATTTTTACGAATTTTACACAATGTTTTGTATCTCAAGTTAATGGACCATATGTCAAATACCCCTCCGGAAAAGTAGCTAACCATACACGAATGTGGAACAACGCCAAATAAGGAACAGTACTGGTTGTATACATTACAGATATATAAATAAACTCACACGTATCAATGATATTTCAAGTAATTCAATTATATAAAGGATCTTTAAAAAAATTAATTTTTTTATATAAATGCCGGCCCTGAAAAATGGTATATATTTCCGCTATCTAGTAACGACAAAGACACGCAATAATAGCTTTACAAACGTTTGTCAGTGAGATTGTTGATTTTTTCATGTACATAAGTTAATGTGTTAAATTCCATGACAGTTTCCCTCTTACCTAAGTTCACTAAGTTTTTATTCGAAGTTTTTCATTAATATTTAAACTTTCAATCAAGATTTACAGCAGAAAATAAGCCAGAAGAGTAGAAGAGTAGATATAACAATAAAAACTTTTTCTCAAGGCCTGTTTCTTATGGAAATAATTTTTTTTATGTCTTAACCGATAAGAAATCAAACTTTAAATTTGTTAACGAAGTTTGATATCAAAGAATATTTTTTATTTTGAGCACAATTTATGAGAGACTTTTAGGTGTTGTTTTAATGGGAAGCAACTTCGCATTTTGTTGTGGTACTAATAGACTGGTCTAATTTTGCCTAGATAAATGAAAAGATGCGTTATAAAAAATGTCATAAATAATCAACTTTGAAATTATTAATTAAAAATATAACAGAGAAATCTCAATGAACATTTTTTGTGTTGAAAATTTACATTAATAATTGGTGAACTTTACTAAAATCATCCATGTAAAGGTTGGTGAACGTAAAATATGAGGGTTTTTTGTTATATAGTCAGATCTTGAACATTTTATTCAAATATAACCTTATTGACATACGAATTTGTCTACATTGTTGCCAGATTAAAAAAGTTAACCTCTTTTGGGAAAAAAATTGTTCTGACGTTATAAGGTTTTCATTTTTAATTTTTTTTTTTAATTAAACACCACAGGCAATACAACCCCCTGTATCCCTGAAGGCACCTCATGGTCCCTTGTGTGGGAGAGGGCTATACATTTAGAGACAATGGACACACATCCAACTTTTTCTTATTAAAAAACGTCCTTTGGATATATTATTACAGTAGAAAAATATGAAAAATTTGAATTTTCTTAACCCTTTCAGGGGTGATTTGGGGATGTTAAATTTGGCAAAAATGTCTGCCAGCCAAGGTTAGGGTTTCTTAGTGCCTTGTGAACTATAAGCTGGTTTGGCAGACGTTTTTTTTAATTTTAACTATTTTTTATCAATATTTCAAATTTTGATTAACTTTTCGCCACTTTGATGGCAAATTACTCAAAGACCGACCGATAGAAATGTCTGTCACCATGCCAACAAACATAGGTTTGGTTCAGTAACAAAAAATTTTTTTTTTCAATTTCCGGTTACCGCGTGCCGCCGACTGGAAGTTTTGTCTGCCAACGTAATTAGGGTATGTGGGGTACACATACTAACTACCTATGCGGACAAATATCGGTAACTATTCGATTAAAAAAATATTCCCCCCCTCCGTATTCGGCCACCATACCAAAAATTTCAAAAGAGAAAAAATATGGTACACATATGGTCTCTTTGATTACCGACTGGCAGATGGTAACCTTTCATCATCGAATTTGCACGCTATTGCTTAGACTACAGGCTAAAATAAAAGTGCCAATATTGTGAAATACTGAAATACTGAAATACGTATATGTTGTCGCGTTTGATGATAGTACGATATAATATACACCATATAAACATTTTTACCAATATCTCAAGAACGAACAGAGTAATCAATCATATAATAACTACATATTTTTGTAATCAGAAAATTATGATGATTTTTATATCTAAAAAAAATTTTTTTTCACATCTTATATATTTGAGGAGCTTTTTAAAATCTGTTTTAACATTCTTCAGCTTCATAAAAAAAACTGTTTCATTCTCCTTTTTAATGGTTCAAATCGATAAAACTAAAATAAATAAGGGGGTGTCAATTATACATGAATTACCTTGTACAATATAGAAACATAAAATGATTGTATGTATAATAACGAACGAACATAATAATAAACTAGACATAATTCACTCAATAAATATTAAAATTCTTTCATAATCCTTTCACTCCGTTCTGTGACCAGAACCCTCACAAACAAATAAAAGTGATCTTATCTTTACGACATTATATGGCCACTACCACCGTAATAATAAGACTGGAGAGCCTATTTCGTGATGTCATCCTCATATGCCGAGCGGCGATTTGTTAGAAATCGGAGTTACAATTATTTTGTAAACAGTTTTTATTGTAATATAAAATACAGGGTGAGTCTTAAGAGTGTAGTTATATTTAAACCACCGATTCTTGACATCTGTAGAAACCCTCTGACACATTTTTTTTTAATTCCCACGTGTTATCGACTTTCAAAAAAATATGATGAAACTGTTTTGGAACTGCTGGTTACTGGAAACATTCTATATCTTAGCAAAAATGATGTAATGGACTGAAGCAACGTTGCCGCATATCTTATGCAATTCTCTCACATAGGCGCGATTTTACAATCTTAAGTTAACATAAGTTGAAGGTTACCTAGCATTATATTTTCACAAAAATCGATAAGATTCTAATACAAACCACTTCAACTAAAAGTTACTTTAGCATAAAATATTTGTTGCTATAACCACTTCCAAAACAAATGTAAAATTGAAAAATCGAATTCTAAAAGTGTGAGTTTAGCTAATCCACGATTGAAAAACCGAGCCCTAGCATTAAGTTCATTCCCGAATTTACGTCATTCTTATAAAAAAAGGATCAATTTTTTCTTAAGGAAACAGCACTTTATTCAAGATAGGCCATTACATGATAAAAATTCAACATATCTAACCTACGATCTTCACACATCTAACCACGCACCTAATCAGTGTTGCTAGACATACCATTTTCATAGTATTTATACCATTATTTTTCTTGTGTACTTGCACTTTTTTTAAGTAATAAAACTATTATTTAAAAATGTCTACCATTTTACACCAATATTAGCAAAAGTTGATAAAAAAAGTTAAATTTGGGTTGTCAGCCCCGACCTTGGTCAATTCTTCCATTAAAAAAGAGTAAACTGAATTAAATTTTATACCGTGTACGTAGATCTTTGTAAATCTGAACCTCACGTAAACAGCGCTAGTTGTGCAAGCCCAAATAAATAATAGTCTTTTGCTGTTTTCTGTTGTTTCTGTTGCGATGGTAAGACCCGTTTTTTCAATGCTCGGTTAGCTAAATTAACCGTCAGTTAGGTCAATAGAAATTTTTTGAAAGTTATCATCATTTATTTATAATGAAATTTATAACTTATGTGAAAATCTCATACATCTGGCAACACTACACCCCATGTAAAAATCAGTGTTATTGTAGTTCGCGTACCTGTCTGCATTAGCATTTACAAAAATGTGTTTAATAACGGTATTATAGTTTTTTGTGATTAAATTTGTGATTCGAAGTTTTGAGTTACTATGTTACCGAAATTTATTATTTATAATTTGTTCCTTTGGTGGTTCTTTTTGTGAAAATTAGTGATTAACCATAGCGACTAATTTTATTATTTTAATGCTGGATATGTTAAAGGCATATTTTCAACTAGATGAAAATGCTAGACAAGCAAAGCGGCTATGGAATGCTATCTAAACGTCAAGCCCATATGATGTATTCATGTAGTAATTGTTGTATTAGGTAAGAAACAAATCTGTTTTTTCGTTCTTTTAAAGTAAATCCGTCTTTTTGAAATGATTATTTTCAACTTTGATTCATTTTTAGAAATAAACCATATTAAACTTAAACTATAAATTAGAGACAATAATAATAATTTAAAATACACATAAAAAGTATTGCATATTTTTAATATTTGGTGCTTACGGGACGGACCAGTTCTGTTTATTTATAAAAAAAGTGGCAGGATTACCTAATTTTAAAAGGAAAAATAGATAAACAGATACTTTTAACAATTTTATTTTAAGAGCAAGCTACAAGTGACAAGTGTCGCTTTCCACAAAGGACTAATCAAACGCGTCTTGGCCGCCTTTAAGTTTATTCTTATTTTCGGTCAGTGTGTACAGATATCATGCTTTCTTAAAAAGAGCTCAATATTTTATAAACTATTACATTTGTTTTGGTGCGGCGTCTACACTGATATTAAATAAGTCTAATATCGTCTAACAAAATGTCCGTGTCAAAAGGATAATAATTTTTTTAAAAATTCAAAATTTGCAATTCATGAGTTAGGATAATTGTGATGACGAACTCTGACAGTGGCAACACTACCTGCAGTTACGTCATTTCTGTGAACGGTATTTACAAAGTTATCCAGTGACTATCAAAATGTCAGTGGCTGGAGGACGAAAAAAATTATCAGAAATTAAATTTTTCCTTTGTTCAAAAAAATTGACAGTGCCAATAAATTGTATACGACGAAATATATTGAGGGTTAAAATATAACTACGCATTTAAAACTCACCCTGTATAAGGGAACTGAAAATTATCAAATATTATCCATGTAGAATAATTATAATTAGCTATGAATATACACGAGTAAAATAATAAACACCGAAAGCAATACCTAATAGTGATGAGCAGAATCGAGTACTTTCAAGAATCGAATACTTTGTATTCGAATACTTTTGAGAATCGAATACTTAGTATTTGAATACCGAGTACCGAGACCAAAAACATAGAAATACAAATTCACCATCTAAATAATGGCATCGAGTGTCGATCCCAGTACCGTAGAGAATCGAATAGTCCTGACTATACCACCTAACGATTGAGTATATTTTCATTTTGGTATCTTGCCTTGGAAGGTGAGCGCGCAGAGGACACCATAATCTGTGATATTTTAAGTTTTAAGAATTAAGATAATCGTTATTGGAGCTTTCCTGTCGAGTAAAATAGCAACAGCAACGGTACGGCCGTATGACGAAAGAAGGCACTTGATCCTATAATTTCGTGTTGGCTCACCCCCTATATCGAAATAATTTTCGGTTATAGACTTTATTATCTAGTTTACTTGTATTTTTTTTCAATTTCTAGCTATCCTAGAATTCGAGAGATCGATGTCCGACGCATTATTGCCCCACTCTGTATAATAGAAAAGCAATGTGAACAAATCTTCGTTCTTACATTTTTAAAAGTCAAAATTGATGAATATATGGTGTTACATATGTATGTAAAGGAATATTTGTTATAAATTTCATACATAAACTACAATTTTTTATTTTATTTCCATAATATGTTGTTAGGCATGGCCCTATTATTGCATCACAATAATGTAGATTTATAGAACCAGCGACTCAGATAATAAAATTTTTGTTTTAGTTTAAACCAAGATTTTTGACAGAGTTTACAGTTTCTGTATCTAAGCTACTCAAACGTATTGTTAAATCTAGGTTTTGTTTATTAAAAAGAATTTGCTTGTATTTAATATCAATGAATTAACTTCAAACCAGTTATTTTTTCAGATAAATCAAAATTAATTTTATTTTGTGCATATATATAATTTTTGCGAATCAAAAGTAAATATACTCAAAAGAAGGAGTATTAAACAAAGACTTGATGTACCTACACCTGAAATTTTGTTTTTAGGTTATGAGAATGTCTGCCCATTTGGACAGTTTAGGTATACCGTAAAACGGGGTTACTTTGCTCCACTTTTTGGTCTTGAACTACAATTTGAAATTAATACATTTTGCTCTTTTTTTTTTCTCTTTTAAATTATGGTGCAAAGTATACCATAGGACGGGTATACTTTACACCGTTTGCCTTTGAAATTATTTTTTCCAAGTAAACTTCTGCTGGTGCAAATAAATCGTACATAGATGTAAACTTTACACTACTACGAATATTTTGGTATTATTTTTTTAATTTCTCGTTGATATTTGGTCATAGTAATAAACGATTTTTATGTTGTTACCCTTTATTGCTTGTAAAAAAAACACAGAAAAATAAATTTAAACTCTTAACTATTTTAAAAATAAGTAAGTAGGTAGGTGACATTCTTCCCTAAGAATAATTCTTGTGCTGATATTTGGTCATAGTAATAAACGATTTTTATGTTGTTACCCACCCTTTATTGCTTGTAAAAAAAACACAGAAAAATAAATTTAAACTCTTAATTATTTTAAAAATAAGTAAGTAGGTAGGAGACATTCTTCCCTAAGAATAATTCTTGTGCTTCTACTCAACATGAGATCTTTAACTGTTATAATCACTCCCACCATACCTTGTCACATTCGGGAACACTATACAAACCACGCTTAGACATTTGCTTAGGTGAATTTATTGCACCGATTATTTTGTC
The DNA here is from genome assembly GCA_029963845.1 of Rhamnusium bicolor. Taxonomy (NCBI): domain Eukaryota; kingdom Metazoa; phylum Arthropoda; class Insecta; order Coleoptera; family Cerambycidae; genus Rhamnusium; species Rhamnusium bicolor. Next base: position 671,884 of record JANEYF010005420.1, on the reverse strand, counting down.
CCATTTATACCATATTTCATCGCGTTTTTCAGATCATTTCCAAAATTTTGCCGATTTATCCATAGCATTGATCATGACATTATCTTTATCTAAAGATGTTTTTACCCCGGGATATATGTTATCATACAAAAACAAAACATGTTCGCCAATAACTCTTGTAACATCCTTCAATCCAAATTTTTTTAAGTTTCTCAGCAGTGGTTGCTCCCAAAGTGCCGGAGAGGAGTTTCTGGTTAAACTCAATCTCCTTGTTGCATAGGAAAAAACAGACTAAAGTTCTTCATTAATTTGTAATGAAACCGTTTGTACTTCCATTGCATCGAAATTATATTGAAGAAGTATATCATCTGCGTACGCTTGAAGATTTGTAGTTTCCACAGATTTTATAAAATCCGACGTAATATTTAAAAATAAGAGTGGACCCAATATTGACCCATGCGGCACTCCAGAAACAACAATTTTGATGAAGATATTTGATCGCAAATAGATACTCTGATATCGATGAAATAAATAGAATTTAAAAAACATAATTTCTCTTTTCCCAAAGCCATAAAAGTTTAATTTGGCACATAGTAAATCGTGATCAATGGTATCAAAGGCCTTTGAAAAGTCCAAAGAGATTAACACTGTAGCATGCTTTTTATCATAATTTCTTAGTATATTGTCAGACAAATTGAGAAGTGAGGTGGTTGTACTATGTTCTTTGTGAAAGCCAGATTGGTGAGCAGGAAGTATGTTATTTGCTGAAATATTCATTTATCTGAATGTGTACTATTCTTTCTAATATTTTGGATAGAACTGGCAACAGACTAATGGGACGTAGATCGGAAACGGTTTGTGAATTATTTATTTTAGGCAGAGGACAGATCAGCGCCTGTCTTCAGTGTATTGGAAAATAACCTAACTCCAGACAACAGTTTATGATGTTTGTAATGTAGGGCGTTATTATTGGAAGACACAATTTTACCATATGTAATGATATTTTATCTAGTCCACAAGCATTCGATTTTAAAGATAGGATAACTTTATTTACATCTTCAACTGTAACTAATCTAAAATGAAAATATATATTTGCATCATATTTTGTATTGTTATAATATTTTCCGTACAATTGTTAGATTTTACAAAAACAGATGCAAAAAAATCATTTGCTTCTTCAGGATTTTCTAAGTGTTGTGGTATAGAAGGGTTGGTTTTAAAACGAATATATAGGGTTTTTAAACCTTTCCATAAATCTTTATCAGAGTTTTTATTTTGTAAAAAAAAATTTAAATATGCTGCTTTTTTCTCGCCTAAGTGAAGCCAATGCGAAATTACGCAAATGTTTATAGTTATTTAAGTTCTCAATAGATTTATTTCTTTTATAAACATTAAGGGCCTTATCACGTTCATTGAAAATTAATTTTAAATTGTCGGTTAACCAAGGTGCATGAGGTTTACTAACCCGAATCGTTTTTAATGGCGCATGAATGGAAAAGAGATCTGTAATGTTATTTGTCAAAATTAATACCTTTTGGTCTATATCGGGGCAATAAATAATATTATCCCACTGAAAGTTTGACAAATCTTCTTTGAATTTTTCTAAATTGAATTGCTTAAAATCACGAAATGTAACCATTTTTTGAACAACTTTTATAGAAGCAACTTTTATTTTACAGTATACTAATCTGTGATCTGATATTAAATCTGCATTGACTGTACCAGCCTCGGTTATTAAATTAGGATCACTTATAAAAATAGGATCTATCAGAGATGCGGTGTCTTGAGCTATCCGTGTACTTACGATTAATTCAGATAACAGAATCAGCTAGAATAAACAGGTTAAGATTCAAATATACGATATTCGGATAGTCACTGAATATTATTATTAAAGTTATTATCATATAATAAAATAATTAAAAAATTAACAAAATGATAAATCGTTTATGAGTGTAATAGCTGGTACTCTAATTCGGAAGTGGGAGATTAGGTTTTTCTAGTAATCATCCGGGTAGGCTACCAGTTAGGAATATACAAATTATTTGATATTAAAGTGATGCCTATAATAGTAACTACACACAGAACATAAAGAAACATATAATAAAATATCATTTACAATCAGAATTTAATAGCTAAAACACAAAACTTGTATTTAACATGTTTATATATAACAGAATTACGAGCAGTAACAACCGCTGGTAACCGATAATAGTTCGAAAGAGTTGCATAGACAACAATGTTGACGTATCAGCAATGCTAGTTTCAGACCAGAGACATGCAAGTTTTATAAAAATCACCTTCTTTGAAGTGTTTGGAGCAAACAAATTTATTCTCTGACCATTGCCAGTGCTCGTCTTTCCCAAGAACTTCCAATCACTTTTCCAATATATCTCATTTAGGAAATCTAAAACACGTAATTTGTAGAATTGAAAAAAATAACAGATCAAAACTAACTAACCAATGAAAAGTGCTCCATTTAGGTTTAAACCGTTTTACGTTAGAACACCCTCCACCGCACAAAACATTGTTTTGTTTTTTACGAAAGTACCAAATACAATTAGCACTTAATAAAAAAATATATTATTTTCACTATTCAAAGTATTAAAATATATCGTAGTAATAAAAAGTCGAAAAAAATTCATATAATGAGAGAAATCGCACAATAACCACAGAAAACTAAACAATAACCATTAAATGAATGACATTTCGGGTTCAAAATGGCGGCGCCCATAGTGTCGCCAGATTTTTTGATGCGCAAACGTTCAAGAGCATTGTCCCTACTCCATGTCTCTATTTCAGACCCGTGGTAATCAAGCTTCCTACACTCTCCATCTGTCAGAAAATAGCTGAACTAAAATAATTTAGTTAATTTCCAACTCTTTCCTACTTACCTTTCGCGCAATGCCGCCGATCCAATTAAATTTTAATAAAATATTGATGCAGGACTTCTTAATTAATTGAAAATTTAGCCACTCAAAAATTTTAACATACATTAATAACACCTCAATGTATCTGATGAATACTTTCTTTATCTAAGTGTTTTCTTATAATGGTACAAGGAGCATTTTGTGCTCTACACAAATTAATATTTTAAAATTTAAATATATTTTCACAATAAAAAATAATTCATCAGATTCGTTACATTACCCTTACTAAATATACATCGTGTGTCTAAACATTTTAATAAATTATGTAAGTTATCCTGCACGAAAAAAAATTACAAGAGTCTCCATCTAGCGTCAAATTTGAATCGATCCTGCTCTTAAAATTTATCAATATTTTAAAACATTTTTTGGAGAATAACCATAAACGTATCTTCAAATATTATGACATTATTTTATACGCTCGTCTATTGACTTTTTAAACGTTTACTAACATTTACCAAAAAATGATATACAGGTTGATGTTATCGGCACTTTGAGCAACATTATAAAAAGTGAGTCCGGTCCAGGAATTTGTCCAAAATAAATTATGCTTCTGATTGAACTAAAAGAGTATAACGCTTGTACCAAATTTTATCCAAATATTTAAAGCCGTTCCGGAAATATTGCCGACTACTATTTTAGTCAAAAACCATAAAAGACTTACAATCATGGGTCAATTTGGAGGTGTTTTGACCTCAGCTAAGTGTGCTCTATCTCTCATATGACACTTTAAATTTGAAACATCCTGTATATTAGTTAATACTTTATTGTTTCTTGTCACGACAATCTTAGCTTATATTTTGCTAAATTAACTTTTCTGCTTTGAAATTATGTTTTATTCTCTCCATGCTTTTATTGGCATTATTATATCACTATATTAGGTTTGTTTGTTGAACAGTTTCCATCCCATTGGAACTGTCAGAGTCAGAAGCATGCACACATTGTTGTAGCACTTCTTCAATCAAAACGTTTTTTAATGCAGAGTTAACCGCATCTCTATAATCATAAAACTATCACAAATCGTCTCTACGAGCAAAGCTACTATCTACTTATGCTCAAATTTTAAATTGTTGCAATAGACATTGTACTTGGAAAGAACCAACAAGTTCAAAAACATTACAGGATGTTCCATTAAAAAAACTAATTTTGCCCCTTGCATTTTTCAGATTCGAAGAAACAATATCACATATTTGAAAACTACAAAAAATTCTACATAAGGTTATTTTTTTGAAAAATTAAAATCCAGTAATATTAACAAAAATACGGCAGAGGAGTTCAGTTTTAAGGTAAAATCTCCCTTTACGTCTCATTTGAAATGGCACTTTTATATTTATACCAAGTACTTTATATATTTTTTTGGTAGCTAATTATAAAGTCAAAACAAGGGGAATTTATTATCAGTAATTTATTATTAGTAAATTGGGGTAAGACTTGATGAACAGCAAGTGAAGGAAATAAAATGGGTTTTTGTGCATTTATGGTGAGCGTTGAGCTTAAGACGTCTACAATTATTTCAAAATAGTTTTCTACTTTATTTTTCAGTGAAGTCCAGGTAAATTCCTCGGTAAGAATCAACTCTGTATCCGATTATTTCGCCACAACATAGTAAGTTAAACATATTATTAATGTAAATTTTGAACAATATTGGATCAAGTATAATTCCTTGGAGTACTTCGCCCCTTTATTTTGAAATGAATTAATATAGCCATCAAATTTTATATACTACCTTCTGTTATACAGATAGCTTTAAAATTTTTTTTCGTAAACCGATTCTATGTATAAAATTACCTTAAGAATGTCTTTTTTTATTGTTTCATGATCCAACATATATTAATGGAGATACATAAGTGACAGCTAAAAGTGACAATTTTTCAAAAACTCTTTGTATCGTGGAAAAAATAGATGTCCTCAGTGTGCACCTTTACTTGTTCCTCCAGGATACATACATCGGATTTTTTCTCACTCATATCAGTCATATTTTTTAGAGAAGACCCCCAAATCTCATCGCATTTGTTCCACCCTGTACATTATATAGAGTAATTAATTGTTAAAAGTGACTACTCCGACGTTTCCCCTCAACAGTATGTAATATTTTATCTATATAAAGTTTTAAATCATAGTATAAATTGTCCAGAGCTCTTGGTTAAAATTTAATTTAATGGATTTCCAAGGAATTCCAGAAATTGTTTTTGCTCTGCTAGCGAAGCACGCAAATTTATATTTTAACTTGCTCATATGTAGTATGACTGGCTTCATTTACTGAATATTGTAATTTCCTTGGCATACAGGCACCGGCAGAAAGAACTTTATACTTTGATTTCGCTATAACTAATTTATTGAAAATGTTAGAGAAAAACAAATTATACAATTATAAACTAAAAATTTGGAAATTTTGGTTATAAAAAAATTTATTGCCACAAATGTACTCTTTGTTCCTTTACCTCTAAATGATGAACGAAATTGTCCATTACTGAGTATAATTGAGGGAGTTGCGCGAAATTCAGTGTTAATATTCATTTTAAGATTTTCTAAGTTTCGGGGCTTACTCCCGTAGACTTTGTTTTTTCAAGTGAAAAAATCTGGGGGCCAATTTATGGTTCCATTTTGAGAAATCAATCGCTGTGGGAACACCTCTAGCGAAATGGCTATGTTAATTCTTGCCGTATGACATGTTACACCGTCTTGTTGAAACCAAAAGTCCATATCTTGAACTTGTGGTATAAAGAAATTTTGCAACATTTCACAATAATTCAGAATTAACTAAGTGATTCCATTTTCTTCGAAGAAATAAGGTCCGATAATTTCAAATCTGAAATGGCACACTACACGGTTACGTTAGGCATATGTAAAGGCCGCTCATGAAGTTCTTCTCGATTTTCACGTGCCCAGAAACGACAATTCTGCCTGTTGACGAAACCATTCAAATAAAAATGAGCTTCATCGTTCATAAACAATCGAAGTTCAATATCAGATTCAATTTTTTCGCATCTATAAAAAGAATTCTGCAAAATTTAATTCGTCTGATTTTATTGCCTTCTATTGATGATTTACAACAATTTCGTTGGGACGAAATTTATTCTCAACATTATACTGCGATCTGAGATAATTTTTGATTGATCTTTTGAGACTCGCAAAAGTGATTGTCTGATATTCACTTGGTTGCCCGCATTAGTCACAGATCGCGTTTGCCTGGTGGTTTTGTATTGCGAGCTGAGCCCTTATTTTGCCATTGTTTTATCCCCTAATAAATAGTAAGATGTGCGGGACTATTTCTAGTCAACGGTAATTGATTGTAAATCAAAACATTCGCTGTCGTATTGTCTACTGCATTGTTTGACAATTGTCATAACCAGTAATAAGAATTTCTCCTCCTCTCTTTGATATAAAAAAATCCGTCGCAATAACTTATTTGGTTTTTTGTAAATCAAGAAATATAGATATGAAGTGCTTTCTGCTCTATATTAAACATTACGTATTTTTATATATTTCTTTTATATAAAATGATGATACTAATGTGTAATCAATAGTGTTCTCATATTTACAATTACTTTTAAAATATACCTACTACTGTATTCATTCTTTTTTAAGTTCTTCCTGAAGTTTTTTAATGTAGGTATTTTTTGTTTTCTTTGTTCTTACAATTAATAAAAATGTACTTATTCATTAATTGCTACCTGTATTATACATGTGAGCAATAGTAAATATATATATTATACAGATTTAGATTTATTTATATACAGATCTATTTAAAATACAATGTTTGATTCCCCAATAAATAAATCATTTCTAGATAAATCCAGCATCTACCAAACATTATTATTTTAATTTTAATCCAAAAAATTCTTTAACAGTATAAACCTTTATGGATTCTAAAATAAATTATTTTAAAACAGTGTATCTTTGAATAGTTATGTAATAACCAGAACAACCAGTAAAGTTATTAATTTAGTAATTAATAAATTTAAAATGACTATGAATAAATAACTTATCCCATTTTCAATAAGTTTTGTAGTCTTAACTTGCATCTTATTATGTTAGTTTTAAGCAAGGCATCAGGTCATGAGGACACATTTTCAGTCCTCCCCACGAGTTATATCAAGGAAGGGAAAATCTCTATTGATCTGGCTTTACACTACCATTCTAACCTAACTATATAACTAGTTGAATCTATGTATGTAAATTTTACAAAAATTCGAAATCAACAAATCTTGCTGAGAAAGTCACAAACGGGAAATTATTTAACTATGAAATTCATTAATTTTCAGCCAATACATATACAACCGCAAATACAAATTTGTATATAAATTTGCATAGCAGTCAGGGGTATTAAATAACAAAATACATTTTACTCACTTTTAATAAAAGAACTTTGTAATTTGGGTGATGTACGGGATTTCACTATTGTTTTAAAAGTTTTTACGTAAGTCTGAAAGTTCCGCTGAAGGTACGGAGTTGACTGAAACACGGACTTTTAGAGGGCGGCGATTAAAACGCCCTGTAGCGGTGGATTTGTTAACTGTTTGGTCAATAATGATACGCATACCCTCTAGTGATACTTGGGGGTAGTTTTAAATAAGAGCCCTATTACTTTGTGTTTTATCTATTAAAGATATAAAATATCTGAATCTATTTAAAATAGTTTATGTAAGTAATTTAATTTTTATATCAACAAATTTTCACACATTTTTCTAGTTTTAAAATTAATTTTGCAAACCATTACTTAACCGTAATAAAAAACGTAACTCGTTAGAGTTTCTAGAAATTTTTATAATGTTTTTATTTTATTTTTTTATTATATAATTAGTGTAAGAGCAAGTACATCCCACAAACAATATCCAGTCAAATTTCTCTTAATTTTTATAAAAATTTTAATAAGTCTACATAACAATAAATGGTAATTTTGTTGAAAATAAATATTTTGTTTTTGAACTTTATTTAAAATTGACTTTTTTTCGATAATCTGAGAAAAAATTTTCAAGATTTCTTCTCGACAAACAATTGTATTTGAAAAATTTTTTTTATCTGACGCAATTGGGCCTTCTCGAGTAGTGCCCTCTCTGGTGCAAGTATTTCAACGATATTCAGTAAGGTTCTTCCTAGGATCTTCCAGGTATTATATTTAAAGTTTCATATTTCCACGTTGAACCGTGTTCGAGAAAAACGTAACACATCACAGACACATAAACACACAGACCAAGATTACTGTATATCTAGTAATCTTGCACACAGCATGTTAATTCGAATAAATTTGCTATTTTTGGATCACAAAACAGTCAAATTCATTATACTCTAGGAAGCCGATTAATTTTACAATGTTAATACTTTTTCTATTTATAGATACATGAGAAAGTAAAAATTCATCAAAGGTCGAAAAGTTATTTAAACTGCACTGATAATATCAAAATAAGTTTCAGTTTCACCCAATAATTGTAATAATAATAATAATATAGTATAAGAGAATTTTTCTGTTTCCTTTATCATGAATAATAATATAGTATAAGTTAAGCTGCTTAAATAATAGTGTTAAAGAAACCAAAAGAATAAATAAATTACAAACAATTTTAGATAATTCCAGGAATAAATTGAGACAAAAGAAATACCAGGAACGACAGGAGCTTTTTAAAAAGAGTTATGTAAATTAGTTTAAACCGAAATAAAAAAGTTCTTATTAGAATAACTCACAAAAAGAGAATTCACTTTCGTCCAACTGAATTTTTTGCGACTTAAGATTTTTTTTATTATTAGACTTTGTAGGAAATGACCGTTGTAGGTGGTCAATAGCTTAATAGACGATAATGCTTCTTTGTACAGATAATTTCTCTCACAGGTTGGAATGGAAACGGACTTTTTGCAACGAATTGGGTTTAATTAAATCGGTCAATTCTTTTTACCTTATTTTTCAGTCTTCAATGACGGTCAATGGCTTTTTATGCAAATTACGAAGTAATTCTGGTAACTTCACCCTCGTTTTAAGGTTTATTAATTCCATATTATGAGAAATATTGTTTGAATGGATTCAAGTCATTTAACATTGTGGATTATAAAATTCATAAACCGAAATTTCGTAAAATTTATGTTCTGGCCTCCAGCAGAGTCACAAGAAATATGCATATTTGAGGATCAGGATACGCATGATTCTTATAAAATCGAATAGGAAAGGGCATATTTGTCAACTTATTTCTTGGCAATATGTTCCAGATATGTACAATATTGTTACGTGTTTGTTATCCACACAAACACCTATCTTCGTAGATTCGTTGATTGAAAATCGAGGTAACACTTACTCACTATTTTATTTACTAATTAACAATTAACAACAATAGATTAATTACTGTCTTAACTATAATCACACTTGAACACTTATAAGTCTCTTTCTTATTTCTTCTTTACTCGTTCACTTTCAACTTAAGATTAAATCTCGGCCCACCGTGCGTCTTATTTATACATCCATTCACCCCCTCTAGAGCACTTCAGAATATTCCCGGCCGTTCGTGTACAATTCCAGTCTCATCTAACCAGTCTACACAGTCCAGTGGCGTAACACTGCCCCTCCTTAAGCCTGAACGTCCCGATCAGGCAATTCATTTTTCCCTGCATACTTGGCTAGCCTCTCTATATGCACCACCTTCATCTTGGATTTTGGATTTTGCTGAATTCTATATACAACATCGTTTAGTCTAGTGACGACAGTGTAAGGACCTTCCCAGGGCGGGTGAAGCTTCGGGGACCTGCCTTTCTTTCGTTGTGGGTTATATAGCCAAACCAAATCTCCAGCCTGGAACCCTCCTGAATTCGCTTTAAGATCATAACGAGCCTTCATGCGATCACTTGCTATGGCAATTCGGTCTCGTACCAGCTCATGAATGTTCCTTAGCCGTTCACCAACTTCATCGGCGTAGTCATTTATGGAAAGTCATTCCTCATCTGGTGTGCCAAACACCAAGTCACATGGCAGTCTAATCTCACGTCCAAACATCACGCGAGCCGGCGTCTGTTTTGTTGTTTCATGAATGGAGGCCCTGTAGGCCATAAGGAAAAGAGGTAAGTGACGATCCCAATCTCTCTGATGTTTCTCAACCACTTTAGATAGGTGCTCCTCCATGGTTTTATTATATCTCTCTACCATTCCGTCTGATTGTGGATGTAGGGCTGTTGTTCTTGTCTTATGAATTCAGAGTAAGCGACACATCTTCTGAAACACCCCTGATTCAAAGTTTCTTCCTTGATCCGAATGCAATTCTAGTGGCACGCCAAATCGACATACTAGATTATCTACCAGAGCTTGAGCGACAGTGGCTGCTTCTTGGTTGGGTATGGCATAAGCTTCAGGCCACTTACTGAAATAGTCCATGGCAACTAAGATGTATTTGTTCCCATCATCTGTCACGGGAAATGGACCAGCTACGCCGATCGCAATTCGCTCAAATGGAGCCCCTACGTTATATTGTTTCATTTGACCCTTACTTCTTGTCTGTGGCCCCTTACTTGCCGCACAAACTTCACACTTGCGGCACCAAGCTTCCACATCTTGGCGACTGTTCACCCAATAGAATCGTTCGCGTACTTTAGTGAAAGTTTTGTTGATGCCAAAATGTCCGCCAGATGTTCCATTATGCACTTCCTGGAGTACTTTTGGTATGCGACACCTGGGAATTACCAATCTCAAAGAAATTTCCTTCCCGTCTGGACTTTCCCAAGCTCTTTTCAACAGTCCATCCTCTACTCTAAGGGAATCCCATTGTGCCCACAAAGCCTTCAGTCCCACTGCCTTGTCTGAAATGTCCTTCCAGTCAGGTCGGGCTCCTCTTTCTTTCCATTCCAGAATAGGACCAGTTTCTTGATCTTTTAACTGCTCTTCTCTTAATGTCTCTTTTGTCCAATCGTCAGGAACATCAATTTTAACGGTGTTTACAATTATTATCCCTTGTTGTTTTTCCACCCGGTGGCAGTGCTTGCAGTCTTCCCGACAGGGCCTTCTGGAGAGAGCGTCTGCATTTCTATGGGATTTTCCAGGACGATGTTCGATTTTAAAATCGTACTGCTGCAGTTCTTCTATCCAGCGAGCTAGTTGGCCTTCTGGAGTCTTTAATTGCAATAACCACTTTAATGCAGCATGGTCGGTCCGAACTTTAGAATATTGTCCATATAGGTACTTGTGGAAATGGTCTATGGACTTGACAATGGCCAATAGTTCCTTCCGTGTCACACAATAGTTACGTTCTGGCTTCGACAACGTCTTGCTGAAATACTCAATTACTTTTTCCTGTCCATTTTGAATTTGGGAAAGAACACATCCAAGTCCAGAATTACTGGCATCTGTGTCTAATACGTAGAGGCCTTTCCGTTCTGGGTATGAAAGTACTGGACTCGAACACAGTGCTGATTTTAGTGTTCTGAATGATGTTTCGCACTCTTGTGTCCATTGGTACTGAACCTTCTTTTCTGTAAGCCGGTGTAGTGACTTCGCAATATCAGCAAATCGTTCCACAAATCGTCTGTAATAAGTGCATAGACCAAGGAAGCTTCGTACTTCGTGAACATTTGAAGGCCTCGGCCAATCTCGTACTGAGGAAATCTTGTCTGGGTCTGTTCTTATCCCCTCCGAAGACACGACATGTCCTAGGAATTTTACCTCTTTCTAGAACATTAGGCACTTTTTTGGGATTCAATTTCAGGTGTGCGTTTTTAATTCTTCCAAACACTTCTTGAAGGTTCTTCAAATGCTCCTTAAAATCCCGTCCCATAACCATCACATCATCAAGATAAACTAGACATGTCTTCCAAGTTAGTCCTCGTAGTACCAGTTCCATCAGTCTTGCAAAAGTCGCTGGCGCATTGCACAGGCCGAAAGGCATCACAGTGAATTGATAAAGGCCACTTCCTGTCGAAAAGGCTGTCTTGTCTTTGTCATCTGGATGAAGTCCCACTTGCCAATATCCACTTCGAAGATCTAGAGTGGAAAACCAGTGTGAACCTGCCAGCGTACTTAGTGTGTCATCAATTCGGGGTAACGGATAGCTGTCTTTTCTAGTGACGTCATTCAGCTTCCTGTAGTCGACACAGAATCTTAAAGTTCCATCTTTCTTAGCAACCAAAACTACTGGAGACGACCAAGGACTGGTCGATTCCTCAATAACTCCGTCTTTAAGCATCTTCTGTACCATTGCAGAAGCCTCTTCTTGTTTTGCTAATGGGAGCCTCCTAGGTGGTTGACGAATAGGAGCTGATTCACCAGTATTTATCCGATGTTGCACTATGTTGGTCTTTGTAAGAGCTTCTGTGTCCTTTGCAAATACTGTACTTTCTTTCTTCAAAAATTTTAAAGCTTCTCTATGTTCATCTGGAGTTAAATGTTTTAACTGGGCATTTAACATCTTTACAACTTCTTGGTCCATATCTGTAGACGAAGCTCCAATGATTTGTTCTTCACATCTCGCAATCCATGTGACTGGTTCGTATGTGCCAATTGCTTCGCCTTCTTTGAACGTCACTGAGTATGAATTTCGGTTAACCATTCTAATCGGTATCTTATCTGTAGTCTGTGTTAAAGTCCTTACATTGTCAGTCATTTTAATTGAGTCATCCTTCTCAACGAGGCCAAAGCGGTATCCCAGAGAATTTTCCTCCAGGACTGCCTCAATTACTTTCTCTGTTCTTGCAGGAATTTTTATGGTCCTCGAAGTTAGTAGCCTAATATTATGGAATTTTTCATCTGCCGTTGAAAGAATAATTTCTTCATTTCCAATCCTGAGAACTCGTTCTCCAACGTCAAGTACAAATCCATATTTTTCCATAACGACTAATCCTAAAATGAAGTCATCTGTAATCTCAGCTACGATAACTTGATGTTTAAAACATAAGCGGCCAATCTGCAGCTCCATGTCGACTTCCCCATGAACCGCCGCCCTATCTCCCGTAGCTGTGCGGATGACTAATCCATTCTGTTCTTTATTTACTTTGAAACCCATTATGAATCCTGCCCGTACTATTGATGACGTAGCTCCTGTGTCGATTGTGAACACACATTTCTTCTTATTTACATAACCCTCCAACAACAGACTACTTTGAACTTTCCGAAGTTGGGAAACTTTTATTTCTCGGGGGTCACAACATTTCTTGGCCAGCGCAGCCCCCAAATTGCCGGCCATATTTAGTTTTCCTGAGGCTCCTCAACCACAGCAGCATTTACCCTTTCTGGGCTGCGTTGACGACAGTTCCTCTTGATATGGCCCACTTTGCCACACCTATAACAACGGATGCCTCCATTCGTCTCCCACTACTTTGTTGTTGGTCTTGTCTCTGCGGGGAGTTCGATTTTGTCAGTAGTTGGGTCAACATCTTGTGTAGATCAGATATCAGGTTTTGTGTTGTATTGTCTGGCTTGTCTTCCTCCACACTCACAGCTCGTACTCTCTGATTTGATTGTGTGGTATCCTTATAGGCAGCTTCAATCTCTAGTGCATGTACTAAAGCCTCACTACTAAGCTTATGCCTGGCCAACTTAAGAATTCGCCTAACTTCCTAGTCCCTTACTCCATCAATAAATGTACCAACTGCTAACTGTTGTTGAAATTCCATTGGTGCATCAGGATAGGCTAGATGGGCTAATCTTTCTACCGCAGCTTCGAACTCTTGGAGGCTTTCTCCACCTCGTTGTCTGCGTGATTTGAGCTGAGCCTGATATACTTGGACGAGGTGTTGGTCACCATATCTTAGTTCTAACGCTGCCTCCAAAATGCTAAAGTTTTGTTGCTGTGCGGCAGGAATTGTTTGGAGCAGGTCTAATGCTTGGCCCCTTAGTGCTAATACCAATGCTGTTGCTTTTTCCTCATCGTTCCAGTTATTTGAACGTGCAGCTGCCTCAAATTGTCTCTTATACGTTGACCATGAACTTTGACCGTCGAAGGAAGGTGGTTGTAACCTAGCACCAGACGACAGTACTAATTGGCCATTCTTCTCTCTTAATTGTTGTTTGAGTCGGGCTACTTCTCCTCTGACTTCGGTTATTTCTCCTTCAACTTGGCTGACTTTTTCTTTAACTTCACTGACTTCAGCCTGTACATCTTCCTTCAATTGTTCAGTGACCGCAAGCATGACTTGATGCTGTCCCTCTATAAGTTGTGTTAATTCTTCCTGGCGTTCCTTTCTTTGCTCTTCCTTTTCTTTCTGTCGTCTTATTTCCAGGCCTTCGATCATTTTTATCAAGTCTTCCTTTTCTTCCTGGCGTTTTCTCTCTTGTTCTTCTGTTTCTTCCTGTCGTCTTCTTTCTTGTTCTTCTTTTTCTTCTTGTCGTCTTCTCTCTTGTTCTTCTTTTTCTTCTTGTCGTCTTCTCTCTTGTTCTTCTTTGTCTTCCTGTCGTCTTCTTTCTTGATCTTCCATAATTTTCCTTTGTTCATCTTTCTCTTCCTGTCGCTTTCTTTCTTGATATTCCATAATTTTTCTCTGTTCGTCCATCCGTTGTAAAAATGCTGCAAGCATGTCCTGTGTTTGCTTCTCCGCCATACTTCTTGTTGTTGGCATTAACTCACGACACGTAAATCAATTTCAGAATAAAGTTTATTACTCTATAAAGTCCGTAAAATGTTGAAATCACGTCTATTTTGTTAATGGAATGTTCCAGAAAAATCTCGAAACAGCACTAGAAAGTCTTATTTAGAGTCTATACTTCTTTTGTGTTGACAAAATTCACTTATCTCCACTAATTGTCCAATGGAATGTTCGAGAATTTTCACGAAATATCACTAATAAGTCTTGTTTTGAGTCTATAACACGTTTCCGTTAACACTATTCACGTATCTCCTGTAGTTTCCAAATAGAATGTTCTAGAATTTTCCCGAAATTGCACTAGTAGCCCTTTTTCTCAGTCTACAACGCGTTATTACTAGCGGCACTCGCGTATTTGCAACTATTTCTAAATCGAATATTCTAGAAACTTCTCGAAAATCCACTTTAAAGTCACTATTCGGTCCAGAAATAGTCCTCCAAACACTGTCCAGTAGCTTAATTCTCCGTGTTACCACTAATTTCTGAGGAACACTGTAGAACCTTTTCGAATATTCCAGAAATTTCTCTTCCAATCCACTTCCGACACCAAATTGTTACGTGTTTGTTATCCACACAAACACCTATCTTCGTAGATTCGTTGATTGAAAATCCAGGTAACACTTACTCACTATTTTATTTACTAATTAACAATTAACAACAATAGATTAATTACTGTCTTAACTATAATCACACTTGAACACTTATAAGTCTCTTTCTTATTTCTTCTTTACTCGTTCACGTTCAACTTAAGATTAAATCTCGGCCCACCGTGCGTCTTATTTATACATCCATTCACCCCCTCTAGAGCACTCCAGAATATTCCCGGCCGTTCGTGTACAATTCCAGTCTCATCTAACCAGTCTACACAGTCCAGTGGCGTAACAATATGGTGAAACTCCAAAATACATTAAAAGTTAAAATAGCATAATATGTCATTTTCTTAGTTGGTGAGAGAAACGTTTTTTTTTTTTTTTTGAAAATCTGTAGCAACGGCTGCCAAATTTCTATCGGTTCTTTCTCATTTCTTACCTTCCCTTTTCTTGCCGTAAATATATTGTGCTTTTCTTTTAACGAAGCTGATTCTGTCTTTCCAACCTTCTCATTTCTGTCACCAAATGTCCCTCTCCTTTTTTAGTTTGTCATTTCTGTAGCAAATTTGTCACATTCGCTCCACGTGTCAGTGCGCAAAACGTATATTACATTTAAATTGAATCTCATTCTATATGTTTTATATGAAACACTAGGATGTAGTTTTTTGAACAACAAATACATTTTCTGGACATTTGAATTCTCTGCAAGCTATTTTTAATCCTTTAGAATATAGTGGGATAACCTTCCCGTAAAATTATTTTTAATTTTTATTGCTGAATTTTGCAGTTATTGTTCAATAAATTGAAAATGGTCACAAGTAGCCATAGGAATGTATGTGCAAAAAATGTTTGTTTTTCACTACTACATCACATCATCCATACATCACATCATCCAAAAGTATACAGGGTGGTCCATTTAAAAAAAAATGAGAAAATTTTGTTCAAAAAGTTGTAAATTTAAAAATTCCCTTTGGCCACCCTGTATACTTTTAGGAAGTGAAAATGACTGAGTATCATCACACAGATGTCTCGTAAATGGTACTAACATGTTTTTTCTTAACATCGATAGTTGTGATTGTAGTGACATTTTTAATATATACGTGTGTAAATGGTATAATTTAAACAAAAAAAAAAATCATTACATCTAAGTGGTTGGGAGAAAGTCAATAATGATACAGAAGTGAAAGTAGGCCACAAAGAGGTTTCAAAAAATGTTCTGATATACATGGCATTTTATTTAAAAAAAAAATTACTTGACCCTGTAGAATCGTCTTGGCTCACCCTATATATTCGAAAACAATTTCCGGTTATAGACTTTTCTATCTAGTTTACTTATGTTTTTAAATCAACTCTAGCTATCATAGAACTCGAGATATCGAAGTCGGGCGCATTATTACCCTACCCTGTATCTAGTTGCAGGATATCTACATATATGCAATATTAAAAAAATCTTTCCACCTATGTTGCAAAAAGCTACTCATGAGGGGTTAATTTATATTTACTGCAATGTTTTATTTATGTTTTCTTCACTAAAATGAGTGGAATCCTGTTTTTCTTATATTTTCTAATACGGAATACCTATATACGTATAACAGATAAATAATATCTTTTCCACCCATTTTAGTTTCAAAAAATAACTAAAAATTGTTTAAGACAACTCTATTTGTGTGTTATAAAATAAGTTTTGTTTAGTAAAATAAGCGGAACGTTTATTTTTATATTTTGAAATCTCATAACAGTAGATACCTATATAGTTGCAGGATATCTACATATATGCAATGTTAAAAAAAAACTACTCAGAAGAGCTTAATATATATCTACTGTAATGTTTTATATTATGTTTTCATCACTAAAATTGGTGAAATCATATTTTTTTTATATTTTCAAACTTTACAACTGTTTGGGTGAACCGGAATAACTATACATGTATAATAGATAAATAATATCCTTTCCACCCTTTTTAGTTTCAAAAAAAGTTATTGAAAATTGTTTGAGACAACTCTATTTGTGTGTTATAAAATAAGTTTTGTTCGCTAAAATAGGTGAAACGTTGTTTTCTTAATATATTTTCATGTTTTATACACATGGTATACCTAGCTAAGTTTCAGCACATTATAACTTAACAGAGATGGCTTTGAAACAAAACGTCATTAGTTATTTATCATTATTTCGTTGACAGTTTAACCAGTTTAAGCTCAATATTTCTATTGTTGAAGTTGGTGTCGAGGTTTTTATTAAAGAATAAGATTATAGAGAATGGAAAAAGAACAGAAATATACATTATGCGCATATTGCGAAGAACTTTGTGAAGTTAAAAAAACGCCAGCCAAAATAATTATCATACCTGATTGTGAAGTGCAATATGGAGGAAAACCCAAATGAGAAGTTATTCAACGTAGTAAAACGAAAACTACAGGAATTTTCAACTAAATTTACACAAAGTAGGAAAGATAAGTTAAATAAAATTGTTTCAAAATATTGTATTTATATAGTCCAGCGTAGACATTTAATTGCTATAAATTCTTCACCGATGTATTCACCATTGAAACGCGAGGAGTTTTAAAAGAATTTCAAACCTATTTGAAATATTTAGTTAAGGATCATAATTAAACATGAAATAAAATGTTTCACAAGCTCAATGATTTTTTTTTATAATTATCTGGTTTACTATCAAAAATAAAATTCCATTCCATTATATAAAAGCGAATGTCAAATATGATCATATGTAAATAATTTTACAGAAAAATGTCCACTTATTAATTTCGCTCAGGGTACCCTGGAGGATAAAAATTTCCGGATTTTTTTGAGTTGCCATGCGTTTTTGTTTCGTTAACCATGGTAACGAAACAAAAAACAAAAACTTCTGACTGGCTAAAAAAGTAACGTGTGAAATTTTCTATAAAAAAATTTTGTATTCGGTTTTTCGTGGAATAAATAGCACACTTGCAAATGTGGTGCGAAGATAAGGGTAAGTCGGAGCACTCCGCTTATTTCATACCTATCGCAGTTTTTGCCTCGAAATTACTCGAAAACTACTAATTTTACATAAAAAGTCTAAAGAACTCAATCGGTACAACTGGAAATGGGGTATAGAATACACCTATTACGGTTTCCTTCCGTAAAACTTTTGCTCGATTTATAATATTTTTAAGAAAATTGTGCCCTTTGTTTCAGAAATTATACTATCGGTACTCTCCTTCTATCGTCCTCACAGCGCTTATGAATTTTGAAGGAGTGGTATTTGGTGGCTAGAGTCTCATTTAAGAGACCACTACGGGAACACCAACAAAAGTATTTACAATTCTCACGATTTGCAGTCATCAACAATTCTCTGTAACTGCAAAGAAGCAATGCTATTTGTCCACGCCATTAGTGGTAGCGACACTATGTGCGTCGGCCCATACAATCAATTTGCTTAACAAAAAATAGGATTTACAAGATATCGTGTTAATCTTTAATCATCAAGAAGCGAGCCATGAGGATGTAGCAAGCCCAGGAGAGCGATTTATTCTCGCTTTATACCAATATCCTCCCGCAGAAAAAAGTATCGATAGATACAGATTCCTAGCCCTCAACAAACTTGTTGGTAAAGCAGACACAGTGTTATTGTTAAAACTACCGCAAACTTCTGTTGCTGTACGTCAGCATTCCTATCGCGTCTTTCAGCAAAATCAGACATGAAAGAACAATTCGTTAAGTGCTACAGAGTGGGGATGGAAAAAAGTCGGAAACGTCTTAGTACCGATTACTACGACAAAAGCACCAGCCTCAGAATATATTCTAACACTAAGAACCAGGTAAAGATGCGCAAACGCTTACGCTGTTCAACAATGTGCTATCACTACCATGGCCAGGCCTGTCTGAATGTTGAAAGTTAAGATACTGCTTAAGACGATGATGACGTCGGCGCTGATGACATATCATGATTTTCAATACACCAGACTCCCCTTCAATGGATTAGGCCTACAGGGGAAACCACTTAAAAAAAACGTGTGGATATGAGTTCACGGTTTTCTTAAAAATATAAATCGAGCAAAACTTTTAAGAAAGAAAACCATAATAGGCGTATTCTAAACCCCTTTTCCCATTCCACAGATTGACTCCCTCTGACTTTTTATGTAAAATTAGTAGTTTTTGAGTAATTTGCAGTCAAAATCCGCGATGGATACGAGTATGTATTAAGCGAAGCAGTTCGACTTACCCTTATCTTCGCGCCTTATTTGCGAGAGTCCTGTTCATTCTACGGAAGAAATTAACCTATTTTCTTTTTTATAAAGTAACTTCAATTTTGTTTGGATTTTGGAATATAATATCTAAGAGGTTGGTAATTAATTTTTAGCCTAACCAGTTTTTTTATTTAAAATGATTTCTAGTTCACTCTTTTATCAGTATATCAATATACCTATAAAATAAAATTTAAAAATCGCTTGTATGAGTGACATATTTGATTTCTCTGCAAAGAAAGTAAAATCATACGAAAAACAGAAAATTTCTCTTTGGTCTGAGGCAAATCATAAACCCATAGTTCAAAATAAACACAAAAACATCTTTTTTAAATCGATAATACAACACTTGAGTTTTAATATACGAAAGTTATATTATAAAACGTGACACAAATAGATTAAAAGGATAATGAAGTTAGTAGCTTTTAACTTTACTCCTACTGGAGGATATTTCATTCGTTTTTATTAATAATATTAATATATTAATTAATTATATTAATAATAAAAGTAAGTACTTAATGCATTATAAGTTATATATATTTTCACATATTTTGTTCATGGTAAATGGTAACTGAATGTTCTTAAATATTTCTTACAAGGGAGAAATATACTAAAATGTTATGCTGTGTTTGCTTGCGAAAATGTCGTCTTTATAAACATTTGCATTAAGGGTCAAGTTCCAGTGATGTATAGGCAACTGGTGCATCATGACAATAGTACGAATGTTGCATAACATATTATTTATAAAAATATTTAAATTACATAATTCAAATTATGAACTTTTATCACATTTCTCTGTAATATATAATTTCGCGAAAGTATTCGGACACCATAAAAAAAAGATTAATTGCATTCTTTGACAAGCATGATGTAATTACAAAAAAAAAACAATTTGGTTTTATAAACAACCCCAATAGAGGATTCTCTCAAAACAACGGTGGGAGCCTTGGACGATCAAAACAATGCTTAGCCATTTTTCTTGATTTGGCCAAGGCGTTCGACACATTGTCACACAATCTACTCCTAGGTTAGCTCTATAACTATGGTATCCAAGGACCAACTTTGAATGTTTTGCGAAATTATTTAATGCACGGATTACAGAGAATTAAAATGGATGAGTATCTAAGTGATTTACTGGAAGTTACAGTTGGCGTTACGCAAGGTACGGTGCTAGGACCAATACTTTTCCTTATATACATCAATAGTATCAGCCGAATAAATAATTTTGAGGGTCATCTGCCATCACATGGGTGATACATGAAATGAAGTATATAAGACTGCGGAACGCGAACTACAAAACATACACATATGGTTAAATTTTAATTTGCTGACTTTAAATATTTCTAAAACTAAATTTATAACATTTACCTTGTCGCGAAACGATCAACCTGTAGAATATAATGTAAAAATCCATGACATAACCTGCGTAAATCTAACACACTATAATATATTCTACAATAGAAAAACAGAACAAAAAATTAAATATATTGGTGTTATACTAGATCAGCACTTGAGATGAAAAGAATATGTCTCCTACATCATAAAGAGACTTATTTATAAATTTTACACTAAGAGACATTCTAACACAAAAAAACATGCTGACCATTTATTATTCTTTAGTAGAATCGGTATTAAGATACTGTATTAGTGCGTGGTGTGGTTTATTCAACAATTAAATAGATTACAAGCTGTGTAAAAAACAATAAACAAAATAATTTTTAAAAAAGTAGGTTACACAACAGAATTATTGTATAAATAAACTGGTATGTTTAACATAAGAAAGATTTATACTTTTCTCATGTCTTATATAGAAGTTTTAAAATAATACAAAATATGACTCGTCAAAGGAAACCAGATTTGTAGAGAATCTATCCATCAATATACCGTTATTTAAGAAAACTCATATACAAAGATGTCTATTTCTTTGGTTCTAAACTATGCAATCAATTACCTATTGATTTAAAAAAAAATAACATAAGTAAATATAAATTTAGTATAAAATATTTTATTCGACAGGATCAAAACATTCTTACTAACGTTTTTTTAATATCCTAGTTGTCATCACGTTCACTTCTGTTCTCTCCTATTTACTTGTTCATTTTTACGGTTTTTATTATTTCCTTTTTAGTGCTTGTCTTACTGCATACTATTTATTTATCTAGTTACTTACTCGTGATATTCTGTTATTACTTTTTAATGCTGCACATTTTTCTTTTCTTTTTCTTTCTATTATATTAGGTAGAATTCTCTATAAGAAACAAGCAGAACAATACAAACAAGCACTGTGTAGTGCTTAGGTGATTCTTCTTGTTCCTCAGGGGTGTCTGAAAATATTTTGTAGTAAAATATTGGGTCTAATAATTATTATTGCAATAAATTGAAACTGAAATTGAAATTTAATTTATTTTATTTTTTTTTTTTAGACTTAATACCCTCTGGTTCTAACGTTGTAGAAATATTTTTGAATGTAAAAAGGAGAAACTGATGGTTTCATAATATTACTGATACGGCCCACATTAAAAAAAAAAAACTTTACGAAATTCGTTTAAAAATTTTAACCTTATTTTAATCGACTTGTACTAGATAAGGCCTAAATAATTTGACATATACTGGACTGGACAAAACAAATAAAACAAAATACTGGTAAAAACCATCTTTATTCAAAAACAAATTATTGAAAGTTGGCTTAAATTGTTACTAACCTGTTTATTTTAAGACATAATTTTAGTCATCTTTTAAATCTTCAAAAACTAAATTGTAAAAAAATTGTGAAATATTTTGGGAACCTAGGCTAATAATTACTGAAGCGACTCGTTTTCTTCTTTTCTTTCAAGTGTTGCTCAGGGGCTGCAAAAAAAATATCTCTATATGTTGATTCCTACCTCTTTTTCTATTGAAGGTGGTGTGATCAAATTTTGCTTGACCAATCTATGATTTATCGATAATAACTCCTGGTCTATCAGCTCTAAATTGCATATGAACCTCTTTGGAAATCAAGAAATCTTTTTTTTTTCGAAATATATGGATATTGTGACCTGTAATAACATTCATTAAAATTTTTAAAGTCATCTACTCCATTCCAAATAACGGTAATAATATTTTTCTTATTGCATAAATGGGCTAATTGTTGACAATATCATGGCGTCATAATGTCAAAATTATTTCTTCATTTTCCTCTCTGTGACTAAATGGACTGAGTCAGCTTTCATTATGGTATGACCTCGAAGAATAAACTTATGATTATTCTTTTAACTAAGGATTAATTTAAAGTTAATACAAACATCCCTATTTTGTGAAGAGAAATAATTTTTACAGCGTTTTGATGTAGTTTCGTATATACTCACGGGCAGTTGTATAAATGTGGTTTAGCCAAAGCTCAGTTGAACTTGGTTTAGAGTCCAAGAATACCATTGTTGAAACAATCGTAAGCTTGGAATTAAAGCTAAGTTCAACTGAGTTTTGGCTGAGCTACATTGGTACAACTGGCCCTATTTGTACTAAAGTATTAGTCATAGTACATCGCGCGTAGTATGCAGTGTTGACTGTACGACAGCTAGATGGAAAACGAATTCAACGGGTTGTTTACCTCTGGTTTACAGTGCAACGTTGCCATTTAAGAGACCCATGCCTAATAATTAAAGTTGGCATATCGGTCCGCAAGTCATGGGCGATGCCAGGCAGAGAAATACCCAAATACGTAAACGAGACTTGTTTACTATTTTAGCAAAGACTAACTTTTAGTCTATTGTTATGCCAAGTGATGTGTAGAACGTAATTTATTCCTCTCCGTTGTATTGCTGATAATTTTATTTTTTGAATTTTATTCTTGATATTAATTTAATAATAATGTATGTCAGACATGCCCAATGGTAAAAAACGGCCATACGCTGACAAAGTGAATAAATTTATCAGTGATTTCCCAATTCTAATTTAATCAGTTTTATTTCCTATTTTATATACATTTTTAATTAAGGCTACTTTTTATTTTATTTATTTCATATATAAATATATAAAAACAAACAAGCAATATAACATGAGGGACAAAGTTGACAAAAAATGGTATCCAGTCAGGACGACAATACCGTCCATGTACGGCTGAGCTCTCCTGGTTGCTGGTGTTGTGGCAGCTCATGTCGTTTTTCACCTTTTATCATTGTGCCTGGATGCATTTTCCTGCACAGAATCAAAAAAAATTTAATAATTAAAAAAGTCAGTGTACAGAGAATATGTGGGTGATTATATTTATACAGGAAAAATTCCAAAAAATCTGCTCAAAATAACGATTTTTTTATTTTGAAAATAAAAATTTGGAGTAGGGAAGAGTACTTCTAATTTTGTTGATGTACAGGGTTATTCATTATAAATTACCTACCCCTTATCATCGTTATTATTGCCTATAGAAAAAAAGTTTTAAATAAATGTTGTGTGGTTATGACTGAATTTTGTTAAAATGCTATCAAAAGTACAGTAGCTTGCAGATTTCAGGGGATACAAAAAAAATAATATATTTTTTTTAAATGGGAGACCCTGTATATTATTAAATTTTTTAATGATCCTTTGTTCCTGATTTAAAAAATATACCATATGTTACCCCTATCATATACCGTTTTTGAGTTAGTAAACGTCGAATATCTTAGTTAAACTAGTTGTTACTGTAAATATGGAAAAATTAACATTATTAAAGTGAGCTATGAAAATGACAAGTATTATGTTTGATAAGTGACATTTCTTTAATGAAATAATCCAAATATCTGAATTTTGTCTGGCTCTTCTTAATAGCTGAAGCCTTGTCAGGATTGAATTGTAGTAACACAGTGTGCACTTCCCCTCCCATTGTCAAACTGCAGCGTTTTTATAGAATCAGTGCATCGCAGTGAAGTTATTTCCGTTATAAAAGAATTAAAAGAACAAAATTTCTACTGAACTCGATGGTGTATCGATCAATGTGTTAAAACAGGTATGTGAGGAAATTGCCGACTCCCTTGTGGCTTTAATAACTAACTCAATAGAAGCCGGAAAATTTCCCTCGGCATTAAAAATCGTGACAGTCATACCATTGTTTAAAAAAGGTGATACATCTGACATTGAAAGTTATCAGCCAATTTCACTGTTAAGTGCTTTTATCAAAAATCTTGTAACGTATCTGGCTTGCGAAAATTTTTAGAAAATCATAAGATATTTTCAAACAACCAGCATGGATTTAGATGCAACAAAACAACGGAAGTGCCTCATTTCATTTTAATGAGATCATCTACCAACAGCTAAATCTAAATCGAGTAGTTGTAGGCCTTTTGTTAGATCTGTCAAAGACATTCGATACTTTGGATTTAATGTTTGTAGAAAGTAAATTATATAACTTAGGAATCAGAGGTAATGTTTTATCCTGGTTAATATCATTCCTTGCTGAACATAAATTTATAGTTAAAATAAAAAATTATAATGTGGAAATATTTGATATAGATGTAGGTGTCGTGCAGGGTTCAGTACTATCACCTTTAATATTCTTACTCTTTATTAATGATCTTGCCCTTCCCGGTTTTACCTACAACTTTGCTGACGATACCTCTATCGCTGTGGCTGCAGACTCTCAGGAACTAATAAATACATATGTAATCAGAGTAATTAATGAGATGGATCAGTGGTGTTTCGCAAATAAACTAAATCTAAATCAAACAAAAACGGTTTTTGTCAACTTTTACAAAACCCATCGTCGACACGCCTAACTGCTTAGAAAAAACCAGATTCCTAGGATCCTATTTAGATTCACGGCTATCCTGGTCTTCTCAAATCAATCATGTCTGCGGAAAACTAAACAAATCATACTATGCACTATTAAAACTGCGATACAACGTAGATCTCAAGACACTTACGAACTCATACTACGCCCTCGTTTACCCACACTTATGTTACAACATAATTTTATGAGGAAGCGCAGTCGATGCAAATAGGGTCTTCATAATTCAAAAACGAATTATTTTCAGAATGAAAAATCTAGATTCATGCAGACCAGTCTTTCAAAATAAAAAAAATACTTACCCTGACTTCGATTTATATACTGAAGTGCGCAATTTTTGCGTATAAAAATTTACATATGTTTAAAAAAACTCGGACAACTACAACTACCCAACAAGAACTGCAATGCAACTAAATATTCCAAGTAATAATACTGCTCTATATGAAAGATCTCCGAAATATTCATGTATAAAAATTTATAATCAACTACCTACGGAAATTCAAAATAAAAAGACGTTTATAGCATTTAACCAGAGTTTAAAACAATATCTCCACCAACATTGTTTTTATACTATCAATGAATTTTGTTTTAGCTTTGTGTTGTAAGTGTATGGCGAAATGTATTTATATATATAAATATTCTATGTATCTTATACTACGTGTAATCAGTGTTGTTTTGTATGACTGTATTAATACTACCATGTAACTTTTTTTTCTCTTTTTTTTACCTCTTAAAGACTAAAATTGTAATGTACCATTTTAATATATTACTTTAAATACTATTTAAAAACAAAAAAGTATAATTTATATACTTTTTTCAAATCAGACTCGTCAAATGTACATAACCATGTATCTTACTGGCCAAATAAATATTATTATTATTATTACTGTGAAATGCGCAAAGACGTTTAGGTGATTTATGGAATACTTTTTTGTATCTGCTATTAATGCATCTAATTCTGGAAAACCTTGTCGAATAGTTTCTGCCATAAGATGTAAAGCATGCACTTTACACATACACAAAAGCCACCCTTTCATCTCTAGCCACTCCAACTTTATAATTTCAAATGGCACCCCTAATTTTTTTCATCGGTTTCTAATAGTAGAATATTTTTTTGAATGCAATCGTCAAAGAAAAAGTGTGACCTTGAAGAGAAAAATTTTTTGAGATGAATGCAAAGAACTGACTCTTTATAAAAAAGTGATCCACTTTTCTTACGATTGTATTCCAGAAAAGGTCTAGTATGGATAAAGAAAATTAGGACTGACAATTGAAATTGTAAACTTGGCATGGCTGGTGGTGGGAGGATGGGATTTGAATCACACCTCCCCCCATTAAAACCAGTGTACGCCTTCAAAATGTAAACAATAGCATCACATTACCTAGATTTTTATGGCCATCACTTTTTTATAAAGATTCAGTTTTTTGCATTTATCTCAAAGATTTTCCTCTTCAAGGTCATACTTTTTCTTGACGATTGTATTCCCAAAAAAATTCTACTATTAGAAATCGATGAAAAAAATTAGGGGTGCCATTTGAAAATATAAAGTTGGGGTTGCTCGGGGTAAGAGGGTGTATTTTGGATCACACCTCTTCCCATGAAAATGTGTTCCCCTTAACATTAAAGATAATGCCGTTTACTGCATAAAAAAATCTTGACGGTTCTCAAGTTATTAAGGGTGACGTATTAAAAAAATCACCCAGTATATATGAACAGTACTACATGCAGCCAATATTTCCATTGTAGTTTACCACTGTTACCTACTACCAATTATTATGTTTGCAAAAATGGTAGTATTTTAAATAAGTTTTCCCGGCTGATTAATTACCCTCACAAAATAACTCAAATATTGTTTACATATGTACGTTGAAATGAGATCCAAAATATAACCCATCAAGTAACAATACTGACAGTGTGCATTTTGTTTGCGGTACTAATTTAAATGGCTATTTAAAAAAGGTAATTGCGCTACGTACACCACAATCAAAACAGAACCTAAAGACACCATACCATACGGTATTCAGGTATCAGCTAAAGCATGTCGTGCGCTGTGTAGAAATAACTTCTGATATAACTTGACTCAGCTGTATAATCTGTACAGGTGAAAAGCAGAACCCAACCATCAAAACTACCTTCGGAGATATCAACTATAGCACAGACAACGAAACTAAAATTTAAACTTTCATTCGCAGAGTAACTTACTATAAAGAATGTTGTGCGTTCGGTAATGAAAAATTTGGACTATTTTCGAAATTGTGACATGTGATTTTTGTATAAAAGTGTATTGTTGTTGGTTTGTTTATTATAATTAACCAAAATGTTTACCATAAGTGACAGTTTTTATAGGATTCTATTGGTTTTTTGTCTGTGTGGATGTATACCAAAGGTAAGTGATAATCAAATGAACTTTATATCGTTCAATATTTTAGTTTTTCTGTGATATTTTTTATATTTTTAACATTAAAAAGTGATGAGGAAGTGTAATATGATTGACTCATATTATTTGTAAAACACACATAATCACTATGTTAATACACATACGTTTCGTAATTTCATATGCTTTCCCTTTTAAGGTTAGGTTTTCGAGTGTGAGTACAATATATGTAGTGGGCGACTACCGCTGACTTTATTGAGTAATGTATAATTATCAAATACTTGAAATGATTAATTTTCATAATATGAACAGTTGCCCTTATCTGGATGTCGTAGGTCACTTGGTGTCCATCAAAAACTTAATGTTTTTACAATACCGTTTTAAAAATTAATTCAAAGACCACATTGTGTTCATTTAAAAAAAGTTATATTACAATAGTTTATATTGATATACGAAGTATCTAATTTTTTTGCAGTAGGGTATCTCGACAATTATCAGGTTTAGAGCTAAAGTGAAAACTCGTCATCGTGACAATTTGAAGAGATGAATTCATTATTTAATATTTAATACCATTTTTTGTGAAATTTAGAAAAATATTATTTTTTAAATTTTCACAATGTTTCTAAGTATCTGACTTGTTTAAGGACATACTACTGCGGTATACAGGAAAATACAAAAACAAAAGATCAGACAATAATAAAGCAAAACATAATTTCTAAAATTGTCTAAAAAGCTCTGCATTTCATATTCTTGCAAATATAAAAAACTGTTTAACATTTTTTTTATATGTTTCATGTGCAGTATGTTTGTATATTATATTCGCAAATACTCGTAGATGTGTTGCAAATGTGATATGGTAACGTTTCAAGTTTTTAGCTGTTTTATTTATGCAAAAAAATTATTTCTATTACTGTATCACTATTACTATTACAAGTAATTCTGTAACGCATTTTAAACACTCATAATTAAAAATAAGCATATTGCATTGCATTTTAATAAGTTTGATTAATTTTATAACTTATAAAATGGAGTATGTCCATTTTGTCTCTACAATATATGAGAGAGGTAGTAATGTTCGTTTGATTTTTGTAAAATAAAGATATTGAACATTTCGTCTACACCTTTGACTTTTAGTCTATAACACTCTAAATTTTTCTTAAATAGGATTGAATATTGGCTTATTTTGGCACATCTTGACAACTATTAACAGCATTGAAAAGAAAAATAGTACAAAATCAATCCAACTTTTATATTTTCCTGAACTACAGTAATCATTTATTACATTTGTAGAAGCAATATTGATAAAATTACAACTAGTTGATAAAAAAACGGCATATCGCAAAATTGTCCATATTATTTAGTGTTTTGCCTGACACAGATAATTGCAGGGATTTTAAAGCTTATTTTAATAATGCTGAAAACTGATATTTTTAATTTAGATTTTGCTGCTTTTTAAAAATCGTATTTTAGTTGCCTCAATATTATTTCAGCAACTGATAATTCAGAATCGTGATGTAATATAGATTTTATCATGTCTTCCTTTTCAATATTGTACAGTTGTCAAGGTGCAGTTTTAATAGTATAGGAATTATTTTTCTACAGCAAATTTCTGCTATTAGCACCTATTAGAGATTATTCGTTATCACTATTTTCACAATCACGCTAATTAATTAATAACATTAATATTTTACCTTGTATTGGATGACTGATGACTGATTTCTCTCTTCAATTTATGTTAAAAATACAAATCGATGACTTTTTTTACAGTCAGTTGGTTGTAAAAATATGTGGGTTCAGGGATGGTACCTACATGTTCTAAAATATGTTGGTGTTATATTGTCTAAGAAACATAGCAATTCCTTATTAGAAGACCAATCACAAACTACTCCCACATTCGATGAATTTAAAAGACCTGCTAAATATCCTTCATTTTTCGCCTTTACAAAAGTATACATACATATATAAAAAAAAAATTGATTTTTTAGATTTTAGAAAACAATTGTTTACAGAATTTTTTACTTATTTTTAACTCCTTACTTTAGTAACAATACAATCACCAATCTTTACAAATTTTCAACTGAATTTAGTTTTCTGTAATTTTATTTTCATTTTCAGATGTATCTTATTTTTTCTTACTCTTTCTAAACGATCTGATTGACTGACTCTGTATATTTTATTATAAAAAACCACTAATTATTTTTTAATATGGTCCATGTTACCAAGAATACTACCAACGCAAGATGACTTAAAGATTTCTCCTTTGAAGTAAAAGTGCAGATCTTCCAAATATTTTCTGCAGTCTCTATATTCAATTATTCTGTCATTATTTTCCATATTTCTGATCATTTATCACATTTTTGTATTACCGAATTGTTTTGATGTTGCCAATATTCCATACTCAATTCCAATATTCCAGAAATGTTTTCAATATTCCATTTGCTTTTCCATTATTTTCGGTAAATCATGTATTGGGAAATAATCAGACCTGATACGAGGCATGCGATAATTTCTCTTTTCCCGCGAAACAAATGAAATAAATAGAATTTGTAATAAATAATATGGTTTATTGTTTCATGATTTATTTTGCTTTTATTCTAATTAAAAATTTGTGCTCTATTACGATGGAACATTGATTTTACAGAAGACGTTTTGCGAAACATTGTATTTGGAAGTATTATTTGTACGATTTATTATTTTTAGGAACTTTCACATAAATGAAAAGTGTTTGGTAAATCTCAAAATTCATTATGTGTGTACGTATCTGATGAAGAGAAAGGAAGTTGTAAACATAAGTTATATACGTATGTATTATTTATTTTATTTACTTAATTGGTTAAAATTTATTTTGACTTTTTCGTACATGGTTTGCTCGGACTATAGCCATGGCTAATTACATCAGAATGCGTCGTTTTTAATAGCTTTTCTAATTTTAAAGAAGTACAATATGTGTCAAATACGCCATCCGGCACTTGTGAAAGCTAAAGTATACTCAAATTCAAAACACAATAATCTAGGACGAGTAATTCTGACCTGAGGATGGTCAATGTCAGGAATAGGACCTTGACAGATAGGCCACTAACAGAAATCACATAGAGTAATGTCACATAATATTGAAGGAAATTCATGTAAAGGGGCGGTTTACTGGTGAAATCTTCATATGTTTGAGTTGATATCTTATCTAGTCTTTTTATAAATCAAATAAATTAGTTGCAATCATTGAAATCTTCCTAAAATCTTGAAATCTTTGAAATCACAATGAAGTTTCGTTGAAATCTTGAAATCGCATTGAATACCCTGATATCTCTTTAAAATCCCAGTTAAAATCTATGAAGACATACCTACAATCTATGAAATTGTGTTGAAATCTTGCAATGACTTACTTCGTTCATCTCCGAATTTTGTTATGGTGCCTAGTGTATGGCAAAAAGGCTCGCAAAAAAAAGATTTTCTTTCTATATATACGTTTACAATCGAAAAAATGGAAGAATCTCCATAGATCGGAAACCTTTTTGCATTTTAATAAAATTAAGTCATAACCACACAACTTTTATTTAAAACTTTTTTTTCTATAGGCAATAATAACGAAGATAAGGGGTGGGTAATTTATAATGAATAACCATGTATATTCTTCCTAGCATTCAATGTATGATAATATACTATTTTTCATATTTTGCTCGTATTTATTTCCACAGCAAGAATTCGTAAGCTTGAGAAAAATGCTTTGATCTTTGAACAACTTTGTTGTCTCTGAAATTAATTTCTTCAAATTTTCCCGCTAAAATATCGAAATATTTACATAGCCGATGTAAAAATATAGTTTACAATATATTTCGATTAAATATGAGTTTTATTAAAAAAAATTAACATAAAAAAAATATTCATCGGAGTTTTCAGTAAGAAAATTAAACCAAAATTTTTTCCCAATCAAATCTTGTATTCTGCTCTAGAATAACATTTTGTATAGTTTCCCTTATATCTCCCTTACTATTAGAGATAGAACCCATCAACCCCTATATCGTTCTGTTCGTGAGAAAGTGTTCTATTCAAATATGTAAAAATATACAGGGTATTCAATTTATAAAAAAATATGTTAATACCTGTAGCTATTGCCTTTCTGATATGATTTTCAAAATTTACATTGAAAGTTCGATACCTTTTGTATTTACCATTTTTTTTCCTAATAATAGAAATAACAAAATTAGAGGTTTGGGAATTATCACAGAATCACCCTGTACATCTATTTTGAGTTAAAAACAAAATGCCACTTGAGTTAGAATTGAAAAGAGAGAATAAATAGTAGTGTTCTCGAAATTATGTATGAATTTTGTTATTCCAAAATTTTCGAAAAATAATTATTCATGATAAAAAGTATCATTTTTCCAGAGATAATTAAGACATTAAGCAAATTGGCGATTATTCATACATGAGGCTCAAATTATATGTATAGAGAATTTTCATAAAAAAAGAGTATGACATAATGAGATTGGTCTATTATATCATTTCAACCAACACAATTTTACATTTGTGTAATGATGATTTCTTTATGATAATTTACTCAATTGTGCGGATAATTACATAATTAGAAAAATTCGGAAAAAATATGATTTTCTAGTTCTTAGAAAGGAAAATGCCTACATAAAAAGAAATCAATAAAAGGAGTTTGTGTTTTATTGTCCACTACTCAATATTTATTCCCATATTATTTTCGCTTAATCTTTCAGCATCCTATATAAATAATCCCGATTGTGATTATTACTTCCTCACGCATTAGTGAGGAAGGTATGTATTCGTGAAAAAATTTTTTTAAAATTTTTATTGCATTTCTGGACGAATCTCGACGAATTATGATGATACACAAAATTTCAGACAAAAAATAATTCTGTCTGTGTGTCTGTCTGTCTGTGTGGTTCGCGATAGCAGCTACAGTTTTAGAGATAAAACTTTCAAAATTGGTACACACATTCTAGAGTTCAAGGAAGAGATGGAGTTCGTTGATGAGCCAAATATTAGTGACATTTTTCAAATGTCAAAAAATTTTTTGACATTTGAAATTTTAAAATATTAGTGACATTCGACCAATATAACTTTTTTGAAACGTCAATTTGAAATGTCAAAAAAATATATTAGTGACATTCCACCAATGTGACTTTTTTGAAACGTCAAAAATTACTTTTATTACAAACTCCACCATACATCGAGTTCTTTTGAAACGTCAAAATATGACTTTTTTGAAACGTCAAAAAACACTTTTATTATAAACTTCACCACACCTGGAGTTTTACTACGGTGAGGAAGTTCTGATCACCAAATAATTGGCAGCCGTTTTTTTCTTAGGAGAAATGACTTTTTTTTATCAAGAATAAAATTTTTCCGAAAATTAAAAAAAAAAACCAAATAACAATGTCAGCACCTAATTTTAGCAATATTAGGAGATGCACTGCACTACTTTTTCCATATTTTTTAAATAAATTAGAATAAGAAATTTGTTTCCTAGAAAAATCTTCTACAGATTAAAATTGTCGGAAAACATGTCCAACGTCGCAGCTTCTGCCTCCTCGGTAATTTTTGGTGGGGTACAAGAAAATAAATTTTTATCCTCTTCCATTTCCAGTCCAATCGAAAAACACAAAACCCTTCGACAAAACGATCGTAAAATTCTTGGGACGATTCTTGTCACAAAATTACAATATGGCCATCTTTATTTACGTTATTGCCTGAATATTTGCATTTATTTTTAATTCAAATTCAAAATCAAATTCCCATCTGTCGGTATGACAATACGATTATTATTTTTATGTAATGTAAAATTTC
Organism: Rhamnusium bicolor; assembly: GCA_029963845.1. Lineage (NCBI taxonomy): Eukaryota > Metazoa > Arthropoda > Insecta > Coleoptera > Cerambycidae > Rhamnusium > Rhamnusium bicolor. Next base: position 638,704 of record JANEYF010005420.1, on the reverse strand, counting down.
AACAGATTGACAATTCTTATGGATTATTTGCAAGATGACATATATTTATGTATTACGTATTAATTAAGACTGGTCGTATATTTAATTTTGTATACACCTCGGACACAACCAGCGTGTTAGACACAAATTTCCACGCCGCTTGCCATAAACCCCTATTTATGCCCTTGGTGTATAAATAACTATTAAACATCAGTGTCATGCATGCATACTTAATTCAGTCACTTGTTATCTCAGACTTATATTCAATTTTTTAAAGATGAGTGAGTACGTAATACAAGATATGAGAAACAAAAAACCAAGCTATAAATTGAAATTGCTGTTGGCAGATGACAATCTAATTGCATCTCTATCACAAGGGAGCCACGCGGAACTTCATTTCTAGTAATAGGACCTATTAAAGTAACTACTTGCTGTAATAGTTCAGGCTAATATTCTCTTACAGTAAACATATGTGTTTGAACAGGATTTTCATTTCCGTAAACTATTCATCTACCTTTTCCTGGTCTTAATGTACACAGTGTTCTAATTCGAGGCTCACCACTGGTAAATCACTAATCTGAAGAGATGGAAGACAAAAATTGAGCAATTATGCTAATTTGAAACACGCTTTACGTATAAATATAACAGAATCAACAAAATTATAAGATTGTCATCAATAAATTATTAACGGTTTTAGTAAAAAAACAATTTGTCGCAGCAAAACATCGGAAAGTATTTACGTTTTTTTCTAAAAATTATAAATAGACGCAATGTCACAACTCAGTAAATATTTTAACAAAATAATTGGGTCAGTTCAGGTACTGGAAAATGTTAAGTTACACCTTATTAAATTCTTAATTGTTGGAAAATAAAAAAATGCAATAAAAAGTGTTTTTCAAATTCAATTACAGTATCATGTACATATGAAATACCTAATACATAGTGCAACAGGGAGAAAGTGAGGAAATAAAATATGTTAATTGAAGATTTAAATGATACCGTTGATAAAAAGAAATTAGTTTATAAACCATAGTAAATTGATCGCTCAGTTGAACATAAAAATAAAAGTATAATAATTATTATAGCCTTAGCAAATCTTTAAGTAATATTTTAATTAAATTAAAGAAGTTCATGGAGAAGCAAAACGAGGCTTAAAATTTCTGGTAAGTTTAACAATATCCTGTTTACATTGAAATTAATTTTAAAAATCCATTTAGAAATTTGCATAAATTAAATATTAGATAAATCGTTGGAATTTTTAACAACTGGAATAATATTTTGGACCGATATGAAACATTTTTTTTGTGAAATAAGGATTACTAAAACAAGTTCGTATTTTTTTTGCAATTAACAGTAGTCTTAACTCTAAATATAGGGAGTGGCATCATTGGTACCCACCGACTAAAATGGTTGGGTAAACGGCATCTTATTAGAATAGAATAATAATTAAAGAGTGACGAATTCGAACAATTTAAACATACAAATTATTATCGTCATTGAAATATTTTTAACTCATATTCAATTGAGCATGTTATGTTTGTTGGGTATCAAGCGGATACATATATTTATACTTGTGAAGGTCTCCTATTATTTTTTCTACAATGTTTTATTTACATATTTACATAAATAACTGGCAAAATATAGTTATAAAAAGCTATACTGAGGAAAATTTATAAACCAAGAGTAAACAGGATTAGGCAATTTTTTCGAAAATACTTGGACTACAAAGAGAATTGAAGAGCAATTCCCCCATTAATTTTTGCATAAATTCGAATACATTTTTTTAATAGTTATTGTTTCCTTTTCATTGTTGTTTTCCACACACTTAGTTTTTTTAAACGTAGATATGGTAACATATAATATGGAGTATCTTATATTCTCATAATTATAATGACTAACTCATCATCGAATATACAGTGTTACGTAATTCTGCCCAGTCGGGGTTAAAATGGACGGAACCAATTCGATGAGACTGAGGTACAGTGCATCTACTTCATTCTACCATCTTTCGAAAGAAATGTAAAACTGTGGATTTCGTGTATCCACGATCTGAGCATATAGGCCAGTGAATAGGAAAAAAATTTAACATTAATTCTAACATTTTTGAAACTTTGTCATCTGTTGAAGTACCAACCAAAAGAAAACTATAAAATATTGCAACTCGATTATAGGTCGGCAACATTGTTAATATCGCGAAAAATTAAATGAAACAATATCTCGACGAACAAAAATGTAACACCGCTGCAAATTTGATAGAATTTGTATTACAATAATCAAAATATAAAGCTAAATTTGCAGCACCTTATGACCCGAGCATAATAATTAATTATCAATAATTAACATTTTTGCATCAAATATTTCAAACATATTATTAACATTCTTGCAAAACTACAGTGTTCCTGCTAAAATCGCCTTACAGGACTATTAACATTTAATAACGTTTATAGAGTTCGATGTAAAATTTGCAGTGATATTAATTTTATTTTGATAGTAAAAATTTTGCAACAAATTATTTGTTGCAAATTTTATCAATCTGCCGACTTCTGGGATTGCTGCAAAATGGAGAGCGCATTTCAGTTACGAATGCGATCATTTGCAATCCACCTGTACATATGTTATTATTTTTTGGAATCTATTTTAGGTAAATGATACTCTACAAGTTGTAAATTGTAAAAAATGTACCACGCCGCCATCGGATAGAGTTGCAAACTTACACTTACATGTAAGGCGATTTTAGCAAGTACACTGTAGTTTTGCAAGCATGTTAATATTATGTTTCCAAAATTTGGTGCAAAAATGTTACTTATTGATAATTAATTATTTTGCCCGGGTCATCAGGTGTTGCAAATTTACTTTTATATTTTGAATACTGTAATACAAATTATATCAAATTTGCAGCGGTGGTACATTTTTGTTTGTCGAGATATTGCTTAATTTAATTTTTCGCGATTTTAACAATGTTGCCGACCTTGAATCGAGTTGCAAAATTTTATAGTTTTCTTTTGGTTGGTACTTCAACAGATGACAAAGTTTCAAAAATGTTAGAATTAATGTTAAATTTTTTAGTTTTCACGTCTCTATTCACTGGCTTAATATTAAATATCCCTATCCACCATTACCTACTCCAATAAATAAGTCCAATTTTTTTTATGAGTTTAGATATCATAAGCAATATAACCTCTCTTTATAATCAAGTTTATACTTACCCCTTGGCTTTCTCGTAGGGGGCAAATGTGAATGAAAATATATCTATTCTTGGGGCAAGTGTTAACCTATAAAACAATTATATTTATTTTTATAGCATGGTACGAAACTAAATAAGAAAGAGCTAGCGGGGTACACAGTACTCCAAAGATGATTTGGCTAATGCAATTGCAGAAGTGAAAAACAAATATATGACCTTACATAGAGCCCATCGTTCCTACAATATTCCAAAAGCTACTCTACTTGCTCATCTTAATGAGCTGAAAATTTCTACCCAAGGAAGAGATATCTGTATTCCAATTGAGGAAGAAAGAAAATTAGCTAACGGGTTGAAGTGTATGGAAAAATGGGGTTTTGGTTTGACTAAAAAATAGCTGCTTGAGGTAGTAACCACTTATATTACAATCAATAAAGTAAAAACACCTTTCAAGAATAATGTACCAGGAGAGGAATGATTTCGTGCATTTATGAAAAGGCACAGACTTTCTATTAAAAAACCACAATCTGTGGAATATGCTCGAGAGAAGGTATGTGATCCCTTTGTAATCTACGGATATTTTAAAATATTAAATGATACACCTACGGAATTAAAACTCTTGGATAAGCCCGATAACATATGGAACTTAGACGAAACAAGTCTATCAATAGATCCATCAAAAGCGAAAGTAGTTGGCGCTAAAGGCTTTCTCTGTACACGAACCACAAGTACATCAGGCCGCGAAAATATGTCAGTTTTATCAACAGTCAGTGCAAGTGGTCAAAAAGCCCCACCATTAATAGTATTTAAGGAAAAGTATGTCTGGGATTCTTGGATCGCCGACGAAACGGATGACTGCTTTCCTAATCTTACATATGCGGCAACTACTAATGGATGGATCAAATTACAATTCTGAAACTATCTTCCCATAGCACACAACCATTAGATTTGGCTGTGTTCAAGTCCTTTAAAAACAAATCGGATGATGAATTAACTAATTGGCAACGACACAATGTAGGACGTAAAATTCCATAGAAAACCTTTTCCCAGCTTGAAGGAAAAACCTGGCACTATGTAAGGCCAGAAGTTATACAGAAGGGCTTTTGAAAAGCAGGGATATATCCTTTTAATCACAATGTAGTGCCCAAAGATAAATTAATATAAATAGCTTAAAAAAAATGGGATGCCAAAAATAGAGAAGAAAATCAAGTAGAAAATAATAATCACAATGAAGAACAAATTAATAGGAAAAGAGGTGCGGTTCAAGGGGAAATGAAGAAATAAATCAGACAGAGAACGAAAATCCTACTGAAGAACAAAACGACGGAGGAGATCGAAATATTCAAGCTGGGAATGAAGAAATAAATCAGATAGAGAACGAATATCCTATTGAAGAACAAAACGACGGAAATGAAAATATTCACGCTGAAACTGAAGAAATAAGTCAGATAGAGAATGGGAATCTTAAAAACTCACAAAATAATATCGAAAAAAATGAAGAAGTCACATTTGAGGATCTCTTATTATCAACTTTAAAACAATCGCAACCTGAGAACAAACAAAAGCGTAAGAGAGTGTCAGAAGGTTGTAACAAAAATTGATGCTGAGAAACTATTAGAAATGAAAAAAAGGAAAGAAAAAAATCCAAAAGAAAAAACGAAACAAAGTAAGCAGAAAGTTGCAACATTAACAAAATGTGCCAAAACTAAAGTTTCAACGACGACTCCAATACTAAGCCTAAAAAAAAACAAAAACAACAAACTTTCGATTACAGTAGCAGCAGTGAATCGGAGTCTGTAATGACTTTGGAAGACTCCTCTGCAGATGAAGCATATTTTCTAAATCTTGCAAACGAAATCGAGGAAGAGCAAATTCAACATCAATTTAATGAAACCCCAAAAATGTTGTGTATAAATATATATGTCTTAGTTCGATTTAAACGGAAAATAATGCTAAAGTACTACATTGGAAAAATCACGGCAGGCGATGAAGGCGAATGGAAAGACACATTTCTTCAAAAAAGCGAAGAATGGAAAATTCATTTGGCCGACCATTCAAGACACATCAATTATCGATAAAAATGATATCGAATTACTTTTACCAAACCCCCAAATTGATCACTGTGGTAAACTATTTTTTAATGTTAAATTTGACAGTTATAACATTGCTTAATATTTAAAGTTAATTTTTCATGTATGTATTCTTTAACAGCTTATACCTTCTTCACAAATAAATATATCTAAAAACCAAAAAAATTCGTGAATTCCAAAAATTCAAGACAATTTACACTCTCTTAGTATATTCAATATCGTTTCTGAACAAAATTGAGATGTCAGTTTACACTTGCCCCAAGTGTAAATGTTTACAATGTAGTAATGTTTATTAAATATATGATTAGACGATCGACAGGGAACGTTTTAAAATACCTAATTTAAAAACAGTTTGTTGATCAACAAAGCCTACCAAAATTGATGCCTTAAAGTTACATAGTCTGCTCCTGAGCGATTATTAAAATCACCTCTTAAAGAAAACGTTCACACTTGCCCACGTTTACCTTGTATATTATTTAAATGTTTTTATTCATTTTGACTGTTGTACATGATATATTTATGTTATTTTGATTTTAAACTGCAATATTTTATTAACTATGAAGGATTACGAAAGAAATTTTCTTTAAACTAAGCTAAATCTTAAAAATAAAAAAGTTGAAGTAATTTCCGATTAAACCGGAAGTAAAAAATATGTATGTGATATGTATTTGAAATCGATAAAATGTCACACGTTCATTTCCGCATTAATATAGGGTAATTTTTTTTCATTTATTAGTTTTTCGACCATAACTTTTTTATTTGACGTTCAATTGATTTTTTATTTTTGAATTCGGACCCCTCAGAAAAAAATACGTAAGTATTGTTTTGTAATTTTGTTCCTACGTGAAAAATCAAGTCGTGAAATCGAGTGGAGAACTTAAAATTATCACCCTTTACAATATTTCCCACTTTAAACACTAATCATGGAGAAAACATAATATAGATAATAAGATATATTGAAAATAATCCGTTCCAAAACGATCAATGATAATGTAAAGGAATTATCATATAATCTATGAATAACACGTAGAGTATTATCGTTGAGGGATGTAATAACAAGCTGTTTTCTATGTTACACCTACATTAGGTAAGCATAGAAATAAAATAAAGGTTCAATATAAATGTAATCTAGTATTTGATAAAATATTATTACTTACCTTTTAGGTGATACTTACTGCTCTAAATAAAGAAAATCGAATAAAATGCACATGAGTACGTTGTTGTGAACAACAGACCCAGCGATGTAATATCCTAAATGTGGTGGGGATCTCGGAACACGAGTACGTGTATGTTTTAACTATTTCTATCAAGTATTTCTAGCGTAAACCTTTGCCAGAAAGAGCGTGGTGTACGATCCCATTTTAGGGGTAGTAGTGTCTTTGGGTCGCACACTATTTCCAATTATCTTGACACGCTAGTTTGTCGTACCCTAAATTTCTGACAATACTCAGCGAATTCCTCAAAATACCTCAGTTTCTCGACAGTATCCTTAAATGCTCCTTAAGTGTACATCAGAATTTTCCCTACGTATTTGGATAATTGATAATCTAAATGTTTTCTATCATTTACGGGCTCACTTTTATATACCTGTACAACTTTTATATACCTGTAACTGTATTTGAGTAGAATTCTTCGTATATTTTTTATAAAGGTGTGCCTACCCACCGTTAATTTCTCCTTTTTACAATTAGCATATACGCATTGTATTTCAGTTGAATTTTGTTTCACAACAACTTTAAACTAAATTTTATTGTTTTAAAGCGTACAAATATCCTGTGATATAAAAATTTTTTTCATATGTGTAATTTACAATACATATAGATTTTATTAAAAACATATGTATATAGAATTTAAAGTTTTTCTGTATCTCGTAATAAACTGATAAGTAAATCGCAGTTGGTAATGTTCGAGTACAATCATTGTAAGTTATAATTATGGCTTCTTGAATTTACCAGTAATCTACTACTCGTTTCGGGTTTTTATCTCCAATTAGTACACACTCTGTCTTATGTAAACCCACAAATAAAATCGATAGAAGGTACATCTGTCAAACAAGGCATTATTACCGGAGGGCAGTGATTGAAGTAATTACTGATATCGATCCAGTTCCTGATTAACTGTCTGCCATGTGCTGCCTCATCAATTTACAGATACATTTTTCTCCCAACATCTAATAGGGTCCCCAGGTAACATATTGAAACCGTTTTGCAGGAAATGTAACAAGGAATTATCATTCAAAGAAAAATGTACTTTGGGGATCTATAGATATATTTCAAATTAAATATAAAGGATATCAGTTAATAATTTTCAACAGTAGATTGAAGTTTTAAGAAATCCACTGAGATAGTCACACTGTTTCAGTGACTCATAATTCGTATGATTCGAATAGTAGTATACTGAATGAAATGATCAGCATTCACCATATTTAATTAAAAAAATTATGTTTAGTCAATTTATTTTCCTACAGGATGATGATGATTTAATGTTATCAAAAACACTAAATTTAATATGGGCTGTATTTACTTTGGATGACTGCCTCATCAATTTAGATTCTGCTAAACGGTTATAATGTTTTGTAATTACTATAATTAGCCTAAACAAGTTTTACAAATGTTTATGCTGTATCTCAGACAACAAGAATTTCAAAGAAAGTACAATTCATAGAACCCACGTGTATCTAATTCGTTCTGCTTTTAATTCGTCACTTTCCTAATTAATGCTTGGCAGATATACGTGAGGTGTCTTAATATACTTCAACAAGACCTCAAGTAACCAATAATGTAAAAAAATACCAACGAATTCTTACTTTAAGAACATATAGAGTATGTAAAAATAACAAGAGTTTCTTCTACGAACGTGATTCGAAAAATGCCCCATAACTTGGATACAGGGTGTTGAGCTTTCATTAAAAAAAAGTTTACAACTTAATATGTAATGGAAAAAAAAGCTATCGTTTTCAAATTTGGCACACCCACATCCCGCCTTTCTATGTAAAACTGCATTTACGTTTCAAGTCAAAAATGGTAACAGAAGGTCATTGGCGTAGATACGGGGGTTACACACTCATAGTCGTGCCTGAGCCTTCGAAGAGTGAACAAGCAGATTGCAGAGATTAAGGTCCTTAAAATTTTAAAATAAAGTGAGAAAAGTATGTAGAGGAATATAATAAACTCAATAAACAGTTACAGTGCTGGAAAGATTAAAATTATTCCATGATCAGTTCCACCGACAACGGACAAAGTGTTTTATTGTTATTGTGTAGTGACTCAAAAGGTATCAACATCTGTCAGTCAATACAAAACTTGGCAATAAATATTGCCGAGTGCCATAATATAATAATGACGGCACGAAGTCTGAAGTAAAAGAAAATACTCCTTTTCACACCATTAAGAGAAGTAGAGTATACGGTGCGTATTTTTTTAAGTGGTACCTCTTTTAGGCCTAATCTATATCAGTAGAAAATGCACCTTAATGCATTTCTGACACTGTCGAATCAATGAATTAACAGCGGCAGATATTTGATTTGGATTTTGCCACATCTCATTACAAGTTTGCTAAATCGTTACTTAAAACTATTTTTTCTGTTGTTAACACTAAAGTAGTATACACCCTTTCTTTAAATACCTTCAGACATGAAAGTCTAGTAGGTTGAGATCCGGTGACCTGGCCAGGCTACTGGTCCAACGCCGTTTATCAATTTCATGATGCATATCATTTATTCTTAAACGATCAATCCAACGCTGTGGATAATTTACATTTAACCATTCTCTTACAACACTTCCAAAATAAACTGGAGCACCATCCAATTGTATCCAATTATCGTATCGCAAATCGGAGGAAAAATTCTTGATATAGTCAAGCGGGCCCATTGATAAGGAACTCATGGAATAATTGTGAGTTTAATCTTGGGGGGTAGCAAACGTAGACCACAGAAGTTATTGTGAAAAACACTCAGTCAGATGTTCACACTGAATTCGTCTTGAAAAGATCGCAGTCAAATTTCGTGAGGATTTTCGTGGGCCCAAACATTGTAATAGTTTACTACTCCTGCTCTATTGAGTGTCGAGTCATCTGTCCATAGAATTCTACGAGAAAAATCAGGATTTTCTTCTGCTGAATTTAAAAGCCACTGGTAATTCAAGCGCTTTTTAACATCCCAGGGTGTAAATGCATAGGCTGTAGATGATAAACATGTCTGTGGTCATCTCGTTCGTAATATTTGTGATTTCGGTATTTACAGTTGCTGAGCTGCTCTACGAGAGATCAGCCTCAGGTCATTATTATAAGCTCGAAGAATACTATTTGGACAAATTCTGTTCGGTCAATTATTTATGCTAAAGCCTAAGTTACGATGTGTTCTAAAAAAATGGATATCTAGAAGTCTCCTATTTGGAAAACGTCTTTGATACTCACCAACTGCTGCCTTAGCTTTTCGGTCACATAATCCATAAAAGTAATGAATATCTGCATATGCTTCGTTACTAAACACATGACTATCATAGTTACAAGCAAAAAGTAATAACATAATTAATCGCACTAATCTCAAAAGACACCATTGCAGCAATAATTCTTTTACAATTTTACTTTATTTGAGGTAGGTAGATAATGTTATTTGTTTTGCATAGTTAGCTTTTGAAAATACTCTCTTTTATTTATTTATTTATTTATTTATTTATTTACATACACTGTTCAACAGGTAAAATACCCAATTACACAGGGATATGGGAATACAAAATATATTATGATACAATATAAAATATAAAACTAACATAGAAAAAAAAGAAAGAGAAAATAGATTAAAATATACACCCATACACCAACTTTGATCACTATCAATGTCATTTTGTAGTTGTGCACAGTCTTCACAACAGGAGATTCTCGTGTATAGCTTGAGATCATCAGCGAATAATACTTTATTGCAGTTACTAATGTAAGAGGTAATAACATCGATAAAAAGTAAAAAGAGTAGTGGTCCAAGGTTAGAACTCTGAGGGACACCTGAAGTGGCTATGAATGATTCAGAGTTAAAACCATTATATGAAACAAGTTGTTCATGGTTATAGAGGTATGACTGTAAAAATGATAGTAATGAATCACTTAATCCCCAGTTGCGCAATTTATTTAATAAGATGACATGATCAATACGGTCAAAGGCCTTTGAGAAATCAACAGAGATCACATCTACCTGTCCAGCCTCATGAATAACTTGAGAGATAAATTGTGTGAAAATGGTAAAGTTGGTTATTGTTGAATGATGACTTACAAGTCCATGCTGGTAGAGTGATATCCTATTACTGACCGACAGGTAGATGCGATCATAGAGGATAATCTCAAAGACCTTTGCAAAATTGGAGAGAATTGCAATCGCTCCGTAATTACTAATAACTATAGAATCACCTGTTTCAAACACTGGGCAAATTTTTGCTCTTTTCCAAATATCGGGAAATGTTTCTGTCCTCAAAGCTAGATTAAATAATATTAACAAAAGTGCACTTGGAGCATAACTGCAATATTTGACTAAAAAAAAGGGTATTAAATCGAGGCCAGAGGTAATTTTGTTTTTTAAATTTTTAGCTGCTATTTGAACTTCAATATCGGTCACAGAAACAATATTAATCGAACAGTTATTTTGCACAGTTAAGAGGTTCACAGCAATGTTATGGTTATCACGCTTAGGTAAGTATACATTTTGGAAAAAAGCATTTACAATAGACTGTGGACAATCAGAATAGTTTCCTTCATACTCCATTTTTCCTGGAATTCTAGATGTTTTCCTTTTTGAGTGAATGTATGACCAAAAAATTGCGAGAATCAGAAGAAATTGAGGATTGAACCTTCTCAATGTAAATTTTGTACGCTAGCTTAGACTGTGTTTTTATAAGTGCCCTTAATCGTTTAAATTCTTGAAAGTGATAGTTAGATTGAGTTTTATTGTTTATTAAAATGCCTAGATTTTTTACGTATATTTTTTATTGTATCTGCCAAGTACCATTTTGGATAATTACGCTTAATTGTTCTATACTGAGGTACATAGTTATCAATTATTTCATACAATTTAGAAATAAAACTGATCAGTGGCGATATTTACATCATTTGTATAAGACAGAAAGAACCAATCAATTTCGAGTATGGCATTATATAATCCAGGATAGTTGGCTCTTTTAAAATTATATGCCTTTTGTTCGGCATTTGGAGTAAAGTTTACAGAACTAGGTAGAAAGAAGGTTGGCTTAATAAAAAGTGCGGGATGATAATTATCTTCTAGCACGTGAGGCGTATTATCATGAAAAATTTCACATTCTAAATTTGAAAAAACTAGATCTAATATACGGCCTGATGAATTAAGAACACTATTAAATTGGCGGAGGTTGAAAAATGTTGAAAAATTTTCTAATACAGAAGTTTTAGTCTCTTTAGAATTACTTTCGACAAAATGAGGTACGTTAAAGTCGCCAAGTAAAATTACATTATTATTGCATATATATGAGTAGTCCAACTTTTCAAAAGTATGATAAAATGATAAATACATAAATGACATGAAATGATAAATACATAAAGGTAATGGTGACTATATGAAACTTTTACACCTAATACGTCAATGGCGAGTATGTTGTTAAAACCAGTACAGGTCATTGAAAACAGTGGTGTTTTTTAAAAAAATCATATCTGCCATATTAGTTACACCAGAACTTCCAAATTTAGATTGATCCTTGATAAAATGCTACTTGAGAGTGTGATGTAGTATATAGGAACATGAAGTCATGTGAATTGAGTACTGTATACTACTGTACTGTCCAGCCTTGTGTTAGTTTGTGATCCAGATCGATCCTATTTGTCTTCGTGTCAGCAGCTTAATCAGCCTAAAGATCTACAGGGTGGGGCAATAATGCGTCGGACCTCGATATCTCGAGTTCTACGATAGCTAGAAATTTTTTAAAAAATTGCAAGTAAACTAGATAAAAAAGTCTTTAACTGGAAATTATTTTCGAACATACAGGTCGAGCCAAGATGAAATTACAGGACCAAGTGCCTTTTTTTTTAAATGGATTGCTATGCATATCAGTACATTTTTTGAAGCCTTTTTCTAGGCTCTATTCATTCTTATATTATTATTGACTATCTCCCAACCACTTTGATGTAATGAATTTTTTTGTTAAAATAATGCCATCTGCAGATGGATATTAAAAAAATCACCGCAGTCACAATTATAGGTTTTAAGAAAAACTTATGTGAATACCAGTTACGAGACATCTAATTAATGTTTTTGAATCATTTTCATTTCCTAAAAATGTACAGGGTGGCCAAAAATTAGTATTCAATTAAGAACTTTTTAAATTGTATTTTCTAAATTTTTTCAAATGGAATTGAAATTTTTCAACGATGTGATGTAAAAATGAAAAACGAACATTTTTTGTAAGTACTTCCCTATGGCTAATTGCAACCATTTTCGTTTTATAAATAAATAAGTGTCAAATTCAAGAATGAACTTAAAAAAAGAGGTTCCCTTAAATAATTCAATAGAAAAATTTATAATAGGTGTTCGACGTGTTGCCCATTTTGATTGACACACGTCTTTATGCAATTTTGAAATGAGGCCATTTAGTGGGACCATTTCCATTGAAATGAGTAAATAGTATTTAACCAGTCCTTTACTGTAATGTTTTTTTTGTAAATTTTTTTTGCTGTTTTCGTTATTCGACAAGCAATAAAACCTCAGTTTGGTATAAATTGTCGTGTACAAAGGAGCATTTATCACACTTATCGGTCGTTAGTTACAATTTGTATTGAATTTAAAATATTTGGAATTTTACAATATGAATTTTAATAAAGCGGAACTTATAGACATGATTTTTGTTTTGGGCGAGTCAGACAGAAATTGTTTACTTGACAATAGAATTTATCACCAACGTTATCCTGAAAGAAGGCTTCCTGATGTTAGCAGCTTCAAAACCTTCTCGATAGATTTCTGGAAACTGGAAATGTCGAATATAAAAAAAAGTGAACGAATAAAACGTGTTGTGAACGAAGAAAATGAGTTTTCTGTGGTGCTGGCAACGGTTGAGAATCCTCATCTTAGTCAAAGAGAAGTGACCTCATTAGTAGGAATAAGTAGACGGTCTGTGGGTCGAATCTTAAAAACAAATAAGTTGCATGCATATCATATTCAAATGCACCAATGACGATTTTCAAAAGCGCCTACAATTTTGTAATTGGGCCAGAGGTAAAATGCAAGTTGATGTTAACTTCTTCAATAATGTTTTATTCAGTGATGAGGCAACTTTTCATAAAAATGGATTTGTTAATAGGCACAATTTCCATTATTATGCTTCGGAAAATCCTCACTTTTTTATGCAAATTGATAACCAACACAGATGGTCTATAAACGTTTAGGGAGGAATTATTGAAGAACATGTAATAGGGCCACATTTCTTTGATGGTACATTGACTGGAGCTATTTATCTTCATTTTTTGGAAAACCATCTGCCACAATTATTGGTAAATCTCCCTGGAAGAATCCGAAATAGGATGTGGTTTCAGCAAGATGGTGCTCCACCACATTATTTAAATGCAGTTAGAGACCCCTTAAATAATACCTACCCTCATCAATGGATTGGAAGAAATGGACCCACTAAATGGCCTGCTAGATCCTCAGATCTTACAAAAATGGATTTCTTTTTATGGGGATACGTTAAGGAAATTGTTTATAGAGACACACCAACAACAGTACAAAATATGAAGGAAAGAATAATAACTGCCTTTAGATCTATCACACCGGCAGTTTTAGGAACAGTGGGAACCTCATTTCAAAAGCACATAGAGATGTGTGTCAATCAAAATGGCCAACATGTGGAACATTTATTATAATTTTTTCTACTGAGTTATTTCAAGAAACCTCTTTTTTTAATGTTGTAATTATTGTTCAACAAAAAGAAAATGGTTGCAATTAGCCATAGGGAAGTACTTACAAAAAATGTTCGTTATTCATTTTTACATCACATTGTTGAAAAATATACAGGGTGTTCCATTTGAAAAAATTGAGAAAATTCAATTTAAAAAAGTTCTTAATTGAATGCTAATTTTTGGCCACCCTGTACAGTTTTAGGAAATGAAAATGATTCAAAAATATTAATTAGATGTCTTGTAACTGGTATTCACATAAGTTCTTCTTAAAACCCATAATTGTGACTGTGGTGATTTTTTTAATATCCATCTGCAGATTGCATTATTTCAACAAAAAAAATTCATTACATCAAAGTGGTTGGGAGATAACCAATAATAATATAGGAATGAATAGAGCCTAGAAAGAGGTTTCAAAAAATGTACTGATATACATAGCATTCTATTTAAAAAAAAGGCACTTAGTCCTGTAATTTCGTCTTGGCTCGCCCTGTATGTTCGAGAATAATTTCCAGTTATAGACTTTTTTATCTAGTTTAGATAGCTATCGTAGAACTCGAGATATCGAGGTCCGACGCACTATTGCCCCACCCTGTATATTGGTGCTGACATTTAACCAATATTGTAGATCGAGTAATAAGCATTTGTACAGATATATCTTTGACCACCTATTTAAATTAGTTATTAAAAATATAGGTGTACAATAGTGTTAATATCGTATAACTATTGTTAGGAAAATTGTAAATTCTTTATTGGTATGCCGCCGTCGACAAAGAAAATAGATAAATAACTGACGGCGCTCTTGTTAAAATTGCAGCAAGTCAATTTTCTCGCGATGTCGGCAAGAAATTTAAATTTATAAGTAGTTCGTTTTTCTTATGTTGGACTATACAATATGCTTTTTAATATCAATGTAATTATGTTAAAAGTCAGGTTGCGATAATTTACATAATTATTAACTATGTGGTCGAAATTTAATGGGAAATATGTGTAAGATTTCAGCTGTTATTCCGTTGTGCACTGATATGTATAAATATCATAAAAGATAATTGTTGTTTCCACTCTTACTATATAATTACATCTAAGTAGTGAAAGTTGAGTAAAAGAACAGGAAAATATCATTTGATTAACCGGTTTAATAAAACTCCCACATCTGAACAGTTTTTATCTAAAAAGGATTTCACAATACAGATTATTAAAAGGAAAATAACTCCATCAAAGTTATTTTTGTGGATATCGAGTATTGATGTATTTTTAAACCTCTGAGAATACTTTATACCAGCGATTCGTGGCCCAAATCAAATTCCATTTTAAGATTATGAGACTAAATGATGAAATCCTTATATTTATTGATTGAAATTTATATAATGCTATTTTTTCTGTACAGGAATTCACGTTAGAATTGAGAAATAATTCACCAAAAGTTTATTTTCTTTTACGTAGACATTAACATACTTATTTACTGATACCATCTACAGTGTTACATAGTCGGTTAAAACAAAATAAAAATTAACAAGATACAATAGTTGAAGCAAAGCAAATTAAAATATGTTCTTCTATAAAATGTTTTAAATAATAATAGACCAGTCATACTACATTGTATAGACGATTAACGAAAAAAAAAAATTATGTTACATGTATCTGTATTGCATCTGGCAACAGTGCAATACATTTTCTGAAATGAGGAAGAACAAGAAGAAAACAAAACAAAACCATTCTGTTGCAGTGTTTATGGTGGCGGTCGTTTATTTCTTGTTTAAGCTATATTATATAACATACCAAATAAAAATGGATATCAAAAATGTTTTATACTATATTATAAAAATAATGACAATATTGTAAAAAATTTTCTCACCTATACTCATGTACTGAGAAAGTATGAAATCAGGAAGTTATGGTGCAATGCTGTCTTGATCCCTTAAAAATATTAATCTAAAATCGAAACAACAAATCTTTTAAGTTTTTTTAACAATACTGTTAAAAATGTGCAATAATGTTGAACAAATCTGCCATATTATTGTATGCATTTCTAGAAAAAAATAATAATAAAATAATTATTGGGTATTACATAAACATTTTTATACTAGCGCATTCAGATAAGAATAACAGTATAAAATGTAAGAAACATAGTATTTGATAATAATTATCATGTTAGGTTTGAAAGAATGCGTATGTAATACCCAATAATTAAGTTATTATTTTTTTCTAGAATATGCAATATTATTTTGTTATTATTATAACTAATATGCAGTAGTGTTAGTTACTTGTCGAAGATTTTCTGCTCTCTTGTCGCAATACTACCTAATAATATAATTTTTATTTGTCGAATGAAAATTTAAAATCTAATTTAATAACCTCCATCCACAGATGGTAGGTTATTTGATTTAGCTTTTTCATATCCTGGTTCTATTATAACCACAAATTTACATAAGTCAGCACTACTATAAACGAAACCTTTTTACTGATCTAATAGTAAACAAAACAAAGAGTTTAAGGTTCATCTTCTCCTATGACATTAGGTCTTTTCAGATACAGAAATAGTAATAAACGGGTAGTGTCATATTTTATTCTGATTAGATGAATTTGAGATTAAGATTATTTTTATCTAATGAAAATCGATTGATTAAAACCACTGGTTAACTTCATTGCACCCGGAAAGCTCTATTGAGGTTCAAAATTCTATTACATTCTATGATGTCTATTTCACAGTTTCATTACAAATTATGTGCACTGTTGCCATATGCATAAGTATATGACGTCACATGCATATTAAATCTCTTAATTCTCCCTTTACACAAAATTTTAAAATGTTTTTTAGGTTGTTTTACTTCATGTACTTTCCAAAAACATTGTAAAGTGGCATTCCCCTACTAAAATGGCTTAATACATTTTTTCCATAACGACAATTATTATGGAAGTATAATCATGACATTATTGCCATGAAAATATATGACAACTTAAAAAAAGTTAAAATTAAACTTTTCTATTATCATAAATATTAAATTAAATTATCATTGCGTATGTTTTGTTTAAATATTTATAGAAATGATAAGTATCCCCAGATAAGGCCGCGTTCGAATATTCAGGAGATGTATTCGAGCAACCAACGAATAACTACAAGTTGGGCTGGCAAAACGTATTCTTAAGACGTTAATACTTCGCTAACATTATCAAAAATTGTGCTTTTGAATTGTTTGTTTATGTTACTTCTTATATACACTTATATTGACTGTAGATCATCAAACATTTAGATTAGATTAGATTGCGAGTGGATCGTTAAGACGCTAGAGGCATCCCTTCATTGCTACAGAAAAAGATCTTTTGTGATATGTGTACCCATCAATTTCAAGGCTTCCTAGAATTTTTCCTCCAGAGCTCCATATTTGGCGATCATATATATCTGCTTAAATTTGAGCCTCACTGGCATGATGTCAATAGGTTTGGTCATGACATAACAAAGTCATTCAAAATACTCAAATGTCCAACCAGGACTCCTGGTTTAAATGTCCTTGTGGAGTGCAATCTTTGAGCGCCGTGGATTGCATCACTTAGTGACAGAGAGCCAATCCCAAAGAGACCGCTTTTTTATTAAGGCCTTACGGTTAGGAATAAATAGGATGCATTGTTAGTATAAGGCTAGTTCTAATCATCTCTATATGATGCCAACTTAATTGGCGAAACGCGCGTCGAGTGCAGTATATAGTGTTTTGGTGTTTGGTGGAAAACTACATTAGTGTTATCTTCACATCAAAGGTTCTACCCCCTCCAGGATTATTCATGTGGTAGTAAGTCCCAAGAATGAAAATTAAAAAGTCTACAATTCTTAGAACTTTTAGATATGCTATCTTCCATTTGCTTGCAATATGCTAATACAAACTAACCGTTATTTAGGGTCAAAAATATTTAATAACGGCATTTTCTGGTTAAGAGAGCCGCGTTGATCATTTTTCTAATAATACTTTAAGACAAGTTGCTGTAAAAGGCTTCTACCCACAATAAAAAAAGACACTCTAAACATATTATTAAAATAAATATTGATTACTTTTAATAGTCCATATTTGAGAAGAGAAAGGTTTGAAATAATAATAATAATAATAATAATAGCCAGTGGCGGCTGGTGAAATTTAGGCTATGTCATATCTCAGTATTGGAGCATGGGACCCAAGCGATACTTAAAGGCGTAACTATCAGGACTAAATGAAGAAGTTTTGCAGAAAAAAAATTGCGCTTGAAATTTGCGAAAAAAAGTTGGAAAAAAATTAGTGCCCCCCAGGTTATTTTTTAAACGATTTGTAAAATATTTCTGAAACATTTTTTTTCAGAATCAGGTGGAAAATATAAGTTCACATTTCAAATTTCATCGAAAAATATTGGTTTTCTATAAAGTTACACCGTTTTGAAGTTTGCAAAGTGAAAAATGAATCTAAAATAAAATTTCAAAACGGTGTAACTTTATAGAAAACCAATATTTTTCGATGAAATTTGAAATGTGAACTTATATTTTCCACCTGATTCTGAAAAAAAATGTTTCACAAATATTTTATAAATCGTTTAAAAAATAACCTGGGGGGCACTAATTTTTCCAACTTTTTTTCGCAAATTTCAAGCGCAATTTTTTTTCTGCAAAACTTCTTCATTTAGTCCTGATAGTTACGCCTTTAAGTATCGCTTGGGTCCCATGCTCCAATACTGAGATATGACATAGCCTAAATTTCACCAGCCGCCACTGATAATAGCGACACTCCAGGAATTGCACACTTCGAGGCTTTGTGCCACAGACATCTTGAAGAGCCAGAAGAAGTGTGCCCAGCAATCAGTACAGAGGAAGTCCAACAAGTACTTGTTGGTACCAAGAACTACGCTGCCCCGGGCCTAGACGGCATTAACAACTGGTGGTGGAAGAAATTTCATTCCACTCACCGCCGTCTGGCGCGAGTTTTCAACTCATGGTTAAACGAGGGGCAGCAGATTCCGGACTGGTTCGTCGAAGGACGTACTGTGCTTATCCCCAAAAAGGGGGATCTTTCCGACCCGAAGAATTATAGGCCGATCACTTGCCGTAACTCCTGCTACAAGATATTTACACGTATCTTCTATGCTAGGATACTGAGGTCTGTTGATCCATCCAGGATGTAAAACAAATAAAGGATTCTCTCTGCGGAAGTACAGACACCGTCTCCGAAAGATTTGGCCATCCGAATTTTCAGGGAAGAACAAGGTGTCTGCAACTAATATGCTTGCCGTTCCGGTTCTGCTCTACCCCGTCGGAGTAATATAGTGGATGGTAGATGAGCTGCGCCAATTAGACAGAGATACCCGCAAGATGATGAATATTCACAGAAGTATTCATCCTAGATCGTCCATTCCTCGTGTGTACCTCCCACAACAACGGGGGAGGGGGGCGCGGACTCTTGAGCCTGGAGTGTACTGTACGCATGGCAGAGTAGTATTGAGTATGTAACATCCTCAAGAGCTCAGATCCCCTCTTGCGGCTTGTAAAACATCACGAAACTATAAGAGTAGGAGCAGGATTGTTCAAGGCACTAAAAAGAGCAGCAGATGAACTCGAACTCGCATATGACACCAGGCGAGGTGGCAGGTGAGGTGCTGATGTTGAGTCAGTCACTGAACTTCAGCCAAATCGCCTAAAAGCCCGAATTAGAGCTGCCGAACAGGAAAATCTGTTTCGGCAGCACGTCGATAAACCCCAGCATGGTTTCTTCTATAAGAACATAGAAACACTGGGTTTATCGACCAGGCTGACAATCGCTTTTCTAAGGTCAGCGGGGCGAGGGAATCATTATGGCCTGCCAGTATGGTGTTATCAACACCGCGTGTGGCGTGTAGAGGTTCCTGATATCAACTGCAAGACCTGCCATCAGGCGCCGGAATCGCTTATACACTTACTTTCTGCATGCCCCATATATGCGATTTCGGCCTACATCCACAGACATAACGCGGCGTTACGAGTGCTATACTACCATCTAAGGTATTCGTACGGGGTAGACCACACACCAGTACTGCCATATGTCCCCGGAGATATTGAGTCCGTGGTGGAGAACGAGAAATGCTGGATTTACTGGAACTACTTGTTCCTGACGGTCAGGCTAATCCAAGCCAACAAGCCTGATATAGTCCTCCTCGGCCATCAACACAAGGTGATGTATGTTATCGAGTTCTCGGCACTTGCGGAAAAAAACATCACCTAGAAGGAGAAGGAGAAACGGACCAAATACTGCTATCTCCGGTACGAGCTTCAAGTGCTGTACCCAGGCTACTCGGTCAAAATTGCCGTCCTAATAATCGGTGCACTCGGAGGGATAAAGCTTACGCTGCTCTCGGAATTGAAGATCATACCGGCCTGCCAAAAATCAGCCCAGTGGCTGGCAGGCCAAATGCAGAAGGCGGTCATTCTGGGTTCTCTCTGTCTGCTTAGGGCATATGATTCTGGTATCTACAGTCACTAACCTTGCAGAATGTGGGGTGGCTGTAGTTAATGCTCCGGCGCGACTCCCGTGAGGCGTCGGAGGCCACGGGAGGACTCTCCGGCATCGGATAATCCGAAAATAATAATAATAATAATAATGATAATCAAAAAAAAAATAATAGCGTCTCTATTTCCTATATTAAGATTAACAATCTGAGTTAAAAAAAATTTTGAAATTATATATTAATGGTATAATAGAAAAAGTTCAGCATGGTGTTACATTTACCTATTTCAATGAGGATCTAAATAGAGTAGACACAATGCTGAGCTGCTTATCCACAACCTAATAGGTGCACCAAATTCAAACTTTTTTTTAATATTTAAATTTAAATTAATTTAAATTAATAGTAGGGGCTAATAAGTACTATTTGATCTCTTCATTATAAATTAAATTATTTAAATTATTTTTAAAACATCTTATATTCATTCCTTTCAAGCTTTTGGGTAAAGAGTTATAGACTTTGAAAATCTGCCTAAATGAACGTTTGAAGTGTTGTGTTTTATGAAGTGGTGGGGCTGAAAGACCTTTGAATCTTAAATTAACGGTACGTACATCAAACTGAAATTTTATTTTATTATACAAATATTCTAGAGATTTATTTATTAAAATTTTATGACATAGACATAGTGGATGAAGTAATCTACGGCTTTCCAAGTTCAATCATCCTGTATCTTTTAATTTATGTGATATTTTCTCATGTCTGCATATACCATAAATTAACCTAAGGTATGAATTTTGAATTTTTTTGTACTTTTATAAAATTTGGTTAAATTAAGGCCATATAGAGTGCCTGTTCCCGCAAATTGGTTTGATGGCATTGTAAGCCTTTTGAGTACGCTTATTTATGTTTTTCAAATCTAAGGTCATAGTCGATAATATCGCCTAAATTTTTAGCATAATCAACTACTTCAAGGCTTTCTTGATCTATATTTGTTTGAATGTGTGAACTTGGTTTTTAATAGAATTACGTACTTGGTTAGGACCAACAAGTAGAGCATTCGATTTACTGGCATTAATCATGAGAGTGATTTTCTGCAGACTTTGGAAATAATACGAAGGCAAGCACCATCAACATCAGAAGCGTTAAAAGAATAATAGAGTTGTGTCGTCGGTGTATAAATGAATTTGACTGTGTTTTAAACATGAAATAAACTGATTGGTATATAGGGTAAAAAGTAATGGTTCCAAAATAGAACCCTGCGGCACACCTGATCTCAAGACCAGATAATCTGAAATGTTATAATAAATAATACCCACTATTTTTTTTTTTTGTAATATGGTCACAACTAGAGCCCGTATCTCGGATGACATTTCCAGAGAGGGATTCTGAATTACGCAATATTATAATAGTGAAGCGATATATAGAGATTTTTCCATGTTATTGTCATTATTAATAAACTATTTTATTATCAATTGTAAATCATACAAAAGCAGTTCTCTAATACTTTTGTAAAGTTACAGTTGAAAACATCGGCCACTAACTATTATTGTTACACATGCTCAAATATTATTAAATACAAAAGTTTTGTTTTAAAACCACAGTGAAAATCATGATTTTCTATTTCGTTTTAAAAGGCTGAGGAATTTCGAAGTGTCTTTAAATTTACGTTTCCTAATTATTATTTTATCAACTAGACTTACAGAATATCCATTACAGCTATACCCCTAATCAATGCCTTTTCTTTTTCAAACCTCTCCTTGTTGGGAGAAGCTAATAGACGATGAACTAGAAAATTAAAATCTCACCATTTTGTGTTGAGCACAATGGTGGGAGTCCTTATGGTATCTTTTCTGTATATCTCAAATTCTAATTTATTTTCATTATTTCTAATTATTAGTACATCTAAAAATTGTAGTTATCCACAGTTTTCAATTTCATATGTAAATTTAAGTGACGTGAAACAACTGTTTAATTTAGAATTAAAGTTGTATGCGAACGTTTATTGAGATGTTTACGTTTCTCAACAGCTAAAAAAGGGTCCTTGACCCTCGACACAGTTGAAAGCTAATTAATAATATTATATAATATGATTTATGCGCTGGCTTAATGTTTATGGCAAAATTTAACAAAGTGTAATTTAAAGTAATGTGCAAATATTGCAAACCCCAAATATTATATTTTGCTATCCTCGACCTATATCCGGTCTCTATTTATACGTAACCAGCTGTTTACCCGCAACTTCTTCCACATGGAATTCGGAACATATTAAAAGTTTTGTTAGCAACGCACATGAAAATGAGTGATGTAAGTACAAAAAATTCAATATTTTAACCCCTATTGCAGATACAGTTTTTGACCTTTCTTTATTCGATTTGTCAGGAAAAATCCTACGGGGAGTTAGAGAGAAAAAAATCAAACCTCTATCTCTCGTACGAAACCGAGATATTTAGCATTTTCTGTTGAAAATTAGAGTTGAGAGATGTAAAAATTGAATCCCCTATTGCATATAGGGGGGTTTGCTTTATCGATTCACTCAGGAAAATCCTATCGGGTAGTGTGGTTCTAAGGGGGGACATCAACCCTCTATCTCCCACAGATTTAACATTTTTTTTATTTTGACACGACTATGGTATAGCATTTATGATTTAGAATCGTCTGATTTCGCTAAATTTTTTCCATGCTTCCCATCGATTTAAAAATCTTCTTTTCGCTCACTTTTTTGCGATGCCATATGTTTTTAGACATTTGTATGGGTAATTCTTGTGAGCAAAAGTCAAGTCGTGTATCATTGGGCCTAAGAGATATTAAGGCATCCGTGAAAACACATTTTGTCACTTTTTGCCCCCCCCTAGGAGTCGTAGCAATATCGGTAGTGATACGTCCACCACTACGTAAAATTTCCTCCAACAAACCACAAAAAAGAAGTAAAAATTTTGTAATTTCTACTATCATCCCATGCCACTCCTGACTTTTACATCAGTGTCATCCGAGATGCAGGCTCTAGTTACAACATTGATTTTATTATTTGATACTAGGCTGATCAGTGTGATCAGATCACATTTATGTTTGTTTTATTTCAGAGAATGATTAGATTATTTAAGTTTTAAGATGTTTTTAATAATAATACGGTAATAATGAGAAATTGAAGAAAAACATTCGATTATAAATTGCACTAAATTGCCCCTAGGAATTCTTTGAATTTTCTCTGTCATAGTCAATATTCATTATTCTATGCTGAGCAAGCCTATAATATTCAAATAAATGAGCTAATAAACCAAATTAGTATATACAGGGTGATTCAAAAGTAAACCACATCCTTTCAAGGGCGTGTATCAAAATAAGATGAAAAGTTCATATCAACATGGGTCCAAAAATCCTTCATTACGGAGATACAGACCTTGGAAGTGGATATCAAAAAAGCGTTTTTTAGGCAATCACGTAATAATGGTAAAACTAAAAAACTTAACATTTTGGGAATGGTCATTGCTATTATGAATAATACTATGATTGTCGTAAATCGAGAGATTGCAACTCTTACTTGGTCATTATTAATATGAATTTTGCGTCTTATTTGGACTCTCGCCATTGAAAGGATGCGATTACCTTTTGATTTATGCTGTATATTATCTTCTACTAGAGGGCGCTATAATATGAAAGAAAATAACAACAGTTCATTGTGTTCTAACAAAAAAAAAATTATAAATTCATAAAAATGGTATCACCAATTATTATCGTACTGGTACGATTTGGCATTCTACTAAAATATTCTGTACATTTAAAAGTAGTTTCACAGGAATGTACTTTTTTAGTTCCTGTAGCATAAAGTGAAATTAACTTATACCCATATCTAAAAACCAATGCAATCTAAAGTCATTATTTGAATAAGTATATTAATTATATTTTTTAGAAGATCATATTTTATGAAGTGAAAGATTTGAACTACTATCTGTTTATCTGTTTTATAATATGATCGCAATATTGATTTATAATTGTATTACCGGGTTAACTGTATGAATATCGTTTACGCTCAACAGGGTGTTCCAAAAATGCATGGCACAAATTCAGAAGCATATTCCTTACGTCAAAACAAGAAAAAAGTTCCTATGATGATGTGCCTGAAAACGTTTTGTTTCCAGATACAAGGGTGATGGAAGGTTATCAGAAAATAAACATTTTTCTGTTTTAACAAAAAACGGTATTTTGAATTACTACGATATTTGGCATAATTGATTTGAGGTAATCATTTAATTATTTGACATATCATTTATTCCATCTATTATGGGACTGGAGAGATAAGTGTGTATAGGGGGGATTTCATTAAAAAAAATGTATTTTTTGGAAATATCTAAATAAAATATTTTTTGTCCGTTTATTAATAATATTAATAATAATAATAATAACAAGGGGTGCAAAGGAGCGGCAACCTCCTCGCGGTGAACCCTGGATAGACAGAGGCAACTCTGCCTGACAAAAGCCGGCCGGGCATACCAGGGCTAACCACCTACCCTAAAACTTCGGTTCCTTATAACCTCAGAAGGGCACCTCACAATCTACCCCAAGTGGATGGGTGTCAGAGACAGGTGGGAGGCCTCACCGTATGGTCTCAACGTTGACTACCCAGGTATTGAACACGGACGCTTTAAGTGGACGAGACAACTACGGGATGACTTGCTGACCTGTTACGGGAGCAGCGAAACGGAGTGTGGAGAATACATGGCGCGAATGCACGAACTTTGGTGCGAAATGCAACCAGAACATTGCTCCATCTCTCAGCGGCATCTGAGAGATCAAGTATCCTTCTTGCTCAGGACAGGTGAAGTAAGGACACCCCGTCAGCTGGAAGAACTGCCAGCCGTAGTCCCACCGCGGTAATTAGCAGCTGATGGGGAACATCCTGCACAGTTCACCGATGTAGACTTAAGGATGAAGGTTAGCCTTAACACCAGGGTTAACCTAAAGCCACAAGACCTGGCTAGAATGGATTCGGTCATCGATAAGAAAATTTCAGTAGCTGCAGACATCTGGCAAATCAACTGTGCCGTGTACAACTCGTCCCCCCGTGAGAGGCCAACCAATCACGGGGTCGGTTAAGCCAAGTGGCGTGTACAAAAATCGAGGGCAAGGTACAGTCGGTCAGACAACGCACTTCTCGGATCCAGAGTGGGGTGGAATACATTATGAGTGGTAGAGTTTCTCCTCACAGAATCCGGGACATAGCAGCAGGATTAAAACGTCAACACCATACTCTAAATCTTACAGTGATGCTTACTGTTAAGTAGAACTGTCTAGATCGAATCCGAGCGCTTATGGCTATAAAGAAAACGTTGAAGAGGAGGATGAGGAATATGGAGCAAAACAATTTCTTCCGTACGAATCCTTCCCGACTCGTTCAAGAGCCACAGCGCGTTGTAGATAATCCGCCGACTGTAGAAGATGTCGAAGCCTTTTGGAGAGGAATCTACGAAACGACGCGTCCATTCAATAGCGACACTCTAGCAATTGCATATCTCGATGCTATGTGCCAGAGATATCTTGAAGAGTCAGAAGAAGTGTGCCCGGCAATCAGTATGGATCAAGTCCAACAACCATTTGTTGGTACCAAGAACTTCGCTACCCCGGACCTAGACGGCATTAACAACTGGTGGTGAAAGAAATTTCCTTCCATTCACCACCATCTGGCGTGAGTTTTAAACTCATGGTTGAACGAGAGGCAGCAGATTCTGGACTGGTTCGTCGAGAGACGTACTGTGCTTATCCCAAAAAGGGGGATCTTTCCGACCCGAAAAATTATAGGACGATCACTTGCCTCAACTCCTGCTACAAGATATTTACATGTATCTTGCAATGCTAGGATACTAAGGTCTGTTGACCTGGTCTTCCAGTAGATACACGAACAGCGTGGTACCAAGAAAAGCATGACAGGTTGCAGGGAGAGTCTGCTGATAGACCACTGTATTACATAGGATTCTGTGTAATTCAAGCGGAATCTACCGATGGCCTAGGTTGATTACCGCAAGGCACTTGATACAACATCGCATGAGCTATTGTTGCACTTGGTCGAATGTCTTGCGGCCACTAGTGTGATGCATAGAACAGTTGCTGCTGCTTTGGAAGACTCGCTTCACCATAACATCAGGTGCGGTCGTTAGCGGGTCACGACACAGCAGGTGGGATTTAGGAGAGAAGTTTTCCAGGGTGACTCCCTGAGTCCTCTCTTCTTCTACATCTCACTGCTACCGCTGTCTGTTGGACTCCGCCAAATCCGCGGATATCAATGTGGACCACCCAGCGACCGGAGGCAAAAGGTCAATCATCTATTTTATATGGATGACCTTAAACTTTATGCCTCCGAAGAGTGCGAACTACAATACGCTCTTAGGGTGGTCGGAGGATACACGCGGGCCATTGGTATAGAGTTCGGGTTGGACAAATGTGCAGTCGTCCACCTCAAGAGAGGACGATGCGGGGAATTCTCTGAAGATGCGCAGCTCGTAGACAGAAGCATCCTAAGGCATCTGGATGCCGGAGAGACCTACACGTGTCTGAGTGTGCAACAAAGGCACATCTAGGATGTAACACGAATAAAGAATTCTCTCCGCGGCAAGTACAGACACCATCTCCGAAAGATTTATTCTTCCGAACTTTCGGGGAAGAATAAGGTATCTGTAACTAACATGCTTGCCGTTCTGATTCTGCTCTACTCCTTTGGAATAGTGAAGTGGACAGTAGACGAGCTGTGCCAATTAGACAGAGATACCCGCAAGATGATGAATATTCACAGAAGTATTCATCCTAGATCGTCCGTCCCTCGTGTATACCTCCCACGACAACGGGGGGAGGGGCGAGGATTCTTGAGCCTGGTGTGTATGCATGGCAGAATAGTATTGAGTGTGGCATGTAACATCCTCAGGAGCTCAGATCCCCGCTTGCAGTTTGTAAAACATCACGAAACTGTAAGAATGATAGCAGAATTGTTCAAGGCAGCAAAAAGAGCAGCACAAGAGCTCGGTCTTGCATTCGACACCAGGCGAGGTGGCCGGCGAGGTGCTGATATAGAGTCAATCACTGAACTTCAGTTAAATCGCCTAAAAGCTCGAAT
This sequence comes from Rhamnusium bicolor, assembly GCA_029963845.1. Taxonomy (NCBI): domain Eukaryota; kingdom Metazoa; phylum Arthropoda; class Insecta; order Coleoptera; family Cerambycidae; genus Rhamnusium; species Rhamnusium bicolor. The sequence continues at coordinate 611,028 of JANEYF010005420.1, read as the reverse complement.
TATTAGAGCTGCCGAACAGGAAAATCTGCTTCGGCAGTACTTCGATAAACCCCAGCATGGTATTTTTTATAAAAACATAGAAACACTGGGTTTATCGACGAGGCTGACATTCGCTTTTCTAAGGTCAGCCGGGCTTAAGTCGGAGACCGAGGGATTTATTATGGCCTGCCATGATGGTGTTATCAACACCTTGGTCTACCGCAGCCGCGTGTGGCGTGTAGAGGTTCCTGACATCAATTGCAGGACCTGGCGCTCATGCCAATACTATCTGCATGCCTCGTATACGCAATTTCGGCCTACAGCCATTATCATAACGCGGCGTTACGAGTGCTATACTACCATCTGAGGCACTCGTATGGGGTAGACCAGACACCAGTGCTGCCTTACATCCCTGAAGATATTGAGTCCCTTGTCGAGAACGAGAAATGCAGGATTTACTGGAACTACTCGTTCCCAACAGTCGGGCTAATCCAAGCCAACAAGCCTGACATAGTCCTCTTCAATCATCAACGATAACATACATCAGTATGTCATCGAGATCTCGGCACCTGCAGAGAAAAACATCACCTTGAAGGAGGAGAAGAAACGGACCAAATATTGTGATCTCCGGTACGAGCTACAAGTGCTGTAACCAGGCTATTCGGTCAAAATGGGCGTCTTAATAATCAGTGTACTCGGAGGGATAAGTCCTAGGCTGCATTCGGAACTGAAGATTATACCGGCCTGCCAAAAATCAGCCGAGTGGCTGGCAGGCCAAATGGAGAAGGCGGTCATTCTGGGTTTTCTCCGTTTGCTTAGACATACGATTCTGGTATCTACAGTCACTAACTCTGAGGAATATGGGGAGTGGCTGTAGTTAATGCGCTGTGCGACTCCCGTGAGGCGTCGGAGGTCACCGACATCGGTTATGCCGAAAAAAAAAAATTAAATAATAATAATAATAATAACAGTATTAATAATAATAATTTATTCACCATTATTTGATACATAACATGTACATATGGCAAGTCAATTAAAATATATGTATAAAAGTCTATTATTTCATAGATGATATAAACGTTAGGTTAGATAACATATTAAGAGATGTAAATAAATCATAAATAAAACAGACAAAACATAAATGAAACATAAATAAAACATTAAAATAACGTATTATGTATACATACACACACACACACACACATATATATATATATATATATATATATATATATATATATATATATATATATATATATATATATATATATGTATATATACGCAAAACATTGAAATAAAACATTATATATACGCACAACGCACATATATACAGTATAAAGTATGCACAAGCACACAACCATACACATACACATATATGTGTAAATGCATATACATACGCACACCTAACATATTAGTTAAAACTTATTTACTGAAAAATTCTTGGATACTATAAAAAGACATTTGTAATACATAGTTTTTTTGTAGCCGTTTTAATATTTATTAATTTTTTTTATGCTTTTAAGTCTAGTCGGTAGTATATATATATATATTAAATAAGACAATGAAATTGTAATTTGGTGACTGTTTATAAAGAGTAGTGTTGTGAGACGGAACAGTTAGTAAATCATTATACCGTGTGTTGTAGGAATATGTATCTCCCAACGTATTAAAACTTAGTATGTTTTTAAATGTATAGCACACACATTTTAGAATAAAAATAGACGACAGTTAAAATTTTTTTTAACACTGACGTAGTTTTCCACGAAACACCAAAACACTATATACTGCACTCGACGCGCGTTTCGCCAACCAAGTTGGCATCATCAGGAGATGATTAAAACTAAACTTATGCTGACAATCTACCCTATTTATATTTAAACTATTGTCTCGGTACACCGAACCGTGACCCACTAACCAATAAAGCGGGCAATTTGGGATAGACCCTTTTTTTCCCAAAAAAATATTTCTGCTTAATAACTGTATAATAACTGATAAGTTTAAGATTGTAGATAAGTCTAATTATTCTTTTCTGTGAAATTAAAACGCTGCTTATGTTTTTGCCTACTCCCCATGAAATTATGTTCATAGACAAATGACTATAAGCTTGTAACGAAGTGATTTTATTTTATTAAGTTAAGTTAGGTAGCTAGGGGTTATTTGTCTGTTTTATATTTTAACCATTGTAGTACTGCGCTTTTAATTAATAACAGTTTAATTGTTAATTATAGATAGGTAGTAGTGATGTTTTTATGAACATTCCACATAGGCCAAGTGGCCGGCAGTAAGCGAATCGCGACGCACGCATTGTGTCCCCGGCACCCTTATGCCCGCGCTAACGTGAAGGGGCCCGAGACTGAAAATAATCAAATTAGTTTCCGTCCAGCTGCCAACCGAGGAACCACGCCGATCAGCACAGTAAGTAAACTCGTGAGTATAAGGATATATTGGTATTTAAATTTCATGCGGAATTATTCTAAGTCGATAAACGGGTGACGTAGCTGTAATATACCGCGCATGACTACCGTGTCTCATCCTACTCCTGCGTGTGGCAGTGTTTAGTAGCATGAGAATTTTACAATCAAGTGAGTCTCCGTCTGACCGCCACTAGAAGCACCACGCCGACTTGGATAGTAAATAAATTTGTGAGTATAAAGAAATAGGTAATTATGCGGAATTATTCTAAGTCCACAAACGGGTGACGTAGCTGTAATAAACCGCGCATGACTACCGTATCTCATCCTACTTCTGCTTTTTGGCAGTGTTTAGTAGCATGAGGATTTTACAATTAAATTAGTTCCCGTCTGACCACCACCCGAAGCACCACGCCGACTTGGATAGTAAGTAAACTTTTGAGTATAGAGGTACATAGGTATACAAAGGTAATTGCGAATTTTTCTAAGTCGATAAACGGTGACGTAGTTGCAATATTTCGCGCATGACTACCGCGCTCATCCTACTTCTGCTTTTTGGCAGAGTTTAGTAGCTTGAGGATTTTTCAGAGCATCCGAGAAGAGTCCGTTGCTGCCGCCCGTACCGTCCAGACGTGCCGACACCGACCGCTCCAGAGAGGAATCCAGCCCAGGATCCGGAAGTAGGTAGCAAGGTTTGATAAAGGTTTGGTAAATAATCGGTATTACTTGGCTGGTGAGTACTTTCCGGGCTTTGTTTAGAGTTTATGAACCGCGAGCGCTAAGACGTATCCGCCTCATATCCTTCCCTAGAACGGGAGAGCGGCCGAAGGTTGGAATTAGAACCGCGTGCCCTCCAGGCCGCCTGAGTCCGTTTTCTTTGTCAGGGCGCCTTGGAGGTACTAGCTTTGGCATATGATAAGACCGGAACCATCCATCAGCCAAGCGATAATAAGTAACCGCTCTAGATAGGCATAGTTTGCTTGTATTGGCGCTTGCTTCCCCTCCTGGTATCCGTCCGCCGTCTGCTTATGACCGATTAATTTATCGCTGCTTACCGTTTCACCACTTCATTCACCGGCTTACCGTATCGCACCGCTTGACCGCCCGCTTACTGTCCCGCTTATCCGTAGTTAAGACCGTAATAGTATAAGACCGCTTGTAGAATAAGACCGCTTGTAGGTTAAGACCGTTGTAGTATAAGTTGTAGTTACTAAGGTGTGTATAAAGTGTGAATAATAATTATTAGTGTGTAGAATAAATGTACATATATTGAATGAGAGTCTGTTCCTTAACTGTAGTGTGTAAGTTCCCTTTTTCCCGACTCCTGGCTTAGCCGTATCTTCACTGTAGTTGCCCGGCCTCTATCGTCCCGCCGATAGAGTAAAGTGGTGTTTCTGCACACTAAACAGAAACTGGCGCCCGAGATCTCCGTACCGTGAACACCGCCGTAGTGTTGGGCGTCAAAGTGACACTTCTGCTCTTGCGTAGAGCAACGAAGTACGTCACAAGCTAGAGTGTAGTAGATATTTAGTTTGCTGTTAATATCCAAAACAGCTTCCATTGGTAATATAGCGAAATAAGCAGAATTCAATTTAGTGCAAACAGATTCGATGTGATCGTTCCAAGTGAGTCTATTGTCTAGCCATGTTCCTAAAAAGTTTACATTTTAACATCAGTCTATTTCCGTTACCAAGGCCAATCACCAATACCAGGAAACGAGCTACCCCAAACCTGGAAATTTTGTCGAATCTCTTTATCAAAAAGTAAAGGATCTTTTACTTGTCTGATCTTATAAACAAGGGACCATCTGCTATAAGCTCCCTCCAATGGATGGTATATCCACTAAACAATCCTAGCTTAAGGTTGCATAACTTCTGTGTTTTAAGCGGACATACAAATCCCTAGAAGACTATGGCGATTCTGGTGTGTTTCGCTCGTCTGCTTGTTATCCATCCAACTACTATATTGAAATTGGCTATTGTAACACGTGTATAATACCACAAGTCTTAATTATAAATTAAGGATTGTGGTGTTATACACAGGTGTCACAATAGCATATTTCAATATATCTGGGAGGCAGCCATTTGCCAGTGATTTATTTATTAAATTTGTTAGTTGAGTTGTTATATTTGTTTTAATTTCGTTTTACATGGCTGTCATAGCCAGCAAATTACTTAAAATCAGTTAATAAAAATGTAGGATAAAATCGTTTCGATCTTCAAGATATAGCTGCTATGCTTATATTAACAACGTATATGTCCAAGAATTTTTAATGTAAATACATTGTTTACCCAAGCAGAGACATAGAAGGACATCTTGTATGACAATCTGATTTTATGGTGACTGTTTGTTCTTGAAATATGCTGGTCTGCATATTTAATAAGTTAAAGGCAATAGGAGTGAATTTACCGTAAGGAAACGATAGAAGATGTCTTGATGTATTTTACACTGAATTGTTTTTTTTAACAAATAAAATGCCAACATACGAGTTAGAAATTGCAAATGAAGGCTACAGAAAAACAATAGGCTGTCATCTTTTTCTAAATAATAAATAAATACTTTATTATTTGTCAAACTTTTAGCGAAAGTCATTTTATAATATTTGCCTACATTTATATTTACATTTTCTCGACGGAATTTTTTTAAAAATATACTGCGATTTTGTCCTAGAGAAAATGAGGTAAGATTTAACTTGTGCTGTCCTATTAGAACCTATGAACATAATAATGAACATTATTGTCCCATAAATAATGTGGTTAAATAAATATTTTTATTGTAATAACAACAAATTATATTGTTACTTAATTTTTTGTTTACTTTTGAAAGCTTTCTATAGGCGTTTCGTTTTTTGTATTATTATAAGGCGCATATATTCCACTCTCCGAATTACTTTTACTACTACTACTTACCACTTTTTTTAACTTTCTGCACACGTGCTCTGTAAAAGTAGTACTAATTGATTAAGCATAAAATATCTATTAACAATTAAAATGGCAGGCTGAGCCTGTATTTTCCTATTTGCGTGTGGGCTTATTTCTTTCACTGTACGCCGTTCATAACTGAGAACTCAACTGCTTCTTTCCTTCTATCATTCATATAGAGTTTAATGCATACTTTTTACCACTAGATGACGGAGGATTCCAGAGTTGTTAAATTTTGGATATAGCAATTTTTTCCCGATACGCTTCAAACGCCAATTTTGTCAGGAACATATAAATATCTTGAAAATGGTTGACATGCACAGGGAATAAGACCAGTAAAATTAGGGTATAACGAAAAAATCTGTGACAAGGTATTTTTTTCAAATATCTGGCTAAAAAAACAAGCCATTGTAATGGCTCTTCAGTTTTTAGCCAAACTCTTTTACTTTTTTTCAAAAATTATTTGGAGATAATAATTTTAAAGCTCGACATTTTTGTGCCAAGATTTAAAAATCTGGTAATAAATAGCAAGGTTATGAACTTTTTAAATTGACGAAATTTCCCAAACATCAGGTTCTGCCATAAAAAAGTACAAGTAACTCTTCAATATATTCTATGGAAAATATTTACGAGATGAAAAGTCACTTACATCTTTCGCCCAAAATTTGGCGTTAATGGTATAGACATACAAGAGAACATAGTAACGTAACTCCGTATCAAGTCTGGACGACACTCCGTAACAGCATAACGTAACATCCTAATATCGCAGCATCCCATCGTCCAAGTTGTCGGTCTTTGGTCATTGCATCAATAAATGATATGGCAGTCACATAATTTTGTCTGCCGCCAGCGGCTTTGACTACGATTTTTCTTCTTTACTAAATTGGTGTATAACTATATCGGCTGCTGCAGCAATGTTCATCTTTCGTGGAACAATTACATAAATTGATGTGACGGCATTATGTTCGCACACATGATATGCGGCGATGTTCTGTAAACTTTGTTATTTGGATCTTTGCGCGTACATCACAATTACAAGCTGTATGTAGTAAGTAAATTCTAGTCAATGAAGCTAAAACATAGATTCATAATCACATGTTTGTTCTACCAATTATATTAACTTATCGGTCAGATGCTTTAACTAGCGTATACATACGTATCTTTATATTTGCGTATCTTAAATGCATTGCTGCGGACGCAGGTAGTAACTAATTTGATATAGACTCAAAGATCCAAACAACAAAGAATTTCATCATACTGTATCTTCGACGCGCAAAATTTGAAATTTTTTCTCACCTTTCTCGTCTTTTCTTTTTTGTTCGTTTTTGTTATCAAAATTCCCCACAAAATTTATTCCAAATTATAGGCTAACCTAACCATCAGTAAATAGCGGCACATTATTATACATAAAATTATCAAATACCCAAAAAATAAACGGAGTTGGGCATTCCCGCTCCCCAGTTCAATATTATTTAGAGGCGAGCTTTTAACTGCAGCACCTTGGCTCGTCGTAACAATCAAAATTCTAAATTTTTATACACAACCTTTTACACTATGTATTTATTTGTCTGCAATGCTTTAAGGTTTTTGTGTCAACACCGTATGCTTTTGCATACGTTGTTGATTTTCTCGTTCTTGTCAAAATTATACAATTTCAAATGTTTTCTTAAAGGAGTTGTATTATTATAAATGATTATTTTATTCTAAGCCCGAACAGACCTCTCTCCGCCTGACCCAACACATATGCCGTCGCCTTCATACGCGGGGATGCTGTGTCGGCAACAGACCGTGTGTGTGGCGAGAGCAATAACAAGAGCAATAACAGCGCAGTATTTCAAGGTTCAATAAAACATGGTTTTCTGTAGCAAAATATTTAAATATTTTTGAGTTATAATGTAGACATTTGGGAGTTATGTAAGAAACAACACATCTGGTAAATGGCCGCCACGGCTTTGCTGGCACATGCGTACACTTTTGGCGAAGTTTTTAATAACACTGGTGCATACATGTGGCGGTATTTCGTTGATATATCGTCTAATTTCAGCCTTCAATGCTTCGGTGGTAGCGGGCTTTGTGGCATAAACCTGTGACTTCAGATAACCTCGCAGCCAACAGTCCAAAGGTGTTAAATCGCAAGAGCGTGGCGGCCAATTCTGGTCACCAAACCAAGGGATGACACGACCAGGAAAAGACTCGTGCAAGATCGTCAATGTTTCACGGACGGTATGGCAAGTGGCACCGTCCTGCTGAAACCACATGTCGTCGAGAGCAATATCTTCCAATTGAGGTACAAACAACTGGGTTTTCATAGCACGATAACGTTCGCCATTTGCCATTACTTGCCTCATCTTAGAAGAAAAACGGCCCAATGATTCATCCAGACCACAATCAACACCAAACAGTGACACGTTTTGGATGCATTGCTTTCTCATGAATTATTCGCGGATTTTCTGAGCCTCAAATGCGGCATTTTTGCCTATTAATGAGGCCATCTAGGTAAAAATGGGCCTCATAACTGAACATGATTTTATCCGAAAAATCGACATTCACTTCTTGTTGTTCAAGGATCCAGTTGGTGAACTCTCTTCGCTGTGTATGCTCTGTTGACAGAAGATGTTGAGTCAATTGGACTTTGTAGGCATGGAGATGTAAATCTTTAGTGAGAATATGCTGAAGAGTGGCTGTTGTAACGTCCAATTCTTGTGCACGATGAAGAATTGACGTCCCTGGACTCTCGGCCACGCTCTCGCGAACTGCTGTGATGTTCTGTTCTGAACGACCTCTACGAGCTCGTGTCGTATATTTCACATCACTAATCGAACCAGTACTTTCGAATTTTTCGATTATTCTTTTCATAGTAGATGAATGAGGAACATTATTTCGACCGAAAATTGGACGCACTTTACGAATCGTGACAATCAAACTTTCACCATTTTGATAATAATGTTTAACAATCAGGACGCGTTGTTCTATCGTGTAATGTTCCCTGTTTACTAACTCCCATCTGTCTCCTATCGACCCGGCATGTGATAATCTTGTGCCATCATGACAGCCAAATTGGCGGGCAATTCAAATCTTGCGCTCTGTGTTTTGTTTGTTTGATATATGCATTTCAGTCTCGATTTTTAGTAACCATACATTTTTGAATAATCCATTTGACAGTTACAGAAAAGTGTTTTAAATAACAGTTCTGATGCACAGTTCTGGGAGGTCGTTATAGGCTGGAAAAATCCATTCTTTTCCCCATCTCAATTCCAGTAAGTTCAGTTAATTTCCTAACCAAAACTGAACTTGTAAATATACTGTTTTAATGTTTGTAGTGCACAGTTGTAGAAATTGGTGGTAGAGTTGCTATTCAAATTTGGAAAATCATACTCCGTCTAGCAATTTACTGACTATCTTTAATATCTGAATTGCTCCCGTGCTTACTTTGATTACTTCTATACCACTGGAGAATACGGCAACAAAATTTGGTCTTATCGTATTGCAACAATGAAACAGCTGTCATTTTGCCTCTCCTATAAAAGGAAGAAATATTTTCTCAGCCTGACAGTGTATAAGCAAGCAAAAAGTTATTCGTTATTTTCTTTCTTAGTGCCGTTCGTAGCTGCTTAATGTTAGTATGTTTGTTACATTTCTTAGCAGTTTCTTGTCTCAATAAAAAGATATCTGTATTATTGTAGTGCAAAAGCAAAACTATCAAACCTCTATCTTGATCAACAACTATGATCTTGTCACTGGTATCTACTGATATAGTCGTCGTTGTTGTTTTGATCAAATAGTCTGCATCCAAATCGGCACATTTAACATTGATTGCGATATAGGACTCTAATAGGTTTATCAATTTCTTTTTTCGCTCTGCGCTGTTTTTCAAAATTTTTATTAAAGCCTCTTCTTTGTCCTAACATCAAATACAATAGTGCAGTTGTAGCCATAATTATACTGAAGGTAATTTACATTTAATTAGTGTGAACATGGTATAAGCAATTCCATGAATATACAACAAGAGATGCAATTAAAACGAATAATTCACCAATGAATAGAAGGAAAATATCAAGTAACATCGATATTACTAACATCCAGAAAACATCGACCCTAAAGCATCGCACAGAGAATTTTTTCTGTCTGAAATTTTGTGTGTGTCATAATTCGTGGAGAATCGTCCAGAAATGCAATAAAAATTTTAAAAAAAAATTTTCACGAATACATAACTTCCTCACTTTGAGGGGTGAGGAAGTAATAAAACTCAAACACTAAACATTAAAATTTTGATACTGAAAAGTACTTGACTTGGCTATTTTTGATACAATCCTCAATAAAGGTGATATTCGTGACCATTTATTGAAAAATCTGAGATTTTGGAAATTTTGACAGTTTAAAAAATTCATAAATTCGCTATTTATTATCGGATTTTCAGAGTCGGCAACAAAATCTCGGTGTTTGAGAGCTCCAAATTATTGCCTCTTCATAATTTTTGATAAAATGCTGAATAAAAGAGTTATTGGCCAAAAACTAAAATTCAATATGGCGGCTCAGTTTTCAGGATATTTACCAGAAGTTAAGTTTACGGAGGACATTTGTGAATAAATTAGCCTATCACGAATCTGTTTTGGGTTTGAGTCATTTTTGACTTAATTTAACTGTACTGTAAAGATAAATTATAAATACATGCATGTTAAACGCCTCTGGAAATTTCTACGTGATCCAAAATGTTTGAAACAAATGGTAAACTTTTCCATTAATGATTTCTTAGAAAATTTTATTCTTGAGAAAAGTTGGTGCATGCTCTTAAATTAAATACTGGTTACACAAATTTGTATTAATCGGGGTGCTGATGCCAAAAAAATTAAAATATTTGATATTAATTCAAGAGTAAACTACCCTTATTTAAGATACCGAAAAATTCAATTTTAAAAAAAGTTTCTGTTTCCAAATTATGCATGTTCAAATAAAAAATTTTGTAATGAATCATACATATGTTTATTACTATATAGTTTCGGAAATTCCCGTTAGTCTTGTGCTACCGCGCACTTCCTGCCGCCTTGTGATGAATCATGCACATGTTCATTTCTAGAAGTTTCTGCAATTACCGTTTGGCGGGTGCTGTCACGCACTTCCTGCCGCCATGAAATATAAAACGTGACCAAGGCCATAATTTTGGTATAAATAGAATCGCAGTAGCCAAGAAAATGAATTCAGTTTTTTACTGACAATTCAGCGCGTTGAGCTGGGGAGTTGAGGAGTCTTAAGCGCGTTGAGCTTGATAAGGATTCAGAATCCGACGACGACGACGCCCGGCCGAATGTCTGGTAGCATCTTGAGGTTTTTAGCGCGGTGAGCTAGACCTCCTGGTGTTGGTAGCCATTTTACCGTCCTCCACCGCCGTCACCAGTCTAGTGATTATTTATTGCCGTGGGCCTCCAGCGCCTTGAGCTGACCCACCGTTAGTAAATAATTGCTAAACCAACCGCGCCGTCACCAGTCCCCTGATTATTTATGGCCGTGAGTCTTCAGCGCGTTAAGCTGGACCCGCCGCCGTTAAATATTTATCGAACTTACCGTCGCATCGAGCCCTGGATGTTTCTTTCAGCACGTGGAACTGAAGCCTACCGTCGGCATCGTACCGTTTAATCACCGAGATTACACTCCTCTTCGTAAACAGACGTGACGTATATAATATTTACTAACTGTACTTGACTTGGTTTAATTGTTAGAGAATCTGATTTAATGTTTATTTAACTTCATGTTTTGGATAAATGTTGCTTTAATGAAATAAACTCAGTTATGTATACTTTGGGCTTTCCTATTTACAACTAACAGGAATCCTAAATTAATACTCAAAACCAGCTATCCGAAAGCAAACACCGTTACATATTCCGACGCCCAAACATACTTTCTTACATATTTTGGGTGTCCGAACAGACACCGTTGCAAATTGTTTGCCCACTTAATTTTCGCTCCCGAACTAAATTGATGACTGTCGTTCTCTTAAGAGCAATATTTTCAATTCAACAACATCCACGAAAAAAACTTATAAGAGTTTACTTTGTTATAATTTTAGTGGTGATTATTTGCCCAATAAATTTGCAAAATCAGGATTACTTATTTTTCGCATTGACATGAATGCTGCTATAATATGCCGTTTTCTTGTAGCAACTGCTCATAATAATGAAGTGACCCTGACAGGCCATAGACATTTCAGTATGCAAATTGTGAATTTTATATAATTTAATACATACTGGTATCGCCCGTGAAATATATTCTATCTTAGATCATGGCAAGTTTGATTATAAATTAGCTAAATGTATCTTTGACTTTTATAAACTGCATTTATGTTACGTTTTTTTTTTTGGTAATTTTAATTTGTTATGAGTAAAATATACCTTGTAAAACACTGACAAGAAGAAGTGGTTTTTTTACTATTTCTAGTTTATTCCAGGTTTAAAATTTATATGTCCGTGTAGAATACAAAACGTCATAAAATAAATGTATTCAAGGCTGTTTAATGAAGGAAAAAATTAAACAAAAATTAACCTATAGTATTTCATTAAACTGTAAATTAAATTTATGTACTTACAACGTATAAAAGTAGGTTAAAATATTTATATAAATACGTTTAATAATCATGTAAATTGCATAAAGTAAAGTACTGATTGTGAAAATATGTACCTAAGGGATAGACCAGTAAAGATTTCACGCAACTGAAAATTTCTCCAATATTTTATTTATTTATTTATTTACAATAATTTATCCAACAAGCGGTAAAACCCAGTTACACGAAAAATAAACAACAGATATACACAATAGTGAACATTAGCGTACAAAAATATATAAAAATACAATAACACAAAATATAACAGCATACAAATAGAATATTATAAATTAAAATAACATATCACAGAATACATAAAATATAAAAGGTATTAATTTTACATGCATTAAATAAATATTTTTTTATCGGCCATTTTAAAGTTAAATATATCCATACTGAACTCGATATTACTATAATTGAAGCACATTTGATACTTATGAGATTCAATTAAAATGTTTGTACGAGAGGTAGGAAGCATAAGTATATCATTTGTCATCGCACTTAATCTGGACGTTCTATATTTAATACGTGGGGTAATATGGGGCAGTCAATTTCATTATTACTTAATTTGTACAAAAATATTACTGAGTATATCATTTGTCTTCTAATTAGACTGCTCATTTCAAATTTATATAAAAAGAATCTTGATGTATTCCCCTATAACTGGATATGTACCCACTAAAATAAAAATTGTAGATTTAAAAAATCTCCGTTGGACCTTTTATAATGCTGCTATATAAATATACTAGAATTCCAAACAGTAGAAGCATATTCTAATTTGGACCTAACAAAACTAACAAACACCATACGTAGACAACTTCTTAAAATCTTTGCTATTGCGCAAAACAAACCCAAATTTTTTGAATGCTCCAGATACACATTCTTTAATATGTTTTAAAAAAGTTAGTTTGAAATCAAATATAAAGTCTTTCTTAATGTAAGATCATTCTAGAAAGCAGTTGCCCAAACTGTGGATTTGTTTTCCGTGAAGAAGACATGACTACATATTTGGTAGCATTTAAAGGGAGATGATTTAATTATTAACCCACCATTTGCAGTGATACCAGATCTAGGGGATTTTTTCCTAAATTTAGGTTTTTATTTCAAATAGGGAATCTTTTAAAATTACAGAAAAATCTAGGTATTTGTCCGCTTTATATAAGATCCGCTAAATTCAATATTTCCCTATTTGAAATAGAGGCCTAAATCTAGGGAAAAAATCCCTAGATCTGGCATCACTGACCAGTTGTTAAGAACATCAAGATTATGCTGGAATCTCAGGCAGTCAAAATTAGAATGTATGCATAAACATAATTTCAGATCATCAGCATATAGCAAATAATGTACATCTAAGTTGCCAACAATAGTATTAATGAACCAACCGAGTAGGGAACTCTGTGGCACTCCTAAAGTTTAAGTAAATTCAACAGATTGGTAACCACGATATCGTACAAATTGAGATCGACGAGATAGATAAGAATACAATACATTTGTGGGAGAAATTCTAAGGCCAACGTCTTCCAATTTTGTTAATAATATATCGTGGTCCAATCAGTCAAATGCTTGGAATGGTCAATGTAAATAATGTCCACCTGACTTTTTCAATCTATTGCTTCAGTGATAAATTGAGTCTTGCACGAAAGGTTCGATACTGTGGAGCATCCCTGGATAAATCCATTCTCATCTGCAATAACTACAGTTTTGGTATAGAATGAAATGTAATCATGCATAAAAACTCAAAAACTTTTTTTTTAAATACTGGACAAATTCTGGATTGTTCCACGTATCCGGAAATACCTCAGTTTCTAAAATCAAATTAAAAATAATAGAGAGCGGTTTATAATAGACAATAGCACAATCTCTAATAATAAATGCAGGAATTTAGTCAGATCCAGAGGACATATTTGCTTTCAGTTTTTTAATTGACATACATACGTCATTTTCACTACACTTCCCAATGCGGAAGACATTATTATTAGTCAACGATTCTAGCTTGGCACTTCAGTATGGATACGCAGTGGCCTACACTCCGCCCTTTCAATATAAAGCGATCTGGTTTGTCTCTGTCGCAGACTAGCGATATTTCTTCTCTCTCTGCGCCGCCAAGTTCCAAACTACAATCGTTGAGTAGTACATAAGATATTGCCAGATATATATTCACTAAAATTGATAGACATTGGAAAAAAAATCAGCAAAGGAATTGACGCCCTGAGGATTTTCATGGGTGATATTGTTGTAATTCATACTACTAGGAACACTTGTAGTTTTTTTTGAATTCATGACACCCCAACATTTATTTGGATTGGCATTTATATAGAGTTCTCAGTCTCTTCAATGTATCTATTATATACGTCACGAATAGATTGTTTAAAGTAAGGTCTTAGTCTTTAAATTTGTTGTAATCACCCTGTTGCTTGAACTTTATTGACTTCCTCGGACATTTCACAAATCTAAACGTTTTTTGGCCCATATTGTAGGTGATGTTTATGTAATTAAAAACCGGAAAATAATTCAACCGTAAGCTGAAGAAAAATATTTAATCTGGATTCGCTATAATCATTAATCTTGTAAGTTAAGAAATAACTTTGATATTAAATTTTAGAAATATAACATTTACCGGTCCAAAGGATTTAAGAGGAATGAGATTTATTTTATTTACTGCCTCATAAATGTACCCCAAAGATAATTTATCTAGGGAAAATAAAACGTGACCGTTTCCCTAAATATCTTAGTTAAAAAGGTACCTTATTAAGTGTAACGAAAGATTTCATAGAATACTAAAAAATAAAATTATTTGCTAAGTATGACTTCCCGTTGTTTCTTACGATCAATTTAGCAGGGAAATTTCTGTATCTTGTGGTACATATTAAAAAGAAAATGTTTAAACAGCTTTAAAATTTTTTGTTCCTAACTGCACATATCTGATAAGTGAAACTGATAAGAACTTTTTTAATAAATATACCCTATCTACAATTGATTTTGCAAATCAAAAGGGAACAAAACTATAGTAGTAATGCAAATCCAGTGTAAAGCAACACTGTATTTAACACTTTCGAATCATTTTGTATCAGGAAATCTTATATCAAGAAATATTTGTTTTTATAAAATCCAACTTTCATTACTCGTACAATACGTGACATACAATAATACTTTTCAAATTATTCAATTATCCTCTCATTACAAGGTACGTCATTTGTTTGCGTATTTGTTTTTGCTACAACTTTTTTATTGCAAAGTAATTTTTACAGTTTGTTTTTCACGCTGAAAATATATGGGTACCAAACAATAATAATTGGTTCAACCTGTAAATGACGCAACCTGTAAATGGAAAGATATTGCTTAGTTGGCACAAAATGTATTATTATTAAAAATTAAATAAATGAACAATAGTAAAAATTACTATTTCAGTGCCCTTAACACTATAAATAGAACTACATACGTAGAGTATATTTTTATTGTCAATGATTCTCATTGTGTTGTAATCCCTGTTTCTGTATTTGTACCATAGATATTAAGCGAGATATCTGGGATGGCCCTCATAACAGTCATCAACCCAAGATTCGGAAACGCAAAATTCGGAAGCACAAAATTCGTTTGAAGTAATATCCGATTATGAAGGTCAAAATATTTTTAAGTAAATATGGATTTCATTGAAATATTAAATACATTTAAATATTATACTTACTTTTACTTCCCCCCTGTACTTCATGTATCAAAGCTTTGCAAACATCATTGACATATCTTGAAACTGTTTGAACTTAAAAAAGATATGAAAGGCTTGTATAGCTGTCACCAGATGCAAGAAATCTGAGGGCAATACCAAAACGTTCTTTAATTAAAATACATTTTCTCATATTTGTATCTGTTTTGCAAATATAAGGTCCAATTTTATTTAGAAGGTATTCATAATCTCCAGCAGACGTCCTATAGAAATTTTCAAAGTTCTTGCTTGCTTCTTTAACAAAATTGATTAACATGTCCGATGCACAATACCTGAAATTAAGAAATGCGTCAGTTGGCCTCTTCACTTCATTAATATCTTAAGTACTTAAAATGTAGTGAATAAAAATTTACCTTAATCGACTTTTATTTAATGATGACATCCACCAGCGCCTTTTCTTATTCTTTTCCTTGTTGAGTAAAAATGAAACACTAAAATTTTTCGGCTGTATAAAAAAAATCGTTCTAGGAACATATATCGTTCTAGGAATATATATCAAGATGGCTGACGAGTCGGGTGGTTCGTCGGATCAATCCGATGTAAAATGTGAAATTTGTGGAGGAAATTTTAGAAGAAATAAAGTGAAATGTGAAAATAGTAAATGCAATGTCGTAGTGCACAGCCGGTGTTTTGAAAGTGCAGTAAAATTATTCCTGGGATCGAATGTCAGCAAAACCAACTGGCAATGTAAAAAGTGTTGTTTGTCTGCTGTGAATTCTTCTAGTAAATCAGAGGTGAATAAGTGTTTAAATAATTGTGATGCAATTGTGCTGCATAAAGAAATTGAAATACTTACACGCGAAAAAGATGTGCTAAATAAATACTTGGAAAGTTTGGAATATACAAATAAGTTACAAAAAGATTTATTAGACACAAAAACTGTAAGTAATTCCTTTATTGATAAGACCATATCAATGAACTATAGTTCTGCTGTAAAAAAACGTAAACAACAGCGTGAAACAAAATTCTGCTGTGCTATTTATCAAGTCGTCCGATCAAAAGGTAAATGTTATGACTGAAATAAAAAATAATGTAAATCCTAGAGACTTGAACATACTCGTCAATAAAACTAAGCCAATTAAAGGTGGTGTGCTAATAAATTGTGATGACATGACCTCTCTAAATAAACTCAAAACTGCAGTTATTGATAAATTTGGTAATAAATTTAGTGTCAGCGAATCAAAAAAACTCAACCCACGTTTGTTAATAAAGGGCGTTAACAAAAACATTACAAATGATGAAAATATAGTAGAAGAAATTCGTGGTAATAATATTTTTGAAAATGTAGAGCAAATTGAAATTAAAATTATAACAAAACTTGTCCGAAAGTTTACGCAAAATATTGTTATTGAGGTTTCACCCTCTATAAGAAAATTAGTTATATCTAAAGGTCATTTATTTATTGACTGGGAAAAATATTATGTCGAGGATTACGTCAGAGTGTTACGATGTTATCGTTGTCAACGTTATGGTCATACTAAGAAAGATTGTCAAACTTCTACCCCAGTTTGTTGTCCACTGTGTACCGAAAGTCACGAACAAAATGAATGTGAATCTGTGACCAAAAAATGCAATAATTGTATTTTATATAATAACAAAAATAAAAGTGATTTGCCAACGGATCATGCTTGTAGCGATTTTCAGTGTCCTATATATAAACACCAATTAGACCTACTTAAATCAAGGATTAATTATGGGGAACACAAAACATAAAAATTTAAAAGTATGTCATCTTAATGTTCGTTCTCTAGCAACAGGCTTTTTAGAATTACAGGAAATTACCTTTAACAACTCTTTGGATGTTGTGACGGTCTCTGAAACGTGGCTCTCAAATGACGTTATGTCCAGTACTGTGGACATTAGGGGATATTCTTTATTTCGTAAAGATCGCGCAGGTAGAGGTGGGGGTGTAGCAGTGTACATTCGTGAAGAACTTAAATGCCAAGTAATTCAATTCGATTTTGATATTGATGAAAAGGGTATCGAGAGTTTATGGCTTAATCTAAAATTTCATAGTACAAATTTAGTTATTGGTACAATTTACCGTCCTCCCACAGTAAACAGCTCAGATTTAATCAGTCTTATAGACAATGTGTTACCTTTCCTATTACCTATGTATGATAACATTGTTGTTTTGGGAGATTTCAACAGGAATTTTTTTAATGTTGGAAATAAAGTATCTGAGTGCTTCAACACATACGGCTTTCACGAGCTAATTAGTGATCCTACAAGAATTACCCAGTATTCTGCAACTTTGATTGATCAAATTTTTCTAACTTTGCTGGAACGCTTAATGCTGACTTGGTTACTGACCATATGTTAATTTTCTGTGAATTGCACTTATCGATCCCTAAGTATGCGCAAAAATATGTTACATATAGAAACTTTCATGATTTTAACTACAATAATTTTCTTTCTGACTTACAATCAATACCTTTTGATGATGTTTTTTACTTGCCCTATATCGAGGATAAAGTTAACCTTCTCACTAATTTTATTATAAATCTATTTGACATTCATGCACCTGTATGTACGAAAAGAGTAAGTAAGCCGCATGCTCCTTGGCTAACTGACACGATTAAACTGATGATAAGAGATCGTGAGAAAGCTCTGTCAAAATATAAAGCCAATAATACCCCGGCAAATTGGTCTAGTTATAATACAAAAAAGAAACTTTGTGCTAAATGCAATTCGTAAAGAAAAAGCAGCGTATCTTTCGTTTTTTAGAGGGGCACACCTGTGGCGTGCGCTGAGAGCTATGAATGTTTATTCAAGTGATAATAAAAATTCGCTAAATTCCTTTTTAAAGCCAGACCTGGTTAATGACCACTTTTTATCGATTTTTAACGATAATGCTTGTCCTGAAAATGTTACACATTTTAACTCAAACACATTTAATGAAAACATTACTTTTAAGTTCAATTTAGTTGATGAATCTACTATAATAAATGCAATAAATGGTCTCAAATCGAATGCAAATGGTATTGATGGTATTAATCTAAATATGCTATTACTATGTGCTCCTGTCATTATGAAACATTTGTTGCATATAATAAACTGCTGTTTAGAGATGGGTTATTTTCCCAGTGCATGGAAGACTGCTTTAATTTTTCCTTTGCCGAAGGTCCCAAATCCAGTGTCTGTAAATGAACTGAGGCCCATAAGTCTTCTCCCAATATTATCAAAGATTCTGGAAAAAATTGTCTATGTACAAATAAATGAATATTTTTCAAAAAATAACATTATTCCAAAACACCAATCGGGTTTTAGAAAGGCTCATAGTACAACAACTGCATTACTAAACCTTCTTGATACTATTATCACAAATCTAGACAAAAAACTTGCGACAGTACTCATTATGTTAGATTTTTCCAAAGCATTTGACACCATCAGTCATGAACTCATGTATGCTAAACTGAAGTATTATGGTTTTGACCCCATTGCACTGTTATTTTTTAAAAACTATTTAAAATCAAGGTCTCAACTAGTGCGAATTGGAAGCACTGAATCCTCTGTTGGAAATATATCATCGGGAGTTCCACAAGGATCAATTTTAGGTCCCCTGCTTTTCATTGTATACACGGCTGACATGTATAATAAAATAAAACATATGTCTATGCAGACTTATGCGGATGATACCCAACTGTTGTTTCACTTTAATAGCGACAATTATCACCAAGCAGCTCTTAGTATTAATCAAGACCTTAGTTATATTGAAAGATATGCTTCTGAAAATAACTTAAAGCTCAACGCGTCGAAATCCTCCGCTATGCTCTTTACTTCTGCAGCTAAATATATTCAGCTAAAGTCTAGTATTACTTTAAGAATAAGTGATGATCTAATCAGTTGGTGCGATTCTACAAAAAATTTAGGACTTTTATCTGATATTAATCTTCGTTTTACTAAACATGTAAGTAATTTAATACAGAAAACTTATCTACGCTTAAGACTTCTATATGCAAATAAAAAAATTTTAAATTTCAAATTAAAGAAAAAACTTTGTGAGAGCCTTGTATTGTCCATTTTTTATTATTGTTATACCGTTTATTATCCTTGTCTTGATATGGTCAACAAGAAACGTATTCAATAGGTACAAAACACTTGCTGTCGATATGTTTTTGATCTTAGAAAATTTGATCATATCTCTAGTAAAATTAATCAGATACAATGGTTAAATATGGACAATTTATTTAAGTATTTTATTTTGGTTTTTGTTCACAATTTATACACAACTTCAACACCCCTCTACCTTAAAGAAAAACTGATTCCGAGAAGTACTATTCATAATGTTAATGTTCGTGGCAGAGACACATTAACAATGCCTCTGCATAGCACTTCCATGTTTCAGAGATCATTTTCGTACAACGCAATTTATTTATACAATCAACTAAACCTAGATTTTAAAAAGTATACCGTTCCTAATTTTAAAAAGAAACTCAAAAAATATCTTTTAGATCAGCAGTTACTTGGCAACTCATTTTAATTCTTGATATTTTTTTCTCTTTTTTTCTTACTATTTGTTTGCATAATTTTTTGGAATAATCTACTCATTACTTTTACGTTTTTACTTTCTTTCTTTCTTTTTTTCATTTTTTTCAATTTAATGTTACTATTATTTATATTTAAGTTTTTTTTATGTAATTATTTATATTGCGTTAAGTGTAAGAATAGCTCTAGAGCTAAACTTCGCCCAGGGAGTAAATTAATTAATGTAAATTTATTAATTTAATAAAGACGTTTTATTATTATTATATATTATTATTATTTGGAGTAAGCACATACCCACAGTATTTTATCTTATGACATTGAAAGTATCTTCATTTTCATTTTTAAAAAAAATACAAATTTGCAAACATTTCCAGAATTCATTTAATTCTAAATACAGCGGTCAATTGTTATTTTAAATTATTTAATAATACTTTTCATTAAAAAATGTTTAACGTTGATTTTAATTAAGCACCATATGGAGACTTCGACGAGACAGCAAACCACTTGATATTTATAAAAATTATGCCCACTAGATTGATGTAATACTTCAGTTTATAATTACTTTTATTTGCTTTTTCCGAGAGATAACTGTGAATATCTACAACTGTTTAACAGTGAAAACTATCCAAAATTTAATACAAATTTAATACAAAAACAACTAAATTAAATTTTAGTAACTTAACCAGGCACACAAAAGCGCGAACAAACGAATATGTGTATATGATGACAGGCAGGATACAAAAAAAGTAAATTGTTGCTTTGTTGTCTATTTCATATGAATGTTGAAAGAGAATAATATAGTGTTTGGTTAAATATTATAATAGCGGTATAGTATACATTACAAGTACATTGTTTAACTTATATGCGAACGTATAGCTGCTTATTAATAGCTTGTCAATAAAAAAAATTTCATCTCAATAATAAATGATGCAATTTACTATTTATTAATTAACATATTAAATGTTCTTTTTTAAACAGACAAACCTCCAACAAGAAAAACGAACTCAGTATGCGTTCGTCAGTATGTGAAAAATAAATCGACTGCATTAAGTATTCGAATATTGTCTAGTCTCATATTGAAAACTAGAAAGGATCTATGTTTACATTAAACGGGAATGTTAGATTAGTTAATTAGACTATGGTATGAATATACTATGACCAGAAAATTTTGTTATTTCTTACACCGAAACTTGTTGAAGAACTAGAACTGCATATTTCAAGACTGATATTTTGAAGAACCAAAATAGCTTTGTAGTCTGTGATTATCGCAGCTCCAATTTACTAAGGTAAACGTGTTTAATTTTTTTTGGAAATAAAAAATATTATGGTACCATCATGCGTTAACCATATTTAACTACAGTTATCGCTATAGATACAATCTCAGATACTCTCATACTCAATGAAATTTTAAATATTATGTCTAGATTTGATATTATCATTCAGAATATCACAAATGTTGCAATTTTTCATAGGAAAAATATATTGTGCGAAAAAAATTATAATAATAGTAGCTGGTGTCGATTAATGGCTATTTATGCAAGAAAAGAAAAAAATGAGTATTTTTCTCACTAGACGAGGGACATCGAAAAACATAATTTCTTCTCGAGTTGCATGCAAAATTGTTTCTGCTAAAAGAAAGAAAGTAAAATTTATTACTTTGACATTTCCGTTTTCCCTTCAGTGTCAGAATCACAATACGTTAAACACAAATTACCCACAAATAAAATACCAATCTAATAATTACAGTTATCTGTTACTAGAGAAATGGACAAAAATAAGCTAGAAGTTATTTACAAACAAAGTTAAGTAAACGCCATTATGTGCACTGCTTTTATTTGTCTTATACAATATTTGTGCTTATATAAAGTCTTTCTTTTTACGAAAAAAACATAATTAGTAATTTAGATTGTATTCCATCAGATATTAAAGATGTTACAGAGGCAGATGTGTAAATTTATATATAGCATTTTTGAAAAGGAAATCTGGATCAGTAGAAGTAATACGTTCATGAGCGGAAAAAGAGCTCAATCAGCAGGCAGAAAATCTAGTAGTTCTATCAAATGCACTAGAGCTCCACATTCCCTCAATACATGTATATCAAAAAATAGGTCCGAGTGGAAATAAAACAAAATAGTAATACAGTAAAGAGAAACAATGTTGTTAATGTTCTCAATCATATTTTTTATAATTGTAACTAGTTACTTTTTTATTTATTTATCGTTTTTGTTTATTACAGATAATAGGTATGAGTTAAATAATTTTTAATAAATTGTATTTTTCGTCACAACAATATAAATGAAATTCCGCTAACAAACTGCAGACTGTGTAACTAGATAATCGCCTTGATAGTCTGCATTTTCTGAATAGAAAGAAACTTGTCTCCGATAATTCACGAGTTATCAGTCTATGTCTTGAACGTCCGCAGTTTCCGAAAATGCGCCCGGCACTCGCAACCTGCGGTGTACCAGGCTTGTTGAAGTCCAGTGTTGCCAATGGCATCAACTTTAATTATCCCCCGAGATGTTCGAAATTATCCCATTTTATCCACATATATGCCGGTTCAGAAACTCGCAATACAGTATAAAATTCGTTTTCTGTTGCTTGCTCGATACTGCACTCAATGCCATTTCCGATCAACCTTTGTGTTCATCAATCATCATGCTAGTTATTTACCATCACGTTCGTATTAACCATTAATTACTTAATTTTTAATTCAATTAATTATTATAATCAAGAGAAAATGTAACTTAAATGACCCATATGCACCTAATACTGGCTGCGGCATCTATTGTTGCCATTCGTAAAAATATGTATATATGAAAATTATATTGGCAACACTAAAAATCATAGTCATCAAGTCCTCATATGCATTTTA
Organism: Rhamnusium bicolor; assembly: GCA_029963845.1. Classification (NCBI taxonomy): domain Eukaryota; kingdom Metazoa; phylum Arthropoda; class Insecta; order Coleoptera; family Cerambycidae; genus Rhamnusium; species Rhamnusium bicolor. The sequence continues at coordinate 588,041 of JANEYF010005420.1, read as the reverse complement.
TAAAATTAAGTTGTAAGCCTATTAACTGTCAATTTTGTCTCATTTAAAATGCTTAAAATGGAAAATAATAATAAAGGAGAGCTTATCAAAGGGGCTATTGACAAAAGTGTTATCACAATTCAGAGTAATTACTTTAGATAATGTAAGATGGCGTCGGAGTAGACAGTATGACAGACTTTTACATTATTGCCAAACTTGTTAGTAGTTGTTACTTTGATGATAATTAACAGAATTTTCATTATAATGACTAAGAGTACTTACTCAAATTATCCGCATTTGGGAAAAGTATTCATCAATATTTGCAAAATTGTCCGAAATTATCTTCTTGATTACAATATTACATTATTTTTCCAATCAGTCCAAATTATCCGCAATTCGGTTAATTATCCGCAAATTGGTAGCGCTGTGTTGGACTTGTTACACGTACTGGTTCTGATTTGTCTGTAGATCAGTTCTACTGATCCCAACCGCAATACCTATTCCAAATTATCAGTTTTAGTATTGGGTTACCATTCCTATGTCCTAGTAGTATCACAGTATGTAGTATTTATAGTATTCCGTGTGGGTGCAATAAACTATATAGGAGAATCATCCAGGCCTCTCAATGTAAGGTTAAATGAGCATAACACTTATTTTAGGAAGAGTGAAATGAAAAAATTAAATAATTGAGAACATGCTTGAGAAAATGGGCATAGAATGGATTGAAATTTGGCGAAAATTTTAACAAAAGAAGCGAACAACAAAAGGAAGAATTAAGGAATAGGCAGTAATATTATTAATATTTATCCAATTGTTCTGTAGAGTTTGGTATAATGTGTCTACCACTGATAAAAGAAATATTGAACAAAATTAATATTATATAAAATTATTTATCTATGGATATCATATAAACAAATAATATATATGCCAAGTTTCTTGCTACACATATTTTATAGAAGCTACAAAACTTTGAAATAGGGAACAGATTTCGTTTCTGAAACGTTCGGGAAATATTTTGTTATTATTTTGTTGTTTCATACTTCAAAAAGCATTCTCTGACTGCCCTTTTGAAGTAGTCGCTCGCGTAGATGCCTATTCCTCCAGTATTATACTGAGTAAATGTATTTTTTAGATATTCCATTTTAGAAGTATTATTTATGTGTTAGTAAGATCCAAGAAGGAAAAACTAAAATTAAGAGGATGCGATAAATAGCATTCAGACAATATGACGATTAGTAATAGTGTCATATCAAAGAACCGCTGATAATTACCATTAGGACTAAACTTTGTAATTATTCACACTTTTGTCCTTTTCTTCCTCTATTTGAACGTTGCCTTTATCCTCACAAGAAATAATTGAATAATCAATTCAATTACTACACACTCAAAATCAACTGTTACAGATTACTGTGAATAAGAACAAAGTTGTATACACAATTTACTGATAATTACATAACAATTAGTTTTTTACATTCACTGAACGAGACAATTCTATGAAAAGAATTTTTGTATCATCGATGGCATGCATTTAAAAAAGTCGTCGGAGCATTTCTTTAATGATTACACTTGTTTCCGTATTGCAGCAAGTTACCGCAAGTTTTATAACGATCCGTATTTCAGATAAGCACCCAATTAGGTGTTATTATACCTTTACGTATCAAATCCACATTTGAAATAAGTTTAAAATAGTCACATGTTAGGCACAAATGCCAACTGTTATCGATACAATGTCAATTATCGAGCTCGTTAGGTATGATTGTACAGTCTGGTGAATTGAAAATGGAAAAACTTTCAATGTTAAATGGTTCATTATTTGTAATTGTTTAAAATGATAGGTTATTAGTTTGTCTACTCCAGTTAAATGATAAATGTTTTTGTGTAGGTATCAATAATTAAATGACTAACAAATTTTAATATCTAAATAGGTATGGTTTTTAGCATTTGTTATTTGCAAAGTGAAAGTTATAAAATGTCTAGTTATTTATTAGAGGAATTTATATTAAGGTCAATATAATAAAATCAGATTGCAGTATACCATTGACCAGTTTATTTTTAGCTAATATTGTGGTCTAATACTAACTGAAAGTATTATTTACAGTTTTCTGTATAGCATACCTATGAAGATAATGATAAAGCTAACAAAAAACAAGAAAGAGATGAAAATTACAAAAATATGGATGTGAACAAAATGTGTCAAAATTAATAACAAACTTTCAGTTTGTCCAGAAACACAACTACCCCAGTCAAATTGTGATATTTTTCAAAACTACCGTCTAACAGAAATTTTATGGATTTCAACTCCAAATTGCAATGATATTTAATATGATATTCACAATATAAGTGTGGATATCCCTCAAGGCCCAATTTTAGGACCTCTGCTAGTTTTATCAAATCATATTCAACATACCAGGAGAAACTTTATTATAAAATTCACGTTACATTCGACGATGTGAATGCATCAGAAAAATAAACTCGTTTTAAACCTCGAAAAACCTATTTTTATAAATTTTAGGAGAACTTTAACTTCTACTGATAACATACCATTAACCAAAACTAAGATCTAAGACACTTCTGTAAACAGTAGTTTGACATGGGAATCACAATTGATTACATTAGTTAGTTCCTAGCATTTATAAAGACAAACGTTTAGTATTTGCAAAAATGAAGTGGTATACTTTCTCCACCTCTGCGAACAGCCATATGTAAAATACTAGGCGTACAAAATTATTGTCGATCCCTGTTCATAAAATAGCCACATTTAAAATCTCATTACACTTATAATTTATTTAACAGAGCGCCTGTAAAATATTGAAAGATATGAATTGCCTTAAAATAAAAAAGAAATAAATCTATCAATTGCACACGTATTTTATGATTTAGAATAGTTTTTTGTGCGATCGAGAATAAAACATTATTTTACGGCCTCAAAACAGAGAATAAAACGAGCATTTATTCCCTGAGTAAAAAGTATATTCAAAATTTTTATTGAATTATTAATGAACAAAATAACAAATCTAAGGTATTTTCTTGTTCATTCGCTCAATATTTACAAATTACAAGTTTAATTTCAAGTAAGCTGTGGAAACAAAAGATAAGAGACTGCCAGAAGTCATAACTGATTGTAACAGTTGTGACAATTAGTAGTTGTGGTTTTGTGCGTTTAATATAACAGCAATAATTACTAAAAAAAAAAAAGAATTTTCACTATAATGAATTAGTTATGTGTTGGGACAATGCAATAAAAATTCTTTATTAGCATCTAGAATGTACGCTGCTACATATCCAGATAGAAGACACCCACAACTGAGTGCTTTTGAAATGATGAAAACTATATTTCAAGCAACATTAAGTATTAAATATAAAACGAAATCAAGAACTCATAATGTTAGTAGAGAGAAAAATCAGTTTGCAATTAGCACTTCCATTGTAGAAAATCCTAATGTAAGTATGAGGCAGCTCGGTGACCAACTAGATATTTCAAAGAGTGTGATAAATAGGGTAGTAAAGTTCCATCCCGATCATATACAACGCCACCAGAAATTATCAAATCTCGATTTTGAAAATAGACTAAGATTCTGTGATTTGGTACGAATTAGAATTAATAAAGATCCTCTGTTTTTTAACTTTGTTTTATTTCGTGACGAATCTACATTTTATAACTGCGGCCGATTTAATAGTCACAATTTTCATTATCACGCGACAGAAAACCCAAGAATAATTCGGAAAGTTGATACACAAAATCGTTTCAGTGTAAATGTATGGGCTGAAATAGTGGGCCAATATATTATAGGACCATATTTCTTTAAGGACATCTAACAGGTCGGAAATACTTAAGAATTAGATGACCTATTACTAAATATACCACTAAATATCATAGCTAGATTATGGTTTCAACACGATGGTGCACCACCGCATTATAGCGCTGGGATCTGAGAGTACCTAAATGAAAGTTTCCCAGAACGCTGGATTGGTCGAGGTGGTCCAGTGACTTGGCCTCCAATATCGCCCAATCTTACAAGTTTTGATTTCTTCTGTAGAGTAGCATAATTTGTCATTAGATCCTTCCATGATAGAGTTAATTTGCGCGCAAATCAAAACGGTCAACACATCGACATTTGTTAAGTTAATTGTTACCATTTTTTTCATTGTAAGTGGCAGATACAATTATTACAGGTTTAAAAATAATATTCTGATTGAAGAATGGATTTAAAGCTAGGGCAAACGTCGACGGACAAAAGTGTGGTTATGTTGTGCAAAGATCAATACGGGGGGCTCGCAGTCCTAGTAGCAATGGGGCTCGACGTTGGGTTATAAGACGACCCATTAAGGGGGTACAACACGAGGGCCACAGCACGGAGCATCAACAAAGGGGCCACGGAGCGCCATATACGCCCCACTGAAAATGGGGCGCTGTGTGAAGCCCTAACACGGGGGCCCGGAGCCCTATGCCGGCCCCAATCTGGGGGGCGGATTCCCGTCCCAAGTATCCCCTTACCTACAAAAAATTTAATTCTACCGAACAATGCAAAACTAGTCTCGTTTGACGTGAAAAGTCTATTCACATCTATCCCGCTTATGGAACTAAAACTAATTGTATATAATTTAATAGACAATGCACAAATTGATTTAACTGAAAAAACAGAATTAAAAAACATTCTAAAGATTTGCATTGAACAGAACTATTTTCAGTTCAATGGTGAATTTTATAAACAAAAAGACGGCTTACCAATGGGTTCGCCTATTTCTCCTTTGTTAGCTGAGATATTTATGGTGAATTTTGAAGGTTTAATTTTTAACTGTAATAGCAGCCTAAAATCACATGTTTTTTATTGGACTCGATATGTAGACGATATTTTTTGCATATGGACCGGTACTGAAAGGAATCTAAGTAGTTTCCTTAATTTATTGAATTCCTTTAATAGCAAAATTCAGTTCATTATGGAAACTGAAGAAAATGGTCAATTAAACTTTTTGGATATTAACATTAAAAAACATAATAATCATTTAAAATATAGTATATATCGAAAACCACTACCACAGACACGGTCATTCATTATAGCTCACAACAATCTTGGCAAATTAAACTTTCCCCCTTCCATAGCTTAATACATAGACTCACACACTTTCCTCTAGATGAGGATGATTTCAACAAGGAACTCAATATAATTAAACAAATCGCAAAAAATAATGGATATAACGAGTCATTAATAGACAATATGTTGAAAAACAAACAGCAAAAAATGCTTCAAAAAGAATTTTTTATTGTACCCAAAAAAACAACTAAATACAATTTCATTAATTACATTCCGAAGTATAGTGATAAGATCAGTAATAAACTAAATAATTTAGGCATTTCCACAATTAGTGTAAATAAAACAAATTTAGGAAGTATTTTAGTCAATAATAAAGAAAAAATAAGTAAACTCAATAAATCAGGTGTATATGAAATTAAATGCAAAGATTGTAATGCTGTATATATTGATCAAAGTGGTAGAAGTATAGCTGATAGGGTTAAAGAACATAAAAAAGCCATTCTAAATAACAATAAGAATACAGGAATGGCAACACATTGCATTGATAAAAATCATTTTATAGACACAGAGAATATAAATTTAATCCATACAGAAAGAAAAGGAAAACGCCTAAACCTTTTAGAACAATTAGAAATAAAAAAATCCCTTAAAAGCAACCCTTGTACCACCAATGACCAGCAAAACTACATCAACACGCCTATAATAGATAAGGTTTTAAGAATCGCCCAGTAGATTATACTCCGAGTAGGTAGACATTTAGTTTTATTACCCAGGGAATTTCCTGTAATTTTAACCAGATTAGTGAAAGTTTTTATATATTAGGTAAATTGTGCTCATAACTTTAGTATTTATCTGTAATGCTCTTGAGAAAGGCCTAAAAAGCCGAAACATATGTAGAGTGTATCTAAATACAGTTTATTTGATTCATCTAAAAGCAGTGTATTTCTTTATAAGAATTAGTTACCATTTTGTTATTTGTTAATTAAAGTTAGTGCATTTTGTTTGAATTGGTTTTATTGTATTTTCTCAAATATGCAATGTGTGTATTTCAATTAATACATACGTATTTCATAAATTTCTAATTAGAAAAATTAGTAAATTCTTCCTGTTCCTGATTTGGTGGAATATTATTCTTTAGAGAAATACCATTATTTGTCTTGGGCAACAAATCAGCGAACTCTAAATACTTATTAATTATCACAAGGTAATGTACTTGTTCATAGATTGCTATTGGATCAATTTTCTAAAAAAGAGCATTAAACTATTAACCTATTTTTTTATTGGTTATTTAACATTTGCATAAAATGTGTCAAAATAGGGCACTTGCGTTTTTTGTTTCTCAAGATTTGGACATAAATGATCGTATCCTCAAAACCATTGAAAATAAATATGAAGTATGCTAGGTCATCGAAAAGCTCTTGAAATTCTCTAATTGAATATGAAATAACATACAGGGTGTTCCATTTGATATAACAAAGTTATTCGGGTTTTTATGTCTCCAAGTTTGACACAAAATTATGGACATCCTGTAGAATAAAATCTAAAACCGAATACATGTTTTGAGAGCACTTTTCTATTGTAATTCATTACCGTATCGAAATATTTGAAAATATTTCAAATTAGACGAATACAACGTCTCATGTAATGATGTACATACATCAAAATTTCTACATAATTTCTAATAATTCCTGAACTACTCAAACAAAGTACATGTTATGGTAGTTCATTGGAAAGCTCTTGACGTTCACTAACCAAATGTGCAATAATATATAGAGTGTTTCATTTAACTTAACAAAGTTTATTACTAACCAGCCAAAACGAAATACCCTGTATGACTAAAATTATTTTTAGAGTCTGCAATGATGAATGCTAAGAAACATTGTGTTAACTTTTTTCTATCTGTAATAGTGACAGAGTTATGGAACAAATGCGCAGTAGGGGGGACATCCTGTATACATATATAAAACCATAAAATGTAACTTGTTTCAAATTAAAACTAATATTTATAACGTAATTTTTACAGTTCGTAATATTTACTAATTAATAATATTTAATAATATATAGTAATCTAAACAACGTCAAACAGAAATAAACAAAAAATAATGTCAAACAGACAATTAAATACAAGGATACCTAGATAAATTCGAAATAAAATACAAAAGCTTCGTAACCAACTATTGTTCGTTAGTTTTTACATTTAATTTTTTTTTGTAATAAAAATTGTGCCTGTTCATATTGTTTGCACCTTGGAAGTAAAGTGTGTTTTAGTCTCTTGCATGATTGTTTCAATCGCTGCACTATTTATACCGGGACTAAAACACACTATACCCTCATAGTGCATAAATAACTACTCTTAAATACATAAATCTATTTATTTTTGTGTTATTTATTTATAATATATTTATATGCTTAAAATGTTTACATTATATATATAGTTTTTGTGTATTTGTTGATTTGCTTTTATGTCCATTAATACTGTCACATAGATTATTATTGTTGTCTGATTTACAGCTGTTAAAATATACCATTTTATTTGCTTACTTTTTTATATTAATAATAATATATTCAATATATCACAGACGTGCCAATTTTACATAAGCTATAGAAAATTGGTACATAGATATTCTTATATGTTCTATTCTATAATATTTGTAACAGCATATAAAACCTCACCAAACCTCGCATGCGTAGTTTACTTTTAAAACTGCCTAACAAATACAAACAAAATAAAGAAAGGGCTATAGTATCCTATACTCCAAAAAATTTACTACAGAGATATAAATACGTGTTTCAGGGTTACAGCCCCTCCTCAGCTTATCATAACTAAGGAATTGGATCTAGGATGAAATAGATCAGGAACAAAAATTAACGTTAGTAACCTCGTTTGTAAAGTTAAGATTTCAATTATTTTAATTTTTATTTATTTTCTTTTCATAATATTTTTTTGTTATTTTGTTTTTATTTGAATAAAAATTTTTGGTCCAAAGAGAAGATTTGCAATAATCAGTTTCTCAAAATATTTCTTTTGATACATTTTTGAAATCAGAAAAATATTCTCTTTAAGAACACACCAAAAATGACCCCTATTGCCATTCAAAAATGGCCATTGGAAAGATGGGGCATGGTAGCCGAGTGGGTAAAGCGCTTATAGCTATTTACTTGGTACCGAATATCGAAGGTTCGAATTCATTCCGGAGCAAGTTGGAAATTTTATTTGTAATTTATTTCGGATTAAGATGGGAGAGAACTGTCGATGTGGTTTGGACTTCCACAATAAATTGTAGGGCCTCGTCTCTCTTTACTCAACATAAAATCCTAGGATTATCTGGGAGTTACTTTAGTGACTTTTTCTCTATATCCCATCCAAAGTCCCTCGATTTTATCTAGGAATTTTGTGAGGGGTAAACCTGTTTGGAAGTTTGGTGTACACGCATATAGAATTTCTTGGAATTCCTTGGAATTCCATGGAATTCATTGTAATTCTCTCGAATTCTTTTGGAGTTAAGTAGAATTCCTTCATGGAATTACCTTGGAACTCCTTAGAAATTTTTCGCATTCCTCAGAAGTTTTACAGTTATTACTGTAGTCAAAAAAATAGATATTTTTTATGATTTATATTATAGAATCATTTATTTTACAATATCCTTGTATTATATTTTTAAATAGAATTAACATGTAGGTACTTTCATTCCTGGAATGGGTTGGAACCTTTGATGTGAAGATAATACTGACGTAGTTTTCCACAATACACCAAAACACTATATACAGCACTCGACTCGCGTTTCGCCAACCAAGTATGCATCATCTGGAGATGATTAAAACTGAATTTTAGTGTTTTGGTGTTTCGTGGAAAACTAAGTCAGTATTAGTTACTTTCATGAAATAATATACGAATTGTAGACACGAATAGGTGTCATGTACCAAATCATTATTTTACATAAACTTGAATTAAAAATATTGTGTCAGAGTTTTTTACTTATTTTATCAAAAAAATAACTAATAGTTCAGTAGGTTGAATTTTGTACTGTGTGTTAGCACTATGGACATTCTGCAAGTTTATTATTTACAAAAAAAAGATAATAATAATACGTGACATTCTTATACAAGGAAATCAGCAAGATTGAAAAAGGTGTTATGATTTCAAACTTGTTTTATTTTAATATTAAAAATTAATAAATATAAGAACTTTATTTTTAAAACTAATTAATTTCCCTTTTTTTCATTGGATTTTCTTCATTTGTTCATGTAAATTGTCCATTTTTTCACCTGTGTCAAAATAGTAGAATTCCGTGAAAGTACTTCGGAAGTAGAAGTTAGGTGTACAGATTTTTGTCAACAAGTATATCCCTCGTGATATTGTTACCATAACAATTTACATATAATTTATTGAATTTATGCCGGAAATCGATTGTTGAGATCTTGTTACACTGTTAATTGATTGTTGGATACTTTGGCCATTGTTTTCAATGTGATCATTTCCTCCTAAAATTGTTTCTTGTTTTCGTGTGATCCTTCAACACACCCTTCCGCCACAACAGTAAACTTCCAGCCCCCGTGTGGTTGGTCTTCTGAAACAATGCTTAATATACTGTTTGGGATTTAGTGACTAAATAAAAAGCGATGTTTTTTGTCATGCTTCTGAATGAATTTATTCCTACAGGTTTCCTTGTGCATTTATCGTCCTAAAGGCTACGAAAAATCTCCCATGTCCAACATTCTCAGGTCTAATGATAATATTGACGTATTCTCTAAGAATATTCAGAGGATTTAATCCTTCGACGTCTCCAGACGTTACAAAAAAGTCATGTAGATTTTTGTTTTCGGTAGTTAATGTGAAATGAAAGGTTTTTCCTGGTCCCTAACATCTTCCACAGTAAGGTTTGTGAGCTCTTTCCTTCGGCAAGCATCAGTCAATGCATTTATAACTATCATCTACGACACATACCTAATTTGCAAAAGTAAGAAGTTTAGGAAACGTAATATATTACAATAAGAAGGTTTAGTGCCATATCCCAAAAAAAAAACAACTATTTTTGGGGATATGGCACTAAACCTTCTTATTTTATTTTAACCCCAATAAATCTATATTATGTAATATATTACTTTTGAACTATAATAAGATATTTTTCATCGTCAACTTTTCTTAGGAATTTGGTTTGTTTGGTAAAAACCTTGGATTTATTTGTTTGATAGCCTTCTCATTTTCTCTTAAGAAAAGCTATACGGTTTGTATACTTGCTAATATCGACATTTTTACTTAAATAAAATACAGGTCGCAGCATGGAATAGTTACTCAACAACGAAGAGGAATTTTTCTTGAAAGTACGCAAGAAGGATTATTTAGCAATATTATTCAGGTGCTTTTCCTCGCACCATGTTTCAAAACGGTCGTAGACCAACTCATATTTGCGATTTTTCGGGCAACAATAGCGTACGCTGCTTTTTCAATGACAGAGGGAATACTATCTGAACCATTTTTAACTAACACAAGCGATAAAACATTGTTTCAAACGAACTATTTTTTCACTGAAGCGATAGTTTGCAAACAATCGTTCTGGTAACAGTGGCATAATTGAACGTTTCCTTTATTAGTTTTTGGCAAGAAAATATATAAAATCTTGTATGTGACGTGTGCGAAAACGCATCATTTTCTTACAAGTGTGCGTACGCGCAAAGAAATTATATCCCTTTCCCACTTGTTAGATAAATAGCTAATGTTATTTAATATAGGCGAAAAAAACATTTTTTTGTGTTCCTGTCTTTCTAATATCTGTTCACTGAGACTTTTAATTTATGGAACTACTTTAAATTTTGTCGATTGGCTAGTATCAGTCCAGCCCTGTTGTTATATGACTATTAGTAACAATTCTTCCAATTTCTTAAACATGTCTAAGTATTCAGTCTCTTCTAAAGGCCTCAGTTATACTTCTAGGTGGCAGGCGGCGGGTGATGGGTGATAGGCGACAGGCGATGTCACTTGTAGCTGTGGCGCATTGTTTTAAATGATATCGTTTATAGTATGATCAGGTGATAGGAAACAGCACGGTGACATCGCCAGGCCGCCACCCGTATCTGTGAAATGCTACAGATTCGAGTGACAACACCTGCAGTTTTAAGCGACACTTCTACTGAAAACGTGTAAAATTTATATGCAATGTCAAAATACGTAATTTCTAGAGAGTATCGTGAGGTTCTAATAAGTGAAGTGCAGACAAGACCTGCAATTTGGAATGATGCGGATCCAAACCACAAAAATTCTGATTTTATTGATAAGAAATGGCGCGAAATAGCGAAGGTTTTGAATAAGGAGGGTAAGTGATAAGTAATAATATAATAACATACGACGCGTGCTGAACGCTATCTGAATTGAGACTGAAATCGCCCTCTTGCCTTCCTGCATGCGTATCTACACCCCAATAAAGTATAAACACCTCATCAACTGACGCCTGCCGCCCATCACCCATCACCCGTCACCCGCCGCCTGCCACCTAGAAGTATAACTGAGGCCTAATGTGCAAAAAATTGCCTAAAAACTATCCGAGTGAGTTCTTTACCTTTGATGCATATTGTATTTACAGCTCTTTGAAGTGTTTTATTAGATGTCTGACTAGCTTTTATAATTAACCGTTTGTTAATAATGTTTTAGGACTAGTAATACCTATTTTACCGTAATGTATAATAATATGTATTCAAGCACTGTAATAATAGTTTAGTTGCGGTAATTTCTCGTGAAATGAGTATCTTACCAGATGAAAACATTTAATAAATAACCTTCACTTGTGCGGTGAAAGAAATCCTAAATATCACGCAAAAATGTTTACTTGCATTGTACAAAGAGTACTGTTACTTTTGAGCAACAATTATTCTAATAGATGAAATGTAAAATTTATTATTTATATACACTGTGTCCCTAATTGGGGGTGCATGCATTGCTATTTCAGTTATTATTAGAGATAGAGAAACGGCTAAGTGGGGACTTTTTTTGAAGAATTTTATGACCGTTTCGATGCCGTTTTTAAATTTGGCCTAGCTCTGTCCGTTTTCCAGATACTTTCAAAAAACTGTAAAGGTGCATTTTAAAAAACTTCCCGTATCTGCCTAATTTGACGCCTGGTGATATTTTAATAAGTACATTGTTAGGACACTTTTTTTCGGGTGCTTTCGTTGACGTTATCAAAAAATTTCTAGTGTCATTTGTTTTTGAGTTAATACCACTAACTTTGTTTTTTCTTATAGGCGCCATATTGGATTTTTTTGATATTTCAATAGTGCTCTTAATTTCCTTTTCAACGATGTATCATAATATTAGGAAAAAATTAGTTACTGGTGTAAAAAAAATCAGTTTTCTAAGTAGGCCATGAAGAAAATATATTTTAAAATAATCCGATTTTATTAGCGTCAACTTAAAATTAAAACAAAAAATTAAAACACATTTAAATGAGTTGTTGAATTGATTTGCACCGTCCAAATAAAATAAAATACTCGTATAATTTTTCTAATAGTAGGTGCCATGGATCTTGTTACCATGACAATAGACAAAATAATGTTTAATTGACAGTTCTTGTTGTCATAATTGCTGTTTTTCTTTTTACTAGTGTTTCACTGTGATTTACTATTACTTTGTAATAACTAATTTTGTGTGTTTCTTTTATTAAGTTCTTTTATTGAATTTATTATGGCTTTGAGATATACAAAAAAAGAAAAGTTAGATATGCTAGAGATTTATTTTAATCAAATAGAAATACTGATGAGACATGAAGAATTTATGAGGATAACTTTCCAGAACGTGTGCAACCGAATGAAAGATATTTTAGGACTCTTGTTATTAATTTATTGAATTAGGAACGGTTTAATGGAAAAAGAAATAAGACTTAATGAGATAGGTAACGAAGAGCGAAATAACGTTGTATTAGAATACGTAGAAGACAATGCTACAGCATCTGTAAGACAAATTTCAAATCAGGTAGATGTTCCCAGAACAACTGTGCATAATATTTTAAAGAAAAATCATTATCACCCATACAAACCAACCATCGTTCAAGGTTTACAAGAAAATGACTATGAGAGAAGAGTAGCAAACTGTGATTGGTTTGTACAAAAATGTTTGCAGAACCAAAACTTTCATTCAAAAGTATTATGGACAGACGAGATTAGGTTCACTAATTGTGGTGTTTTCAATAGACATAACACACACTACTGGAGTATCCAGAATCCTCACATAATTAGCCAAGGAAGGTTTCAAACCAAATTTGGATTCAATGTCTGATCGACCCTCCACCCGGGTTCGCCTCTCCGCCTGCATCAGGCTAGCGGCCTTCCCGAGATTGTCTGTTCACAGCCTACCGACTGTTAGACGAGCTATCGTTCATCCATCCAATTGCCGGACTCGATCAGTGCTGCTTAAGTTCACTGATCGAATATCCGAAATTAAACGGATGTCCATACCTCATCCCCACTGAAAAAAAAAAACTCTTGAAAAAGTTTTTAAGACAAAACACAAAACACTTTTTTTTTTAATAATCTGTCGATTTCACAAATTTTTGAGGATACCACGTAAAAGTAGTACAAAAACGTAAACAGTATAATTTATAGACATACAATAAAATAATTAATTTTAATGTTGAAATTATATTTCAGAACTTATTACGTACGTTATCTGTATTTTAGAACAGCCAAATCGAGAAGACAATTCATTTTTCCGCTTCGTGATGTATTTGACAGATGACCATTAAGATAGAGGGAATATTTAAATATTATTTTATAGGAAATTTTCTTCTCTACATATTTGCTAATAATTATTTTTAACACCAGGCTTGCGATAAGCAAGATATAAGGCAAATTCTATTTTATGGTGGCATTTTTCAATAATGACGGTGAACGCCACACCCATTTTTGTCAGAAAAATATTAACACTGATGTAGTTTTCCACGAAACAGCAAAATACCATATACTGCACCCGACGGGCGTTTCGCCAACCAAGTTGGCATCATCTGGAGATGATTAAAACTAAGGTTATAATAACAATCTACCCTATTTATACTCAAAATATTGTCACGATTCGGTGACAATATAGCGGGCTATTTGGGATTAGCCCTTTGACACTATTATTTTTACACTTATTTCCAAGCTTTCAAATTCATCTAGCTGTCTAGTATTTGTTACATTCCTAATTAATCTTAAATTGCTAATATTTATTTTATGGTTTCTCTCAAACGCATGTTCAGCAGCACTGGACTTATCTGTTCTACCATATTTGAGATGGGCCATATGCTCTTTGAATCTAGTTTGAATTGATCGTCTAGTTTGTCCAACATACTTTTGATTACAGTCCTTACAGCCAATTTCGTAAATCTCGTTTGTTTCAATTTTGTCTTTTGGATTGTCTAGAAGTTGTAGATTATTTCCCGATTAACAAACCACTGTCAAACCTATATCTTTAAAAATATTATCAATACCACTGGTGATTCGAGGATCGAATGGAATCGATAAAATTTATCCATTAAGGGGCCTAGTCGGGAAAAAGCTTCAGATAGCTGTGTCAGTCTCTAGAAAGTTTTTATACATGCGCCGCTGAATAATTTTGTTCTTGACTATACCTTCACTGGACGTTTTATTAACCGACTTCATTGAGGTGCGATTCCCGATGGAGGTAACACTTCCTTGCTCCATTTGTAGTGACAAAGATACTTATTTAGAAAATTCTTTTTAACCAAATAGTACGGAATAAAAGTTTGAAACTTGCTGAGCATAATTATGAAGATTCATTCTAGACGACATGTATGAATTTTACCTCGAATTTTACCGATTGATATCATAATTCAGGAGCTAATCACGTCCAAATTTCACTTATATTTACAGATAAATTTTCCCTACATAAAGTGAAAATTAATTAAAATAGATATACATGTACCCTCTATTACACTTTCAACTACTGATCCTCCAAATTTGGTGTAATTTGACCAAACCGTATGGAAGATATAAATTTTGAAAAATTACCTTACAAACACTGGTTAGATTAGCCCTCTTAAATGAGTAAATCCCTTTGTCGGGCATTTAAATTCCTTTGTCGGCGTTTTTATATCGTTCCATTTGACATTGGAAATACTATACCTCCAACTGCAAACTGCAAACTGATGTTTATTGAGATTGGTACCTATTAATGAGAAAAAATACTTTCAGTTGTAAAAATTAATTGGTCAATATGCTTCTCAGCAATAAACAATTAAAAATATAAATTCATCTAAAATATTACCTAAAACGATCAATAATTGCTGCAGTGACACATATCGTGCACCAATGCATCAAACTATAGAAAACTAAAAAAAAGGTGATCATTAATAAAGATGATCTTTTTCCAAAAACTTGTTTGCGTTTTAGCGAGTTTTATCTTTACACTCTATAAAGAAAGATTGAGAACTACATTGATTGATGACCTCTGATGGTAGTTAATTGCAACAAGTTATCGTTAATTAATTATGATACCGATCTACCAACAGTTTTTGACATTAACATTGAGGTTATTTACCTAACGTAAAATATAGAAATACTAAACTATACAAAATAATGTCCCTGACCTTCCTCACAAGTATCTAGGCTGTACCTAAAATTTTGTCAGCATCAAATGAGAGTTCTTTAATTTATTACGTATGTTTAAGACTGGCCAGTACTTTCACATTTGTTGTAATTTTTATACACTTTCTTTATTTAAATATTAATTTTCGGTATACCTATTACATATTCATATTTATTCATGAAATTTCATTAATTTCATATCACATTATTTAGTACGTTTAACGAAATTTGGTCTAATTTATCAACCGTAAACCTGAGTATTTCGTGGAAATTTGAAATTTATTCTCGAAGACAAATCATTTTTCCTTAGAATTTTTTTTTATTTTCATTTAATTAAGCGAAGAAAATCATTTTTTGCACAAAAATTGATTTTAAAGTAATTTATTGAAAAATTATGAGCTTAGTAGCCGAGTGGGTAAAGCGTTTATAGTCGTATACTCGGTACCGAAGTTCGATGATTCGATTCCATCCTGGTGTAAGTTACAAATTTTATTTGTAATTAATATCAGACTAAGATGGGAGATGGAACGGCGATACCCTAAATGTGGTTAGGATTCCACAATAAACTCATAGTTGATGCTAAGTGATGTGTCACCACGTTATTATGTTCATGCAATTATGGCACAATATCTTACCTTGTGAATATTTTGGAGAGTTCGGTAATATTCAAAGTTAATACGAAGAGAGCTGAAAGTATTGGTGAATGTAACACTAACACACACATGCACATATTTTTAACTAGCGATAAGAGTAAAAGTATATTACGAATATTATTACACTCACTAAAACATTTGCCACCTTCCAGCCGCAAGCATTTGTTGTTTCATTCACGCTAATCCAGACGTATTTGTCATTCAATTCAGAATAAAGTTTTTGTTTAATACTGTCACATCTCTGTGACAAATATTTGTTTCTTAGTGTCGTTTATGATGGCACCTGAACATTGCTATACTGTGCATTAATACACTTTTGTAAAACTTGTCTAAATAGATTATCTGTAATATTACCACTCACACACTTTTTAGAAATTGTAAGGGAAAACACTAATCCACAAGTTCACTTTATCCTCTGATGGAATTGAACAAGACATTTTAAAAAGATAACCTCCATTGTCTTTAATTTCGCACTGTTTGCGTATGTTATTCACATAGACGTTTTAGAAATACTACGTATTTAGTGTATTCAGCATGGGACAGTGTGCGTAAACGTGGTAGTCAAATTGAATTCGCCTATATCTATCTATGCATTCCTATTGCTATTGGAAAATAACGAGCATCTCCGGTTCAAGATAAAGGTCAGTAAGTAATTAATTGTTTTTCCTTGCTGGAAGCCATCCAATTGCGGGATAAAAACCTTTAATTTTTGTCCCCATTTTTATGAAGAAAACAGATTTATTGCATAATACCACAGATTTAATACTAATCGGATATCCCACTTCTGTCGATATGCTTTGAACTATATATGGTAAATATTTTTTCTTATTTGGATACGTCAGTACAATCACGTACAAGTTCAGTGTACGGGATTTTGTCAAGCGAAATTCATTTTCAGTCTACATTTTCGCGAGTAATGAGCTATTAACCTCTCTTTTGAAGCGGGTGTTGTAGTGTAGTGTAGTGCAGTGTTATCTCTAAAATGATTATTACATAAATAGTTTTGTTTGTGATAGAACAGTTACCAGCTTTAGTTATTTTTTTTTTTTTAGTTATATACAAGGTGGTGGCAATAGTGCTTCGATATCTCAAGTTCTATGATAGCTAGAAATTAGATTTAAAAACATAAGTAAACTAGACAAAAAAAGTCTATAACCGGCAATTGTTGTCGAATATACAGGATGCCATGTATATCAGAACATTTTTTGAAACCTCTTTGTGGCCTCCTTTCATTCCTGTATTATTATTGACTTTCTCCCAACCACTTGGATGTAATGATTTTTTTTGTTGAAATTATACCATTTACACGTGTATATAAAAAATATCACTACAATCACAACTATCGATTTTAAGAAAAATATGTTAGTACCAGTTATGAGACATCTGTGTGATAACACTCAGCCATTTTTACTTCCTAAAAGTGTACGGAATGGTCAAAAAAGATTTTTAAATTTACAACTTTTTGAACTGAATTTTCTCAATTTTTTCAAATAGAAATGTGTTGAAATATACAGTGTGTCTCCGGATGGAGTTCACAATACTTGTAATTTTTTTTATTTTAAATTTTTTCGAAAAAAAGTTATTTTTAATAAAAAATAAAAATAAAGGTTTTTTTTCAAATAATTCAAGAGAAGGAATTATATTAAGCGTGTTACATGATGCCCATAAAACATCACACCAACAACAACCCAAAATTTGAAGGAAAGGATAATAAATGCTTTTAGAGGTATCACTCCGGCAATTTTATGAACAATAGAAACCTTATTCCAAAGATGCATAGAAATGTGTGTCAATCAAAACGGGCAACATGTGGAGCACTTTTTATAATATCTTGAATTACAAAAAAGAAAAAAGTTTTTTAATTTTTATTTTTGAACTTTGCAGTTATTGTTCAATAAATTGAAAATGGTTACAAATAGCCATAGGGATGTACGTACAAAAAATGTTTTTCAATTCTACATCAGACAGTCCAGAATATACTATTTGAAAAAATTGAAAAAATACGGTTCAAATAGTTGTAATTTAAAAATTATTTTTGGCCACCCTGTATTCTTTTAGAAGATGCAAATGGCTGAGTATTATTACTTTTTCGAGGAAAACATATTGAAGAGTATTTGCAGTTTTTATGAGAAAAATTGATTACTGAATTTGTAGAGAGTTACCCGAATCATGAAAGTTTAACGATGAAAGTTGTATTTACTGAATTATGTACGCCGCACAGTGGACGGAAACGCCAAAAAGCTGGCCAAAATTAAAAAAATGAAGATTTTTTTTTTGAAATGGAAACGTTTTAAATCGTTGTAGTGGTACCCCTAGCATTATAAACGACCGTTAATTCCGGTCCGGGTTCACTACCTGAGCGAGGAAATTACTTATTGTACGACCGTGCAGCACGTCACTTCGGCAGCTCGCAACGCTTCAAAAATCGATAAATTTTGTCTGCAGCGTAAAAATTCTCAAAGTGCAGTTTTCTGTATCATAAAAATGGATTCTGCATCAGAAAGTAAGTACAATTAAAATATCTCAGTATCAGATCAGTTTATTCATATGGTAATTAGTAAATAATTATCGAAGTGGAGTGCATTTTTGTACATGCAACGATTCATAAACTCCACAAAAAAAGCCATAAGTTACGCGGTTGGTGATGGTTGGTCTTGAAACTTATTGGAATGTGTTCAATGAACATTTTTTCGAAAGTGTATAAAAAATTAACTGCATCTTTTTGCATCTTTGCGAGATATTGACCAAATTGTGCGTGAATGCACGGATGCATGCACATTCGTGCACCATAAAGTGGGCTCCTTTTGAATGCGTTCATGAATGTAATTCAGATAGTAATTGAATAAAATTAGTTTTCAAAGTCATTACACATTTTTATTCCATTCGCCAGATCCTAATTTTCCCGAAACAAATGAAACATGAATTCGCTTCAATTCAATAATAATTTTTGAACTATGTATATATTTTTGACCGTAATTTTTTTTGAAATTCTATATGCAGCAACCCAAAAAAAACTGTATACAAAGTTTTGTAAAAATGCAGCGATAATTGGTGTTTTTTGGTATGTTTTGGGGGGGATTTCATGGCCGCCATTTTGTTTTTTTCAAAATTCAACTTCGGATTCTTGATCAGCGACACCAAAAACCTCTGTATGCACAATTTCAGTAAAATAGCTCAATGCCTTTATATTTTGGCCAGCTTTTCGGCGTTTCCGTCCACTGTGCGCCGGTATATTAAGGAAACATTTCCTGATCGATGGATTGGTAGACGAGGTCCTATTGAATAGCCGGCAAGGTCTCCAAACCCAACGCCTTTGGATTGTTTCCTATTGTGACACTTCAAAAGTCATGTTTACTAAAACCCACCTCGCGATTTTGATGAACTCAGGGAAAGAATTGGGCTGGGAAACGTTTAATTGCACCTGAAATGATCCAAAATATACAAAATGCGTTTGTTCATTCACTAGAACCCTTTCAAGCCGTTAATGGGTAGCAGTTTGAGCACTTTGAGCACTTGCTCTGATATTGTGTTGAAATATACAGTGTGTCTCCGGATGGAGTTCACAATACTTGTAATTTTTTTTATTTTAAATTTTTTGAAAAAGTTATTTTTAATAAAAAGTTTTGCTTATTTTGAAAATTCAAAATCTGTTATCAAATATTCGAAAAATTATACAGAAAGATTAAAAATTTAAAATCGGATGTCATGGAAGACCAATATTTTCAAGTTAATGCTGAAATGCTTGTAGGAGAAATTTCTCTATTTTTCATTTTAAAGAAAAAATGCATTATTTATAAAAATTTTTACGTTTTGTGATTACGAACGACAATTGTTTATGACATTTCTTTCTTGAACATGTTTCACATTCTTTAAGTTTTTGATCCTCCTGTATAATTGTTTGACATTTGATTGCGGATTATGAATTCTCATTTAAGCAAAACTATTTGTAAAGAATGGCTTTCCTCGAAAAATTTAAAATCAAAAATTGTGACCTCCATCCGGAGACACACTGTATATATTTTTTTTATTAATATTAATTTTCATGTTACTTTTGTGAATGATATTGTTATTTGTTTAGATGGTGAATTGTAAAATAAAAATAGCATGTTTTTTATATCAAATGAGAATTTTTCTTCAGTCTGTAATAATATGTTTCTTCTGAGGTAAACAAATAATAGATTTTCAGTAAAAAAAAAGGTAAAGTAATGTAAGGTAACCCTTCAAAGGATCAAATGTTCTTTACGCCATTGGAAAGTTCATAAAAATAACTTTTCTCTTCAGCTACACAAAGGGTAGGTTGTTTTTCGAGAAAGAAGTTAGGTTGGCTGGGTGTGTAGGGGTGGAAAACAAAACAATAATTTTTGTATGAGAAAATATATAATTAAAAATTAAAACCGACCTGTGCGAGGGTGTTTTAAAGTAGCGGTTTTAAGAGATATTGAATTTGTTGCACAGGTACTTGTAACACAAGCTGTGGTACATGAAGGTAGCTTTTAGAATAATAGATATTATGAGTGGAATTCTGTGGAACTACTTTTAAGAAAAAATTAATAACAAAAACAAGTATTTTGAAGGACTCAAATCTGAAACGCACCCTTAATGATATAGGAGAGTGGAAAAGTACATTGTAGAACAAATCTATAAGAAGAGGATTAGTAAGTAAGTAAGACAATAAGTATACAAAAGAACATCATCAAATAACAAATAACACCATAAAGGAAATTACAGGTATTTTCCCATTTGTACAAGGGATAAAAAGCTATAATCACCAAATTAATTTTAGATGCATTTCCTACACGTTAAATTAGAAGCATAAGTGCAACATTTATAGTCTGTTGTATGCTAGTATTTTAAATTTCTGTTAGTTTGTTAGGTTATGAAAGCTAACGTTTGACGAATTACAAAGGTAACATTTGACGGGACATTCTATTGACTGAATTTATGAGTATAGTAAATTTTCTCATCTTTTTATTACTGCAATTAATTATAGAGTAATTTATAGATCATTAAAATTTACATAAACAAAAAACATGTTATATATTTAAATTCAACGGCTTTACGACAATTAATTAATGGTGTCTAGATGCGGATGTCATACATTGGCTAAATTAAGTTATTTAAAATTAAATTTATTTCTCACGCTAAGAACAGAACCATCGTCTATGGGTCTGAAGAAATCAATGTCTTTGCATGGCATCCTGCCAGAGATACAGTTGTAACTAAAGTGTAAACATTATTATTATATGATTGATTAATTTTTACTAAGAGGTTATCTGCATGAATCAAGGAATTGCGACAATTAATCTTCCGTCTCCATATAAGCAAAATGAAGATTATTGAAAACTGCAAACATGTGCAAGAACTTGCTAGTATTTTAATTAAAAAAAATACTCCACCTTTGACATAGGTTAAACAGAGTACATACAGTGTCTGAACTGCGTGAGGCTACAATTTCATCTATATTATTGCAGAATTTTGTACGGAAAGCAAATTGTTTATCGCAAAAAAAAAACAACAAATTGTATTGGAAGGCCTGCATCCAGTCTCATATTAACATTTGCATGAAAATGTATTGTTGTCAATGCAACTGAATCTGATATGCTTGTGAAGATAATATCTAGCAACTGAGTGAAGTGTTGTCTTGCAAGTGATGCGACCCAGCAAACATTTTCCATAAAATTAGTTATAACTCGACTTGGTAAAAGACGAATTTACTTATTGAGGTAGTTATAAAATAAATTTGATCAGAAAAATACACTTCGTTTTACTTTATATTTAAATTTATGTAAATAATTCAAATAAATCTACCTCATACAAAAGCGTGTAAACTAGTTCGTAGAATTCATTCAAACTATTAAGAAACTTGCGATTACCTCATTTCTAAAGGTGCAAATCGTTTCTGTGTATCATGGTCCTAGAGTACAGATGTACTTACTGTCGCCGGCATTCACCTTGACCGCGAAACTCTTTCTCCAGTCCAGTCTATTATTAGCTTTCGCGTTGTGTACACGTTAAGTCACTTGGGCGTATTGCATATTATTTTTGTGCTTTTATTTTATTTGTTTGTACTGTATTGTTGATATTAAATTAATAATAAAGCATGGCAGTCGTACGCAGGGGTAGAAAAGGGCCATTTGTTGACAAAGTGAATAAATTTATAGGTGAATTCCCGGATTTATTCTATTATGGTGCTAAAATAATTTATAAAGTGTGTGAGAAAGACTTGATGTGCTGGGATAAACGTGACTGTGGACTTCACGTAAATAGTGTACACTATAAAAATAAAAAAAATGGCGTGCCTTCGTCAACACAGTTTATGTTTGATTTACAATTAATGCTGATTGCCTGCAATGTTCCGCTGCACATACTCGATAAACAACCATTTTGAGAGTTCTGGAATAAATACAATGACCAAGTGAAGTTACCAAGTCGCACAACGTTATGTAACTATCTACCAACTGTACACGTAGACATGGTAAATAAGATGAAATGTGAATTAAAAAATACACGGCTGTGGTTATCTGTTGATGAGACAACAGATTGTAAAAAAAAAACTATTTTAAATGTTATAGTACGAGTAATGGACCCTCTTAAACCGACAGTTCCGCTGTTACTAGCTAGCAAAAGACTAAGTCAGTGTACTAGCGAAACAATTACCA
This sequence comes from Rhamnusium bicolor, assembly GCA_029963845.1. Lineage (NCBI taxonomy): Eukaryota > Metazoa > Arthropoda > Insecta > Coleoptera > Cerambycidae > Rhamnusium > Rhamnusium bicolor. The sequence continues at coordinate 565,145 of JANEYF010005420.1, read as the reverse complement.
GGGTGGTACCAGAGACGTTAGAAAAATTTGAACTCTCAAAAAGTCAAGTGGTGATATTTGTGACTGATGGCGCCGTGACAATGCGTTCGGTAGGCCGTTCTTTGCAAGAACAAGGTTGTACGTTTATACATGTTACGTGTAAAATGCATGCTTTACATCTTGTGGCAGAAACTATTCGAAAAGGTTTTCCAGAGGTGGATGCATTAATAGCAAGTACGAAAAAAGTGTTTCTTAAATCTCCTAAACTTCTCCGTGCATTTCATAGCAAGTGTCCCGATATTCCTGAACCACCACAGCCGATTCTTACACGTTGGGGAACATGGTTGCAGGCAGCTTTTAATTATGCTGAATATTTCCAATAAATAAAACCTGTGATACTACAATTCAATCCAGATGAGGCTGCAGCTATTAAGGAAAGCCAGACAAAATTCAAAGATATTTCCGTTGAAACGGCTTTAAAAAATATTGCGAGGAACTATAAACCATTACAAGAAAGCAAAAAAAAGTTAGAAAACAGTGCGTTGTCGTTAGCGGAATCTGCAAATAGTGGACGAAGTAAATCTACTGCTATACGCTACAGGCAACAAATGAGCGCGTTAAAGAAAAGTTCGCAAGTGTGTTAAATAAAGACACCGATTTTACTAAATTAAGACAAATATTTGATGGTGCAGCCCCAGATCTGTTAAGTGCGTTCAAAGACTATTTTACGTATGCGTGTATTGCATCAGTAGGTGTCAAACGGTCGTTTTCAAGATATAAGAATATATTTTCACCAAAGCGAACATCACTCATGGAGACAACCATAGAAACATACCTGATGCTGCAAAATGGCTACACATCTTCTCCAGTTTGTGATAAGCAAGCTAGTTCATAAGCTAGTTAAGAGGGTAAGTTTTACATACATTGTTATAAATTGTAACAGTTTATTGTTTCTCGTATTAGTTAATTTCGCGTACGCCACTGTCCCACGGAACATTTTCGACAGCTCTACTCATTTCATATTCCTAAATCTCGTATATTTCAAATATTGGGAAGAATGAGTATATTTCTGTTGGAGGATATGGCATATTTTTTCCTTCTCATCACTGATAGAGGATTTAAGGTAATTTTGAATCATTTTTGTAAAGATATTTTTATTAATATTGCCTCCGCCTATTTACAAAAACATGGCGTTAATATATTTTTTCCGTGAGTCTATTTTCACTACTCCAGTTAATCACCGAAGCCTGTTGTACTAACTATACTTGTATACTTTTATACTGTTTCCGCAGATCCGACAATAAATTTTTAAAAGTTCATGGTTGTAGCACACCTGTGTGTATAACAAATGCATTACATTTCAATTATACTTAGTTCCTTTGATTAAAAATCTGCTGGGGTGTGCCACTAATAATTTAACTTTATAACGCGTTGAAAGTTATATCTGACTGATTCATGTTTTGTTTTAATAAAAATCTTTTCTTCATATTTTCATTCTATTTCTCAAGTTTACCACGCATCTCCTTGTCCTACTTAAAGCATTTCCAATACATAACACGCCTTATTTTGTCTTTAGCTTTTTATCTATAATTAGATATCTGCAGTGCGCTCAAAATAAGATGGCGAATAAATCGTTGATCTCATTATAACAATATACTCGCATACTTTTGGCCATACTATAATTCAAGCCTTTTATTTTCCTTCTTACTTCTATCTTTAATTAAAAAGGAGAAGTATTATGGCCACTTCCTAGTACTCACAATCAGATAAAAACAATTACAGAGTGGACCAAAGAACATTTTACCCCTCATATTTTTCTTATAGCTTGTTTGTTATTACCAGATTATTTATTTTGGGCCTAAATTAAAGCGAGATTACCTATTATAGAAATATTAACATGTGTAAGAGTGAAATTCAAAATCGCGGACTTTAGAAGTTGGGATTTATTTAAAAATAATGCTAAACCTATTTTAAAAAGCATGTTTCTACCTTTAATTTTTGACAGAAAGAAATTGTTTTTTATTTATGACCTTTAAAATTATTTATGAATATATTATACTTTCATTCATTAATCAATTTTTTCCTCATTTTTGGCTTAAACAAAATCATCTAAACCAACACCATTTAATTGGTACCTTTTTTATTGAAATATTAGCACACTGAAAAATTTTGTGAAGTGGCTAACACATGAATTATACAGTATGTATACTAGGAGCGAAAAATAACACATAATTTAAAAACAAAATATGTTTTTAATTTAACGTTAACGATTATAATAGGGTCAAATCCAGTGACCGAGCCGACCATCTAATTGACCCAATATCTAAGATTCCGAAAAAATGTTATTTAAATAGTGTATGACAACAAAATATAAACTCATAGAAAATTTTAATTTAATTTACTCCCACTATTTTAGTTTTAGTTTCTATTTAGTTTTAATTAATAAGTATATTTAATAATTTTTACGTGTTTCTGTATTAGTTTACACCCACTATGAATTAGGATCATTTTTACCAGTCATTTTACTTTTAAATAATTAGTGATATATTAAGTAATTTTATAAAACCGAATTATTCATATTTATATATAAGAATATTAGTTGTATAATATTTATATTTTTTTAACAGGTTGAGTTGAGTAGTTTAGGCTAGACCTCGCCTGAAACAAAGTCATATTATTATTATTATTATTATTATTATTAGTATGTCCACGGAATATTCAACAGAACATGTGATTTCCGCAAGATGGAGCTCCACTCCATAACGCAAGAATTGTTACTAATTATTTAAATAACACATTTTCGGAATCTTGGATACGGAGAAATAGGTCAATTAGACGGCTGGCTCGGTCACTACATTTGACCCTACTATAATCGTAAACCTCAAACCTTTTTACGTTTACATTTCCACTTTTTATAGAATCAGCAGATAAAATTCATCCATCATATAAAATTTTACCTGTAGTAGGTTTTCAGAAATCAGAACTAACTTTAATATATTGTCTAATTTTTTATACAGAGAATAAAACGATAGTTTCAAGGGTTAAGCTATCAAGATACGACGTTTCACACCAGAGACAAAGATTTGAATTACCAACATCTAAAATAATAATTTTGTAAATTCATTTGCTAATGCGCATGCATGCGGGGTAGATGGCGTCAGAACAAATATAACGATAAATTTTAATATTAGTTAAAGTTAAAATTCATATATTTACCGAGAATCTGTTGCGGTTCTCTCAGCGTTGTTGGTGGAGTTGCGGCGCACCTTTTTTAAAATGGTTTTTATTTTTTTTGCATACTTGTCCTATCGGTTCAATCTGAAATTTTTAATCATTATACTCAGTTTTCATTCTAAACAACTTTCAAATATTTTCAATAACTACCTAACTATTGTCAACTTAACATAGGAAAATTGTCTATCTTTCTTGTATTATAATATCGCAGGTACTCTCGGCTCAGGTTACATTTATAAATCCCTTTCAAGGGATGGTAGTACCATCAAACATAATATATGCTCACAGTGTCAGCTCAAGTGGTCACAGATAAAGTCCAAAGAAAATGTACTGCTAGTAATGTATTTATACGTATTTTTATTAAACTAATTCACTCTGTATATAACTATTAGATTACAAAAATATTATATCTCGATACATAGCTTGGTTATTATTAAGCGAATTCTACTAGTCATATAGCTATTTCAACTACACACGTGTTCAAAACACGATATTAAAAATTACAATTTGAGCAATGCAATGCAAGTCGTAATACAAGTTAGCACACCTTTGCACGCCAATCTCAAGCTTAAGAGACTTAGCGGAATTAGTATCTATAACTGGACATGAAATGGAACACAGCGTATAGAATTATTTACATATGTATTAACGAAAGATTGATGCAAGCAAACTAATATTGTTAAACCTGCCTGTGAAAAAGACAAATTTTAGATGCTCCCTCAAAACAACTATTTTCTTTAGAAAAAATGTCATAATATCGTAAACGTTGAGAGCTATTATTTTACCTAATATAAAAAAAATAGAATAAGAATAAAGCGAATATTAGTTACGGGTTTTCTGGGCCATATTCTAGTCCTATAATAAAGGGAAAAAGAAGAAGAAATGGTAACAGTAAACTTTCACAGTTTGTTGTATGTTATGTGTAAAGTTCGGATATCGGCAAATCATTCTAGTACCGTCTGCAGGAACCTTGATAAGAAATGTAAGTTTATGTCATTTGAATTTGTTTACATTGTATACATTTTTATCTAACTATATAAAACCTAATTCGTTTATGAATTTTCATTAATCATGTAATATAAAAAACCTTCTATGTATCTAAAAGAATTAGTTCGGTCATATTATAAATTAAATTGCTTTTAATAATAATCACGATTTATGAGTTGCATAGACGTTAGAATATCCTCTAAAAAAATCTTATACCAACCTAATGTAAATTATGAATTAGCACTTACATTTTTCTCGCAGCCAGAATATTATGCAATACTTTCCCGCCGGTGCGGTGCTACACTACGTAAAGTCTATTTCAACCTTATTTGTAACATAAAACGTCAGCTTCTTTGATCCGTTTACCACTGTCAAAGAAGCCGACGTTTTTTATGTTGCAAATAAGTTTGAAATAAACTTTACATATGTATATGATTTTTTTACGAACTTCTAACCAATACGCACACAGCATATACTGACAAGATGGAGCTCTTGGCTAAACACAGCATTGTCTTACTTCAGAAAGCTATTGTCGATCCCAGTGCCCAAAAAGATTTAGAATTTACACTCAAACTTTTCACGAATCTCTCGCTATAGAATAACTTAAACGTCGACCAAAAATAGGAGAATTAGTGTTTGACATAAACAAACAACTCGAAATTGTTTTACACAACAGTCCTGATTTTGTCACAGTTCATTGATTAGTAGATCTACTATGGGCAAAGAAGTGAATTATTAAAAGCATTAAATAAATATGGCATCTTTAGGTTAGGTTAGGTTTGTTGTGAGTGGGTCTCAGTAGACCCTCCACTGCGGCCATCAGCAGGCCTATTGTGGCTCACGCCTAATTATATTTCAACCAATAAGTTCAGTCTCTTAATGAAACTGATAACTTTATTGGGTGAGAATGTGTCCAGATCCTCTGGCAGCAGTTGCCCTTTGCCAAATATTGAGAATCGGATCCTCTCCACAGCGGGACAGGTGCATAAGATGTGGTCTGCCTTCTCATCATCCTCCAGGCATAGACGGCACTCGGCGTTTTCTGCTAGGCCGAGTTTATGCAGATGATAGTTTAGTCGGCAGTGCCCAGTATATAGGCCTGTTAGAGTTTTCAGGTTTATCCTGTTTAACTCTAAAAGTTTTTTAGCTCTCGATTTCAAAAGGTATTTTATAAACGCCTTTGAATGAACTAATCCTGGTAACTCTTGCCAATACTGGAGAGTTTGCCTTTCAGCCCAGGTTGAGATAGCCATCTTGGAAGTACTTGAGGATATGCCAAATATTGGTTCTGGTCCGATGAATCGTGATCCCGCTCCTTCTCTGGCTAAGGAGTCCGCTATTTCGTTACCTTCCATACCAGAGTGGCCGGGTATCCAGACCAGAGTCACTTTATTGTTCTTGCTCAAATGATTTAGAGCTTTCTGACAGTTCCATACCGTTTTGGAGTTACACCGGTAGGAGCCAAGAGCTTTTATAGCTGCTTGGCTATCTGAGAAAATTTTTATTGATCTGCGTATAAGATGCATATATTCCAGCCTTCGTACACACAGTTCAATGGCATGAACCTCAGCCTGAAAAACAGTTGCATAAGTACCTAGGTTTGAGACTATCCTCACCCTTGGTCTGTAGCTGTGTACTCCGGCTCCTGTTCCCTCGGGAGTTTTGGAGCCGCTCCATAATACTAGTCTGCGGCATATTAATGGCCGCTTGTTGCAGTCTGTAGGTTGCCCACCTGGCCTCTCTCTCCAGATATATATGAAGAGGGGTTAATCCAGGAGGATTTCCATTGCAGCTGACGGTGTGGTGCTAATTGCTCCCGTTACGGTCATGCATGCTAATCTCTGCAGTCCAGAGAGTTTGGATTTGGCCGTCCGTTGTAATCCTTTCGGCCACCAAACAATGGATCCGTATGTTATCATTGGTCTGATGTCCGTGATATAGATCCAGTAAATTTGTTGGGGACCCATGCCCCAGGATTTGCCACAAATACGACGGCATGTCCATAGGGACAGCTTTGCTTTGTGGATTACCTTTTCCAGATGGGAGTTCCAATTAAGTGATTTATCCAGAGTGATTCCTAGATATTTCACCTCCTCCACAAATGGAATAGTTTCACCCATTAAAGTGGGAGGTCTTAAGTCCCCCAGCTTCCTTTTCCGGGTGAATGGTACTATTACTGTTTTTTTAAGGTTTACAGACATCTTTACGAATGTTTTCCTTTTTTAAATATGTGCTAATAACATCTGTCGAGATGGAAGGTTCGTTTTCAACATATAACTGATTTCTTGCAGAGAAGAAACTTTTAATAACGTACATACTTCACTTTTAAGGAATAATACCACAGCAGTAAATGTGAATAAAAGTACTAGTTAATCATTTTTAGAACTTCTACACTACAACGTAAGCCACTGAAAGATATTAGTTATATGGTTTAATTGGTGTATAAATTCATAACAAATATTGCACCTACCCTGTTTCTGACATCATGACTCGTCGATATCCGAACTCTAGTTATGTGCAACCAACACACTAATACATAATGTTAATTCACATTTTAAATTTGCAAACTAATTCTGTGACTGTAGAGCAGGATTTTTTTATTGTATTTATTTGTACTTACAGATCGAGCCAGACCATTAGATACACGACTAACGGTATGCGCAGTTTACCGTCGCCCGTCTGTTGCCATCATGATGGTGCGATCGCAGCGAGACTGTCAGAAGGGGCTTTTACAGTAGATTAGGATATTACCTTGCTCAAGAAGGAGGTTTTTTGAGCATCTAATTTGAATTATTAATTTATTTACTTACGTATTATTTTATCTTTTTAGAGTTGGTACTATTTCTCTTCATTATTTATGAGAATATCTATTAATGTTTTTAGAATTACTTTTTGTCTTAGAAAAAAAATCACTATTTGATTGTGTGCTGTTCTGATATTTTTCATAATTTAAGACACCACAGATAGTAAATCTGTGGCGTCTCGGAAGAAACACTGAAATTGTGAAACATTCAGATAATTTTAGTAAATACGTTAATACGCAAAGATTTCTTTAGATAAACGAGCAATGCTCTCCACCGCAGCTTTAGCGATATTGAAATCTACTTTGTCTCGTATGCTCCTTCCAGCAATATGCTCCCTGAAGCAATCGTTAATTTTCGTAAGAGCTTCGTATTCATATGGGCAATTGTAAACTGCGCATACCGCTAATCGTGTATCTGGCGGTCTGGTTCGATCTGTATATTAAGCACTGTGATGTTATTTTGTGTGACGAGTGAATTTACAAAAATAAATAAATTATAGTAAAATTCTTGTATCTTGGTGAAGTTATACTCGTATTATGAGATAGGTACTAGAAACCATATTACTTGCAGAATTAATTTAATTTTTCAAAATAAGTCAAATAATATTACTCCGTATAGATTTTTAACAGTTAATGGATATTTCTATTAATAACATTTTTTTTTAATATAAAAAATAATAATAATAAGTCCTGTATTATAACAATAGTCCAATTATATAAATTTTAGAAAACGAGTAGTAGACTCTACGATTCTAGTTTGGCAGTTGGCGGTGCAGAAAGAGAAGAAATATCGCCAGTGTGGGACAGAGACGAACAAACCGCTTTGCATTGAAAGGGAGGGATTTAGATCACTGCGCATCCTAACTCAACTACCAAGCTAGAATCATAGACTAGTACCCTTACATTGATTAGATAGTAGGAACAAAACATGCTAAAGGATACTGCAAAAAGTATCCATATAGAAATATAACAATAATGAAAGATCTATGTCTGATCTGCTCATTAGTAATTCACCACTCTTTCTCATCTTTTCTTTTTGTCACATTTTCCTTCAAAATTATTCTTCCCAATTACCGAAAAATGAAAAATTTTATTAAATTCAAACTATTTAGAATTAAAACTTAGAAAAAGTAAAAATTATGCGCCCTTGGAACATAGTCGCTTCCGTTTCTGAGTTGTTTTGAGAGTTTTTTAAGGTGATTATTTTTTTCCCGATAAAACAATCAAAATTACATGTAACACGGTCAGTTATAATCATAATTTTAAGTCTAACATGTTTGTAAATTAGCTTAAGTTCAAATTGTCTATTAATTTTCAAGCCAAATAAGTGTCTCTGGCTGCAGAAGGTGCCTCTACCTATACCTAGTATTTTATCCACCTCAGATTTATCCTCAATTACCACGTTGCTCGTCAGCGCATGAATCTTAGGCTCTGGGCGAAGATGTCTGAAACGGAAGTGCTGATAATACATACATAATGTGTCTTTAATTTGAATGGAATTTGAATTTGCAGTATCCGACGATCCGGGTTAAAATCAGGACCAGAATAAATCGATGAAATATAGTGGATGTGCTGTTCGCGTCACTATATAAAACTTTCAAAATTCAATTGTGAATTTGGTAAAGTATTTACAATTTCTTTGGCAACATTAATGAAAAAGTTATTGAAATTTTCCGCCGGTACGCTCACCTCAGGTATTTTGTTTGGATTTATTTGTGCATTTATTAATTTCCATGTAGCTCTACTTTTGTTAGTTGCATTTTTTATAAAATCTGCGTTTGCTGTTTGTTTGGCCTTCCTAATTTCTTTTCGGTACTGGCTTTTTAATTCATTGTACCAAATGCGTACTTCTGCAGAAGGTATGGTATTTTTAATTACAGATACAGCCTCAAGTCTAATCCTCATAGATCTCAGTTCCTGGTTAAACCATCTGACCCCGCCATTGTTGTTTTTTTGTTTAAAACTTTTTTCCGGAAAATAAGAATTGAATTTTTTTAATAAATATTTCAAAAAATTTAATAAATGTGTCATTTGCATTTGCATATAAATAGATAGGTGACCAGTCATACTGCTCTAAATCTTTATTAAAATCAATTAGTTTTCTGTTTGTTATTCGCCTTACTTTTTTTATCAGATATGTTGATTTTTGAGTTGTATGTATGTTCATTTCTATGCCTAAATGATCAGAAAGAAAGGGATTTATTACCCTGACAGCTATGTTTGAGTTTTCTATGTTTGTTATTATATTATCGATGCAACTTTTTTTTGTATTACATATTCTAGTTGGTTCCATTATACTGATTTTAAGATTAAATGAATTAATTACATCCAGAAATTGTTTAGTATTTTTATTTAGATTATCCATAAAGTCAATATTAAAATCGCCAGCTAAAATAATATTTTCATTTGATTTCTGAAGTTTTTCTAACAGGTTTAACAACTTACTAAAAAAAACATTTATATCGCCTAAAGGAGATCGGTAAATAATAATTATTATAGTACTATGACTTACCAACTTAATTGCTGCACATTCAAAAACCTTTTCTTCGCATAGTTCATCAAAACAATCTAAAATCTTAAAATTTGTATTTTGTTTTACAAATATTATAACTCCTCCGTGGATAAACATTTTCCTACAATAAAAACCTGCAATATTATAACCTACAACATTGTATAAGTCAACATCCGTCTCTGTCAACCAGCTCTCAGTTAAACAAAGTACGTCAAAATTTTTTTCATTAACATATAATTCTAGTTCATCTATTTTGTTTCTTGTACTCTGAATATTTATATAAAACAGTTTAAGAGTGTTGAGTCCATAGTCTGTTAAATTATTTATTCCAGCGTTATTGACGCTGGTAGTCGAGGGGATAAAAAATTTGGCGCAATTGTTTCTATATCGAAGGATACTATTTCTGATAATTCGGCATGCAAGGATACATTTACAGAAACTTCAGAGTCATTTAGAGTTACATTGTTTAAATTAGTGGTTAAGTCTATATGCCCAGTTGTGTTCACGAATTTTAGGTTTTTTATAGTACACTGATTATGTATAATACTGTATATATTGATGCCACTGATTTACGGTTGAAAGTATTTAATTCAGAACCGGTATCAAATTTTCTGAGGAAATCGTTCAGTTTTGTATTATATCTAAATATATGTTTGTTTTTTCTGATGTCGTTGGTTTTATATGGTATTGATGCAAACATTATATTTGTATGTGTGCAAGACTTTAACTTATTGCAGATCAAACGAAAAGAAGGGGTTTTATTTATATTAATATCAATATCGTTTAAACCGCCTATTATAACAATATAATCCTTACAAGTTAAGTGTTCGGCCATTATTTCAATATTTTCCATTATCTGATTTAAAAGTGCACCGGGTTTTTTTATCGAAGTTATTTCATACAAGTTAAGATTGAACAATTTTCTAATTTGCCAATGTACACTGTTTTCGTCTGTCACTAATAATATTTTCTTCTTGTTGCTGTCCGAGGAGTTCATATTAGGTTTATACCCATTTATGTTGTTATTCTGCATACTATGCTCCTTGTTTGCAGTAGTAATTTTGCTTTGCATTTCAACGTCTATATTCGTCCTAGTTGACTTTTTGTTTTCACCCTGTTTAATTGGAATTATTTCGTTTGGATCGGTGTTTGTATACACGTTTTTACACTTGATAATCGGGGTAGTTTGTGTAGCTGAAGTTTTTGTTTCTTTGTTTGTTAAATCGTCAATAATTTTTTTTTAGTTCATTCACTTTTTCTTTTAACTTAGAATTTATACTTTCATACTGTTTAATTAATGCATTCGTCTCCTCTTCCCTTCTCATCACCTCTTCTAGAAAAAGTTTTTTTTCACATTCCATTTTTCTTATATGGTTACTTTTTAAGTCACTGTCCTCTGAGAGCTCATTAATTGTTTTTTCTAGTATTTCTTTTCCATCGTCACAATTTGATATGTCCTCACAACATATGATTCTATTTGCTTTAATGAATTTAATTTCACGTTTAAATTTGGGTATGCATGATTTATGATATACACTACAACAATTTACACATATGAAATGTATAAATTGTTTGGTTTTACAACATTTAAAAGTGTTAACACTGGAGCACTGAGAACTTGTGTTGTGTGTACTTCCCATTATCACACTTGAATATGATATACTTGAATATAATATTTAAGAAACAATGTTTTAAATAATGTTTGTTATCGTAACCAGAAATACGCTGAGCCATAACAATTCTTCTCATACCATACGCGCCTAGCTTTTCTGAGTGTATCTATTATATTATCTTGAAACTTTGAAGTTCCAAATGAGTCATTCCATATGAAATCGTCTAAAAAAATTTTTTTTTGTTGTTCCACTATTTTAGATTTGGCTTAAACTTTGTGAGAATCTTCTTTAAGGTTCCAAAGAAGGAACTCCACCTTCATTTAATTTTCGCATGCGTCAGTTCCCGCCCGCCCGAATTAAAGCATTTAAAAAACGTCATTTTTATACTTTTATATTTTTAGCTGTAAAAAATTTTCTATTAAAGATATCTACACATTCAAGATGGCATTTCAAAGCTAAAAATTTGTAGTTTTTGTGCAAAAAATATAAATTCACGAAATCAATAACTCCGAAAAATAACACGGTTCTGAAAATACGTGTATTTTACTGATTTTTCGTGATCAAAAATATCAGTCATTTGTTTATTTTCTAGTGCAATAATATTGTTTATAATTGATTATTTTTAACATGAAAATCCTTACAGAACCTAAAAAAACTACATACATATTACCTTTTCATTGTAATTTAATATATTCTTATCCTTTTCTGTCTTATGTTTTTGTGAGTTGGTTATAATAAAATTAAGAACAAAAATAATTATGATTGTGAAATTATATAATTTTTTTTTAATAAAATTATGAGTATGTTAACATTCAAATTATCTAAGTAAGTAGTACGGTTAGATATTTATAATACTTTTTATTTGCTCATTAATAGATCGTCTGACAGTGTCGATTACAAGAACGCTCCTGTTCTAACGCTATTGTCATTGTTACAAAAATCGTAAAGTATAAGCGCTTTGCTGCTAGTAGTAATATTTATTAAGAGCGTTACTTTTCAAAAAGTACATAGTTTAAGTTTATTTTAAAAATAAACAAATGACTGATATTTTTGCTTCTTTTAAACCACCTGTACACGCACAAAGGATGAAAATAACAAAAAGAGAATTACAGGCTTCTGAGGTTCAAGGTAAGAACTGAATATCCTGTAACTTTCATATTTTTATCTCGTAGCCAACACATTCATATTATCGCCTAAATAATGCGATTTTTTTAAATTTCAAAATTTCAAGCAGAGATTTTTTTATAAAAGTAGGCCGAACGAGTCAATTGTAAGTATTATTTCTTCCATAATATGTGCACTTGATCTCTGAGAAATATTAGCTGTTTGCATTCAACAGTCGAGACACTGGAGTCAGTTAAAAATAAAGAAAAATCAGTAAAATACCCGTATTTTCAGCACCGTGCTATTTTTCGGGGGTATTAATTGTGTAATTTATATTCTTTGCACAAAAACTACTATCTTTCAGCTTTGAAACGCCATCTTGAACGTGTAGATATCTTTAATAGAAAAATTTTTACAGCTAAAAATATTAAAGCATAAAAATGACGTTTTTTAAATGCTTTAATTCGAGCAGGCGGGAACTGACGTATGCGAAAATTAAATGACGGTGGATTTTCTTCTTTGGAATCCTAAAGAAAATTCTCACAAAGTTTGAGCAAAATCTAAAATAAGCTGGCTTTGCCGATTAGACAAGTTCATATGGAATGACTCAAATTCCAAATCCTTTCTTTATAGCATCGAAAATAATTGAATATGTTATCGATTTGTGTACAGCTCACCAAAGCAGTTGACTCAGTGTTAAAAATTGGTTTTTTGGTCCTTTACGCCAATTAACGATAAAAACCACAATCTAATTAATTACAGAGAGTTTCGTTTCATTACATAGATGATCATTTATTTATCACGCTTTTTTCTTATTTGTTATGTATTGCGTTTTGGAATGTAAACTAATATTAATACATAGAACAAATTTCCAAATAAGAGTTTTCATTCATTTCCACACTGTATAGACGAAATGATTACAACCTTGTCAATTTCATACCACATCGATTGGTTGAAACCAAAATTTGCTGTATTTGGCCATTTTTATATAATTGATTGTGCCAACAAAATACTGCTCTCAGTTGGATCTATCACATGAAAGATGTAACTCTGTTCTGTCGATTCATATATGAAAAATCTATCAGGCAAGTAATTTTTGAGGACACTGTGTTTTATCCAAAGAAAAATATTATGCCATATACCCCAAAATGGAAACAACCAACGCAGCTGCGAACACCGGTGTTTTGGAATTATTGTTCCTCATCAACGTAGCGTAGCTAAAGAAATGTATGATCTAAAATGGGATAGATCTTTAACAAAAATTACACAATAGATGGAAAGTACAGTGCACAGTACTCCGTTTGCACCATCGTCTCCAATGTGTCACATTTAGGGCCTCAATCAGAGCATCTTCTAGAAGATAACCTCCTAGAAGATAACCATAGTCTCAATCCGGATTTAGAAATCCTACATTTAGAAAATAGGTCCTAAATTGACGTTACCAGAATTACTAGAAATTAATAAATTAAAAAGACAGAATATAATATAAAATATATATTCAAATATATATTCAAAATAAATTCCGTGAAAATCAAAAAACAACACAAAGTTTTATTATGTTTCGTACAAAGTTAATGTTTGCAATTTGCAATCTCGCGTCGATATCCCCCCCTTTGAGCATCTTACTGGCAATGCTAGATGTGTAAAACGATGACTTATGTGTATATGCCTGTGCGATGGAATGAGGTCACTTGCCTCTCATCCCGAGATTCCGGGATCGATTCCCAGCAGAGGAATTTTTTTCGAAAGCAGCAATTAATTCTATCATACTTGGATATTAGTTGTGTGTCCATTATCTCTATATGTATGCATAGCCCGACAACAGTTACTTTGGGGATGGAGAGAATTGTATTTATTACCTGTAGTATTTAAATGTTGAAAATGTTAATAGAATATTTGAATATCATGTATTTTTTTTTATTTCAGGTAAATAAGCATGTTGACAAAACAGTTGAGGAGACACTCACATTTCTGCGGGATAATAGTAAGTTGTTGCTTTTGTTACTTATTTTAGGTAAATAATATTTTTTTCTCATCTATACATAGAAGAAAAATTATTTTAATCTGCATACTACATTTTTTACAGTGCTAGTAGATTGCCTCTTTTCGACAAAAAAACATGGCGGAGGGAAGCGAAATTAATTTTTTGTGTGGAGGTTTCTTTTCATCTTTCTGTAATTTTCAGAATTATGAGGCGTTATAACAACTACAAACTACATATTTTACAAAAAAGAATGAGGCGAATTTTTTAGTAATAGTAATTAATTGTTGAACCTAAAAAACTCCGGTTGACTGAATAAGGTAGGCAAAAGCATAATGTAATTATGTATTGTCATTTTTTATTGACACGCATATAAATATTGCAAATTTTAAATGGGACCCTTGTTTTGTTTAGATAAATCTACCATTAAATGAAATACGAGAACTTAATTGTATAATTATTAAAAAATAGTTATTTGCGGTTTTTATTTAAACTTTATTTCGGAATTCTTCTTATGATAAAGAATCAAAAATTCACAGACCTTATATCTTGCGCAAGTATCTTAATCGTATTGAAAATACTTGAAATAGCTGCTAGTTTCTACTTTGAAACGTAATAAAAATTTTAGAAACCTTAAATGGAATCTTTTTAAACCAACCAAATAAGTATAATGTGATATTTAAAAACTTATAATTTTTATAAAAATCCTTTTAGAATTTTCTGCGGTCTTATATGTAATTAATTGTAATGTCGGAAAACTACTGTATCAAATTGTGTAAGGCTGCTTATAAAAATAAAATCATAACTATTATAAAATAAGGAAAAAATATAGAAATAGATATAGCTGCAATCTGCCGTTTGCCTTTTCTACCAATCACCTGGGGAATCTTGCTTTGTACTATGGAGAGGCCCGTTTCATCCACATTAAAAATTCTGTGTGGTGGAAAATTGTGGCTATTGTATCCTTTCTCAAGATTATCATAAAATCGTGAGGCATTTTCGCTGTTAAAGCCAAGGGCCCTTGCAAACGACGTACCAGTTGGTCTTCGTAGAGAGATTATTTTCTTATGACGGCGTAAGAACGCATCGAGCCAGCTCCTTCCTGCAATTTCTTTTTTAAATGGATGATCTAGGCCATTTCGTACTGCTAACGTGTATGCCATAATTCTAATGTCTCGCCTGGTTAGCCCATAGAACTTAGCCTCCATTGTTAGAATGTACTCTACAATTTGCCGCTCCAAGTTTTCACCCAGGATAGTCTTTCTTCCAAGAACAGTCTTAACTATTTGGTCAGGGTCTCCGTTATGCTTCAGCAGCCTCTGCAAGGTAGATCTGGGTACTTTGAACGTTTTTGCCGCTTGTCTACATGGCATAGAATTCTCCTTAATAGCTCTTATTGCCATAGCATTTCCCTCCCACTGTTTTCTTGCATTTTTTGGAATATATTTTTCAGTTTTTTTAGGCATTTTTATCTGAAAAATAAATATCTACGTATCTCACATTTCTAAGCTTCACAAGATATGGTCCGAATATGGGCATGGCCCATATTTAAAACAATTAAGTGGCCCATAATACAAACATAACATCAAAAGATAAAAAAATCAAGATACGTTTTAAAATTTCAACTCAAGACAAATTGCATACAACACCTTTTAAAGTAACACTTTCTCTATACACTTACCAAGTTTTATCTTATAATATTGAATAGTTCCATCAAAAACTCAAACTACTTTGCACTATAAAAAGTTTTCTCTGTCAACATTTACCATGTAACTGAACTGTCACTCACGTCACTTGCGTTTTCAGATGGTTCGAAAGTAAAATGATTGGACTGTAATGCTGCTAAGGTTTAACTAAATTCCAAAGGATGGCGCCGTGTAATCCCGGAGATTTTAAGGTGGTTCATATTAAACACACGGCCCGTATTCGGACCTCCTCCTCTACATAATACAAAATATATGATATCCAAAATTTATCTCATTTTTTTATACATTTCATACAGAAATTTATTAAATACATTAAGCGGTCATAATAATTTTAAAACTTATGATCATCTTCTAGAAAAATAAAAATGTCCGCCTGCAAAATTTTACAGTCATAACCAGAAGCTATAACATTTATAATGGTGTCACATTTATAACGTGACACCACATACCATCTATGTTTGTGATACCTACGTGTATATGTATATTTTAAAATTTAATAAAAATAAAACCATTCTTTACAAATGAAACAAGCACAAAAAAATTATTAAGAGAACATACTATTTATGGAGATTATAAAAATAGACGGGACAAAATAAATAAAAGCTCAATGTAATTGTTTAACTTGTTTTTAATAAAAAAAGTTTTACAGTCTTTACAGAAGAGCTGTTAAGCAAGAAGTAAAAAATAATATATTCATATTTTGTCGGAATTGGAAAAAAATGCAAGAAAACCTCAATTTCTCATTAAGTCGACGTTTCGACAATATTTACTGTCTTCCCCAGGACTAAAAAAATAACGTAACTTATGTAGGGTTTCAGTGCAAATATTTTCATGTAGTCAGAACCGAAACATATTTCCATATGTATATATCTCAGATTAATAATATAAAGATAAGTAACACCCATAAGAGATACGTTGATTATTATGACCTATACATAAACAATAATTTGCAAGTTTACATATCAACGTATCCAAAACAAACAAACAGGCTTCAGCGTTTATTTTAATGCTTCTGCATAACTTAAAACTTAATAGGTATACAAAATTTGTTTGCTTGAGTAATATATTTTTCTCAGCTATTCTGCTGATGCCATTTAAATTAAGGCTGGGAATCTTCCAGATTTTAGTATTCGAATATTCGAACTATACGGATATTTGAATATTCGAATATTCGAATAATCCGAATTATTCGAATAGGTATCCGAATAATCCTGATCCGCGAATATTCATTATTAATATGTATAGCACTGAATACTAGTGAATACTCTATTTGAGTAGTTGGTTGGATAGACCACAATAATAGTCGTGACGTAATTCACTAAGCAGGCAATTTGATTTGCTTTCCATACCCACAATAGGGTATGTCTCCTGTACATGTGCTTTAAGGGTCAGAATTATTTAGTTAGTATTTTATTTTAGGATTGAGGCGCTATTGTTCACATTTAACTGTTGATTGAAGATTAAATAAAACGAAAACAGAGCTAGTTTATTATACTTCTGTGTCATAACTATTTTTCCTTTTCGAAAAAAATAAAAGTGCTCTAAAATTAGAATGTTTTTAAAAAAGACGCAGATTGTGAAGGTAAAACAAATACATGAAAAGTCAATAGTTAAATATTTACTGGTTTTCTAAAATTTAAAATTTAATTTTAACCCCTGCCTTAGTACAGTAAGAATAAGGTCGAGGCGAGAAAGAAATGGAATAGTTTGATTGGGAGTAAAACGTGCCACTAATGTGGTCTAATTATATATTTGGATTTTAGAATAGGTACCTACCTATACCTACTATCTACCTATTTTGGTTGGATGCATACTGCATACCTATTCGTACATAATTTAATAATATATTTTAATATTCAAATTTACTCAAATATAATCAAATATTCGAATACTCGAATAGATTCGAGTATTCGAATAATTTCCCATTAGAATAATTCGTATTCGAATACTCGAATATTCGAATACTCGAATTATTCGTATTCGATTCCCAGCCTTAATTTAAATCTCTGTTGTTTTTAAGTGATTTTAAAGTTTTGTGTTATTGGGTACTGATTAATAATCGATTTTTAGTTATAAAAATTTATTTAATGAATATTTATTGAGAAACAATGACTAATAAGTGTGTATTGTGCGGCCAAAGAGGAAAACTACGGGGTTGTTTATCTCTTCACAGGTAATTAAAAAACAGATTAGGGTCGGCATAATATGTGAATTCGAAAGTGCAAAAGCTCAAAAACGACTAAAATTAATGTTAGCTTTACAAAAAATAAAAAACAACATCTGATTCTCTTTGAACAGTAAAAAATCCATATTTTATTAAAAGAGATACTTATACAAAAATATTTATTTCATCTTGTATGGAAAGTTCATTCTTAAAGTAGCTCACAAACTGTAGATGTTTTAGAGTCTGTTGATACATTTTTAATTAAATTTTTAAGGTTGTTATTAAAAAATGTGTTTATTTTCAGATTTACCGAAAATCTGGTGAGAAGAGAAAGTTGGCTATAACCTCTCAAAATGGAAAATGTCAGTAAGTGGCACTACGTGTGTTCTGAACACTTAAAAAAAAGTGATTATACTATTAAAAGATCTAGATTAAAAGTCTTGAAAATCTGTACTGTTCTATTTTTTCCTCTGTCAATACTATCACCAGATTCGTCACACATACTGTCCAGGTTATTAGAGAATTATGTTGAAAATTAATAATATAGTGAGTAGTCACTCATTCATACCTCATGAAATAATATCAAGTAAGGCTGGGAATTTTCCAGATTTTAGTATTCGAATATTCGTTCGAAAAAATATTCGAATATCGAACTATTCGGATATTCGAATTATTCGAGTATTCGGATATTCGAATAATTCGATTATTCGAATACTCGAATAATCCGAATTATTCGAATGGGTATCCGAATAATCCGGATCCTCGAATATTCATTATTAATAGGTATAGCACTGAATACTAATGAATAGTGAATACTCTATTTGAGTATTTGGTTGGATAGACCACAATAATAGTCGTGACGTAATCCACTAAGCAGGCAATTTGATTTGCTTTCCATACCCAAAATAAGGTATGTCTCCTGTACATGTGCTTTAAGGGTGTGAATTATTTAGTTAGTATCTTATTTTAGGATTGAGGCGCTATTGTTCACATTTAACTATTGAAGCTTGAATAAAACGAAAACAGAGTTAGTTTATTATACTTGTGTGTCATAACTATTTTTCCTTTTCGAAAAAAATAAAAGTGCTCTAAAATTAGAATGTTTTTAAAAAAGACGCAGATTGTGAAGGTAAAACAAATACATGAAAAGTCAATAGTTAAATATTTACAGGTTTTCTAAAATTTAAAATTTAATTTTAACCCTTAGTACAGTAAGAATAAGGTCGAGGCGAGAAAGAGATGGAATAGTTTGACTGGGAGTAAAACGTGCCACTAATGTGGTCTACTTACATATTTGGATTTTAAAATAGGTACTTACCTATACCTACTATCTACCTACTTAGGTTGGATGCATACTACATACCTATTCGTACATAATTTAATAATATATTTTAATATTCAAATTTACTCAAATATAATTAAATATTCGAATACTCGAATATATTCGAGTATTCGAATACTCGAATATATTCGAGTATTCGAATATTCGAGTATTCGAATATTTCGAATATTCGAATATTTCGAATATTCGAATAATTTACCGTTAGGATAATTCGTATTCGAGTACTCGAATATTCGAATACTCGAATTATTCGTATTCGATTCCCAGCCTTAATATCAAGTAGATAACTAAAAAGCATCAACTGTTTTGTTGATATGTTACTTTCGTTGCAGTGATGTAGGTTTGTATATTTCAAAGAAATCTCACTTATTTCAACATTGAAAATTATATTATTTCGCCACCATTAGTACCCAAGATAGCAAGGTATGTTAAATTTAAATTACAGTGCAGTGATGCAACAAAATTTTTTTGGATCACTGCATGCTACATTTAAAGAACTTAAAAATATCTATAATTTGATGTGCCGGACATGGTCGTTGCTTAAAAAAATAAAAAATAATAAGGACCAGGGGAGTTCAAAGAGGTGGGCCCTGTATATTTAAACTTAACATACCTTGCTATCTTGGGTACTAATAGTGGCGAAGGAATTAAATTTTCAATGCTGAAACAAATGAAACTTCTTTGAAATATTACAAACCTACATCACTACAATAAAAGTAACATATCAACAAAACAGTTGATGCTCTGTAGGTACCTATCTACTTGATTTTATTTCATGAGGTATGAATGAGTGACTAATCAGTATATTATTAATTTTCAATATAATTCACTACTAACCTGGACAGTGCGTGTGACGAAGTTGGTGACAGTGTTGCCAGGGGAAAAATGGAACAGCATCGATTTTCAATACTTTTAATCCAGATCTTATAATATTATAATCACTTTTTTTAAAGTGTTGTAAACACACGTAGTACCACTTACTGGCATTTTCCATTTTGAGAGCATTCAGCCAACTTTCTCTTCTCTCCAGATTCTCGGGAAATCTGAAAATAAACACATTTTTTAATAACAACCTTTAAAATGGAATTAAAAAAATATCAATTGACTACAGTTTGTGAGCAACTTTAAGAATGAAATTTCCGTTGAAGTTAAATATTTTTGTATAAGTATCTTTTTTTAATAAAATGTGGATTTTTTTTTACTGTTCAAATGGAATCAAATGTTGCTTTTGTTTTTGTAATCATTAATTTTAGTTATTTTTGAGCTTTCATACTTTCGCATTATGCCAGCCTTGATTCGTTTTGTTTACTTACCTGTGAAAAGATAAACAACCCCGTGGTTTTCCTCTTTGACCGCACACTACATATTTATTAGTCAATAAATATATACGAATAAATTTCTTGTAACCAAAAATCGATTACTAATCACAGTACCAAATAAAAAAACTTTAAAATCACTTAAAACACAGATTAAAATGACAGACACAGAACAGATAAAAGATGACAGACGTTCTCTTACAGACCACTATTTGTCAAGACGTTGATAGATCGGACATCGATCGGGTTTCTTCGTGCTGTGTTCATAATTCTGACCAACAGGAATTAAACCAGCGATAATATTTACGTATCACACGTGGGATGTAAATAAATCGGACAACTTTTTATGTTTTGTTACTCATCTTCTAGTATTATTAATCTGAGGTATATATACATTAGATTTATGGGCGTAAAGGCCTATATTTCAAATAATATATTTTGTTAACTATATTTTGTAGATTTCCTGAGGTTTTTTAATTTACTAGCAAAGGTATAATAAAAATTAAATTAGCAAAGTAGTTCAATGGTTCGGTACCTACTAGTAAATACAAGATACCAAAGACATAATCCTCTCACATTAGTTAATTTAAGGTTAAATAAAGTAACCACACACACCTTGACAATTGGTTTCATACAAAGAGAAGTGATTAAGTTTTAATTGTGATTGCCTCATGATACTAATAATTTGATGTGCTAATCCGGCGACCGAATTTCATTCACTACTGCGCATGACGTCAGCGATGAGGATAATTTGGTGCGAAATTTAAATTAGTAAAATTGTGAGGTTGTCATTGTTTTAGTGCCAAATAGTTATCGGTGCTGTTAAGACAACTATTGTATATTTTAAAGATGCAAAATTGTGCTGTAGCTGGTTGTAGAAATTACAATTGGACAACCAAGGGAACTCATATAAGGGTATTTTCATTTTTCTAAAAAACGAGCTTGTGAAACAGTGGATTGTGTATGATATTATTTACAGGTAGATTGAATTTTAATTTTGAATAAGATCGATTATTAAATAAAAAAATAATAATATGCCGATTCGAGCGTATTAATCGATACTTCCGGGTCATAATTGTTCATAATTGGTCATAATTGGAGTGCGTTATTAAATGTTCACATATTTGAACCAACCTCTGATATCAGAAATTATTTCTTCAATAAAAAACAGAAAAACTTATTTCCTATTTTTATTACTAGAGGACTTCCAGCCAAGTATATGAACAATTTGTCCTACGTTTCGTCCGAGTTTTCGGACTTTTTCAAGGTTAAAAGCTAATATAAATTTCCTATTTTAATTTCACTGTATGGGTGGGTTTAATTTTGTTTTTCATCATTTTTTTTTTATTCGATGGGTATGTGATGTACGTGTAGTTCGACGAGTTAGGCAGAGAATGTAGGACAAATTGTTCATATACTTGGCTGGAAGTCCTCTAGTAATAAAAATAGGAAATAAGTTTTTCTGTTTTTTATTGAAGAAATAATTTCTACCTTAACAGCCAACAACTTGTGTAAAATATCATCTCTGATATCAGTTATACTTTGCGGTAGTAAGTTGAAGTTGAAAAAACACAGATTCGGTGGTTGTAAACGGCAGATAGGTTATGTCCTCGACTGATTGTTTAAAACTGGAAAGTGATCTGAGCTGTGTGCTGCCTCGGAAATAATTATTAAATATTTTACTAATAATACATAATGTGGAATTCGAGCAAGAAGACTATTTAGTAATACATATATTTTCCATCCTCCATCAAAGAATAAAAGGTATTTCTTTCCATTCTACAATGCTTGTAGATGTCTGTTTCTAAAAATCTATCTATTCATATTTTTGAAAAAAAAGGTTTCCCAAGGGATAAGGCTATTGTTAGTAACAAAGACATAAAATGAGATATATTTTTAGATAATCTGGATGAATCAATAAATCTTTATTACCTTAATATGAAGTCAATAGAGACTAGTGCATGGGAAGAGAGAATTCAGAAAGAATCAAGAGGGTTGGTAATAGTGGCAGGGACAATAAACACATTATTTTTCTTCCATAAATAGTATCTATTCTTAGGTCTCCAATAGCCTATACTATGCATTTGTTTTATTACTGGGAATGATTTAACTTTGCTCAAGCCGTTGAAAAGAGTGGTGTTTCACCAACAAACAGGTAGGTCGAAAAACTTTAATTAGCATTCTGTTTCAATTTTTTCAAACAAACAACTTTTACAATAAAACTTAAGTAGTTTCTCTTGATTATGATACTAAAATATGGAAAATATTTATAAATAGATTCTGAAATAAATTTTACCAAAAGAAAAGCCAATTTTCATAGCTTCTTCGTGGTTAATAGAGACAATGCTAGTGTGAAAACTTATGCCAAACATGACCCAGAGTTGTTGGAGAATGCAATAAGGGACATAAAGAATGGAATCTTCTAGAGGGTGGCTTAAAGAATATATGGAATTCATCCTTTACAGATTTACAAATCCCTACATCAAAAATCAAAGTGGGTAAACTGTTTTGAAAGAAAAGGTAGAGAAATCCAAAATTAAATGTTTAAATATTGCTGCAGAATGGGGACATACCCTTTGGATATTATGGATCTGAGAGTGATTTAAAAGAATTCGAGAAATGTGTCTTAATAATTAAACTGTTAATGAAAATGTTTTTATATTTTCCTCTTTATATTTTAATAAATAATAAAGAGAGTTGTTTAACATGTTTTTTTTTTCCTACAAATTTCCTCCGGGAATTTATTTATTTTTTAATTTTAAATGCATCTCTATTTGCGTGATAAATAAATTGTCTCTATTGACCCCAATCGGAGGGTCAATAGAGACACAACCAAAAAAAAATAAAAGATACATATTCTCAATTTTTAATCTTTCTAAAAATATGATCATTTATTGTCATTAACAAGATAAGTAATTTACACTATTTGTTATATTATTGTGTGTAATTGTGTTTTCTAAATTCAACACTGATTTTTAAAAATTATCGACCCCATTTTACGGTACCAGGAAAATATATCGTTTTCTGTCAGCATTATGCAAGCAGGAAGAAGTTGCAAATCTTCAATTTTCCTCACTACAGCACAATTTCCTGTGAAAATCACAGCTAAAACGGCTAAAAGATTTATTCTGATAAATGTAAATAACATAATTATGAGGTTATATTCGCAAGCAAGTTCAGTTGAAATATTTTGATATTTGTACAACACATATAAAATAAAAATGTATCTATTAAATTTCCTATATTATTTTAAATTATTATTAATTAAGTGTAGAACGTTTCCAAGCGATTACGAAACTTCGATGTTTTCTCACTACTGACGTCACGTTTAAGATCGAAAGCAACGCCTCCAAGCGCATTGGCATATCAGTGTATTTGTATCATGGATTGCCTACTAGTAAAAGATTTTTAACAAATAAATGGAAATCATTCCTGAGGCCGTCGCGTATATCATTCGTAGACCGGTTTCTGATTATTGCCTTTGTCAGTGCGAAGTAGGTACACACAACGTCAACAAGGAAGATACCAGAATCATATTCATAAGTCTCTATGTGATAGTAGAGTACTAACGAGTTAATGGTAACGCCATCCACCAGTGTTAATCGTAATGTAATAAATTGGAGAAGGAGAAGAATATAACTTCGGTATCTTGTATTTAGATATTACTTTTAGGGCAGATTCCTCCATCTCTTATTAAATTTATTCGGTGGATAGTTTCTTTGGATACAATTTTATCAATAATTGTTTCCATGGAACTAATAAATAAAATATATTTAACAGAAGATGGAAAGATCAGCTCTTATCATTTATTATTATTTGTAAATTAATCTCATCTTTCTATTGGAATACTTTGGTGTTTTAAGTTTAATTATACTTCTCTGTGCAATTTTCCAATTTGTCACACTGAGATTGACACTGGTAGATGGAGTTACCATTAACTCGTTAGTTGTCTACCGTCACATAGAGACTTATGATTCTGAAATCCTCCTTGTTGACGTTGCGTGTACCTCTTCGCAGTGGCAAAGGCAATAGCCAGAAACCTGTCTGCAAACTGTATATGCCACGGCCTCAAGAAGCGTTTCCATTTATTTAGTAAAAATTTTTTACTAGTGGGCAATCGCAATTAAAGCCTAATCACTTCTCTTTGTATGATACTGAATAAGCTTATGCTTTTTAGCGGGTGCGTCTATAACTGATTTATCGTGGACTGTTTTTCCAATGAATTTCCCAAAAATAAAGGTATGTCGAAACTTAACCGACTTGCAGGGATGATGGTGATATCTCCAAATCGGCAACATGATTAAGGATAGGGGAAAAAAGGAAATTCTCGACACTTTAAATTATTCCTAAATTTGCAACGTCTTAATAAAAGACTCTGATATTATTAATTGTAATTCACTTCGAGATTTAACACGAAAATCAAATGCGTATAATTTTACTTGCAGAACCAGGTGGCGTTCATACAATTACTACTATTCAACTTAACTGTCTCTGCGCTCGTGCCAGCTGATTCCTCGAACCTTTTTTTTTACTAGTTTTTACGAATTCTGTGTGTGTGTGGAAGGAAGATCGGCTACGGAAAGGGTTTCCCAGCCACAGAAATATTGAGTGATTCTGATTATAAATATTTTTTAATTACCTTTATTATATTTTAATGTTATTTGTCCTAACAAATCGGATAATTAGATTGAAAATTTGTTTATTATTTTGACTAAGCAGACTTACCATATTAATGGGTAAATGTACTTTTAATTTTATTAGGTCAGTCAGAAGTTGTTCTGTCTGTGCGGTATGCTTTGTGCACGAAAAAAATATATGATTAAGGTCACCGTATGAAGAATTATCACACGGACATGCTGTGTGTTCTGAACACTTATTTTGCATAGATGAGCAGGGAAAGTGCCGTGGTTCAATTTCAAGCGTGAAATTATGAATAGTATGATTTGGGAACATATTCTTCTATGGGATACTTTTCGTGAGATTTGGATGTATAGGACTATAAGGGTTTTTTGTTGACTTGACATAGTCCGTCCACACGCATTCCCAGTCTTTTCTTATTTTTTCTTTGAGTTTCCCAATTATATTATTTTTGTCAGTAATTGGATGGATGCTAGGTAATTTTATTGCTTCTTTTGCGAGAGTGTCCACGGTTTCGTTGCCTTATATCCCTGTATGTCCCTTTGCCCAAATAAATTTTATATGCGTTCCCTTGTTAAAAAGTCCGACAGATTTCTGTTTTAGTTTTAAAATCCTCAGATCTACCTTTGCCTTGCTTTTATAATTAAAATTGTCAAGAGATTGAAGTACTGATTTGGAATCACTTAAAATTATACACTTATTAATGGCACCTCTATCTATCCAGTCCAGGGCACACTCTATGGCATACGCTTCGGTTTTACGAATTACTAATTTTTAAATTTAAGGTCTCTTTACAGTACTAAGTTAAAGGCGCGTAACCAAATAAAAATTGTATAAATCATCAAGAAGTGTGTGTGGCTACTTTATTTAATCATCAATTAAATAAAGTCAGAGGATTATGACTTTGGTATCTTGTATTTAGGTATTTCTTTTTGTATTTATTACTGTTTGTAATTTAATTAAGAAAAAATTAATATGGCGAAAAAAGACAAATTATCGATTTATTACTTTATTG
Organism: Rhamnusium bicolor; assembly: GCA_029963845.1. Taxonomy (NCBI): domain Eukaryota; kingdom Metazoa; phylum Arthropoda; class Insecta; order Coleoptera; family Cerambycidae; genus Rhamnusium; species Rhamnusium bicolor. Next base: position 538,751 of record JANEYF010005420.1, on the reverse strand, counting down.
TATTAGCCAAAATGGTTTTCACCCAGTCAAATATTATATTGCTTTGTCAATATTTTATACATGAAATAATTATTTTAAGTACCTACATTTTAATTTGAAAACCACTTGCAGAGCTGCATTTTTGTTTTGATTTGATTGTTATTTATAACTAACCATTAAAAAAATGTACATAATTTTATAGGTAATATAAACATAATACCCAGCGTAAAATAACTACGTGAAATAAATAAAATAGATGAGTTAGATAATACCCATAAACATATATACATAAATTAAAAATTAAATTGGCAAGAGGTATCCAGGTTTCGAAACCATGCATGTGCTTTAGAACGTGTATTGTTTATTTATGTTTTAGTAATAAACGGTAAAAAATTCTAAAGCAATTTCAGATTTCCTATCGCGTATTTATGTACGTGCTAGTTTAATTAATGGTAAACATTAATTATGAACAAACTTCTTCTTAGGGGCCTTATCCTGCCAGGTTTATAAAATACTTAACGTGAATTAAACTGGACTCTAATAATAAATTTATTCGAGATATGCACATTGGGACTGTCGATTCCTTAAAAAGGAGTGGCCAGTGAGAGTGATCTGGTCTTGAGAACGGTAGGTTGGATGTCTGCTTCCCACATGTCTTTGAAGAACTTACTTATAACAGCAGAGCACGATATAGGATATTATTTTATTTAAATTACATTGGTACTGAATTGATAGACATGTTGATTTGAAATGCATGGTAGAAAATATAGGTAGTATACGGAAAAAAAGTGTTGTATGGATAAATTACGGATACAAATAGGGACAACAACAAATCGTACTAAATTTCAAGAATAAATTGTAAATTTAAACTACAAATTATTAGGTTATTTGCACATAAACTTGCAAAAGAAAGAGTGACTGACTCAATTTCTATGTTCAAATTTGTATTACAAAGTATGGTTATAAGAAGTATTGTAGATTAAGCTAATTACTAACAACTAACACTTGTAACTATTTTATGTTTGGCGCATGTTCAGGTTTTTCCTGACTATTCCACTACAATATTGTAATATATAATGTGAACTTTTGTGACAACATTTTCTACATAAATCAGTGAAAAATTAAGTTATAACCATTACGTACAATAGTAGAATATTTAGCATATCATAAATGGTAAACTAGAGTAGATAAGCAAAGAGAGTTCTGGACCGGAAGTGAGCTCGATGTGAGCTCGATGGCATGTGTTCATCGAGAGCATCCAAGAGGTTGTTGACGAGCTTATCGTCATTGTCGTCGCTGAAGAAGTCTTCAGCGTTGAAGCGCTTATGGTCATTGTCGTCGGTGAAGAAGTCTCCTGTCTAGTGGTTGTTGTATGACGTCACACTCTGTGAAAAAAACATGGCCGCTGTGGATTAGAGAAAAAACATGCGCAGTGGGGCTTGTCATATGAGAAAAAACCATGATTGCCGGGGCTTAGAGAAAAAACATGGCCGCCGGAGATTAGAGAAAAAAACATGCGCAGTGGGGATTGGTATATGAGAAAAAAACATGACCGTCGGGGCTTAGAGAAAAAAACATGGCCGCCGGGGCTTAGATAAAAAATGTGCGTCGTAGTGGGGGGATTTTCTGTTTTTCGCTTATAACTCGAGACCCGTTGAAGATAGCTAAAATTTGAAAGATGTTTTGATTCGATGTTACATATGGGCTATCACGTAGTATGGGTGGCAACACTGGATGTAGTGCCCTTCTGGTTGTGAAATTTTTGTCTGAAGCCGGGATGACTCGGCAGTTTTATACTTGAACAAATAATAATTTATATTAATGTACAGCAGAGCAGCGGATGTGTGATAAGAAAAGCGCAAAGTGCGATATGATGCTATTTGTGTAGAGGTCAACTAATTGAAATTTTTATCATTGGCATTGATTAAGATGGATTTATTAGAACTGACAGAAACATGCATAAACAAAAACAAAATCAATAAGCTTGATATTATTTATTCATCTACTATATTGTATTTAATAACATATTCTGGAGGTAAAAATGATACAATATTTAGTAAAAAAGTCTTCATATCGATAGCAATCATTCCTCTGCAAAATTTCTGAATACTGATATCACCATCGAGAAACTTGCGACACAACGTCAAGGCTCTATTATACCGTCGCACTTGTTTTCTACATTCAGCATTACGAGTTTCATCATCTTGAATGGATTGCATATCATAAATATTGTCATGTTGCTCGCTATATATTAACGCTGAAATTTTATCACATATCCGTTCGACGGCACTTTGTAAGTCTTCAGCTTGCAAATTTTAGCTAGCTTCAACGGGTCTCGAGTTATAAGCGAAAAACAGAAAATCCCCCCACTACTACGCACATTTTTTATCTAAGCCCCGGCGGCCATGTTTTCTTCTCTAAGCCCCGACGATCATGTTTTTTTTCTCATATACCAATCCCCACTGCGCATGTTTTTTTCTCTAATCCCCGGCGGCCATGTTTTTTTCTCTAAGCCCCCGGCGATCATGTTTTTTTCTCATATGACAAGCCCCACTGCGCATGTTTTTTCTCTAATCCCCAACGGCCATGTTTTTTTCACAGAGTGTGATGTCATACAACAACCACCAGACAGGAGACTTCTTCACCGACGACAATGACCGTAAGCGCTTCAACGCTGAAGACTTCTTCAGCGACGACAATGACCATAAGCTCGTCAACAACCTCTTGGACGCTCTCGATGAACACATGCCATCGAGCTCACATCGAGCTCATTTCCGGTCCAGAACTCTCTTTGCTTATCTACTAACTAGGTGTTCTTTGACTACGAGGAAGTCATCGGATAAGTACAATCAAGTACTGCCACCCTACATTTAACAAAGAGGGTATTGGTATGTCGCGTATTGCGATTTGGTCCCTTTTTAATTATACCCAATACTCGTTGAAGTTCTTGTGGATTAAAACCACAGGTGATACAACGCGACATCTCTTGATGAAAATATTGCAGTTCAGAAAAAATCTGTTTACATCTCAACGTTGTTATTAGGTTTGTTTGTAGAACAGTTTTCAACCGTTTGAAGCATGCGCTTATTGTTGTAGAGATGTGCTTGTTCAATCAGAAAGTTTGTTATTGCAGAGCTCTCGTAAAAATCAGAGTCAGAAAACTATCATAAATCGTCTCTACGAACAAACCTATTATTTAACGGAATCAATTCTTTTTACATGAACCACACTTAACGAAACGAAAATTTCTTCCTCAATTTTTGCCGTTAAAAAAAGTTAAAAATAAAAATTCTCTGTGATGTTATGCAATATTACATTTTACCTCAAAATGACTCAATTAGTTCAAACAACGCCCAACTCTTTAAGACTAAGATAAAAAATCACCTATGGTTAGTTATGATTATAGAAATCACCACTCATAGCACTCACATGATAAATGTAACAAAATCACAGGGTTGAGTGTTAGGTTTTGTGGACTCGACTCGACTTCATTTTGGAATGAAATGAAATAATATGTATGTAATTGCATAACGCAAAAGCAACTACCTGATGGTAAATAAATCTGATGGTGACTTATTGAATGCATCATTAAATTAAAACTATTACTACAATTTGGAGCAGATTTTGCTGTCTATTATTTCACAATGTCACCCAATTTGTAGCGGAATCTTCCATTAATATTCTTTTTAAAATCCTTACAATATGTAGGTAATTTGTATGATGTTTGTTTGAGTTCAACAAAGACTGCGTAATAATTTTCTGTTCATTCTGGTTGGTTACTTACTTTGACGTAAATGGTTACTTTTACCATCCCAAGAGAACAAACAGCAAAAATATTTGGTGTTTATAACTACAATAATTTTACTGCAAATATGTATAGTCCGTTCATATGTATTATGTGACAATGAATTACAAGCTTTGACGAAAACAACTACAATTCTCATAAAACAATGTTGTCGTAAAATAATTAAAGTATTTTCTTTCCGTGTAGATAGACATTTGTGTTGTTTCAAGTAATGATCAAAATATCTTCCCGAAGGAGAGGTTACTGATTTATAGTAATTGAAATTGTTTTTCAAATAGTCGCATGGTAATTTATAACAAAGGCGAACTAAATCCTTTCATGTAAAGATAGGAATAATAGAAGGGGGGGAGTAAAGGATATTATTACATAAAATCCTCCTGAAGATCTTTGTAATGCTGATAATATCAACAACTATTTTATGGGTTCCATACCAAATTTAAAATCGAACGATCGACATAATGATCAATTTTTGGAAACAAAATTTATAGATGACACCTTATATTCATTTTCAAACCTATTACTGTTAAAAAAAATTAAGATATCATAAATAAACAAAAAGCTCACACCTTAGGCCCGGATTGAATATAAGCTAAAATGTTACAGACTGTGTTACAGTGGATATCGGCCGCACTAACACATTTTATTGATATGTCATTAGAACTAGGTGAATTACCTCCACATTGAAAAATAACATGTACCTATTAAAACAATACTCAAGAAAAAAATCCTGAACAATTTAAATATCTGCCCCCTATTAGCTTTCGATATCTCTTAAAATCATAGAATCAGCTATATATGAACAACTTTCTCAATATGTCCTTATAAGCTCAATAATTTCTACTAATCAGTCTGGATTCCGAAATCGTCACAGCACCTCTTCACTACTAAGTAATATAACTGATGAAATTTTGCGAGCCATTGACAACACTCAAATCACCTCTTTGACATTACTTGATATGGGCAAAGCCTTTGATTCTTTAGATATTAATTGCTTAATTGCAAAATTAAGTTATTATGAAGTATTAAGTATTACGAAGTATGTTCCTGCCATTACGTTTTTTATGCACGAGAACACTAAATTTTAATGTGAGTATTTGTTTATAATTTTTATATATCACTAACCTATAACTAATTCTAAATAATAATTGAAGTGCCTAAAATAAGTACATGTTTCCTACAATCTGTTATAGGATTGGATTAGAATTTATCACCCATATAGTTGTAGAATAACTTACAGTCAATTTATTTATATCTTAGAGTGCCCTGAGGATGGTAATAAATTACACTGAAACGTCGTCAAGTTAATACACTAGTGTTTTAATTACATTGGATCTAATAACCCAAAAATTTGTACTTAGTATTATGATATATTTGGAAGTACTTTTTCTTGGTTTCAAAACTATCGCCATGGCGAACAACAGTTTACTAGTGCGGATACAGGAAACTCGATACAAACATCACAATATAGATCAGTTGAAACTGGTGTTACACAAGGATTTATTTTGCGACCACTTCTCTTTAATATATTTATGGCAGAGATATCGAGACTTCAGCTACATCAAAACTATACATCTATACTGATGAAATTCAGCTGATATATAGTTTTTCTCCTCCAGAATTTCAAATTGCTGAACTTCACATAAATAATGATTCAAGTCTTATATATGAATGGACAATCCAAAATACTTCTAAATTAAATGCTCACTAAAGTCAAAATATTGGTTATGGAACTCCTCAGTAGTTATTGAATCTTGGCGAACTTAATATATTTAAATAATTAAGTCATTGCATCAGCCAATAGCGTCAAAAATCTTGGTGTCCATTTTGATTTTTTACTAAGCTTTAAATTACGTAAATACTATTTTCAAAAAATATTTTTATTGTTTAAAACAGTTACATTAATTTAAAAAATATCTTGACATAAATACTAAAATATTACTTTCTGGAACTATGGCACCATCGCACTTAAACTATGCAGACATTGTATACGATCCCTCTCTTTCACAGTATGTCAAATTTCGAATACAAAAATTTGAAAACTGCTGTGTACGATATTTTACAACTGTACCCCAATATGGTCATATTATTCCACACTTATGTGCCCTTAGTTTATTGAATATGTGTGAAAGGAGATATACAATGCGTCGGACCTCGATATCTCGAGTTCTACGATAGCTAGACCGACGCACTATTGTCCCACCCTGTATACACATTTTGGGATTTGTTTTAACCGTTTTGAGCACAAGAAAACTAAATTATTTGTTTAATAAAATACAAAGGCGCACTGTAATTCACAATAGAGATCTTAAACAAATTGAAAATAAAGTTTGTGTTCCCTCTTACAAAAATTTATCTTTTCGATCATTCTTTTCAGTCATAGCTGCATATATTATTAATAATTTGCCAATCCAATATCACAGCATGTCTATGTCAACGGTTAAATCTAAATTAAATGAAGACATAATTTTATCTAGATTAGAAAATTTTAATGTACTTCAAAAGTTTTCTTAACCGTGTTTCAAGTCACCAAACTAACTCCCAGAAAATCCTAGGATATTGTTGTTGGTACTAATATTCTAAATTAAAAATTTTCTATTTGTTTTCATTTTATGCTGATATATTATAAATGTATATTTTCCTACATGGGAAGTGTTGTAACACCGTTGATATACTTCTTTTTGGAAAAAATTTCATGTATGTATTTATATTGCTTGTTTTTTTTAATAAGCGTATTGTATTGTATTGTGTTATATAAATAAATAGTGGTCCTGAACTCAAAAAAAAAATGCAATAGAATGATGTTTTCGGTTCTTATGATGAAAAAAATTTTGAATAACACGTCTAAAAATCGCACTAGATGTAGTCTACACACAAGCCTCCATCTTGTAAAATAATGGTAGAGACTGAAAAGAGAAAATTCCCATGCAACGAGAGTAGCAGACAAACATTAAAATGGGTATGTTATGGAAAAAAAACGAAATTCTGTAATGTACAACATTGCCCCAATTTGTCCAGAACAGTGTTTGTTAAGTTTTATAAAAAGTCACTGGAAAAAAAAATTGCAAAATATACACTTATGTAAATGTGAAAATTATGGTATTATTAATGAGGACACAATGCTACAGGTTCATATTTTTAAACAAGTTGGCGTTTTATAGCAACTATACATTGTTTTGTAATTGTACATAATTTTGTAATTTTTAAGTTTTGTAATACAGTTCTTCTATATACTTGTAATCCTATAAATAAGCTTGAAGTAGGTGGAAATCTTTGATGTGACGATAACACTGAAGTGGTTTTCCACAATGCACTATACGGGCTGTAACAAGTTCGTCTCTCACTACAGAGATCTTGGAAACGGTAAGAGATACAGCAGCGGATAAATTGGGGCAAAGTTGCAGAATTTGGCGATCAGCAATATGCCGTTGAGAAATAGAAAGTATCTCTTGCTGTTCTTGAGATGTTTAAAAAAAAAACGAAATTTTTAATATTCGGTTTTATTTTACCCTGGCGTTATTTGAAGAAATATCTAAAAACTAGAAACACTTTTTCTTTGGCGTTTCTTATCATTTACAATTTAATGCAAAAAGTTTTTTTATAAGACGTTTCGTCTTTTCGTAACTATCATTAAGTACATTATTTTAAATACGAACCTGTATCTTTAATTGCATTTTTTGTAGCATTTGAACCTCAGACTTCATTGATGTATTAAACTTTTATGTTGCTAAACGTTTCGTAGTTGTAAACCATCATCAAGGAAAAAAATCACATCTTTTTTCAAATTAACGTTTCTATATTATTTTTTATAATTAATAATTAATAACGACGACACTATAAAAATTAAATTACAAGTCGGAACACAAGCAACGGCACAATAAATAAATTTTAACAAAGAACAACAATTATAATTATTTTCCATAATTAATTAATAACCATGAAACAATAAAAATTAAATTACAAGTCGGAACACAAGTAAATACACAATTATAAACTTTACACCCGAACAATTTAAACTTTAAAACTTCATACCTACAACTTACAAACATTGTAAAAAAATTGTATTTAACTGATCGACTGCCAGTACGCCAAGGAATCGTGTTATGGTTAAAATTTTATATTTATTGTGTAAATTTAATTCATAACGCAATTTAAATGTGCAAACTACCATACAATCTGGGGAAAAAGCAGAAAAGTCTCTGGACTTTGTTGGTCTTTCCCCTGTAACGTTAAATATATGCAAGGGAAATGAAACGAATTTTAAAGAAAATGTGCAAAAGTGAAATACATTTTGCAATAATAATAAAAATAAAAAATATGTATAATCATAAATATTTTTCCTTTCATTAGGTCAAAAAATTGTTAGTGTGTCACCTGTATGGGCATTCTTTAATCGTAAATTCTGAGCTACTCTTTTAGTTTTTCCCCTGACTGATACGGTCAGGATAGGTTCCATCATGATCTAAAAGATGGCACATAAATCACAAAATCGAACAAAATGGACTTTTCTTGTTTTTCCCCTGTACCCTTCAATTAATAACAATGAAACTATAAAAATTAAATAACAGGTCGGAACACAAGTAAAGGCACAATAATTAAATTTTAACAAAGAATAACAACAATAATGATAAATAACTTAACTAACAAAAAATGTGATTTTTTCCTTGATGATGGTTTACAGCTATGAAATGTTTAGCAACTTAAAAGTTTAATACATCAATGAGGTCTGTAGTTTAAATGCTATAAAAATGTGCATAAAAAATAGAAGTCCATATTTAAAATAACGTAATTGATGATGGTCGCGAAAAGACGAAACGTCTTATAAGAGAACTAAATTGTGAAGGGTAAAAAAACGCATATGAAAAACGAAAACTCAAAATTTTACTTACATTGAAAAATCTCAAGAACAGCAAGATATATTTTCGACTTCTCAACGGCATATTCCTGATCGCCAAATTCTGCAACTTTGCCTCAATTTAACCAAAGCTGTATCTCTTGCTGCTTCCGAGATCCTTGTAGTGAGAAACGAATTTGTTACAGCCTGTATACTGCACTCGACGTGCGTTTCACCAACCAAGTTGGCATCATTTGGATATGACTAAAACTAACCTTATGCCAACAATGTATCCTATTTATACCTAAACTATTGTTACGATTCGGTGAACCGTAATTGATTAACCAACAGAGCGGACGATATGTAATTGGCCTTCTGTCACTATTCATACTACTCTTACACTTTGTAATTTTCAAGCTTTTAAATGCATCCAGTTGTCTATAATTTGTTACATTCCTAATTAATTTAAATTACTACTAGTTGTTCTTAAACGATGTTACGCAACACTACACTATCTATTCTATCATATTTTATTTGAGCCATATGCTCCTTGAATCTAATTTGAATTGATCATCTAGTTTGTCCAACATAGTTTTGATTACAGTCCTTACAGCTAATTTTGTAAATCCCAGACTTTCGTTTATTTCCATTTTGTCTTTTGGATTGCCTAAAAGTTGTTGTAGTTTATTTTTCGATGAATAAACTACTGTCATACCTATATATTTAAAAATATTACCAATACCACCGGTGAATCGAGGATTGTATGGAATCGATACAAATTTCGGATTTTCTCTTTCATTTTAAAAGGTCGAGGAATTTCAAAATGTCTGTTTAAATTTACGTGACCTAATTATTTTATCAACTAAACTTACAGAAAATCCATTACTCACAGCTATGTGAGTAATGGAATCCATTACTCATATCTTAATAAATACCTTTTCTTTTTCAATCCTCTCCTTATTGAGGGGGAAGATTAATAGGCGATGAACTAGAAAATTAAAATTCGCCATTTTGTGTCGAGCGTGATTATGAGAGTCCTTAAGGATATATCTTAAAGTACTGGTATTTTCTGTATATGTCAAATTCCAACTTAATTTCACTATTTTTAATTATTAATACATCTGAAAGTGGCAGTTGTCCACAATTTTCAATTTCGTAGGTGAATTTAACTGACGCGAAACGATTATTTAATTTAAAAACAAAGTTGTTAATATCACCGACTTTTGTATCAAACATTGCAAAAATATCATACATATACCTAAGCCAAACTCTGGGGGAATACTCGAATTTTTCTTTTGCTTTTGTTTCAAATTTGTTCATGAAGAGACTGGCAATAAATGGTAACAAAAAGTTACCCACTATTATCCCATCATGTTGTTCGAAGAAATTATCATTGAATCGAAAGCAATTTTATTTCATGCAAAGTTCATTGAAATGAATGTATTTTTTACTACTACAATAACTGAGATTGTCTATTCCAGTAAATAAATCTTCAAGGCAGTCCAAGGTCTGTGGTATCAGAACATTTGGAAACAATGAGCAAACATCAAAGGAGATCAAAATTTCGCCTTCTTGCAACTGGATATTAATAAAGAAATCATTGAAATTAGTCATTGAGAAACTAGGTGACGCATTGGGTAAACTTTCGAACTCCTCTGTTAATCATTTTGATAGGTGCTAATTCGGCTGTCTAATTGCTGAAACAATAGGATGCAATAGGCTTTGCTGGTTTATGCATCTTAGGCAAGCAGTAAAATCTAGGTACACTTGGATTTGATACATGTAACCTCCTATTTAATGCTGAAGTAATAAGATTTTTTACAGGATTTAAATACAGTAATCATTTTTGGTAATGGACTTCTAGAAAGACCATTACTAATCAGGTGTTCTACCTTTTCATAATAGTCGTTTTTATCTGAAATGCAACCTTATTACCATTATCAGCTTTCAAGTAAAAACAATCTCTTTCATGCAACCGTTTTATAATTTTTCTAACCTTGGTGAATGTTGACTTTCCATTTATTTTAGTGACAATATTTGTCGAGATCTGATTCCTACAAGCTTCTCTGATAAATTCTTTAGAGGAATTGGAAGGTATTGAGTTGAACACTTGCATCAATCTCATCTAGAATGCCTCCAGAGAGAGGTAATGCAAAATTGAATCCCTTGTTAAAAAGATCAATTTCTTCTTTATCAACCAACTGTGAGGACTGATTTTCTACAATGCTGAGAACTTTCAGAGGAACATTTTCTTTTGACGTAATACGGATTAATCTTTTGAGTTTTTTATTTTGTGATGACGTTTTCTTAATAAATTTGGTGTTAATTGATAAAAACATGTTCCTCTGAAAATCACACCATTGTTCATGTTCTAAATTATTTAACTTATAGGTAAGCTTTTGTAAAGTAAAAAACAATAAGGACTAAAAAAATACCTCAAATGTTTTTTTGGGAAATAATTTGTCTTTATGAAGAATAGCAAAATTAGAAACTTTCACAGAGAAAGCGCCGTTTGCGGATTTAAAAGTCTCTGGTTAATCCTTGAGATCTCAAATAGAGCAGTTTTAATGACTGCCATGTTTCAACAAATGATCTAAATATAAAAAAATTTCCATAAAAGGTCCGCTGTAATAATCGTCGTCTAATTAGGCTGTATACAACAAACATTGGGAGTGTCGTCTCTATAAAGTCTTTCTCATCTGTGGGTTAAAATTTGAACTAAGAAAAATAAAAATTAAATTTAATAATTAATAGGAGATCCAGAAAAGGGTTGTGTGATAGTTTCTTATCTTCAGATCTTTGGGAACATAGTTTTTTTCAGATTAGAGTTTAACAAATACAAACATATTTCTTAAATTATCTTAAAGAAAAAAATACTAGTCTCAAATTTTTATAGGTAACTAGAACCAAGATTTATATCATTAGGAAATGTATTTTAAAACTTAAAAATTTTTACGATTTTGCATTTTTTTTTATTAATATAGTTTTTATGATTAGACCTTTCAAATAGTGTATAATTAAAAAAAATGTAGAAGACATAAAGATCTAAAACATTTTAAGAATAATTATTTAAATATTATTTACCGGTTCAGGGAACCGAAACAGAAAATATACCACCGAAAGTTTTAGACTTTGTGAGCCGTGGAACTGCAACTGTATCACGTATTTGGTGATCCTTTTTATATTTCGCAGTGGTTTGATATTTGAACTATCGCATAGGAACGGATTTCTTTTCTGGTATACAGATTGGTCAAAGATGGAGGAAGGATAGGGGGTAGGAGTATATTGGCCTAGATGTAGGTTTACAAAAACTTATCTTGCAGGTAGAAATTCACGCCATAGGAAACTACACTCGAGAATGCATTAAAAAACGGCACACGAAGAGCAAGAATCTGTAGAAAAATTTCAGAATCACGTCTCTATATTATGAAAGCAGAGTACTAATGAGTTGAAGTCTACTCGATTCTAAAATTTCTCTTGATGTCGTTGTGTACATTATCTACTTCGTACTGATGAGGGCAAAACCCAGAAATTGGTCTGTGAATGGTATATACAACGTCCGCAAGAGGAATTTCCATTTATGTGGTAAAAATATTTGGGCAATTACAATTGCAAGCTTAATCACGTCTTTTAGTATAATACAAATTTATAAATCATTAGGAAGTGTGTACTGGCAAATTTATTTAATATTTAATTAAACAAATTGAGAGGATTTCGACATTGGTACTTATTTGGGTATTTTTTCTATTATTTATTACTATTTTGCAAATTAACTTTTACCTTCTCTGTTGGAATACTTTGGTATTATAATTATTATTATACTTTTATAAGTAAAAATACGTATTTCAAATAATTTGGTTAAAGTTGATAACTAGGTACCTGTTTTTGTGACTATAATTAGCAGTTAGGTACCATAAATAATTACAGAGTAATGAAAAGCATTTAAAATTCATTAAAAAAAATCAATAACGAGCTGACTACAAATTATTTAAGGTCGATTTACCTTTACAATATAATAGCCATTGATCAACCTTGCTTTATGGAGATGCTGTCAACCATAAAAATTCTTGCTTGTACAACCCAATGTTACTGATAAATTTGATGAGAATTATACAATAATTTCAAGTCTTCATATATGTATACTAATATTGAAATGTTATATACTAATCCACTAATATAAAACTAAAACAGTTATGCAATATATAGAGTAATTAAAATAGGTACAATATTTTTAATACAATTTACTAGTGGGGAAAATGTTCCGAAGAAAATTCAACGACACATTTTCCCTAATATTGAGTTTGAATTGATAACATTACATTTATTTATTAAACTGATAGTGACAAGAATTTAATAATTTATCAATTTAGATGATGGTTCGCAGCTATAATCATTCTTGAAAGTTTCTGAAAAAAAGAAATACATATTGACATCATATGAAAGAAAAACTTTTCCTTTCAAGGTAAAATTATTTTATAAATTCAGAGAATCCAGTTTTGGCTAAAGGAAAAACTTTCATAAAATTATGAATAATGTTATTTATTTTAACTAGATATCGGGAGGCAGCGATAAATTCCAGAGACGACATTTACGTAGATATAATATTAGTAAACACGTAATAAAACGTTCCCAAACAATATGAAATGATAAAATATTCTTATGCACTATGCAATAAATCTATTTTCTTTATAAACATGGGAACAAAAATAAAGATTTTTATCTGATAATTGCACGGATTGCAGCTATAAAAAACAATTACCTACTGACCAACCCAGGGGCGTTATTGCCGACTGTCCAGTAGCAATTCATAGATTGATATAGGTGAGTCGCGTGTCTGCCACGTTTACGCCCACTGCCCCATGTTGAGAGTCAATACACCGAGGTCAATGGAATGCACTCTAAATACGTATTATTTATAAAATATCTATGAAAATAACACGTAGACACGTAAATAGTGCGATGTTAACAGCGGAGGTTACATTTATTAAAATAACTCGTTAAATTAATTCCTTCAGAGAATAAAGGGAACTTGTGGATTTAGGGATTTCCTGGAATTGCAATTTAACGGCACAGAATTATATTGCACAAGATGTAATAAAGTGCTTTGGGGCAACATCAAAGTAAACATTAAAAGACACAATTCCTCAGACAGTCGTAAAAAAGTGTGTGAGTGCAAATATTACTGATCGAGAATGCATTAAAAAACGGCACACGAAGAGCAAGAATCTGTAGAAAAATTTCAGAATCACGTCTCTATATTATGAAAGCAGAGTACTAATGAGTTGAAGTCTACTCGATTCTAAAATTTCTCTTGATGTCGTTGTGTACATTATCTACTTCGTACTGATGAGGGCAAAACCCAGAAATTGGTCTGTGAATGGTATATACAACGTCCGCAAGAGGAATTTCCATTTATGTGGTAAAAATATTTGGGCAATTACAATTGCAAGCTTAATCACGTCTTTTAGTATAATACAAATTTATAAATCATTAGGAAGTGTGTACTGGCAAATTTATTTAATATTTAATTAAACAAATTGAGAGGATTTCGACATTGGTACTTATTTGGGTATTTTTTCTATTATTTATTACTATTTTGCAAATTAACTTTTACCTTCTCTGTTGGAATACTTTGGTATTATAATTATTATTATACTTTTATAAGTAAAAATACGTATTTCAAATAATTTGGTTAAAGTTGATAACTAGGTACCTGTTTTTGTGACTATAATTAGCAGTTAGGTACCATAAATAATTACAGAGTAATGAAAAGCATTTAAAATTCATTAAAAAAAATCAATAACGAGCTGACTACAAATTATTTAAGGTCGATTTACCTTTACAATATAATAGCCATTGATCAACCTTGCTTTATGGAGATGCTGTCAACCATAAAAATTCTTGCTTGTACAACCCAATGTTACTGATAAATTTGATGAGAATTATACAATAATTTCAAGTCTTCATATATGTATACTAATATTGAAATGTTATATACTAATCCACTAATATAAAACTAAAACAGTTATGCAATATATAGAGTAATTAAAATAGGTACAATATTTTTAATACAATTTACTAGTGGGGAAAATGTTCCGAAGAAAATTCAACGACACATTTTCCCTAATATTGAGTTTGAATTGATAACATTACATTTATTTATTAAACTGATAGTGACAAGAATTTAATAATTTATCAATTTAGATGATGGTTCGCAGCTATAATCATTCTTGAAAGTTTCTGAAAAAAAGAAATACATATTGACATCATATGAAAGAAAAACTTTTCCTTTCAAGGTAAAATTATTTTATAAATTCAGAGAATCCAGTTTTGGCTAAAGGAAAAACTTTCATAAAATTATGAATAATGTTATTTATTTTAACTAGATATCGGGAGGCAGCGATAAATTCCAGAGACGACATTTACGTAGATATAATATTAGTAAACACGTAATAAAACGTTCCCAAACAATATGAAATGATAAAATATTCTTATGCACTATGCAATAAATCTATTTTCTTTATAAACATGGGAACAAAAATAAAGATTTTTATCTGATAATTGCACGGATTGCAGCTATAAAAAACAATTACCTACTGACCAACCCAGGGGCGTTATTGCCGACTGTCCAGTAGCAATTCATAGATTGATATAGGTGAGTCGCGTGTCTGCCACGTTTACGCCCACTGCCCCATGTTGAGAGTCAATACACCGAGGTCAATGGAATGCACTCTAAATACGTATTATTTATAAAATATCTATGAAAATAACACGTAGACACGTAAATAGTGCGATGTTAACAGCGGAGGTTACATTTATTAAAATAACTCGTTAAATTAATTCCTTCAGAGAATAAAGGGAACTTGTGGATTTAGGGATTTCCTGGAATTGCAATTTAACGGCACAGAATTATATTGCACAAGATGTAATAAAGTGCTTTGGGGCAACATCAAAGTAAACATTAAAAGACACAATTCCTCAGACAGTCGTAAAAAGTGTGTGAGTGCAAATATTACTGATAGCGTAATGAAATCGCGGTTTATTCGAAGGACCAGTCAACCCAGTGAACCGACAAACATTTCACTAATGGTAATTTGGAAATAAATAGTAAAGTACTTTAATATAGTTGGGGCCGGCGCGGCGTCTCCAGAAAATTCCTCTTCTATTTGGGCCCAACACATTTGAAGAATCTGACAGCTTCGAGGTTTATTTGAAGGTCTGTTTTCCGGTCTGGGTATGAATTAAATGGAAATTATGCACAATAGTTTTGTTACAAGTTATATTTTATGTATATTGTTGTCACGGATATACAAAATGTTTCTTAGAGCAAACTGCGTTTTCTGAAAATAGGCAAACAAATTCTTAGATTTAAACTCTCTTCACTTAAACTTTGCAGTGTTGGTTTGGACATAAGTGAGTGAAACGTCCAACTACGACCGTGCTTGTGAATTAAAATAAACATGAAAATGAACCGCTATAGGAATTTTGCACTTGTGTATATCTGCCTACCGTCTGCACCAAGAATCAGTGCGCATTTTGTTCTCTACCCTGGCTACTGCTACAAAGTTTAAGTGAACAGAGTATAGTAGAAGTGGAAATAATGGTTGTGTGTAATATACGTGGACGAAACCAGACAATCCACTATTTAGACAATTTTTGCAAAAATGTATTAGTGGGCAGTAATGTTCAGATGCCATCGGAAACGACACTAAGAAACAATATTTTTCATAGAGATATATCAATATTAAACAAAATCATTATTCTGAACTGAATGACAAATACGTCTGGATTAGAGTGGATGAAACCACTAATGCTTGCGGCTGGAAGATGACAAATATTTTATAGTTGTGATTTCAGTTTACACTTTGAGGTTAAATGTTAAAACCAATTTTAAATTATTTTTTACCTTTCGGGACTTCAAAATTCATAGGTCGTCAAAATGTCACCCTGCATGGGGAGATTGTAGGGGGTGAAACGTAAAAATGTCCCTTAAAATAATTTTGCATTATTTTAAACCACAGTATATCGTCTACATTTTTGTTAAATAATAATACAATTTTTGTCAACATAAACATTCAAAAATAATTAATTAAGCAATTCTGACAGCACGCAGTTAAATGCAGAAGGTTAACGTTTAAAGCGTGCTCCTGAAGCTTGCCGTTTTGATCAAGTAAACTTTTTGTTTAACGCACCTCTAACTACTTAACTGTTAATATTATCAAAAAATAATTATTAATAGCCTCGTAAATTATCTCTCCGGCATTGGTTATTCCGAAAATAATAATAATAATAATAATAATAATAATAATAATATCGCGCCTTCTCTCAACAACATCTGAGAGATCAAGTATCCTTTCTGCTCAGGACAGGTTATGTAAGGACACCCCGTCAGCCGGAAGAACTGCCAGCCGCAGTCCCACCGCGGCAATTACCAGCTGATGGGGAACATCCTTTAGAGTTCACCGACGTAGACTTAAGGACGAGGGTTAGCCTTAACACCAGGGCTAACCTAAAGCCACAAGACCTGGCTAGAATGGACGTGGTCATCGATGAGGAAATTCCGGAAGATGTAGACATCTGGCAAATAAACTGTGCCGTGTACAACGCCGCGAAGCAACTCGTCCCCCGTGAGAGGTCAACCAATCACGGGGTCGAGAAAGCCAAGCGGCGTGTACAGAAAAATCGAAGGCAAGATACAGTCGGCCAGACAACATGCTTCTCGGATCCAGAGTGTGGTGGAATATAAGACGACTGGTAGAGTTTTTACTCCCAGAATCCGGCGCATAACAGCCGGATTAAGACGTCAACACCACACTCTCAATCTGACAGTGATGCTTACCATCAAGCAGCACTGTATAGATAGGATCCGAGCGCTCATGGCGATAAAGAAAACACTGAAGAGGCGGGTGAGGAGTATGGAACAAAACAATTTGTTCCGTACGAATCCTTCTCGCCTCTTTCAAGAGCCACAGCGTGTTGTCGAGAATCCGCCGACTGTAGAAGATGTCGAAACCTTCTGGAAGGGAACCTACGAAACGACGCGTCCATTCAATAGCAACACTCCAGCAATTGCACACTTCGAGGCTCTATGCCACAGACATCTTGAAGAGCCAGAAGAAGTGTGCCCGGCAATCAGTACGGAGGAAGTCCAACAAGCACTTGTTGGTACCAAGAACTTCGCTGCCCCGGGCCCAGACGGCATTAACAACTGGTGGTGGAAGAAATTTCCTTCCACTCACCGCCGTCTGGCGCGAGTTTTCAACTCATGGTTGAACGAGGGGCAGCAGATTCCGGACTGGTTCGTCGAGGGACGTACTGTGCTTATCCCCAAAAAGGGGGATCTTTCCGACCCGAGGAATTATAGGCCGATCACTTGCCTTAACTCCTGCTACAAGATATTTACACGTATCTTGTATGCTAGGACACTGAGGTCTGTTGATCCGGTCTTCCAGCAGATACACGAACAGCGTGGTGCCAAGAAGGGCATGGCAGGTTGCAAGGACAGCCTGCTGATAGACCGCTGTATTACACAGGATTCTGTGCAATACAAGCGGAATCTATCGATGGCCTGGATTGATTATCGCAAGGCATTTGATACAACATCGCACGAGCTATTGTTGTACTTGCTCGAATGTCTTGCGGTACCAGCACCACTAGTGAGATGCATAGAACAGCTGCTGCCGCTCTGGAAGACCCGCTTCACCATAACATCAGGTGCGCAGCGGGTCACGACAGAGCAGGTGGCATTTAGGAGAGGAGTTTTCCAGGGTGACTCCCTGAGTCCTCTCCTCTTCTGCATCTCACTGCTGCCGTTGTCTGTTGGGCTCCGCCAAATCCGCGGATATCAATGTGGGCCACCCAGCGACCGGAGGCATAAGGTCACCCATCTATTTTATATGGATGACCTTAAACTTTATGCCTCCGGAGAGCGTGAACTACAAAACGCTCTTAGGGTGGTCGAAGAATATACGCGGGCAATTGGCATGGAGTTCGGGTTGGACAAATGTGCAGTCGTCCACCTCAAGAGAGGACGATGCGGGGAATTCCCTGAAGATGCGCAGCTCGCAGACGGAAGCATCCTAAGACATCTGGATGCCGGAGAGACCTATACATACCTGGGTGTGCAACAAAGGCACATCCAGGATGTAACACAAATAAAGGATTCTCTCCGCGGCAAGTACAGACACCGCCTCCGAAAGATTTGGTCTTCCGAGCTTTCGGGGAAGAACAAGGTGTCTGTAACTAATATGCTTGCCGTTCCGATTCTGCTCTACTCCTTCGGAGTAGTAAAGTGGAGGGTAGATGAGCTGCGCCAATTAGACAGAGATACCCGCAAGATGATGAATATTCACAGAAGTATTCATCCTAGATCGTCCGTTCCTCGTGTGTACCTACCACGTCAACGGGGGGGGCCGAGGACTCTTGAGCCTGGAGTGTACACATGGCAGAGTAGTACTGAGTATGGCATGTAACATACTTAGGAGCTCAGATCCCCTCCTGCGGTTCGTAAAACACCACGAAACTGTAGGAGTGGGAGCAGGATTATTCAAGGCAGCAAAAAGAGCCGCAGATGAACTCGGTCTCGCATTTGATATCAGGCGAGGAGGCCGGCGAGGTGCTGATGTTGAGTCAGTCACCGAACTTCAGCCAAATCGTCTGAAAGCCCGAATCAGAGATGCCGAACAGGAAAATCTGTTTCGGCAGCACGTCGATAAACCCCAGCATGGTGTCTTCTATAAGAACATAGAAACACTGGGTTTATCGACCAAGCTGACCTTCGCCTTTCTAAGGTCAGCAGGGCTTAAGTCGGAGACCGAGGGATTCATTATGGCCTGTCAAGATGGTGTTATCAACACCTTGGTCTACCGTAGCCGCGTGTGGCGTGTAGAGGTTCCTGATATCAACTGCAGGACCTGCCATCAGGCGCCGGAATCGCTCATGCACTTATTATCTGCATGTCCTATATATGCGATTTCGGCCTACATCCACCGGCATAATGCGGCGTTACGAGTGCTATACTACCATCTAAGGCACTCGTACGGGGTAGACCAGACACCAGTGCTGCCTTACGTCCCCGGAGATATTGAGTCCGTTGTCGAGAACGAGAAATGCCGGATTTACTGGAATTACTCGTTCCCGACTGTCAGGCTAATCCAAGCCAACAAGCCTGACATAGTCCTCCTCGACCATCAACTCAAGGTGATGTATGTCATCGAGTTCTCGGCACCTGCGGAGAAAAACATCACCTTGAAGGAGGAGGAGAAACGGACCAAATATCGCGATCTCCGGTACGAGCTCCAAGTGCTGTACCCAGGCTACTCGGTCAAAATGGTCGTCCTTATTATCGGTGTACTCGGAGGGATAAAGCCTACGCTGCTCTCGGAACTGAAGATCATACCGGCCTGCCAAAAACCAGCCGAGTGGCTTGCAGGTCAAATGCAAAAGGCGGTCATTCTGGGTTCTCTCCGTCTACTTAGGGCACACGATTCTGGTATCTACAGTCACTAACCCTGCGGGATGTGGGGAGTGGCTGTAGTTGATGCGCCGGCGTGACTCCCGTGAGGCGTCGGAGGCCACGGGAGGACTGACCGGCATCGGATATTCCGGAAAAAAAAAAAAAAAAAAAAAAAAAAAAAAAAAAAAAACAGACCTGGCTAGGAGGAGCGGTCATCGATGAGGAAATTCCGGAGGATGTAGACATCTGGCAAATCAACTGTGCCGTGTACAACGCCGCGAAGCAACTCGTCCCCCGTGAGAGGTCAACCAATCACGGGGTCGAGAAAGCCAAGCGGCGTGTACAAAAAATTGAGGGCAAAATACAGTCGGCCAGACAACACGCTTCTCGGATCCAGAGTGTGGTGGAATATAAGACGACTGGTAGAGTCTTTACTCCCAGAATCCGGCGCATAGCAGCCGGATTAAGACGTCAACACCATACTCTAAATCTGACAGTGATGCTTACCATCAAGCAGCACTGTCTAGATAGGATCCGAGCGCTCATGGCGATAAAGAAAACATTGAAGAGGCGGGTCAGGAGTATGGAACAAAACACTTTGTTCCGTACGAATCCTTCCCACCTCTTTCAAGAGCCACAGCGTGTTGTCGAGAATCCGCCGACTGTAGAAGATGTCGAAACCTTCTGGAAGGGAACCTACGAAGCGACGCGTCCATTCAATAGCGACACTCCAGCAATAGCACACTTCGAGGCTCTGTGCCACAGACATCTTGAAGAGCCAGAAGAAGTGTGCCCGGCAATCAGTACGGAGGAAGTCCAACAAGCGCTTGTTGGTACCAAGAACTTCGCTGCCCCGGGCCCAGACGGCATTAACAACTGGTGGTGGAAGAAATTTCCTTCCACTCACCGCCGTCTGGCGCGAGTTTTCAACTTATGGTTGAACGAGGGGCAGCAGATTCCGGACTGGTTTGTCGAGGGACGTACTGTGCTTATCCCCAAAAAGGGGGATCTTTCCGACCCGAGGAATTATAGGCCGATCACTTGCCTTAACTCCTGCTACAAGATATTTACACGTATCTTGTATGCTAGGACGCTGAGGTCTGTTGATCCGGTCTTCCAGCAGATACACGAACAGCGTGGTTCCAAGAAGGGCATGGCAGGTTGCAAGGACAGCCTGCTGATAGACCGCTGTATTACACAGGATTCTGTGCAATACAAGCGGAATCTATCGATGGCCTGGATTGATTACCGCAAGGCATTTGATACAACATCACATGAGCTATTGTTGTACTTGCTCGAATGCCTTGCGGTACCAGCACCACTAGTGAGATGCATAGAACAGCTGCTGCCGCTCTGGAAGACCCGCTTCACCATAACATCAGGTACACAGCGGGTTACGACAGAGCAGGTGGCATTTAGGAGAGGAGTTTTCCAGGGTGACTCCCTGAGTCCTCTCCTCTTCTGCATCTCACTGCTGCCGTTGTCTGTTGGGCTCCGCCAAACCCGCGGATATCAATGTGGGCCACCCAGCGACCGGAGGCATAAGGTCACCCATCTATTTTATATGGATGACCTTAAACTTTATGCCTCCGGAGAGCGCGAACTACAAAACGCTCTTAGGGTGGTCGAAGAATATACGCGGGCAATTGGTATGGAGTTCGGGTTGGACAAATGTGCAGTCGTCCACCTCAAGAGAGGACGATGCGGGGAATTTTCTGAAGATGCGCAGCTCGCAGACGGAAGCATCCTAAGACATCTGGATGCCGGAGAGACCTATACATATCTGGGTGTGCAACAAAGGCACATCCAGGATGTATCACAAATAAAAGATTCTCTCCGCGGCAAGTACAGACACCGCCTCCGAAAGATTTGGTCTTCCGAACTTTCGGGGAAGAACAAGGTGTCTGCAACTAATATGCTTGCCGTTCCGATTCTGCTCTACTCCTTCGGAGTAGTAAAGTGGAGGGTAGATGAGCTGCGTCAATTAGACAGAGATACCCGCAAGATGATGAATATTCACAGAAGTATTCATCCTAGATCGTCCGTTCCTCGTGTGTACCTCCCACGTCAACGGGGGGGGCCGAGGACTCTTGAGCCTGGAGTGTACGCATGGCAGAGTAGTACTGAGTATGGCATGTAACATACTCAGGAGCTCAGATCCCCTCTTGCGGTTCGTAAAACATCATGAAACTGTAGGAGTGGGAGCAGGATTGTTCAAGGCAGCAAAAAGGAGCCGCAGATGAACTCGGTCTCGCATTTGACATCAGGCGAGGAGGCCGGCGAGGTGCTGATGTTGAGTCAGTCACCGAACTTCAGCCAAATCGTCTGAAAGCCCGAATTAGAGCTGCCGAACAGGAAAATCTGTTTCGGCAGCATGTCGATAAACCCCAGCATGGTGTCTTCTATAAGAACATAGAAACACTGGGTTTATCGACCAGGCTGACCTTCGCCTTTCTAAGGTCAGCAGGGCTTAAGTCGGAGACCGAGGGATTCATTATGGCCTGTCAAGATGGTGTTATCAACACCTTGGTCTACCGTAGCCGCGTGTGGCGTGTAGAGGTTCCTGATATCAACTGCAGGACCTGCCATCAGGCGCCGGAATCGCTCATGCACTTACTTTCTGCATGCCCTATATATGCGATTTCGGCCTACATCCACCGACATAACGCGGCTTTACCAGTGCTATACTACCATCTAAGGCACTCGTACGGGGTAGACCAGACACCAATGCTGCCTTACGTCCCCGGAGATATTGAGTCCGTTGTCGAGAACGAGAAATGCCGGATTTACTGGAACTACTCGTTCCCGACTGTCAGGCTAATCCAAGCCAACAAGCCTGACATAGTCCTCCTCGACCATCAACTCAAGGTGATGTATGTTATCGAGTTCTCGGCACCTGCGGAGAAAAACATCACCTTGAAGGAGGAGGAGAAACGGACCAAATATCGCGATCTCCGGTACGAGCTCCAAGTGCTGTACCCAGGCTACTCGGTCAAAATGGTCGTCCTTATTATCGGTGTACTCGGAGGGATAAAGCCTACGCTGCTCTCGGAACTGAAGATCATACCGGCCTGCCAAAAACCAGCCGAGTGGCTGGCAGGTCAAATGCAGAAGGCGGTCATTCTAGGTTCTCTCCGTCTGCTTAGGGCACACGATTCTGGTATCTACAGTCACTAACCCTGCGGGATGTGGGGAGTGGCTGTAGTTGATGCGCCGGCGCGACTCCCGTGAGGCGTCGGAGGCCACGGGAGGACTGACCGGCATCGGGAAACCGAAAAAAAAAAAAAAAAAAAAAAAAAAAAAAAATAAAGGGGTGCAAAGGACCGGCAACCTCCACGTTGGTGCACCCTGGACAGGCAGAGGCAACTCTGCCTGACTAATGCCGGCCGGGAGTACCAGGGCTAACCACCCTGGTACTCTTACAGCTCGGGTTCCATATAACCTAAGAAGGGCCCCTCACAATCGACCTCAATCGGATAGAGGTCAAGGACAGATGGGAGGGGCCTTACCGGACGGTCCTAACGATGACGACAATGCTATTGCACATGGACGCTTTAAGTGGACGAGGGAACTTCGGGATGACTTGCTGACCTGCCGCGAGAGTAGCGAACCTGAGCGAAGGGGATACATGGCGCGAATGCATGCACTTTGGTGCGAAATGCATCCAGAGCATCGCGCCTTCTCTCAACAACATCTGAGAGATCAAGTATCCTTTCTGCTCAGGACGGGTTACGTAAGGGCACCCCGCCAGCTGGAAGAACTGCCAGCCGCAATCCCACCGCGGCAATTACCAGCTGATGGGGAACATCCTTTAGAGTTCACCGGTGTAGACTTAAGGACGAGGGTTAGCCTTAACACCAGGGCTAACCTAAAGCCACAAGACCTGGCTAGAATGGATGCGGTCATCGATGAGGAAATTCCGGAAGATGTAGACATCTGGCAAATCAACTGCGCCGTGTACAACGCCGCGAAGCAACTCGTCCCCCGTGAGAGGTCAACCAATCACGGGGTCGAGAAAGCCAAGCGGCGTGTACAGAAAATCGAAGGCAAGATACAGTCGGCCAGACAACATGCTTCTCGGATCCAGAGTGTGGTGGAATATAAGACGACTGGTAGAGTTTTTACTCCCAGGATCCGGCGCATAGCTGCCGGATTAAGACGTCAACACCATACTCTAAATCTGACAGTGATGCTTACCATCAAGCAGCACTGTCTAGATAGGATCCGAGCGCTCATGGCGATAAAGAAAACATTGAAGAGGCGGGTGAGGAGTATGGAACAAAACAATTTGTTCCGTACGAATCCTTCCCGCCTCTTTCAAGAGCCACAGCGTGTTGTCGAGAATCCGCCGACTGTAGAAGATGTCGAAACCTTCTGGAAGGGAATCTACGAAACGCCGCGTCCATTCAATAGCGACACTCCATCAATTGCACACTTCGAGGCTCTGTGTCACAGACATCTTGAAGAGCCAGAAGAAGTGTGCCCGGCAATCAGTACGGAGGAAGTCCAACAAGCACTTGTTGGTACCAAGAACTTCGCTGCCCCGGGCCCAGACGGCATTAACAACTGGTGGTGGAAGAAATTTCCTTCCACTCACCGCCGTCTGGCGCGAGTTTTCAACTCATGGTTGAACGAGGGGCAGCAGATTCCGGACTGGTTCGTCGAGGGACGTACTGTGCTAATCCCCAAAAAGGGGGATCTTTCCGACCCGAGGAATTATAGGCCGATCACATGCCTTAACTCCTGCTACAAGATATTTACACGTATCTTGTATGCTAGGACGCTGAGGTCTGTTGATCCGGTCTTCCAGCAGATACACGAACAGCGTGGTGCCAAGAAGGGCATGGCAGGTTGCAAGGACAGCCTGCTGATAGACCGCTGTATGACACAGGATTCTGTGCAATACAAGCGGAATCTATCGATGGCCTGGATTGATTACCGCAAGGCATTTGATACAACATCGCATGAGCTATTGTTGTACTTGCTCGAATGTCTTGCGGTACCAGCACCACTAGTGAGATGCATAGAACAGCTGCTGCCGCTCTGGAAGACCCGCTTCACCATAACATCAGGTGCACAGCGGGTCACGACAGGGCAGGTGGCATTTAGGAGAGGAGTTTTCCAGGGTGACTCCCTGAGTCCTCTCCTCTTCTGCATCTCACTGCTGCCGTTGTCTGTTGGGCTCCGCCAAACCCGCGGATATCAATGTGGGCCACCCAGCGACCGGAGGCATAAGGGCACCCATCTATTTTATATGGATGACCTTAAACTTTATGCCTCCGGAGAGCGCGAATTACAAAACGCTCTTAGGGTGGTCGAAGAATATACGCGGGCAATTGGTATGGTGTTGGACAAATGTGCAGTCGTCCACCTCAAGAGAGGACGATGCGGGGAATTCCCTGAAGATGCGCAGCTCGCAGACGGAAGCATCCTAAGACATCTGGATGCCGGAGAGACCTATACATACCTGGGTGTGCAACAAAGGCACATCCAGGATGTAACACAAATAAAGGAATCTCTCCGCGGCAAGTACAGACACCGCCTCCGAAAGATTTGGTCTTCCGAACTTTCGGGGAAGAACAAGGTGTCTGCAACTAATATGCTTGCCGTTCCGATTCTGCTCTACTCCTTCGGAGTAGTAAAGTGGAGGGTAGAGGAATTAGACAGAGATACCCGCAAGATGATGAATATTCACAGAAGTATTCATCCTAGATCGTCCGTTCCTCGTGTGTACCTCCCACGTCAACGGGGGGGCCGAGGACTCTTGAGCCTGGAGTGTACGCATGGCAGAGTAGTACTGAGTATGGCATGTAACATACTCAGGAGCTCAGATCCCCTCTTGCGGTTCGTAAAACATCACGAAACTGTAGGAGTGGGAGCAGGATTATTTAAGGCAGCAAAAAGAGCCGCAGATGAACTCGGTCTCGCATTTGACATCAGGCGAGGAGGCCGGCGAGGTGCTGATGTTGAGTCAGTCACCGAACTTCAGCCAAATCGTCTGAAAGCCCGAATAAGAGCTGCCGAACAGGAAAATCTGTTTCGGCAGCACGTCGATAAACCCCAGCATGGTGTCTTCTATAAGAACATAGAAACACTGGGTTTATCGACCAGGCTGACCTTCGCCTTTCTAAGGTCAGCAGGGCTTAAGTCGGAGACCGAGGGATTCATTATGGCCTGCCAAGATGGTGTTATCAACACCTTGGTCTACCGTAGCCGCGTGTGGCGTGTAGAGGTTCCTGATATCAACTGCAGGACCTGCCATCAGGCGCCGGAATCGCTCATGCATTTACTTTCTGCATGCCCCATATATGCGATTTCGGCCTACATCCACCGACATAACGCGGCCTTACGAGTGCTATACTACCATCTAAGGCACTCGTACGGGGTAGACCAGACACCAGTGCTGCCTTACGTCCCCGGAGATATTGAGTCCGTTGTCGAGAACGAGAAATGCCGGATTTACTGGAACTACTCGTTCCCGACTGTCAGGCTAATCCAAGCCAACAAGCCTGACATAGTCCTCCTCGACCATCAACTCAAGGTGATGTATGTTATCGAGTTCTCGGCACCTGCGGAGAAAAACATCACCTTGAAGGAGGAGGAGAAACGGACCAAATATCGCGATCTCCGGTACGAGCTCCAAGTGCTGTACCCAGGCTACTCGGTCAAAATGGTCGTCCTTATTATCGGTGTACTCGGAGGGATAAAGCCTACGCTGCTCTCGGAACTGAAGATCATACCGGCCTGCAGAAAACCAGCCGAGTGGCTGGCAGGTCAAATGCAGAAGGCGGTCATTCTGGGTTCTCTCCGTCTGCTTAGGGCACACGATTCTGGTATCTACAGTCACTAACCCTGCGGGATGTGGGGAGTGGCTGTAGTTGTTGCGCCGGCGCGACTCCCGTGAGGCGTCGGAGGCCACGGGAGGACTGACCGGCATCGGGAAACCGAAAAAAAAAAAAAAAAAAAAAGGAAAGGGGGGGGGGGGGGGGGGCAAACCCCCCCCCCGCCCCCCGGGGGCGGGCGGGGGGGGGGGCCCCGCCCGGGGGGGGGGGGGGGGGGGCCCCCCCCCCCCCCCCCCCCCCTTCCCCCCCCCCCCGGGGGGGGGGGCCCCCCCCCCCCCCCCCCCCCCGGGGGGGGGGGGGGGGGGGGGGGGGGGGGCCCCCCCCCCCCGGGCGGCGGGGGGGCGGCCGCCGGGGGCGGGGGGGGGGGGGGGGGGGGGGGGGGGGGGGGGGGGGGGGGGGGGCCGGCCGGGGGGGGGGCGGGGGGGGGGGGGGGGGGGGGGGGGGGGGGGGGGGGGGCGGGGGGGGGGGCCCGCCCCTTCTCCCCCTGGGTTAAGTATCTTTTCTGCTCAGGACAGGTTACGTAAGGGCACCCCGTCAGCTGGTAGAACTGCCAGCCGCAGTACCACCGCGGCAATTACCAGCTGATGGGGAACATCCTTTACAGTTCACCGATGTAGACTTAAGGACGAGGGTTAGCCTTAACACCAGGGCTAACCTAAAGCCACAAGACCTGGCTAGAATGGACGCGGTCATCGATGAGGAAATTCCGGAAGATGTAGACATCTGGCAAATCAACTGTGCCGTGTACAACGCCGCGAAGCAAATCGTCCCCCGTGAGAGGTCAACCAATCACGGGGTCGAGAAAGCCAAGCGGCGTGTACAAAAAATCGAAGGCAAGATACAGTCGGCCAGACAACACGCTTCTCGGATCCAGAGTGTGGTGGAATATAAGACGACTGGTAGAGTTTTTACTCCCAGGATCCGGCGCATAGCTGCCGGATTAAGACGTCAACACCATACTCTAAATCTGACAGTGATGCTTACCATCAAGCAGCATTGTCTAGATAGAATCCGAGCGCTCATGGCGATAAAAAAAACATTGAAGAGGCGGGTGAGGAGTATGGAACAAAACAATTTGTTCCGTACGAATCCATCCCGCCTCTTTCAAGAGCCACAGCGTGTTGTCGAGAATCCGTCGACTGTAGAAGATGTCGAAACCCTCTGGAAGGGAATCTACGAAACGACGCGTCCATTCAATAGCGACACTCCATCAATTGCACACTTCGAGGCTCTGTGTCACAGACATCTTGAAGAGCCAGAAGAAGTGTGCCCGGCAATCAGTACGGAGGAAGTCCAACAAGCACTTGTTGGTACCAAGAACTTCGCTGCCCCGGGCCCAGACGGCATTAACAACTGGTGGTGGAAGAAATTTCCTTCCACTCACCGCCGTCTGGCGCGAGTTTTCAACTCATGGTTAAACGAGGGGCAGCAGATTCCGGACTGGTTTGTCGAGGGACGTACTGTGCTTATCCCCAAAAAGGGGGATCTTTCCAACCCGAGAAATTATAGGCCGATCACTTGCCTTAACTCCTGCTACAAGATATTTACACGTATCTTGTATGCTAGGACGCTGAGGTCTGTTGATCCGGTCTTCCAGCAGATACACGAACAGCGTGGTGCCAAGAAGGGCATGGCAAGTTGCAAGGACAGCCTGCTGATAGACCGCTGTATTACACAGGATTCTGTGCAATACAAGCGGAATCTATCGATGGCCTGGATTGATTACCGCAAGGCATTTGATACAACATCACATGAGCTATTGTTGTACTTGCTCAAATGTCTTGCAGTACCAGCACCACTAGTGAGATACATAGAACAGCTGCTGCCGCTCTGGAAGACCCGCTTCACCATAACATCAGGTGCACAGCGGGTCACGACAGAGCAGGTGGCATTTAGGAGAGGAGTTTTCCAGGGTGACTCCCTGAGTCCTCTCCTCTTCTGCATCTCACTGCTGCCGTTGTCTGTTGGGCTCCGCCAAACCCGCGGATATCAATGTGGGCCACCCAGCGACCGGAGGCATAAGGTCACCCATCTATTTTATATGGATGACCTTAAACTTTATGCCTCCGGAGAGCGTGAACTACAAAACGCTCTTATGGTGGTCGAAGAATATACGCGGGCAATTGGTATGGAGTTCGGGTTGGACAAATGTGCAGTCGTCCACCTCAAGAGAGGACGATGCGGGGAATTCTCTGATGATGCGCAGCTCGCAGACGGAAGCATCCTAAGACATCTGGATGCCGGAGAGACCTATACATACCTGGGTGTGCAACAAAGGCACATCCAAGATGTGACACAAATAAAGGATTCTCTCCGCGGCAAGTACAGACACCGCCTCCGAAAGATTTGGTCTTCCGAACTTTCGGGGAAGAACAAGGTGTCTGCTACTAATATGCTTGCCGTTCCGATTCTGCTCTACTCCTTCGGAGTAGTAAAGTGGAGGGTAGATGAGCTGCGCCAATTAGACAGAGATACCCGCAAGATGATGAATATTCACAGAAGTATTCATCCTAGATCGTCCGTTCCTCGTGTGTACCTCCCACGTCAACGGGGGGGCCGAGGACTCTTGAGCCTGGAGTGTACGCATGGCAGAGTAGTACTGAGTATGGCATGTAACATACTCAGGAGCTCAGATCCCCTCTTGCGGTTCGTAAAACATCACGAAACTGTAGGAGTGGGAGCAGGATTGTTCAAGGCAGCAAGAAGAGCCGCAGATGAACTCGGTCTCGCATTTGACATCAGGCGAGGAGGCCGGCGAGGTGCTGATGTTGAGTCAGTCACCGAACTTCAGCCAAATCGTCTGAAAGCCCGAATAAGAGCTGCCGAACAGGAAAATCTGTTTCGGCAGCACGTCGATAAACCCCAGCATGGTGTCTTCTATAAGAACATAGAAACACTGGGTTTATCGACCAGGCTGACCTTCGCCTTTCTAAGGTCAGCAGGGCTTAAGTCGGAGACCGAGGGATTCATTATGGCCTGCCAAGATGGTGTTATCAACACCTTGGTCTACCGTAGCCGCGTGTGGCGTGTAGAGGTCCCTGATGTCAACTGCAGGACCTGCCATCAGGCGCCGGAATCGCTCATGCACTTACTTTCTGCATGCCCCATATATGCGATTTCGGCCTACATCCACCGACATAACGCGGCTTTACGAGTGCTATACTACCATCTAAGGCACTCGTACGGGGTAGACCAGACACCAGTGCTGCCTTACGTCCCCGGAGATATTGAGTCCGTTGTCGAGAACGAGAAATGCCGGATTTACTGGAACTACTCGTTCCCGACTGTCAGGCTAATCCAAGCCAACAAGCCTGACATAGTCCTCCTCGACCATCAACTCAAGGTGATGTATGTTATCGAGTTCTCGGCACCTGCGGAGAAAAACATCACCTTGAAGGAGGAGGAGAAACGGACCAAATATCGCGATCTCCGGTACGAGCTCCAAGTGCTGTACCCAGGCTACTCGGTCAAAATGGTCGTCCTTATTATCGGTGTACTCGGAGGGATAAAGCCTACGCTGCTCTCGGAACTGAAGATCATACCGGCCTGCCAAAAACCAGCCGAGTGGCTGGCAGGTCAAATGCAGAAGGCGGTCATTCTGGGTTCTCTCCGTCTGCTTAGGGCACACGATTCTGGTATCTACAGTCACTAACCCTGCGGGATGTGGGGAGTGGCTGTAGTTGATACGCCGGCGCGACTCCCCGTGAGGCGTCGGAGGCCACGGGAGGACTGACCGGCATCGGATATTCCGAAAAAAAAAAAAAAAAAAAAAAAAAAGGGGTGCAAAGGACCGGCAACCTCCACGTTGGTGCACCCTGGACGGGCAGAGGCAACTCTGCCTGACTAATGCCGGCCGGGAGTACCAGGGCTAACTACCCTGGTACTCTTTTTACTATGGTTCCATATAACCTTAGAAGGGCCCCTCACATTCGACCTCAGTCGGATGGAGGTCAAGGACAGATGGGAGGGGCCTTACCGGACGGTCCTAACGATGATGACAATGCGATTATACATGGACGCTTTAAGTGGACGAGGGAACTTCGGGATGACTTACTGACCTGCCGCGAGAGTAGCGAACCTGAGCGAAGGGGATACATGGCGCGATTGCATGCACTTTGGTGCGAAATGCATCCAGAGCATCGCGCCTTCTCTCAACAACATCTGAGAGATCAAGTATCCTTTCTGCTCAGGACAGGTTATGTAAGGGCACCCCGTCAGCCGGAAGAACTGCCAGCCGCAGTCCCACCGCGGCAATTATTAGCTGATGGGGAACATCCTTTAGAGTACACCGATGTAAACTTAAGGACGAGGGTTAGCCTTAACACCAGGGCTAACCTAAAGCCACAAGACCTAGCTAGAATGGACGAGGTCATCGATGAGGAAATTCCGGAAGATGCCGACATCTGGCAAATCAACAGTGCCGTGTACAACGCCGCGAAGCAACTCGTCCCCCGTGAGAGGTCAACCAATCACGGGGTCGAGAAAGCCAAGCGGCGTGTACAGAATATCGAGGGCAAGATACAGTCGGCCAGACAACACGCTTCTCGGATCCAGAGTGTGGTGGAATATAAGACAACTGGTAGAGTTTTTACTCCCAGAATCCGGCGCATATCAGCCGGATTAAGACGTCAACACCATACTCTAAATCTGACAGTGATGCTTAACCATCAAGCAGCACTGTCTATATAGGATCCGAGCGCTCATGGCGATAAAGAAAACATTGAAGAGGCGGGTGAGGAGTATGGAACAAAACAATTTGTTCCGTACGAATCCTTCCCGCCTCTTTCAAGAGCCACAGCGTGTTGTAGATAATCCGCCGACTGTAGAAGATGTCGAAACCTTCTGGAAGGGAATCTACGAAACGACGCATCCATTCAATAGCGACACTCCAGTAATTGCACACTTCGAGGCTCTGTGTCACAGTCATGAAGAGCCAGATGAAGTGTGCCCGGCAATCAGTACGGAGGAAGTCCAGCAAGCACTTGTTGGCACCACGAACTTCGCTGCCCCGGGCCCAGACGGCATTAACAACTGGTGGTGGAAGAAATTTCCTTCCACTCACCGCCGTCTGGCGCGAGTTTTCAACTCATGGTTGAACGAAGGGCAGCAGATTCCGGACTGGTTTGTCGAGGGACGTACTGTGCTTATCCCCAAAAAGGGCGATCTTTCCGACCCGAGGAATTATAGGCCGATCACTTGCCTCAACTCCTGCTACAAGATATTTACACGTATCTTGTATGCAAGGATACTGAGGTCTGTTAATCCGGTCTTCCAGCAGATACAGGAACAGCGTGGTGCCAAAAAGGGCATGGCAGGTTGCAAGGACAGCCTGCTGATAGACCGCTGTATTACACAGGATTCTGTGCAATACAAGCGGAATCTATCGATGGCCTGGATTGACTACCGCAAGGCATTTGATACAACATCGCACGAGCTATTGTTGCACTTGCTCGAATGTCTTGCGGTACCAGCACCACTAGTGAGATGCATAGAACAGCTGCTGCCACTCTGGAAGACTCGCTTCACCATAACATCAGGTGCACAGCGGGTCACGACAGAGCAGGTGGCATTTAGGAGGGGGAGTTTTCCAGGGCGACTCCCTGAGTCCTCTCCTCTTCTGCATCTCACTGCTACCGTTGTCTGTTGGGCTCCGCCAAACCCGCGGGTATCAATGTGGACCACCCAGCGACCGGAGGCATAAGGTCACCCATCTGTTTTATATGGATGATCTTAAACTTTATGCCTCCGGAGAGCGCGAACTACAAAACGCTCTTAGGGTGGTCGAAGAATATACGCGGGCAATTGGTATGGAGTTCGGGTTGGACAAATGTGCAGTCGTCCACCTCAAGAGAGGACGATGCGGGGAATTCTCTGAAGATGCGCAGCTCGCAGACGCAAGCATCCTAAGACATCTGGATGCTGGAGAGACCTATACATACCTGGGTGTGCAACAAAGACACATCCAAGATGTAATACAAATAAAGGATTCTCTCCGCGGCAAGTACAGACACCGCCTCCGAAAGATTTGGTCTTCCGAACTTTCGGGGAAGAACAAGGTGTCTGCTACTAATA
Organism: Rhamnusium bicolor; assembly: GCA_029963845.1. Lineage (NCBI taxonomy): Eukaryota > Metazoa > Arthropoda > Insecta > Coleoptera > Cerambycidae > Rhamnusium > Rhamnusium bicolor. The sequence goes on along the minus strand of JANEYF010005420.1, from coordinate 505,767 downwards.
TGCTTGCCGTTCCGATTCTGCTCTACTCCTTTGGAGTAGTAAAGTGGAGGGTAGATGAGCTGCGCCAATTAGACAGCGATACCCGCAAGTTGATGAATATTCACAGAAGTATTCATCCTAGATCGTCCGTTCCTCGTGTGTACCTCCCACGTCAACGGGGGGCCGAGGACTCTTGAGCCTGGAGTGTACGCATGGCAGAGTAGTACTGAGTATGGCATGTAACATACTCAGGAGCTCAGATCCCCTCTTGCGGTTCGTAAAACATCACGAAACTGTAGGAGTGGGAGCAGGATTGTTCAAGGCAGCAAAAAGAGCCGCAGATGAACTCGGTCTCGCATTTGACATCAGGCGAGGAGGCCGGCGAGGTGCTGATGTTGCGTCAGTCACCGAACTTCAGCCAAATCGTCTGAATGCCCGAATTAGAGCTGCCGAACAGGAAAATCTGTTTCGGCAGCACGTCGATAAACCCCAGCATGGTGTCTTCTATAAGAACATAGAAACAATGGGTTTATCGACCAGGCTGACCTTCGCCTTTCTAAGGTCAGCAGGGCTTAAGTCGGAGACCGAGGGATTCATTATGGCCTGCCAAGATGGTGTTATCAACACCTTGGTCTACCGTAGCCGCGTGTGGCGTGTAGAGGTTCCTGATATCAACTGCAGGACCTGCCATCAGGCGCCGGAATCGGTCATGCACTTACTTTCTGCATGCCCCATATATGCGATTTCGGCCTACATCCACCGACATAACGCGGCTTTACGAGTGCTATACTACCATCTAAGGCACTCGTACGGGGTAGACCAGACACCAGTGCTGCCTTACGTCCCCGGAGATATTGAGTCCGTTGACATAGTCCTCCTCGACCATCAACTCAAGTTGATGTATGTCATCGAGTTCTCGGCACCTGCGGAGAAAAACATCGCCTTGAAGGAAGAGGGAGAAACGGACCAAATATCGCGATCTTCGGTACGAGCTCCAAGTGCTGGGATAAAGCCTACGCTGCTCTCGGAACTAAAGATCATACCGGCCTGCCAAAAAACCAGCCGAGTGGCTGGCAGGCCAAATGCAGAAGGCGGTCATTCTTGGTTCTCTCCGTCTGCTTAGGGCACACGATTAAAGTAACGTGAAGTCAAATACGATCAGATTTTTTAATTAAGTAAAATAAATATAATGAATAAATTTTATTATTTTCTTCTTACAATCGAATAAAAAATAGTACATGACACACGAACGAAAATGTTTTTCGAACTCAGCTGTTGGAAAATGGGTGAAAAATTGTTCCTGTTTTCATTACCAAACCTCCAAAGCCTGAACATACATTTTATTGTTTGTTAATTAGATTTCTTTTTGTAATCTTTTTAAAACTTGTATTTTGCGAGGGAACTAAACTTAAAACGGCAATTTAGACAATTTCTGTGTTCCCCTCGTATTATCTCCGAAACGAAAACCCAAGTCAAAATGTCGTACTCTTAAGAAAAGTTTACTTTATCCTTTCTGATCAAAACGGTGTCGGATTTATAATAATGACTAATAATAAATAAGTTATACAACTAAATGCAATGTGATGCATACGCCGATAGACGAAACTCGAACTAATAAGATATCGTGCAAGCGCTCATAAAAAAATCGATAACTAATTACGGAGTCATCGTAATTAAAAAATAAATAATGTTTAGAATCCTGAAATTTCACTCTACAAGGCTATTAATAAGTATTTTTTTGCTAATGTTTACAGTTAAGCAGTTAGAGGCGTGTCAAACAGAAAGTTCTCTTGAACAAAGCGGCAAATTTTAGTAGCGCACTTTAAACGTTGACCTTCTGCATTTAACTGCGTGCTTTCTGAATTGTTTAATTAATTATTTTTAAATATTTACGTTGACTAAAACTATATGATTATGAAACAAAAATGTAGTCGATATTCTGTAGATTAAAATAACAGAAAATTATTTTAAGGGTAATTTTTACATTTCACCCTCTACAGCCACCTCGTACAGGACGACATTTTGACGACCAACGAATTTTTAAATCCCAAAGGGTAAAACATAATTTAAAATAGGTTTCAGCTTTTAACCTCTAAGTGCAAACAGAAGTCGTTTTTAGAAAACTTTAGAGTTGCCGTGGACTCTACTATTAGTGGGTGCATTAATATTAGTAATATACTTCTTCACTTGTGATCGCTGCTTGGAAATGCATATATGTGTGTTAGTGTTACGTTCACCAACACTTTCAGCTCTCTTCGTATGAGGTCACTTCTCTTTGACTAACATGGGGATTCTCAACCGTTGCCAGCACCACAGAAAACTCATTTTCTTCGTTCACAACACGTTTTATTCTTTCACTTTTTCTATATTCGACATTTCCAGTTTCCAGAAATCTATCGAGAAGAGAAGAAAATGGTTGCAATTAGCCATAGGGAAGTACTTACAAAAAATGTTCGTTTTTCATTTTTACATCACATCGTTGAAACATATACAGGGTGTTCCATTTGAAAAAATTGAGAAAATTCAATTTAAAAAGTTCTTAATTGAATACTAATTTTTGACCGCCTTGTACATTTTTAGGAAATGAAAATGATTCAAAAATATTAATTAGATGTCTCGTAACTGGTATTCACATAAGTTTTTCTTAAAACCCATAATTGTGACTGTGGTGATTTTTTTTAATATCCATCTACAGATGGCATTATTTCAACAAAAAAATTCATTACATCAAAGTGGTTGGGAGATAGCCAATAATAATATAGGAATGAATAGAGCCTAGAAAGAGGCTTCAAAAAATGTACTGATATTCATAGCATTCTATTTAAAAAAAAGGCACTTGGTCCTGTAATTTCGTCTTGGCTCGCCCTGTATGTTCGAAAATAATTTCCAGTTATAGACTTTTTTATCTAGTTTACTTGCATTTTTTTTTTTATTTCTAGTTATCGTAGAACTCGAGATATCGAGGTCCGACGCACTATTGCCCCGCCCTGTATATGCATAAACATATTTACAGAGAATTGACGTCATTTATCATTACCTCCCGATCTCTAATTATAAGAATCCCGAAAATGGATCAAATATGTAAAAAGATAACAAGCTGTCAACCGTAGTTTAAATACGATGTTACAGTGGTGAACAGTTTTTTGGCAGCACATTATTCAAATTTGAATCTGTTAGATATTTGAAAGAAAATAAAACTTTTGTTAAAAATTAATGGGTAACATCCTAGTTTAAATACTTTAACATTTTAGTCGCTGATAACTTCTAATTGAGTATTTTCGATCTTTTCAATGCTGAATAGAAAAAATATATAAAGATAGAACGGCGAAGAAAAGGTTCCAGGTTATGTAAATATTCGCTGTGATAAAATAAATGATTTTTAATATTGACATTTTGCGGGATTTTTTCCCTTCCACCTTCATATTTATTTTTAGTCACCAGCAAATATAACTCAAAATTAAATGCAAAATATAATTTTAAGTACGGATACTAGCTGCATTTTGTTGACAATATCGTATCAGTAAAACCTTGCTATACTCTTTGTAAAAAATAAAATTAAATATTTATATATTTGGTTCAAATTGCTCTGGTATAATCAGTGTATTGATAATTTTAATAATGTACGCATTGAAGCGTGGATAAATTACATACGAAGAGGTGCCTTACTACCTATTTGTTTAACTTTTGCCGTTTTTGGTCTTGTAGTATATGTATAAATTCATTACTGAAATTACATAACTTTAATATACTTATTTTTAATTATGTAGTTGTTTTTATTTATTTATAATGAACAGAAAACTGCAAATTAATGAAATAAATTTACTTGCTAATTGGTTGGTAAAAGTGTAAAGTATTTTATGTTGGTCGTTAAATTTGCAGAAAAGAAACGATCAAAATATTTAATCAGTAGAGGCTAGCTAGCTGGACAGACGTCCATTAGTTATGTGATAGCAATGTTTTAAAATCTCCATTTGTCGAATAAAATACGCTTATTTGATTTTATTGAACACGGTAAAATCTGAACTTTTCACTATCCCTTGAACGTAAAAGTTTGTTTTTCGACTGTTTTTTTGTAAGCAAGCATTTTGATTTAAAACAAAATAACATAATTTAAAACAAAAAAGATATTTTGGCAGTTAAGAACACTTTCAATTCATTAAATAATGACAGTATGTCTGTCTGTTGCATGTATGTGTATATATGCATATTGCTTGTTTGTTGGTTGTAAGCCTGATAAATTTTGTTACACTTTTTTGATACTGTTTTTTTTTGTAAGTACACAAAAATCTGAGCATACGTTCAATTTTAATATAGATAAAACTTGATTTGTAAACCAATCATCCTTGTCACCATACACAGGGATGCTGGATCGGCTCTGGACCTGGTGTCTAGGACATAATGTAATATTCAAATAAATTGTTTTGAATTAAATTTAATTGGTTGTTTCGATAATTTGTCAATATTTTGAATTTTTTCCGATGAAATACAATGGGGATGTCCCACTATATTAAAAGATGGATTTCTTCTTATAGTGTATGATTCTACACTATTTATGTAATCAGTATGCATAAGTGGTTGGATTTAAAAGAAAAATTACCTACAATTTTTTTTTATGTTTGGATTAATTTAAAATTGCCGCCAGTTAAACAACCAGTGAAATAATGCTTCCTATGATATGGCCGAACCTGTTCTGCCATAATTTCTTTATATAAATATTGTTTTGGTAGCTGAAAACTATTTGAGAATATTTGTGATTTTGAACGATTTCGTGTTTATTAGGATTTAATTCCGCTTAATGAATTGCGAAGAAAATGATTCTGTTATTGATTTATTATTGCTATTCATAAGTATAACTTAAATTATTTTTAAAACGGTTAAATTTTTTTAAGAATTTTGAATAAAATGCACGCTCCAATACTATTCTAATAAAATCATCATAATCAGGTGAAAATTAAAAATAAATAAGAATCGTTAATTTCGTACCAGCAACGTAAAATAAATCTATAACAGAACCTAACTTTTTCGATTTCTCCTGATTTGTTTTTTTAATATTTAAATGTCGAAGTTTTAAAACAGGTACAAATAGAATGTTCCTTTCGTACTAAGGTAAAAAAATTATATGTAAATGAATTTATAGTTGTATTTATAATTGAATAAGTAATCACCAATCACGTTTTCGAACAATATGTATAACTAGCAATACTGCGGTAACCTCTCCGCTTTCACAAAATTCAAGACTTTGTTATTTTTTTTAACCCTTTTCCCGGGCCTAAAAAAATCCAGAAAAACATTTGTGAGCTTATATTTATAAATACTATCGAATAAGCAAATAAAGAAATATGTGGGAAATGTCCATTACAACAAAGATCGTTGAGGAATAATACTAAGTTTTAGGACTTCAGTTGAATTGAAATGCATATTACTGCCTAAAAATGTTAATTATAAATTATAATAGTCATGTCAGAGTACAGTTCATTTGTAAGTTGTTCTTAAAACTTATAAAAATGATTTTAAAATGATAATGTTGCAGACCTCGAATTAAATGATAATAATATATCTCGTCAGACCATCTATTTTAACATTTTCGCAAAATAAAAGATGTTAATAATATATCTGATCACCTATTTTAACATGCTTGTAATTTCTTTTCACTAGAACATTCGAAAATATTTTTTTCCAAATATCAATATATTTCTAACTTGTGATTGGATTACGGATAGAAATTATTTATTATAAAAGTTATCATTTATTACCATCTGCATCATATTGATAACCTTTTGCATTAAAATAAAATATATCCTACTGAATGGCCCAACCCAGTGAGAACACACACGTTTAAAAAACGTTACACATGACGATAACCGCACATCGAGTAACATTATATTATGACGTTGAATCAGCGGATAAATGTCCCACTGTGCAACGTTTATGTCAACTAATATGGTAACGTTTTTACAACGTTTAGTAATTACTTGAATACTAATTAAATAAAAACATCTCTCTCAAAATATTTCTCAACGTTGATTAATGGTTACTATTCAAAGTCAAAAGGCGACGTTTTTGAAAAGTGACTGTAACGTTTAGTAATTACCTATTTTACACCGCTAATGAACGATTCTAGTAAGTTTTTTTAAGATATATTCAACGTTGAAAAACGATGGTATTGGAACAATAATTATTAAACGCTATAAGGTCACGTTTTTTAAACATTTATTAGTAACGAAAATGTCCCTTTCTTTTCACCATTAATAAACGTGACTTGTCTTCAACGTCTATAATTTGCTTCTTTTCAACTGGCAAATCTACATTTCTTATAGGTTTGCAAAAACGTCTTCTCAGCGTCTTTAAAAATTCTCTGACGGTTTTTTGTTTCTTTTATAGGCTCATAAATAAATTTTACGATTAATGAAAACTTACAATTCGCTCACTGATCCACTTGCATAAAAATGTTATTCCAACGTTTTGTTTGATATGGATGTAATTAATAATATCGTAATCAAACTTTGCACCTGTTGTAAACAGATGTATTTGCTAGATAATATACAGGGTGATATTTTGAAGATGATCATCATATATGTATATTCCCTTGGAATTTAAAGGATTTATAGAAAGCTAAATAGCTTAAATAAATTGCACATTTTAACAATTTCTGTACTGAAACTGAAGTGAATAAATGTTAAAAAAGTATAGATACATATTATTTATTGAAAAAAAAACAAGTAAATTAAATATGTATTATTATGTCCCACCTTACCCTCTAGTTCTCTTCATTCATTTCCAGTGATAGACCTGGAAAAATAATAAATAATTTAATATCGACCTTTTCCAGTTAAAGTGAAATGTTAGTTAAATCCCTTTAATATTAATTATAACTAAATAAGTATATCATCTACATATTTTTGGGTTAACTTTTTTTAAATGAATTTTTCTCGATAAAAGTGTTAAAATGTCAGCGATTTGGCAGAAGTCAGTCATCACTTTAAATTGTTTATTACGTAATGCAGGATTAAAATTTTTTTTTATAGTAATTGTAAAAAAAACGTACACTATTTTCCAGTAATAACAGTTTAATTTTCAGGTTAATATTTTCTTTGGTGCGAGGCATTTCTTGGATAGTCAAAAACATTTTTTCAAAAACCAACCTTCGACTAATTTCGTATATATCAAATTTCTGTAAATACTTGAAATTAATGTTAAACTTTATTTAGTTTATTTAGTTAAAAAATTCATTACAAAGCATTGTAAAATTATAGAATTCAACATACCTCACTTTTTTCTGTATTCCACTTTTTGCATATTTTAACCAATCCTTTTTCGCATTTTCTAACTACATCATTTGCATCGTCAGTGAAACTCTTATTGTGGACAGCGTCTGACTGACTAGATTATGCATAGAAAAACGTCTTTACATGTACATTTTACTATGTTTAAGTTCCTTGTGAAAGTGCCACCAATAATGTACTGGGTGAGAAAGTTATGTATTGCACATCTGTTTATTTCGGTTAGTTTTGAAGAGATGAGAGACGAAATATATACGAAAGTTGCAGTGATTTCTCCGAAATTTTCATATCTGACATCAGAAAAATAATTAAGCCATCTAATAAAAAAATATACGACCATAAATTTTCATCTTTTAAACAGAATACCACTGTAAATTTTTAATCATATGATAGAAATTTAATAAATATTTCGGAAATATACATTACTTATAATTTTTTTGCTTCGTAAAATAAAATAATAATAAAACTCATACCTAGTCGTATTTTTAATAAAGGAAAATGGGCTCATGTTAATTTTATGTAAAAATATTAGTGTAAAATTTGCCGCCGCCCGCCGCGCGCCATGTATAAAATATGTGCAAATAGGAGCTTTACTGTCATCTGCATTCGACTGTAATAAGTGTCATCTCAAGCAGCAACATTGCGACTGCACAGAAATTAACGTTGTATTAGGTGCAGAAAATCGTCACCCACGATATTTGATCGACTAGCCGACATCGCTTTATCAGTTGTTTGTGACGTATATTGTAAAGTATAAAATAGACATGTTTTAACAACGTCTGGACAACTTAAATACATAACTGACTATGAACATTGGTATAAGTTTATTGTTGACGTTGCGGAAAGCGTCGTCATAAAACTAAGTTATCAACATATAGATTAGAGCCATTCCTTAATGTTTTATAGAAACAAATAACATACTTTAAAACTTTGGTGTACAAACTTGGTTTTCCGCGTAACTTTAAATCTTGTTGGTCGACACTATCAGTCACATGCCGATATTATAAAGACCCTGATTTACGACGCCGTCCAGCAATGTCAGAACGCATCGGAGTGCTCTGAAAACGTTAAAATGCTTCTTGGAACTGTTTTGAAAATCAGAACGGATGTCGTGTCTACGGTCAAAAACATAATGTTCTGCGTTGCCGAAAATAGAGGTTGAAAATTTTCAAAAAAATTAGTAATTTTGTGTAACTTGTAAAAAATTACCAAACTCTTTTATAGGCAGATACATATTTATTCGCGAAAATCAGATATGTGAAAGTGATGACAGAAAATATATAGATGAAAGTGTCAACTTTGACCAATTGAGATTTTCGCCACACATGAATTTGTTGGTATCCTAGGTAAATAACAACATATCTAATTCTCAGATGGTTTCGTAATTTTACATTAAATGTTTTTTTACTAATTTTTGTGAAATAATATAGATTTAATATGACAATGCTTTATTTCCAAGTAAGATAACCTGAGAATCACCAAGACGGTATTAAAATTATTATATATTATATATACAAAATTGTAAGAGAACATTTGGCAATCTAATTTGCTAAAGAAAATGCATTATATCTATCGAAAATGCACGATTAATGAATGATGTACTTGGTGAACATACAAATTAACTTACTAATATATGTACCTAACAGATGACCATTTCGTTTCCAGTGCGCAATAAAATAAAGTGTTCCTCAACATAAGTTAAACAATTATATCACAAACTTACCTTTGATCACTAACACTAACAACTTAAGCAAAATTCCAAATGGTAACAGGCATATGGCGTTGCGTTGTTTCTGAAATATCAGTCACCAACCGAGGTTGAGTTCATCCCTACACCGTTAGGCCGACAAGTTAAATTTTTTATTATCCACACAGTAGTTATTTTTAAATAATTTTTAACGTTTTAATAACGTTTCATTGGTAAATGGAATTAACTAATTAGCACCATTATTTTTCATAAATTAACGTCTTTAAAATGCGTAAATTCCACGTTTACAGCAATCACTGATATTATACAACCTATTGAAAATATTATGTCGTTCAACATTTAAATGAAAGAATTCACATAAGGATCGAGTTAATTTTAACGTTTACAACACGTTGACCAGAAATGCGACAGTTAGTTGTCTACGCATTTTTGATATCTTTATAAAGCCTTATTGGTTAATAAATTTAATTAATTATTATCATCTTTTAAAAACGTACATTTATTATATTCACTTAAGTTAAACGTCATTAAAACACGTTGAAAATATTATGCTCATATAATGTTTAAGAGGTGAAAAATTTCACTTAAGAAACAAGTTAATTGTGACATTTGAAAAACATCTATCAGGTGCTTAGTAGTTATTTTCAGCCAATTTTTAACGTTTTTATAACGTTTCGTTGGTTAATGGATTTAATTAATTAGTATCACTATTTTTAATAAAATTAACGTCTTTAAAATGCGCCCATTCTACATTAACTGCAATCACTGATATTACACAAATCGTTGAAAATATTGTGCCGCTCAACATTTAAATAACGATAAAATGCACATAGACAAAAAGTTCATTTTTACAACACATTGACCGGAAATCCAGTAATTATTTTTTTACGTTTCATTGGTTAATGAATATAACTAATTAATATCTCGCTTCAAAAACGTATATCATATATAATTAAATTAACGTCATTAAAACGTTGAAAATGTTATGTCCATTCAACGTTTAAGTGACGAAAAATTCAACTTAAAAATCAAACTAATTGTGACGTTTAAAAAACGTCCAACAGGTACGTAATAGTTATATTAAACTACTATTTGACGTTTTTACAACGTTTAATAGGTTGATGAATTTGACTAATTCGTGTCAAGTTTTAATAACGTATATAATATTTAATTAAGGTAAAAATTTTTAAATCGTATATTCCACGTTATCCAATCACTTACATTATGCAAACCGTCACGTCGTTCAACGTTTAAGCAACAAAAAAAAATTTGAGTTAATTTTTACGTTTAAAAAACGTTAAGCAAGGAACTCATAGTTGTTGTTTAGTTAGTATCTAACGTTTCTCCAACATTTAAATGACCCGTGGAAATCAGTTTAAAAAGTCACGTTTTCTAACGTATGAAAATAATCTTTTGTTGGAAACAGTGGTTATATAAACGTGTTTTTAACATTTGGTTTAATCCAAGTTGTCAAATAACGTTAATATTTTTTAACGGGAAACGTTTATTCAACCATGACAATGTAGTATACACGTTTATTCAACCGATGTGTTGTCACTGGGAATAAACAAGAACGCATAGTAATAATTTTTGACTTTTCAAATTTTGAGAACTGCTAAATTTTTCCCATTTCATGATGTTTTCAAGTGTGCAAAACATCAAGCTTTTCATTTATATTGGTGTCATAGTTGGTTGAAGCTCGCGATAGCAAGCATGACTAGAAATGTATCTATCGTAGCTACAGGTTTGAACCCCGCCACCAACAATATCAATGTCGGTGATAATGGTTGTATGTCCACGTTTTTATAAGCGTAACCCCCCTCTAGACAGCTTTGGCATTGGATCCGGGGTTTGTCTAATTTCAGTAGTGTGGTGTGCATTATTTAAACATTTCGACTAATTTCTCATTAGGTTTATACAGGGTGTTAGAAGTATGAGTGCCATTATTTTAACAGATATATTGGACAAAAAGGACAAAAATTCTTAATATGTTTTTACGACCTCGTAACTTCACCGAGTATTAAATAAAAATACATAAATCATCTGGAATCAGTACCAAATCTACGTCAAATTAGCATTGAATTCAGTCCCTAATTTACCTCAATATTGTTTACGGTAATATGCCACCAAGTGTGCTATGACAAATTTTACATTTTCTTATTGATAAATAATTTCTTTAAATAGCGTTATTAATATTAGTTCAGAATATTAGTTTTCATTTAAAACGTTTACAGCTGAAATACTAAATACCTACCAAATTTAATAAAAAATAACCAAATAGCTACAGGGCACGCACAAAAGTGTTCAAATCAAAATGTCCACCGACTATATAAACTTAGCATCATCGAATCCAGTTGTCACGGATATGTTCTTGAACTGTAAAACCTTCCATTTTACAAATTAATCAAATCACCAAATCAAATTACGACAGCAAAATAGGTAGATATGCACTAAAAGCCGATTCCAGCACACAACAATCCTATCTAAGAGAAACATATGTTTCATAGAATATGTGTTTCTCAAGCTGATTCTTGATAATTCGATGAAGCCACATGGTCATATGCCCTCACATATGCCCCTTTTAGTACACACAATTTTTTCCTTGAAACCCTTCCTCAGCGTATTGGACTTTCGTATTTTTCCTCTTCGAACTGCATCCTACCTTAAAATTTTGGAACACATTTTCTGTAATCAACTCTAAAAAAAAATGAAAAAATTTTTTTTTGCCATTCAGTTTTAGATTTTTTTGTATGATACTTTTTTGTTACTTTTAGTTCAATATATCATCTAGTCAAATAATAGCACTCATACTTCTAATACCCTGTATAATATACATAAATATATAAAACCAGCACACTTATTTTGCTCATCTAGGAACTTATCGTTTCATTGGCCTTTAGAACGTGTGCAACAAATTTTAAAGCATTGTTTCAAAAACTGTGGCTGCTATCGCGATATTGGATATACAGATATACACAGAATTTTTTGTATGTTTTTTTGTCATCATTAGTCGTGGTTTATCTAAAAATGCAATAATTTATTATAAAATTTTACTCACATCTCCTAGATTACGAGGTTAGTTAAAACCTCGTAAAAACCTATGAATCGATCGTGTTCATTATCATCCTTAACCTTTCAACGTTGTTTATTTTCATTACAATCTTATTACTGCAACAAAATGGTCAGATAGTTACCAATATAAATGGATAAGTTGAATACTTTACTTCAATTTTGTATACGTTTATTATATAAGGTGCTCAGAAAATAATAGGCTATAGTTTAGGTATCGTTTCTTTGGGTCAAAATAGACCGACTAAACTTACCATATCTTAATGAAGAAAATGTGTCTCTTAAAAATTGGGCTTTTAAAGACGAACATTTTATCTTTTAATACAACTGTAAAACTGTCTATTGCATCAAGGTTTGATAAGCTATTTAAAAAAATGCGAACATTTTCAGTACTTGTGTAAATACTGGAAAGCTTGAAGACTTTGCTGAATTCCCGGGTCCGCTGAGCCACTATATTACAACGACTAAGTCCGGCCTGGTTCTGAACTCGGTTCGTCTGAGTGGAAGAACGCCTCACCGTTCGTCACACCACCCAACCAGATGCATTCTTGAAACTGGTAAATTTTATCAAAACAGAACAAGTATTTTTCTTTTGTAAAATTATATACCATACTAAATTTGCCTTGTGAATTATTAAAGGTGCTGCCAGGATCCCGTCATCCCTTATAAATTACATAAATATACATAGCATAAAAATATTCGTTGGCGTTTAAGACATATCAAATACAGCGTTACCTTAATGTTTTTGGTGAGTGACATTAAAAGTGTTTAGGTTTGTAAAAATCAGCCCTACAAATTTTTCTACCCTTACTGACTTCCATCATTTTGAAAAAAATATGCGAACTGAAACTAATATGTACAAACAATTCGTTTTTTCTTGCAATCAAATATCTTAATTAGAAATTAAGAAAACAAATTATGAAGTAAAGGGTTGTCACTCAGGTATAACTTGATAAAACGGAGGAAATGATCTACAATTACCCAGAACGGTACTTTGGACAAACAGAAATACTAAAATTTGTGTTACAGCATCTTGCCCATGCTTACTCTGTTAGACTCTTTCAACTTGATCCAATAATTATTTCCAAAACTGTAACAGTAAATTAAATAAAATTTTCGTTTTAAAAACTCCATAATATTTTAGGAAGGAATTAAATCTACCGTGACCTTATTAAACTGTATGTAAATGACGTTCAATTTTTTTCTAAACACCCTAGGAGGAGAAGGATTCCAAAATTCTGATTATTGAACTAAAGTCTACTTCACTACCAAGACAACGAAATTCTAAAAGTACTGATATTTATTCATAAGAAATCCAATATTGTAAAAATGTGCTTACAGAAATATATAAATTTGCACATTTAAATATGTTTCTTTTGAGGATGCCTTCCGAATAAGAAGTAATAGCCTACCACCTCCCGATGCTATTTACAGTAATAGAGCCTTGGAAATAACGATACAATTCACTGGATTTTGGATAGTCTAAATGTAGAGTGCATCTTTTTTTTGGGTACTAATAAAATATATCAACTGTTAATATCTGTAAAACTAAAGAGGATAGCAGATGTTTTTATAACCATAAGAAGTAGAGACCAGTTCTTGAAATATATCTCCAGAAAATGTTACAAAAATATCTCTTAAAGTGGATCACCAAGAAGTTATAGCGAAGAACTAGATATGTTCATCCTGTAATATAATAAGGATATTACATGATTTAATATATTGTAAATAGGTACAGCGATAATAATCACTGTTAGTTTCCTTTCCTTTATGTACCTGCTCATGTTTGATGTAAGGAATCTATATGCACAGAATCTAGGTGGTGGCATTATAAACAAATTAGATATAACTTGTTACTATCGTTTACGTGACGAGTAAATTATACCCAGAGGAAATAATTGAGCATTGTTTAAAATCATTTAATTTAATATAAAATGTCAAATGTACATATTTATTTTATAACTAAGTTTCTGCAGTCAGGTTGGGTCTAACTGTGTAAGATATATTCCGTAGTACAAAATGAAATTCATTTACACAACTCTGTGAATTAATGTCGATTTTTCGATATAAATGTAGATATTGATTTGGGGTTTGTTGGCAAAGTGCATTTAACTTCGTTTACATACACATTCTCTAAAACATACAATTTGCAATTCCAATTTCCTATTGACCTTAACATTATAGCATTGTTTTGTTCTCGGTTTTCTCTTTATTAAAAAGCAACTCGATTATTATACATTATTGTCAATAGATTCTATTTTTAAAATAATTTGTTTCTATTTTGTTATTCGGAAAATATCTGTTTCATCTCAAATTTCTGCATAATATTTGAATAAAATGTGATTGGATAAAACCTCGTGTAAAGCTAATCAACTTTAATGTGCATAAAAATGTTTTTATACCAGTGGCGGCTGGTGGATTTAGGTTGTACAATATCTTAGTATTGGAGCATGAAACCCAAGCAATATTTGAAGGCATAACTATCAGTGCTGATTGAAGAAGTTTTGCAGAAAAAAGTTTAGAAATGATTTGAGAAAAAAAGTTACAAAAATGCGCATCTAGACCATTAGTAAAATCTTTGCAAACTATTTTTTTCTTCGTAATCAGAAGGAAAATATGTCGCTTCGTTTTTTCGGCTTTCTAAAATTTTGATTCTTTATTAAAATTTTGATTCTTTATTAAAATTATGACATTTTGAAATTTACACAATGAAAAACTTAAATTTCAGAGTCATAACTTTACAAAATCAAAATATTCGAAAACCAAAAAAAAATAGTGATAAATGTTCCTTCTGATTACGAAAAAAGATAGTTTGCAAATATTTTACTAATGGTCTAGAAGGAATTTGGGGAGGCTGCGCATTTTTGTAACTTTTCTTCTCAACTTTTTTTCAATTTTTTTTTTGCTAAACTTTATTAATCAGTACTTTTTTTTCAACTTTTTTCAATTTTTTTTTTTGCAAAACTTTATCAATCAGTACTTAGTCATGCCTTAAAATATTGCATAGGTTCAATGCTCCAATATTGAGCTAGTGTATAACCTAAATCCATCAGCCGCCACTGTCTTATACCACTGTCGTTAAAAATTAAACTTTCTAATTTTCATTAAACTAATCAATCATTTTAAAGGAAATCAGAGGGTTTTCCGCAGGGGAGTGTACTTGGGCCATTTTTATTATTTATTTTAATGATCTCACATTGAAAACTTTTTTGCACGTTAATTACTACTGAGATAATTCTTTATACTCAATTATTTAAAATAAATTACTTTCACACCAATTAATGCAAAACAACATTACATCTACTAATACAGTAGATCATATTTCAATTAAAAAATATGATGTTACTCTCTTAGAATGATATATAGAAGAAAACAATATTTATCTACGAGAAGTAAAATTTGCAATAGAAGATAGAAATAGACAGAAAATTTTACTATCGAAAATGAAAATAGCTACTTGTGCAACAAGCGAGAAAAAGTGATTTTTTCCCTGTTAGGCGTATATGGAAAAATACACTGTGCTTCACACATGATTTTTTGTATGCCGAATGGAAATAAATGAAAAATTATAAATTTGACAACAGATTGTGAATTAAATAAATAGGTAATGGAGAAATAGTAGGTTGCTTTACCTTGGAATATCGTAACCAAAACCATAATAACTGTGTAAATAAACAACAAAAAAATGTTTCTTAAACATGTGTGCAAAAATAAGCAGTGAAAGTGAATGAAGTATTTTCTCATATTTTAACAGAAGCTTTGGAAGCTATCCCAAATTCACTTCTTGTAAAATCAAAATAAAGTGGAGAACAAAGAAGAAATTGCAGATAGTTGATAAAAATATCATACTTACTAGCTTAATTTTTTTAAAAAAATGGGTCTTACTTGCCATAAATATATTAGTATTCAATACCTATCCTTATCTGATGTTACAGACCAAGACTGTGGTCAACTTATTTTATGCTAAAAAATACTTTGCAAGTTAACGAAAATGTGGACATTTGAAAATGGAAAGTTGCACGCATTCTTGAGATGTTAAAATGATGAGAGAAAAGAGTCAAAGATTTTGTCAGTGCATAATGTTATGAGGTTTTTGACAGACCTCCCGATTTTTTTCATTGATGAAGATTGCCTTAATAATATTTGGTCTTAATGGAGCATATGGTGTATTCAAATAAATAAATAAATAAATAAATATCCACATAAGCTACGCACCTTGAGTATTGACAACATTGAAGGCACCGGATCTATATTAGTTGTAACATTGCATGATACGAAATCAAAGAAGAAACATGTATTTACAGTCTTTAGAAGTAGCGGGCATTAATATAACTGAATTACACCGAAAATATTTCAGTTTACGCCCAAAACATGTTGAACATCGAAAGTTTCTCTTATTCTACCAGAACAGTAAATACTCCGTGCAACGAGTGGGAATTAATAGTTTCGCTTGTATGTCAAGAAAAATTACGGAGTATTTATAGCTGCCAAATTCCAGCAATTACAGGGGACTGTTAACGCAGAACAAATGCTACCTTACATGCTGACAGTAGAGCCGTCATCCAGATACTGAAAGGGTATAGAGGATGCTTATGGACCACCGTTGCTGAGAATTATGTGGACAGCATTAGCAATAATTAAAATTAAATTAAACACCACAGGTAATACAACCCCCTGTATCCCTGAGGCTACCTCAAGTTACCTTGTGTGGAAGAGGACTACATATTTAGAGACAATGGACACACATCCAATGTCCGAGTATGCTAGGATTAATTTCCGGCTTAGAAAAAATCCTTGCTCCTCGACCAGGGATCGAACCCAGGACTCCAACGTGAGAGGCAAGTGTCCTTACCACTCGACCACGAAGCCACATAATTGAAGGTCTTCTAGAGTGATTTTCAGTTAGGAAGTAAATGAATCGACTTCTTCAGCAATTTCCTGTGCACACAGTTAACATCAATATGAGGGGAAGTTCTGGTTTCATTATCGCTCACTGATTAGCAGTCAGTGGAATCTGTTAATGTATAAGGGTTATCAAGCGAAAATATCCTTTTTTTGAAATAACGTTATTTTTTGAGGTTATCAAAAACGTGTAAAAAATTACCTTTATTAAATAATTTTTTTCGTATAATCAAATTTTGAATCAAAAAAACAATAGGCTCGTTTAGCACTATTTTTTTTACTGCATATTCTGAAGTTTGCATTGTATTCAGCAAATGTGCAAACATTTTTTTTATCAGACATCGCCTTCATATATAAAAAAATTCTGAAGTCAGCTAGCTGAATAACGCTCCGTTGTCAAAAGGTGACGTAATCTAATCTCATGTATCCTACAACTGCCGACTGAAAGGACACACAATTGAACTGCTTATCAAAGTTTAGATAATGTTTAGCGGCTAACTGTTTTCGTATTTTTGTTTTTTATTTTGTTAGTGGTAATACTAATTGTAAAATGCAATAAAAGAAAAAACTGTAAATGCTATGTAGCTCCCTAGTGCAAAAATACTACTGTGAAAATGACAGATAAAATATTTATTTCTTTTTAAATTAGTTGGAGTAAAGTCTGCAGAAAGGAAAAAACATGTTTTGGAGTTCAATATGATAGTAAGCAAGATTGGAGGACACCAGGGAAATACGGGAAACGAAAAAGCAGACATGCTAGCCAGAAAAGGCGCTAAATTAATTCTAACAGGTCCCGAACCGACCTGTGGGGTATCTTACAGCACCGCGAAAGGATCGGTAAAGGAACTATTAAGACAGAAACACTACTCGCACTGGATAGAGATACCGGGAATGAGGCAGTAACGCTTGTTCATCGGAGAAATATCTAGAGCAAGGACCAACGAAACGCTAAAGCTGAGCAGAAAACAGCTGAGGTGTGCAGTGGGAATATTAACAGGACACTGCACACTAAACAAACACCTAACCAATATAAGGGTGAAAGACAATCCAGATTGCAGGATGTGTGGTGAAGAGGAAGAAACTCCCCACTACATCTTATGCGAATGCCCAGCCCTAACGGCAATGAGACTAACACACTTCGAGGGACCACTTTTAACCCCTGAAGAGACAGCCAGAGCTCCCATAAACTGTATAGTCGCCTTCTGGAATAGAACGGGTCTTATGGAGTAATGAGACTATGGGGTACAATAAGCTTAAGCTTCAGTACAGCGGGTAGTCAAAACCGCAACCGGTAAGGAAGAAAAAAAGCAAGATTGGTTACAATTAATATATTTTAATGCAATCAGTCAAATGAATAACAGAAATAACCAAGTTATTTCAAAAGAGAACATTTTCCCGTGATGACCATGTACAGTGTTCTATCAAGTGGTATAATATTTTCTAATTTGAACAATTGTATATTCAACGTTTATACTGATAAATTCAATAAATAAAATTTTCTTCAATATTGGAATCTGTTTCTACGAAAAAATATTGTCCCTAATCTCACCGACACCTTGTATAATAAAATACCTAAATGTAGATGTAAAGATACCATTACTAAGTTTAGCTTAATTTATTTTTAATTTATTAATATCCTCTCTATAATGATTGTGTTAAAATTTAATTATGGTCAGTAACTTAATTTCATAAATTATTGCTATGCTATTTCCTAATTAGGCATGTAATTTCCAATATCGATTTGTTCTCATATGTATAATGTAATCTAATTAATTATTAATAAACATTCACAGCGTATTTGTAGGAACTTTTTTTGACTAATTGTTTCAATTTAGGAATTTGCTTGGAATTTGAGATCCTTATAATAAGTACGACAGATCCAAAAAAATTCCTAAATTCACAGCATATTTATCACAGTATAAACATTCATTGTCCCTCTTAAGTTAAAATTATTTTCCAATTAGACTTTTCAATTAAGTACATTTAAAAACTTATTCTTTGCAATTTATTTTCTTAGAAACTGCTTTATGCAATATGAAAAACAATAAAGAAGAAAAGAACAAGCTTAAAACATAATTACATTTAAAGATATGTTAAAATAATCATCGACTGAAAGAACTACTCATTTTCTCTAACAGTTTTTCTATTGATGAACCAAAAGCGAAAATAGTTATCCTATTTTCAATAACATGATGGTTTAGTAATTAATAACTATATGAAAATCTGATATAGGTATACCCTATTTTGTTCAGACAAATAGCAACTTCAATGGCATTAAATATAAAAAAATAAAACAATCAGTTTTTTTTCTTGGTATATTTTATTCATAAATATTTTTAAAGCTTTATTTAAATGTTTTAATTTTTGTTTTTCATCAACATAGAAAGTTTAAATGTCGATTTATAATATATTTATCTTGAATGAATTTATTCTGAATTAATCACCTTGAAATTTCGAGTGATTGAAAACAATACTATTTTTTGAATATTTTGGTTTTTCGACCGTATCCTCTTTAGTTGATGTTCAATTATTTTTGTTTGTTTGTTTTCATAATCGGATTCCCTTAGAAAAAAATCATGCCTTGCATTTTTTTTCTTTAAAATTAAAGCAACGAAATCCAGTGTCACTAAAATAATTATCACATACAACTTTCTTCCCTTCTTACCAGAACTTCCCTTACAATCTTCTCGTTATTTGCATACGTTGTGAATAAATTTATCAGAAAATTATTCTTCTACACCGATTATTAAAAAACCGTGTCCGGTTTTCTATAATAATTTGACCTTATCAAATAAACGGGTATATTAACAAGTGAGGTACATTCACCGCTGCGGTGAAGATGCCATATAGATTTTCAAAAGACGGACAAAGTACATCGGATCGGTTCCAGAATGATTCCAATCGATTCCTTGGGTCCGATTACCCAGAAAACGATTCCGCTATTAAAAGTGCTTATAATGCCTTCGGGAATGATCGGAGCGGTTCGTGAATAGTCGAAATCGGTTCCTTGTGCTCCATTTTATTAAGTCTTATGCTAATATGCCTATATTTGTACCAATTCGGTCAATATTTGGGGCATTCATTGCATTTCCCAAAAAAAAAAACAAAATTCTTAATTTTTTTTGCCCCACTTCCCGTTTTCAGAACGGGCTTAAAATCAACACGCATATGTAGACCGTAAAAGTCTACCAATGTTGCAAATTTCAAGTCGATCGGTCAATATTTTGAACAGATATCGCATTTCAAAAAAAAAAAAAAAGAAATAAAAATGGCTTTTAGGCCGTTTTGCCCCACTTCGCGTTTTCGAAACCGGCTCAAAGACAATAGGCATATGTAGCTCTTAGAGGTCTACACCTGTTCAAAATTTGAAGTCGATCGGTTAATATTTAGGACAGTTATCGCATTTCAAAGGAAGGTAAAAAAAATTGGTTGTTAGGCCGTTTTTGCCCCACTTGCCGTTTTCGGAACCGGCTCAAAATCAATAGGCGTATGTAGACCATGGAGGTCTACCTCTGGTAAAAATTTGAAATCGATCGGTCAATATTTGGGACAGTTATCGCATTTCAAAGAAAAGTTTCCGGACTACCGGACTTCCGGACTTCCGGAGTTCCGGACAGACGGAAAGTTTCTGGAAATCTCGAGATTCGGATAGATCCCAAATTTGAGGTCGATCCGATCAGCCGTTCTCGAGATACGGGGGCCCAAAGTCGCCGAGCATAAATGTATATATAGATTTTTTTTAAGAAAATTTATATAACAAGCTCGGGTAACAAAGAACTCCTTAATAAAATTTAAGATGATCACTACATATGATTCTGTGTTAAAATTGCTTTTAACTTTCACCTTGTCAAAGGTTAAGTTAAAAAAACATGATAACAATGATGCTAAATTAGAAATTGCTATTAGTACATGTACAGGGTAGGTCCACATTTTCTCGCAGAGAACCTAGACTTCTGTGACAAATGAAGTTTCACTTAATTTACAAAAAATATTATGTAAAAAGCTACTGGCAAAAAAAATTTTAGCTTTAAACATTTCTGTCAATTGACTTTTTTTATTACATGTTTGTGTTAATGAGAGGAGCACGCCAGTTTACAATGAAGGTGACAGGGTATCATTTTCCATCATACTGTGATGTCAATAAATAACACAAAAAATCTCAACTTTAAACACGTACCTATAGCATCGACACTTGTTTCTTAACATAATTGAAATGTTCCTGTCAAGCGTTGTCCTGCTGAGGGGCCTGTAGAGTCCATCTTGTACAGCTTAAATATGACACAAAAAATAATAAATTAACTTTAAGCAAAATTAACAAATTAAAATTAAAAAAGAAAAACAGTACCCGATGTGACGACGAAAATCGAACATATACGAATTTCATCGTAAATTGCAAAGTCAACTCTCAGTATTTTAACCTATTATTGTCGTATTTATATAGGGTGTTTCAAAAATAGGGTTCCAAACTACTACAGCGTGTAGTACTTAAATAAATTAAAAAGTTGTAGCATAAAACGCATCCCTAGGAAGTTGGACACTTAAAACGCTTTAGATAATTTTTTTTTTTGTTATTTGAAGAACGGTAAAAGATAAATAGACAAAATTGGCTAGTCCAAATTTCTTATTTTGCATTCATTATTGTTTTGTTCATTGATAGCTACATACATTATTCGAATAAATAGTAATGTTTCTGATTTGCTACTTTATTTCTTTTGCTGCCATGCATCATAATAATTTTCAAACTCAATTTACTCGATAACGGTTGCCGATATCAACCTAAATAAAGAAGTCATTCTTTAAGTAAAAATGTCCAACAATTATGAATTTATGGGAAAAATTAAAAGAAAGTTGAACAAAAAAAGTTACAGGGTGAAACACCTTTTCCTCTCCTAAAAGAGACGCCCATGATTTTAGCGCATCTCATTTAGCATGAAAAAGCAAGTGAATGTCAAAAATTTTGTCTATTTATCTTTTACCGATCTTCAAATAATAGAAAAAACAAATATCGTCAGATCCCCTTTAAGGGCCTCTTATTCCTTAGGGGTGCGTTTTATGCCAAATATCTATAAGAACTTTTTGACTTTCTTTTATGAGTACTATGCGCTGTAGAAGTTTGGAACGTTATTTTAGAAACACCTTGTATGTATTAATATGTGTGAAAATCTTCAAAATATTAAAAATGATTATGAACATTGCATAAATATACTTTGTAGAATCAAGTAACAGATCTACATACCTCCATTGCAATTATAAATGACTGTTTGGTCTACCAGCTCGATGAAATAGTTGGCCAGAGCACACGATGGCAAGTGTGAGTAGATAATCTCTCCGTCGTCTTGGGAGTTCGAATCCCGCCTCCGGCACTGGCAATGTCGGTGGGATTGATTGTCTGTTCGCGTTTTTTTACAAGTGTAACTCTCGCCCGTGCAGCTCGGCTTTGAATTCGGAGGTTGTCTAATTTCTACATTTCTACAAATGACAAAAGGCTCAACAACTTTAACCTGTGTTGCACTTCTGTGAATGAATCTTGAATGGGACAATAATTTAACGGATCATTTGATGATGAACGATGAAGCTCATTTTCGATTAAGTGGAGAACCGAATAATCAAATTCAATGTTTTTGAGCTGCACAAAACCTCAAATTGTTTGTGAAAAACCATTGCACTCAGAAAAAGTTACGGTTCGGTGCAGTATATGTTCTGCTGGTATTCTTGGTACTTATTTCTTCGAAGATACTAATGAAAATACAGTTAGCGTCAATTCAGAACTATATGCAGAAATGCTACAAACATTTTTAGTGGGCGTTATGAATCAACTGCAGCCTCCTGATGGTACGTGGTTCCAATATGATGGAGTACGACTACATATAGCCAACATGAACATTACTATACTAAGAGAAATGTTTCAAAATCGTCTAACATTGCCAAACGCAGATGTGTATTATCCATTGCTCTCCTCAAATTTTAACGTTTCAGGTTACTTTTTAAGGGGGGTATCTGAAGTAAAATGTGTTTACTAATTACTCCTCCATATGATTTGAATGAATTAAAAAAGAACAGACGTTATATAAGTGATTAATAAACGTTTTTTTATCAAAGAAAATAGTCGATTGGGTTAAAACCGAAACATTTCCGAAGAATTTGACTTATTCGTCGGAAAATTTTCACATCATCTGGAGATGATTAAAACCAACCTTATGCTAACAATGTATAAAGCGGACTGTTTGAGATTGGCCCTCTCTCATCTTCATACTATTTTTACACTTTGTGATTTCCAAACTTTCAAATGCATCCAGCTGTTTAGTATTTGTTGCATTCCTAATTAATCTTAAATTGCTAGTATCTATTTTATGGTTTTTCTCAGACGCATGTTGGACAGCACTAGACTTATCAGTTCTACCATATTTGAGATGGCTATATACTCTGTGAATCCAGTTTGAATTGATCTAGTCTAGTTTATCCAACATACTTTTGATCACAGTCCTTACAGCTAATTTCGTAAATCCCCGATTTTCCGTTTGTTTCAGTTTTGCCTTTTGGATTGCCTAAAAGTTGTAGTTTATTGTCCGATGAATGAACCATTGTCATACCTATTCAACATTCTCCTATTTGGTTATTAAAAGACAAATACTCATCTTCCTAAATTAACTTTATAGGTAAAAGAAGACCTATTCCTTGACCTCCAAGAAATCCAGATTTGAACCCGTTGGATTATTTTCTCTCGAGAACCTTAACAAACGAAATCTTTAAACTAAATATAAACAACTTAAAACAGCTGCGAAGAAATGTCATTAAATAACATTTTATAATATAAATAATAATCAAGTTGTCTTTGAGAGAGTTTGTCGTAATTTTAGTAAATGACGAGATATTGGTGTGACAACTGACTGACAAGCAACGGAGGATTACAACTAATCTTACATTGAATTTCTTAAAATTTGTTTAGATTAATAATTATTATTTGTTTTCTTGCTTTTTAACGTCTTATTTATATTAACGCCCTGATGGAGTTTAGCACATTATTATTCCACCATTCGACCAGGACAGACACACACACAAAAACCATTCCCTCTTCTGATATTTGCCAGATGCTGCAGCTGAGACTCGAACTCAGGAGAGAGACAGTGACTAATCGTGTTCTGCCACACAACAACGCTGTAGCCAATTATGTTACCGTTTCGCTATTTAAAAACGTCACATCCATGCCCTATCCAGAATTTGAACCCAGAACCCTTGGTTTCAAGTCTAACATATAAGCACTGAGCTGATTTTAACACGTCGATAATTTATTAACTTTTTTTAAAATATCTCACTTATTTTAAAAATAGAACTTAAGTTTAGGTATATCGTTGTATTTAAAACACCAGTGTTCAAATACACTTCTTGTTACTCACTGTATAATTTCAAAGTATTGACAAATTTTATGAAAACTTCATATTCTATGAGAAAAATTAAAAAGTTCCATTTTATTCGATTGTATTTAAAAGTGAGGTTTTTTGGTTCGAATATCTGGATCATCTTTTTTATAACAGGTATTATTTTTTTTGTAGTTGCTAGGTGACTACTTTTTCTGGCCAAAAAGTACTTTTCAGACGGTAAAGAGTTATGAACGAAATAATGGATACCACAATCAAATGAAACAAACTGTCATGTTATTCTTATTAGATTTTGTCAATGTGATGTGAAGTTGATTACGATCAGATTTTTCAATTAAAATAAATATAATAAATAACAATTTATTATTTTATTCTCACAATCGAATAAAAAATAGTATGACACACGGCCGAAAATGTTTTTCGTACTCATACGGTTGCCGAACTCGGCTTCGGCAATTTTTCGTAATCATATGAAAACTGAATTTTTCGGCCTTGTGTCATAAATAACTATTAATAACAAACTGTTTATTACATCAGAAAGAAAAAAGTTGTGCAATAAGTATGTTTTCTCTAAGCGTACAGAAATAAAAGCCTCAGAGAAAATTAAACCATTTATAATCTTTCAACATCATCTCTTAAGCTCGCAACATCTTACAGTATTTTCCTGTATAAATTCCCAGAGTAAGTAATCTTAATCTTTATTGTACGATTCAGTGCCATAATTATGTGAATCCTTTTGTAGCTAAGACCTTTGCAAGCTCCTTCAATTTTTATTTTACTAAAATAGTAGAATATGAAATTATTTGCCATCTAGATGGGTATATTATTTAAATTCCTGAAATTGCCATTCTGCCAGATGAAGACAATATATTATATTTCATAATAATCATAATATCGCAGTTGTGTTCATTTACATTTTCAGTATTTTCTTAGTACTAAAACGGAAACTCAACGCAGTTAAATCATTTACAAAAAACTCAAAGCACATAAATTCTGTTTTATGCGCTCAAAGCTTTATATTTCCTTTGACTTTACTTTTTTTAATTTAATAAAGCAGGAAACATATTTAGCAGTGTAGTTTTAAATCGCCTTAAGATATAAAAATATTTTGTATTTTTTTTACGTTAGTAATTATCTAAAAAAATGTCTACATTATTTGCCATAAAGTATAATAATATAATAACGAATTGTTAAGAAAAATAATAATACTCCCGCAGTATTATCAACACTTCAAAGGAACCTTTACCTTAAATAGAGTTTTAGTGGCCAGAAAACAAACAAAATATAAGTATCAGATAGCAATTCTATAATTTAAATGAAAAATTATTTGGCATTCGTAATCTCGACTTATAGGTTTAGAAATCATCTCCAGAATTTTCTTGGTGTATTGAAGAATCATCCCTGTATATTAATTTTAAAATGATTTATATCTAAAATTGTTTAAATTTATTATGGAAAGAAAGTGACCAAATGGTTATGAATTTGTATTGTATTTGTATTAAAGTTACCATCTCATTATAATGGTAGCACAAACATATATTTTACTACCAAGTAAATTATACAAACTTTTGATTTTCAGTAGTAATATAATAAGTGCATAGAAAATTATTGGTAATTTGGGAATCTGCATGAATGCAAGTTATTTGAATAGCACGAGAACACGAAGGGCACGAATGCTTCTCGCAACGTAAGTTGCATGAGTGCAGATTTTCCAAAAATTATCTATAATTTTCAATGCATGACTTACATTTTATCACAAAATTTCACAAAACATTTTTAAGAAATGTCACAATGACAGTTTAAAATAATTGTATTAACACCGACGCGACGTAGTTTTCCACGAAACACCAAAACACCATATACTGCACTCTACGTGCGTTTCGCCAACCAAGTTGGCATTATCTGGAGATAATTAAAACTAACCTCATGCTAACAATATATCTTATTTATACCTAAACTATTGTCACAGTTCGGTGAAACGTGACCCTCTGTCACTATTCATACTATTTTTTACACTTTGTGATTTTTAAGCTTTCAAATGCATCCAGCTGTCTAGTATTTGTTACATTTCTAATTAATTTTAAATTGCTAATATCTATTTTATGGTTGTTCTCAAACGCATATTGAGCAACACCAGACTTATCTGTTCTACCATATATGAGATGGACCATGTGCTCTTTGAATCTAGTTTGAATTGATGGACTAGTTTGTCCAACATACTTTTGATTACGGTCTTTACAGCTAATATCGTAATTCGCCGACTTTTCGTCTGTGTCAATCTTGCCGTTCGAAATGCCTAAAATTTTTATTTAACTTCCCCATGAATAAACCACTGTCATATCTATATCTTTAAAAATCTTACCAATACCACTGGTGAATCGAGGATCGAATGGAATCGGTACAAATTTCGGATTTTCTCTTCATTTTGAAAAGACAATAATTGTAAAAATTTTAATAATGTAAAATGTTTTGAATATTCGAATTTCTGTTATTTTATACACCTAAAAGATACTTAATGCCTAATTTGAATAAACTTGACAAGAAGTGTCAAAAGTGACAGCGTTAATTTTCGATAATTTGCGTTAGTGCAAAATTATCTCTGTAATTCCACGTTGATTGGTCGGTAAATTCAAAATAAAGATGGATGATTGGTCAAACATTAAAATCTGACAGGTAAATGAAATTTTTGTTATAATTTTAAAACGTATTGATTCTGAATACGAGAAAAAATCATTTGCTGCCAGAAAATTAAAAATTTTTTCTGGTCAATTTTAAAATTACCTTAGCCATGATTGTGTCAAATCAAATAAAAACAAATGCAAAATGGAATATTATACGAAATAGAGTACACTATAAACTAGACTCTCAGCTTACTTTTCATTTATTTCAGTTTGTCTACTGATCTATCATTCAGGTCTCCAAGAATTCATTTATGGAAATCCTAAACCGAAATTTTTTATTGGAAGACGTTAAATAATTCAGACTTTGGTAATTGTGTCTAAATTTCGATAGGCTTTATTGAGAATACAAAATCTGATTGAAACTGTTCTTTTTTTATTGGAATGGAAATAATTCAGATAACATTAATCAGTAATGACAAACTGTATAATGTAATGTATGATATAAAAAACTGATATCAAATTTTGTAAATTATTAAATTCAGGTTTGTCAGAATATGTCGCATTATGGTGAATTATGTTGAAACTTAAGATCATATTAAGATAGAAACATGTTTATCTAATTCACAAATCAGTTTATAAATCATATGTGAAAAATGATGAAGATAATCTAAATATTTGGAACTAGATTAATTCTAAAAAAGGTCAACTTGGCATACTAATTAATGATAATGCAGTACTTGACACTTCTTGGACTATGACTGATGAATTTAAATAACTGTTTATTAATTTTAATTTAACTTTTATGTCCAGATTATGAATTTAAATATATTTTTTAACCTCGCATTAAAATGATCTATAACTCTACTTATCGGCTACATAACTTTGCTAATAATTTGTATGTAAATAATGTAGAGTTCTTTAATTAAAATTTAATGCCGAATTATTATTCATCATAAGCTTGTGAAAATCAACATACAGTTGGTACTCTACTATAAAAGTACATTTGGGGCAATCAGAATCCGCTGGTCGATATCAAATTGGGTTTTATGCATACGTACATAGTTGCATGTATCTATTTGGAACAAAATTTTAGTTCTACACAAACCTGAATTGCACTGCTGCTTTTGATTTCGATATTTGCAAATTGCAAAAATTCTCTTCACTTGTGACTTAAATTTCCGATTTAAGTATGTAAATTTATATTTGACAATTAAAATTTTAAAGTGATTGATTTGAATCTTTGAGTTTTAGGTAGAAGTAAATTTACATGTTAAATATTTGTCGTCGTTTAATTTTAATTTTCGGAAGTTCATTTTATAGCAGATTGGTTGATAAAATAAAAATTCTGCGCAAATTATATAAACGTTATCTTGGCACAATTCACAATTTTGCAAATTGTGTTTGCAGTCAAGTAATTGTAAATCTTAATTAATGTCAAGAAATAGGACATAATGTAACCACTTGATTTTCGATGTTTTCTAAAATTATAATACTTTTCACAACAGGAATCAATCTGAGATATTTACTGACTGCCTGGTTTTATTTTGTTTTTAAAATGTCATACTTTCTTGCGTGTATTTCTAGTTTATACTCAAGATACACTATTAACATATTAACTACAGAAAAAATATAACCTAACAGTGAAGTAAATCTAAAAAAAATATTATTGGTTTATCTTATCTTTGACCTTCATTTTAATTTTTGCGTTAATAGTAAGTCCACCCATTTAGAATGTTATGATGAATTGTGCAATTTAAAATGAAGTATCTAGCATTACAAATCAAATTAGGAATAAATTGTTCATCACGAAATAAATGTTATACTGTTTCATACAAGAAAAATTAATTTATTGTTTATACTAATTAATTATACGTACTTTTTAATGGTATTTTTAACTTATTATTTGTAACAATTTTGGTATTTTGTAATGATGGTTAAAATTAAGAATGGAAAGAAAACTGTTATACTTTTTAGTTTTTGATCTAGAGGTATAGTTTATTACAGAAATACTCTGCACATAAAAAAAGGCTACAAAAACCTTTAAAGCGCTCTCATATACCATCAAAACCTAATTAGCGGCATTTTGAAATCTACTTAAAGTTATAATGAACACAATAATACAACAGATTTAAAAGTAGCGTCTTAGATAAATTGATATTTGGTACCACTTCTGCTAAATTAAAAATCTTACTCTGTTTTACTCTAACGTAAAATCTAACTCTAAATTAAAACTAGCAAATAATTCTCTTGTTGTTCAATTTCGCCAATAATAATTTAACATGTTAAATTATTATTGTTGCCTAACCTCAAAATTTATGCCGATAATGCAGGTATTGGTAGCTATTTAGTAACGATTTACACACAAACTTCAACGAAAGGTCGGTATTAGCGTGATTGTTTGGAATGAACATTAATGTAGTGCAGATTACTGCACCTGAGTTTACTAAAAGTTGGTACATGTATTAACCTTGAGGTCCCTGCTAGTAAAAATAGGTGCCCTTATCATAACTTTAAAGTGGTATTTGTGTATTTATTTGGAACTATCACAACAATTAGTCAGCTAGGTAATCGTTTCCGACTTCGCCATATTTTCTGATGCCACAGAAGGAAATAATAGGCGGCCATGTTGACTATGTGTTTACAAATATTTTGGATACACAAAATTTGCCTCTTTTTTCAAGTAAAGTAAGCAAACAGAGTTTTTTTTTATTCGTAAAATGAATTATACAATATGTCAATTGCTTTTTCTTTAGGAATGAAAAATATTTGTTAAAAGTAAAAAATTAAAATAGTATTTTTATTGTTAAAATAAACATTATCTTATGGGGTCACTATATTTTTCGACCTACTTCATATCTTTATCAATTGAATTTCTTTCCTTTCAGTTTTTACCACACCAGATTTATGAAATATTTTATTCGACATAAGTATTTTGTATATAATACGTACTTAACGATAAATACACTTCATCCATTTTATATACATAGGTAGATATGACAAATAGAACAATATACAAATTTGGCTAGTTCCACTACTTTAACCCAATTTTACTTTCTCACCCCTCAAAGTGAGGAAGTTATGTATTCGTCAAAAAAATTTTGAAAATTTTTATTATATTTCTGGACGGATCTCGACGAATTATGACGATACAGAAAATTTCAGACAGAAAAAATTGTCTGTTTGTGTGTCTGTCTGGTTCGCGATAGCAGCCACAGTTTTTGAGATAAAGCTTTCAAATTTGGTACACACATTCTAGAGGTCAAGGAAGAGATTGGGTTCGTTGATGAGCGAAATCGGTCCCAATTTTTGAAACGTCAAAAAATGTGACTTTTTTTGAAACATCAAAGTGACTTTTTTGAAACGTCAAAATGTGACTTTTTTTGAAACGTCAAAATGTGACTTTTTTGAAACGTCAAAAATTACTTTTATTATAAACTCCACCACACGTCGAGTTTTCCTACGGTGAGGAAGCTCTGATCCTCAAGTAATTGGCAGCGGTTTTTATAGTCAGATTAAGGGAAAAATTTAAACATAGTTGGCCTAACGATCAACTTAAGCCGACATAAAATTTGGTGATAATTTTGTCGGTAATCACAACGAATAAAGTAGGTCCTCTACGTCGATCGACCCATATTTTATTGACTAAATCAGTACAATTATGGGTAAGCACGACATTTTTCATACGTCGCACACCGACTTTTAGTTGCGAACAACAACGTTAGTTTGTCGTCAGAATGTTGCTTAGGTACCCTCTGACTGATCTTTTGACGTAAAAGTCACAAGCGCAGATGTTTATTTTTCCAGTAGCATACTGGGTAACTAACTGTGTTTTTTTAGATAACCAAGAATTATTTATGTGGTAGTAGCCCCAAGGAAGGAAAAGAAAAATTTAAAGAATGCCACAAATAATGTCAGACAATATTTATAATTGAATTTATTGACCAACAAAATTTTGTTCAGGATGAATATTCATTTTATCGTCCTCACGTCGAGCAAATTGCAAAATTTATTTAATGAAGTTAAACTTAATTTGTTCATATAATAAATATATTTAAATTAAAAAATAACTCGTTAAATGGTAATAAATTTTCATGGGAGTCATTACATTATCTTAAATAATCCTGCATTTATTCACAAGAAAATTCCAAATGTGACCATCCTATTTCCGTCTACTTAATTCCAGTTTTATGGCAAAATGGTAAGGTCGTCGACATCGTAAAATTTTATACAATTGCAATTGCATCATAAAACATATATTTATATACATCATTTTTTATTCATATAATTATTAAACTTCATTGTACATTATACATTATACAACTAGAGAAATTTTAAATTCCTCTAGCACTTAGATTTCTACCTAGGAGTGTAGGTTAGTTTTACAAGAAATCTAATATTTTAAGACAATATTTACTTATGTTAAATTTACGAGAATATTTAACCTGAATATTATATTAAACCATCATAACATAACAAATTATTATAATACTATTAACACAGCATATAATCTAACTCCACTGCTGATGTTATCAATTATCTGAATCTGTACAATTTGTAAAAAAAATTAGCGTTACCTATATTAATAACTATTTTTGTTTTCAGTATTACACTGTTATAGTTACAAAAATAAGTGGGGATGAGGTATGGACATCCGTTTAATTTCCGATATTCGATCAGTGAAGTTAAGCAGCACTGATCGAGTCCGGCAATTGGATGGATGAACGATAGCTCGTCTAACAGTCGGTAGGCTGTCAACAGACAATCCCGGGAAGGCCGCTAGCCTGATGCAGGCGGAGAGGCGAGCCCGGATGGAGGTTTGCCACTCTGCTAGCGGTGCAGGCGGGCAGGCCCAGGCGGTGGGTTAGTTGACAGTCGAAGACCGTGGTTCGGAGTCCACGCTAAACTGTAGGTCCCTAGGTAAAAAGGGCCCATTGTGGCCTACTTGCCTAGTAAAATAAGTAGCTACTACTACTACTACAAAAATAAGTTCTATTTGCTGTTACTTAGTACATGTTTATTTTTCAGTCTTGATAATTGAGTAATTATAAATCTTCATAACTACCATAAATACTACATACAGGGTGAGTCTTAAGTGTGTAATTATATTTAAACCACCGATTCTTGACATCTGTAGAAACCCTCTGACACATTTTTTTTTAATTCCCACATGTAACTGAGTTATCGACTTTCAAAAAAATATGATGAAACAGTTTTGGAACTGCTGGTTACTGGAAACATTCTATAAATTAGCTAAAATAATGTAATGGACTGAAGCAACGTTGCCGCATATATTATGCAATTCTCTCACCTAGGCGCGAATTTACAATCGTGAGTTAACATAAGTTGGAGGTTACCTAGCATTATATTTTCACAAAAATCGACAAGATTCTAATACAAACCACTTCAACTAAAAGTCACTTTAGCATAAAATATTTGTTGCTATAACCACTTCCAAAACAAATGTAAAATTGAAAAAATTCGAATTCTAAAATAGGGTGGAGCGAAAAATTTCAAATTTAAATGTTCGTTTCGCTATAGCGCGGAAAAGTTGCCTTAGGTGCATACTAGCCTAACAAAAAAAATTTATCAAAATCGGACAATATCTTCCGATCGCGCAAAACGCCGAAAGTTTTAAGAAATGACGAATTTTGGCACTTTTTTCGTATTTTTTTTTTATTATTTGGGGTTTGTATTTTTTTTATCGCTATAGTGCTAAAACGTTAGTACTAATGTTGAATAGCCTGCAAAAAATATATAACTGCTTTTAAAGCATATCTTCCGATCGCGCAAAACGTCTGAATATTTGCAAAAATTGCAAATTTTACGTTTTTTTTATAATTTTTGAAGATTTTGTTTAGGTTTTTTTTTTTAATGCTATAGTGCCTAATGGTTAAAGTAGGTATTTGTATATAAGAGGAAAAAATAATTTTGTTGAATGTCTTCCGATCGCGCAAGTGATATTTATATATCACTGTTTACATTCAAATGTGCAGCTCTTCGCTTGCTTAGAAATAATCTAATTGATTTTAATTTCATAATCTAAACAACCCAGAACTCACCACGAGGAGGTGGCTGCACTTCGAGTTCCACCCACACCCTTCCCTCCATCCAACCAATAAGAGTGTGTGCTATTTACAATATTTACATTTTACATCCTCGTCTTATTTTTCATTTGTGCCGATGCCACTTTGTAATCTGCCTTACAATTAGTTGTGAATTCTTCTATCAGGTCTTTCGATGTAAGTGTCGCTCTAATGTATCGTCCCTTGATTGTAGTCCGATGCCTTAAGTGAAGCTTGGTTACTAGCTTCACGCAACGCTCTACGGCTTGTGTGTGACATGGGAACTCTTTTATATCCCAATCAGGGACCGCACACGATTGTATGAAGCTTTTAATTTCTTTATTACTTACCGCACGGAGAAGAGGTAGAGACGATATTTTTGTAGCGTTCCAATCTATCATTTCCGTATAATCTAATGCATCAAATTTGAGTGAAGGAGTATGAAAGTTCCTAATGCCTTTCCCAGTCGAAGCAGATTGCCTGGCTTTTAGCACTCTCCCTGAGCCCTAACTCTCTAATGTGCCTCCTCTTATCAAATATCATGGCTATCAAAATGTTTTCAGGATGGGCAATGCCCATTTTGATAGCCATGATATTTGATAAGAGGAGGCACATTAGAGAGTTAGGGCTCAGGAGAGTGCTAAAAGCCAGGCAATCTGCTTCGACTGGGAAAAGGCATTAGGAACCTTCGCACTCCTTCACTCAAATTTGATGCATTAGATTATACGGAAATGATAGATTGGAACGGTACAAAAATATCGTCTCAACCTCTTCTCCGTGCGGTAAGTAATAAAGAAATTAAAAGCTTCATACAATAGGGTGAGGTCCCTGATTGGGATATAAAAGAGTTCCCATGTCACACACAAGCCGTAGAGCGTTGCGTGAAGCTAGTAACCGAAGCTTCACTTAAGGCATGCGGACTACAATCAAGGGACGGATACATTAGAGCGACACTTACATCGAAAGACCTGATAGAAGAATTCACAACTAAGGCAGATTACAAAGTGGCATCGGCATAAATGAAAAATAAGACGAGGATGTAAAATATAAATATTGTAAATAGCACACACTCTTAATGGTTGGATGGAGGGAAGGGTGTGGGTGGAACTCGAAGTGCAGCCACCTCCTCGTGGTGAGTTCCAGGTTGTTTAGATTATGAAATTAAAATTAATTAGATTATTTCTAAGCAAGCGAAGAGCTGCACATTTGAATGTAAACAGTGATATATAGATATCACATGCGCGATCGGAAGACATTCTCCAAATAACAAAATTATTTTTCCTCTTATATACAAATACCTACTTTAACCATTAGGCACTATAGCATTAAAAAAAAAACCTAAACAAAATCCTCAAAAATTATAAAAAAAACGAAAAATTTGCAATTTTTGCAAATATTCAGACGTTTTGCGCGATCGGAAAATATGCTTTAAAAGCAGTTATATATTTTTTGCAGGCTATTCAACTTTAGTACTAACGTTTTAGCAGTATAACGATAAAAAAATACAAATCCCAAATAATAAAAAAAATACGAAAAAATTCGTCATTTTTTAAAACTTTCGGCGTTTTGCGCGATCGGAAGATATTGTCCGATTTTGATAATTTTTTTTTGTTAGGCTAGTATGCACCTAAGGCAACTTTTCCGCGCTATAGCGAAACGAAAATTTAAATTTGAAATTTTTCGCTCCACCCTATTCTAAAAGTGTGAGTTTAGCTAACCCAAGATTGAAAAACCAAGCCCTAGCATTAATGTCATTCCCGAATTTATAATAACTTTGGATGAAATAATTACCTACTTAAACGATTAATTGCTCCATTTGAAATAATTTTTAAACATTTTGAAATACCTTTCAATGTGAGAAATGTACTATTTCTTGCACCAATCAACATTTCTTTTCAGCGTTTCTTATGGAATGTACAACTAAAACTAAATTTTTCGATGAACAGTAAACTTTTTAGGGAATCTCGAGAGGAATTTGATGTTCCCATCTCATTTTTTTTAAGTTTATAAAAGGATTATTATTTTTAAGAAGTAGGTACTTATCCAATGCTATTACAATAATTTGAAATGTGTAGGGGTTCAAGGAATAAATCAGCTCTCTACTATTTTAATTGGCCTCTAATAGTAAAACACTGAAGGTGCAACACAATAACAATCAGGTGATGGAAAATAGTTTGCAGTATTTTCACACACGTCTATCACTTTTTACACTGGATATACCTAACAGTTTGCATTTTTTTTCCTCCATAACACTCTGGACGTTTAGGAGGACAGTATACGTCATTTTTTATAAAAAAAGATAATTTTTTTCTTGAAAAACAGCACTTTATTCGGGATAGGCCATTACATGATAAAAATTCAACCACGACATAATGTGAACTGCGATATTAGCGTGGCGTATGTAACCTATCATCTTCGCACATCTAACCACGCACCTAATCAGTGTTGCCAGACATACCATTTTCATGGTATTTATACCATTATTTTCCCTTGTGTACCTGCACTTTTTTAAGTAATAAAACTATTATTTAAAAATTTCTACCATTTTACACCAATATTAGCAAAAGTTAATAAAAAAGTCAAATTTAGGTCGTCAGCCCCGACCTCGGTCAGTTCTTCCATTAAAGAAGAATAAACTGAATTAAATTTTATACCGTGTACGTAGATCTTTATAAATCGGAACCTCGCGTAAACAGCGCTAGTTGTGCAAGCCGAAATAAATAATAGACTTTTGCTGTTTTCTGTTGTTTTTGTTGCGATGGTAAGACCCGTTTTTTCAATGCTCAGTTAGCTAAATTAACCATCAGTTAAATCAATAGAAATTTTTTTGAAACGCATCATGATTTATTGATCGTGAAATTTATAACCTATGTGAAAATCTCACACATCAGGCAACACACACCCCATGTAAAAATAAGTGTTATTGATAGTTCGCGAGTGTTCGCGTACCTGTCTGCATTAGCATTTACAAAAATGTGTTTAATACCGTTATTTATAGTTTTTTGTGATTAAATTTGTGATTCGAAGTTTTGAGTTACTATGTTACCGAAATTTATTATTTATAATTTGTTCCTTTGGTGGTTCATTTTGTGAAAAGTAGTGATTAACCATAACAACTAATTTTATTATTCTAATGCTGGATATGTTAAAGACATATTTTCAAGTAGATGAAAATGCTAGACAAGCAAAACGGCTATGGAATGCTATCCAAACGTCAAGCCCATATGATATATTCATGTAGTAACTGTTGTATTAGGTAAGTAAACAAATCTGCTTTTTCGTTCTTTCAAAGTTGATGCCTCTTTTTAAAATGATTATTTTCAACTTTGATTCATTTTTAGAAATGAACCATATTAAACTTAAACTATAAATTAGAGACAATAATAGTAACTTAAAATACACAGAGAAAGTATTGCATATTTTTAATATTTGGTGCTTACGTGACGAGTTCTGTTTATTTATAAAAAAAGTGTCATGATTACCTAATTTTACAAGGAAAAATAGATAAACAGATACTTTTAAGACGTTTTATTTTAAGAGCAAGCTACAAGTGACAAGTGTAGCTTTCCACAAAGGATATCATATTATAGATGCGTACAGATATCATGCTTTCTTAAAAAGAGCTCAATGTTTTATAAACTATTACATTTGTTTTGGTGCGGCCTCTACACTGATATTAAATAAGTCTAATATCATCTCATAAAATGTCCGTGACAGAAGGGTAATAATTTTTTTAAAAATTCAAAATTTGCCATTCATGCAATGCATGCAATTATAGGATAATTGTGACGACGAACTCTGGCAGTGGCAACACTGCCTTCAGTTACGTCATTTCTGTGAACGGCGTTTACAATGTTATCCAGTGACTATCAAAATGTCAGTTGATGGAAGATAAAAAAATTATCAGAAATTAAAAATTTTTTTTGTTCAACAAATTTTTTTGACAGTGCCAATCAATTGTACACAACGAAATATATTGAGGGTTAAAATATAACTACACATTTAAAACTCACCCTATATGGTGGTAGGGTGGCCTACCTGTGTGAGAAACACTACCTCAACAATAATTGATTATATTTTTACAAATTTATCAGATGTTATGGCAACTGTAGTTGACAATGATATTTCGGATCATAGAACGGTATTATTGCAATCTAGTTTTCACCAGTGTACTAAACAAGCACCAATCTCATGTTTTAGAAGAAGTTTTAATGACAACTCCATTTCAGCATTCAAGTCTGCTCTTGAAAATGAAACCTATTCTGTAGTTTTCATTTATCTGCTTTAGACGAAGCATATAACTATTTCTATAAAACATTTTTGTATTACTTTAATACATGCTTTCTTGAATGTAGGTATTTTAAAGCCAATAATCCTAGTAAATAATGTGTTAATGATGAGAATAATGTATCAAGTGTTAAACTAAAAGGCCTACACAACCTAAAAAATACATATCCTGATTAAATTCCAGCCTATATAGCAGCAACAGTTAAACATTCTGCGTTATTTAAAAAACTAAAAAAAGATCATTATCAAAATAAAATAAGAAATACTGATAATCCTGGTAAAACGGCCTGGAATGTTATGGCAGAAATTGCACAATTTCAAAGATTTCACAATAGACAAAGGTGATGTTCGGCATTAGATCTCAATATCAGCGAAACACCTTTGACGCAGAGTTGTACAGTACGTTTCTTAGATATCAATTTGGATGAGTGCTTAAATTGGAAAGATCATTGTAATTACGTAATATCTAAATTAAATTCAATTTCATACTTAATTAGGAATCTAAAAATAGTATATCTAAAAATCAACAACAATTTGTATTATGCTCAAGTTTGATCCAGGTTAAGATATGGTATCACCGAATGTGTTCCTAGCTCAAAAACGGATTATAAGATGCATTGAGGGAATCCTTAATACTCATACCAAAGACATTTTAAAAAAATATAAGAAGTTTATTTATCTATGAATTATATGTATACGTTTTTATTAATAAAAATTGTTTTGTTACGAATGACAAATACATTGTATTATGGTAACAATACAAGAAACAAAAAGATTTTCACATACCCTTATGTAAATATAAAGTAACTTGGGACTCACCAGATCACATTGGCCTCATGTGTTTAATCGTATTCTCGAAGACTTAAAACAGGCTAGAAATTTACACTGTTTTAAAATTGTACTTAAACACTTTTTAGTGGTTAAGTGTTTGTATTTTGTTAATGATTATTTTAAACAGTAGACTTAAGTAGATTGTGACAATTCCTATGCAAATTGTATTGTCTTAAAGGAAAATAAATGTATTAATATTATTATTATTATTTCGGTTTCCCGACGCTGGACAGTCCTCCCGTGGCCTCCGACGCCTCACGGGAGTCGCGCCCTCACATTAACCACTGTCACTCCCCACATCCCGCAGGGTTAATGACTGTAAGTTCCAGAATCGTGTGCCCTAAACAGACGGAGAGAACCCAGAATAACCGCCTTCTGCATTTTGCCTGCCAACCACTCAGCTGATTTTTGGCAGACCTGTATGGTCTTCAGTTCCGAGAGTAGCGTACCGGAGATCCCAGTATTTGGTCTGTTTCTCCTCCTCCTTCAAAGTGATGTTTTTCTCCGCAGGTGCCGAGAACTCGATGACATACATCACTTTGAGTTGATGTACGAGGAGGACTATGTCAGACTTGTTGGCTTGGATTAGCGTGACAGTCGGGAACTAGTAGTTCCAGTAAATCCGGCATTTCTCGTTCTCGACAACGGACTCAATATCTCCGGGGACGTAAGACAGCACGGGTGTCTGATCTACCCCGTACGAGTGCCGTAGATGGTAGTATAGCACTTGTAACGCAGCGTTATGTCGGTGGATGTAGACCGAAATCGCATATACAGGGCACGCTAATAATGTGTATGAACGATTTCGGCGCCTGACATCCTGCAGTTGAAGTCATGTAAAAGGCTTTATATATAAAAAAATAAATAAATAAATATAAAATACATTTTCATCATGATTTTAATCTATAATATTTATGTATATGTACATATGTGTATTTATATACATATACATATATATGTATATATATATATATATATATATATATATATATATGTATATATATGTATATATATATATATATATATATATATATATATATATATGTATATATATATATATATATATATATGTATATTTATGTGTATATTATATATGCAATATTTTTTGTTTGTCCAACAAGTGCCGTATTTTTTTGTCTCTTTTAGAGTCCTGAGGATGCTAACAAATATGTAGCAAAACGGCGACTAAATTAAAAAGTAGTTTTTCTATTTTGATTGACCTATTTCCTATTTCCCACTAAGTTGTAATGTCAATATATAGCAGGTCACTAAACATTCAATAAATTATTCTATATTATTTAATTATAGAATACGCTGAAATAGAAGACCAAAATTGCTATACTTAAACCCAAGTAATCATTTTATAATTTCACTTAATTTTCAAATTATAATTCTATATAAATTGCAATATTCGTATTGGTCACATTTTTTTATAGCTTTTTATTCAAACCACCTTTTAAAATAGCTAATTGAGAAGATTGTGTTTAATGTGCAGTTTTTTTAACATATCAAAACTGGTTCATGACAAGAATGAGCTGTAATTATTTTCACCAGGTGGTCTGGTAATAAAATTTTTATTTTTTGTTTCGCGAATATGATCATTTCATAGAGAATTGGTCTTTTTGATGAAAACGTGTGATTTAAGAAATTGTTTATAATTTAGTTCAAGTAAAAAACTCTGTATGTTATTTACTGAAACTAAATAATTAGGAAAACCTAGAGACAAAGTAAAATGCCATTATTTAATAGCATTAAACGAATAATTTAATCGTTATATTAAATGGTACTCAGTCCTCTAGTTGTTCTAGGCGAAATGTGTCGTATTTCTGACCTTACACCGTACTTTTACTGATTTGACGATCCGGATAGACAGTATTAAACAAAGTGCAAACTTTTTCGAATAATCGTTTATGGTCATCATAACCACACATAATCAAAATTTCAATTCGTTCTGATTTTGTAACTTTTCCAGCCATTATCAAAGGTTTTAATGATAAATAACAATAACAACGATAAAATTTTACAACAAACTAATAGGATTATAGTATCAATGTTTTCAAAGGTATCTTGCTTTTGTGTTAATGATTTTTTTAAATTTTTTGTATTACCATATTTTAAATAAAAACTTGTTGATGTTTCTGAATAAAGATTTTTATTCTAGATTCGAATATGTAAAAATATACCGAGTATTCTATTTCAAAAAATTAAATTGGGATTATTTCCCGCTAAACCGGAAATGCAAAAAAAAAATTAAAATATTATCAGTAAATTCCTTATTTTTGAACATATGTTCATACCAAATTTTAAAAAAAATCACTTTGCAAATAACAGAATCATCGACCGTTCCGGGATTTGGTCCTAACTTTGTATAATTAATTATTTGGACTAACAGAAATTTTTATTTAAACATGCATGACACATAGATAGAAACGGGGAAAATGAAATTGCAGGATTAACACGCGGCAGGGGGTAAAGTTTACAGAATATTAAACATTATCAAGGGATCTCAGGAAGTAACTAAGGACGGTGTTAAACACAAAATTTCGATGATTCAATTGGAGTATGATATAAAGCAGCCGCGTCTGGAAGTAGATTAGAATTTTGGGCTTTGCTGGATTTTCCATTCGACCTGAGGGAAAAAATTAGTGAACTTAGAAATTAAAATGCTTGTTATAGGCAGTAATTTACAAAAAATGTGTTCCAGTGTTTGAATGAAGGTTCCCATGACGTTAAAGAAAGGGACAAAGAATTGCCCAAATGATGTTCCATTGCTGCAATTGAAGTTTGACAAATAAAAATTAATCAATTAAATCAGATTTAAAACAAGGTATTAAGCTCAACAAATGCAGGAATTTAACTTATACTTTAAACCATGTTAATTGATTAACATAATATATAAGAGTTTCCTTGATAAAACTTTCAATGTATAACATCAACTTAGTGTTAACCTTTAGTCTTGTCATACATTTTTCTTCCTTCTTAGATTTGGCACAATCATCAAGAAAGACATATGGAAGTAAACGTAGTGTATTTTTAGTCATTCAACTATACATTTGGGATAGATCTGGTTGTATTAGAATCCCGTTTAAATCTAACTTCCAACTGTTTTAATCTGAAGATTAAACTAGATTAGTTGTAGCATGGCCGTTCAAGCAAACTTCACTTCTTGCAAATTTTACTGTATATAAAGTTATCAATACCTCTTTCCATTTTGACTGACACTGGAGAGTTGTCACTGTGCTCGTCATTCTAACCTATTTTTCACACATTTTTTTATGAAATTAAATTTTTATTTTGTAAATTCGATTATTTCATTTTTTGTTCTGGCTTGAGCTTTTTTTTGAAAATTATATGGTACAGATTTTTCTTAGCCACCTCAATATGTGGCTAAGATGTGGTTATAAAAAGAAAAACATCTTATTTTTATTAATTTGCGCATGTGTTTAAGCGTAGCTTGGAGCTTAACTCGATCTACCAGTTACAGTTAAACTCTAGGTGGCCGTTATAGTCACCTATACAATCGATATAAATGCTAAACCTAAATTTAACTGTAGCTTGTGGTTTAAACTAAACCTATACAAAAGCTTTACTGTAGCTCGTAATTTAAATTAAACCTATAGAATTGGGCCGTAAACGTCTAGTCTTTCTTAGAAAATAAATAAATAAACACCCTAGAAATTAGACAACCCCTGAATCCAAAGCCGAAGCTGTTTAGAATAAGTTTGCATTTAGAAAAACCTGGACATACAATCATTCCCAAGGACAATGTTGATGCCGGTGGCGGAAATCAAACCCGCAGCTACGACAGTTAGATTTCTAGTCATACTTGCCATCATGCACTCTAGTCAACTACACAACCAAACCAATATGTACAGATGCTGATAGATGAATGATGATGATGTACAGATACATTAAAAAATTCTAAGGAGAGATAGTAAATCTTCTGTCACTATGGGTGAGATTATGTTGAAGCTGTAATAAAAGACAAGAGTGGCGTTGCTAGCGAAGTGAAGAAAATCAAAACATACTTTAATATGGAAGTGTTTATATTGTAGCAAGGCGTAAGTATGTTTTGATTTTCTTCAAACCTCTCATTTGAAAGCTATTCTATTTGTCCACAAAATGTCATCATTAACACAAATTTCAAATTTTTGGACCCGTGTTGTTTTTGAAATCAACGCCTCAATTATTACTCAATAATGAACTAGTAAAACATAAAATAATTAACATGTGACGTGTGAAAAAATATATTAAATGTGATTTAATAATCTATTTCCGTCATGTGTAAAAAAGCTGTATTATAGATTAGATACGTCCTGATTGTATATATGAATTTCACGAAGGTTGTTTGCTCTCGATAGGTAAGTGCGTTAATGAAGATGGCACCATGTTATTTAATATACCATTACACTACTTATAATTTATTAAAATATGTGTCGATATTGTGGATATAAACAGTATTTTTATCCAACACTTTCATATAAAGTGGTCTTTATTGATGAGATTTTAGATATAAAGTGGCCCATAAGTCACTAGTGAGATAAAGTAGTGAGCTAAAGTATACTTTAGATCACTAGTGAGCTAAAGTTGTTTAGTCACTAAAGAGTAGTTTTAATATAAAAAAAAACTCCAAGCAGTTTATTTATTATCTTTATTGTATGGAAAATTAGGAAAACAAAGAATCCACTAACATTTATTTATTTATATTTATGTTAACATTTATTGTCATCTTATTTGATTTTTTACAAAGAAAACTGCTCTGTTTGACTTTTCTGGAATTAAATTGGTTTTAGCTTTTTAGCTTCTTGCAAAATATTGGCTGGAATTTCCATACTATATCTTTCAAAATTTTTCATTTTGATGCTAATTACACAATGTTTATTAAACAAACTTCTGGTTACAAACAAAATGCATAACAATCGCAGTTTTCTCGGCACATCCATACAGTAGTAAACTACTTGTATTTAATATTTTTGAGAAACACTGTTGATTTTAACAAGTAACAAAAAATCGATGACATGTGTAACAAGCTACTTACCCCTGTACTCAGGGTCGTCTTCTATGCAGTAGTTTTTTCTATAGTCGTATTGTCTAAAATATTAACATTTATTTCCAGTCGTCCTAGTCCGCCATTTAATTTCGAACTGAA
This sequence comes from Rhamnusium bicolor, assembly GCA_029963845.1. NCBI lineage: Eukaryota > Metazoa > Arthropoda > Insecta > Coleoptera > Cerambycidae > Rhamnusium > Rhamnusium bicolor. Next base: position 462,503 of record JANEYF010005420.1, on the reverse strand, counting down.
TGGTGACGATAATAAATGAAGCTGCTAGATTCCAACTTCGAGGAGCTTTCTTATTCCACAGGCACAGAACACTGCCACTTTTTATCACCCCTCGGACAAAGAAAACGATATCAATCCTTATCACTTACACTTTAATTTTTACTCTCTTAGCATTATCGTCCACTTCCGTTCATCTCATCTTGTCTCATCTTCTTTTCCAGTCCCCTCACTCTGTCCAAAGAGAATTTAAAAAATTGTATTCTTGTATTCTCTTTGCTCCGTCACCTCCAAGCCGCGGTCGCGCACTCCAACTGCACATTTCCTAGATTACACGGGCGGCTATCTACACATGACATTTTAAAAATTTAATAGTTTGTCACTGAAAAAGCATTTATATGAAAGTGTTGGATAAAGTTATTTTAGACACGTGGTGAGTTATTACATATAAATTACTTAAAAAAATTAGCTAAAATTTTCTTGCATGACATATGTAACATCTCACTAGCCTAATAAATAATTATTACAGAAGCAGTGATATAAAAAAGCGTCTTTCTTATGCTTTTTTGTCAATAATCTTATTGCCTTTTGAAACTTGGAATATTTTAACACTTCGCTAGCAACATCTCCAACGTAAACGTTATGTTATTTTATTTAAATTACAGTATAGTCGATGGTTATTATTAGGATAATTATCAACTGACTTTAAATCGAAGTGTAAATATATATTTACATTAACAAATTAATTAATGTTAATACAATCCACATCAAATATGTAGAACACCATATCAAAACAGGTCTGATACAATTATATAATTATGTTATTTTAAAAAAAGTTATTTTCATAAGTCACACCTATTCTATAACAAGAATTACTAGAATTTTTAATACAGTATAGCACTTGGCAGTTTTTTACAATACCTTTTGTTTAATGTCATGGAAATAAACACATTTATAGACAATGATCTAATTCTGGCAAATGGTAACAGGATTTCATTATCTACGAATTTTTTATTACTACTGTATAGAAAATTACTGCGTACAACAAATATACGAATCAAGTGTAATGAGGCTCAGTTTAACTGGGAATATCTTAAAATATGGCGGAGTTGAATAAATTGAAAAAAAATATATATACAATATGTGTCTATTGTAAATCACTTACTGAAATTTGATAAATTTATGTTGAACAGTTTTGAAGATGTGTTGTATTAAAAAATGGCCCATTTTTTAAGTAGATTTTGATTATTACCTTGTAACTAAATTGCAAGCCATTTCATTCCAGTTTGTTGTTGTCCACGATGAATTAAGTTTCAGCCAGTCTAGTCCAGATGGCACTGATTTCTACTGGAACCGTTGATTTTGCAGATTTTTGCACTAAATATCTATCTATCTTTATTGCTCATACTCTACTCTCAAATGTTTGTCTATTTCCAAACTATATTCGAGTTTAGGTAGCAAAACACTACGATGCTACTTCCTTCTTACTAGTGTAGCGTTCAGATGGAAAACGTCTCTAGTTCAGCGGTCTGATAAAATTTATATATTTTCTGGTATTATCGTGTGACTTTATGATCATCATTATTTAAAATGTTGCTATATTGATTTAAAGAACTTTTGAGGTAATTTTCATAATAATATCGTACCATAACTCTCTTAATTTACGCCTTGGGCGAATTTGCTTTTCGGTGATCAGTTCACCTTGGTTGTTCTTTGGAGCAGCCATCATTAATATTGATTACTATCGATTTATCATGCCTTGTTGGCAATTTATCTAATATCCCTCTGATATTGTAATAATTTCGTGTGTTAATTTAAACTAACTTTCCGTTATTGTAAATTTTAGATTTACTCGGCAACGGATGTCGCCATTTTCTATCGTAGTTAGTTGTTTTCTGTCTTTGTCTGTTAATTTTTTAGGTCACTTGGCTACGTTGGTAGCGCTCTGTGAACAGTGGTGACTGGTGACATTTGGAGATTGGTACACCTTTTTGGACTAAACTTATTTGTTTATAACCTTTGTGAAAATTATCTAATGTGGTGCATTTGTTTTGTGGTGGATCATTTTATACCAGTGCATATATTTATCAACCACACCTCAGTAACGTAAGGTTTTTCTAAATTCAAAATATCGAATGCTTACTTGAACGTTTACTTAGTATTTAGTCAGGAACGCTGCTCTAGTGGAGCCTTGCCTAGTTCTCTGGCAAAGATACATGCCTAGTTATCTGGCACTTGATTAACTTTTGATTATCTATAGTAAACATATAGTGTTATATATCTTTATTTAACTTTATTTGCAATTCATTATTACCTCTCTCCGAGGAACTAATAAATAATTTAATTTAACGTTACGTTCAAGTTGAAAACTGTCATATTGTTTTATATTTAGCAAATATTTATTTACGCTATATTTCTAGTTGTCTGTCTGTATACAGAGATTCTAAATTCTATTTTTTTGAAGATTAACTTCTTTTTAGTAAAAAAATATCTTAACATATAGTGAATACCTGTTTCACTTTGTTTATTATCGTAGCTACACCTAGTTTATTTATTGGACTAGTATTTTTTTTATTTAACGTAACTTTTATTGATACTTAAGTTAGTTGAAGTCTTCAACTTCCTAAAATATTGTGGGATACCGATCCTAGTTTGTTTAGTTTGCAATTTACTCTGTAAATTTGTGTTAACTCATATTTTGTCTACGTAGCTGGACAATTCAAACATCACAGCTTTTAACTTTGTTTTGCCTATAATACTGATCTCATAAAACTCTCCCCTTTTTATGTAAATACCTGGACCAAGAGCAGAGGATAACTGGTGGATCGAACTGATCATTATGTACAGGTACATATACCAGTCTTTATTATACTTTTTATTAAATAATATCTTTTTTATTTGACTTCCTTCCCAACAGAATTCAAGTTTTAACGTTATCTTTACATTTTAAAGTAAACTTTTAATTATTTGGTACTTGCAAAAGTCCTGGCGCCCAGCCTAGATTTTGGTGAGAACTCAAATCAATCTAATAAGCCCTTATTCACGACCGGTCAATAAGTACCCTCAGCTTATTGTGTTATGCCAGCAATTGGACGGAGGGTGTTGCAACCTGTCACATACCCAGAACAATGGCTGAGATTGCGTACTGGCGAATAATTGCATGAGTAACACAATTTCTATGTTTTCTGCTAATAAACGTCTTCTTCATGAGGCAAACACATTTGTGTAAAACGAAAATTATCTTTCAACATCTACCGAACTAATATTTACTTGAATCTTTCCACTTGCAGGATGTTCGTCATTGACACCAATTAATAAAACATAACCTTTTGTATCCTGCATTTATTTTTACAATATCATTACATACTCGTATACCGAAGGTATCTTCTAGAGGTTTTTTTACATTATAAATGAGATTTAAAGATTTCATGACAATCAAGAATTTCTAATTGTAGAATATTCTCCTGTATCACGGTATAATTGTTGTGAATTACATGTATCGCCGCTTCTATTGCAGGATTGTTAAAATGTTTCTGAGAATGATAGTATCTAACTGCCGTTAGACATGTTCCCCAATGTGTTAAAATATATTGCGATGGAAATGCGATGTCAGAACAGCCCAGTTAGAACCTTTTAAGACATTTAGAGGCTTTCACGAATATTTGTTTTATATATGCAATTAATGAGTCAATGAATCAGGCTTTTTTTCGGCTTCCAAATGAAGTACAGTAACAATGCAGGTTATGTGTATTATTAAATTTAAGTATATATTTTCATCAATTCTCCAACTTTAGCCATACAGATAGAACCATGCAGGGGGTGAAAATGGTCATTAGTTTGCACAATTTACGTTTGAGCGTTGGCAGTGGATGACGATCCACAATCGTGTGTGTTTGCGTTTCTTCAGAAAAACGTAAACAGATAAATATTCTAGATGGAAAGGATGTACACCACTCCACAGCTGGTGCGATACTGTAGTTTAGGTTAGTGATGCAATAATCCGTATTAAAATATCCGTCGAATCCTAATATTAAAATATTCGGATTAATTCGAATATCCTGGTTTCTACATAATGCGGAATTGAAATAATCGGATTGTTACAAATGAGACAGCCACTCCGCCTCCGGCCACTGCACTACGGTTACGAGTGATAAATGATTCGTATTATTCGTAATATATCGTACTCAGGTGTATATATTCATCACGAAATTTGATGTCGTCTAGACAACATGGACATACCCACTGCTCCCGCATGCACGTCATCGTATGAAGCAGAATGCCAATACGTTTCTGGTTTCTGAGCCAATAGCATAGCGACCAGCAAACAGTGTCTGACAAATATGTTATTAATATATTTGATATCTGACTCTGAATAGCTAAAGCAAAAGAGAGTCTGCTTTAGTGCTTTGTTCTAACTCTGCCGCTTTAGACAGTGGTGTGGCAAATTGAAAAGTCGTGTCTAAAACTTTTATATAAAAATAAAACAAGACCAAGAGTTTTATTTTTAAAAAATAGTAAAATATTAATAAACGGTACAGAAAATCTTTGGTTTAGTTACAATTATCTACCAATCAACAAAACACATAATGTGAGTTTTCTCTAAGTTTAAAACTAAATACAGTTGTTTTAAATATGTTCTAAATATAGGTGTTCACGTATATTTATTAAAAACAAATTATTTATGATAAAACACAAAAATAAACATCATTACAAAAATATGTAAGTAATAAACTAATAAATTTTTTTTTGAGATATACGTAATCGGATGATGAATTCGAATAACATTTTAATCCGACTCCGTATAATCTGAATATCAAAATCATCCGAATATTTACAATATTTAATCTAGATGGCTCTGTACATTATTGTAATCAAGTGGTATGGTAATTCTCAGGTATGTATTACACCAATATCCAACGGATAAAAATAAATTGCGCATACTAATAATTGTGTTCGTCCCTTAATGGTTTTATCTGTATATCGTGCTGCAGCAGTGACTAAAGTCAATATTTATGACCAACATCCATCACATCAAGCATTTTTGTAACCAGTTCTTGGACAGTTACTGCATTGATGGTTTATATGCTTTTACTAGCAATTAAATATTGCGACGTGGGCCCACCAAGGTCTAAAACGCATGCTAGAGCTTTTGTCACATGTTTTTTTTTCCATTATCTCGTCTGCTCTTATGCATATTTTTTTGAGTAGTGGTGAGAGGTATGTAAAACTTTTCATATGGTCCAAATGCCACTGTCCGACTGACATCATAGATGTCTCTGGCGGATAGCGACTTGCGAAGCAAGTACCGAGAGCGGCGACCTCTAGCCCAGGTGGACTAACTACAGTTATTAAATATGATTTAAACGTAACAACTACTCAGCGGGCAAATACCCCGACCTGCATTGGATTATACCTTCAAATCATGATAGATCGGTAGCCAATATCATTTGTCAATTCCTAACCATAGACCGGTTTCGAACTTATTAGTTCTCCTCAGTATGTCATAGGTTATGGAACATACAAACGATAGTGGCCAACCTGCTAGTCATATACTGACAAGGTAAATTGAGTAGTGGTGAGAGGTATGTGAAACTTGTCATATGACTGACATCATAGATGTCTCTGGCGGATAGCGACTTGCGAAGCAAGTACCAAGAGCGGCGACCTCTAGCCCAGGTGGACTAACTACTGTTATTAAATATGATTTGAACGAAATAACTGCTCAGCGGGCAAATACCCTGACCTGCTATGGATTATACCTTCAAATCATGATAGATCGGTAGCCAATATCATTTGTCAATTCTTAATCAGACATATACCGGTTTCGAACTTATTAGTTCTCCTTAGTATGCCATAGGTTATGGAACAGACAAACGATAGTGGCCAACCTGCTAGTCATATACTGACAAGGTAAATGGGGTAATACTCGGTACTTGTTTCGCAAGTCGCTATCCGCCAGAGACATCTATGATGTCAGTCGGATAGTAGCATTTGGACCATATGAGAAGTTTCACATACCTCTCACCACTACTCAATTTACGTTGTCAGTATATGACTAGCAGCTTGACCACTATCGTTTATCTGTTCCATAACCTATGGCACACTGAGGAGAACTAATAAGTTCGAAACCGGTCTATGTCTGGTTAGGAATTGACAAATGATATTGGCTACCGATCTATTATGCTTTGAAGGTATAATCCAATGCAGGTCAGGGTATTTGCCCGCTGAGTAGTTGTTTCGTTCAAGTCAGATTTAATAACATATTTTTTTGGTTTTGTAATACACTTTTAATTTTGCTTGTTATTAAGCTGATCATACAGTTCAATTTGCAACTCGCTGTTTGTTTTATCGGTAAGTATTAGTTTGTTACATATTTTTTTAAAAAACACTTGGAACTGTCTGTTATTCAATACATTTAGTGGAATATAAATAGAGATCGGGAGATAGCTATAAATGACGTAAATTCCAGGATTGATGTTGGGTGATGTCACTGCGTAAATGTGTTCATGCATATATAACTAATATACGGGTTGGTGTACGTGTGGCATGTATACCGACACTATTAAGAAATGTATGGGGTGACATTACGCCTCTATCGCGTAGCTGCGTACTCAACATAAGTATACCAACCTGTATCTTACCTTGTGGTTATTTTGGCGAGTTCGGTAACATCCAAAGTTAATCTCAAAAATGGTTTCAGTTAGCCATGATTTCTTAACGGATTCGGAAGCAGCATAAAATTTTCTAAACCTCCCATTTAACCGACCTTATGGCTCTTACCGTTTCCGAGATCCCAATAGTGATTCCGAGATCACAATTTTTTTCCTTACGGGTTGCGGTTTTGACTACCCGCTATACTGAAGCTTGCTTACAATGGTGAGCATCGAATATGGGACATACGGTATACACAATGACAACAAGAAAAATCTCAGACTCACTAGTTTCTACATGAAGCAGAGTACAAATGTGTCGTTATAAACTCCATCTATCATTGTCAATTGCAATATAATATGAATTAGAAAATCGCCAGACTAGCGATATCTACCCATAAAGGTATAATAAAAATGATTAATACCAAGGTATTCCAACAGAGAGGGTAAAAATTTTACACTCTCTGTTGGAATACTTTGGTATCAATAATTTGTACTCTACTTTCATGTAGAAACTAGTGAGTCTGAGATTTCTCTTTCTGTCATTGTGTACATACTTACTTCGCACTGATGAAGGTAAAAACCAGAAACCGGTCTGCGAATAATATGTACAACGGCCTCAATAGGAATTTCCATTTATGTGATAAAAATTCTTTACTAGTCGGCAATCGCAATTAACGCTTAATCACTTCTCTTAGTATGATACAAATTTATAAATCATGAAGAAGTGTGTGTTGGCAAACATTTATTTAATCTTCAATTAAATAAATTCAGAGGCCTTTGACTTTGGTACACATTTAAGTATTATTTCTAATATTTATTACTATTTTTTAAAGTTTTGGACAAAAAGAAATTAAAAAGGTTACCACCTGCAAAAAGGATATTCATTCCTATCACTACAAAATTTTATATAAATGAAATAAGTGGTTTACAACAGACACATAATGAATACATAATATTTAAAAAAAATTCTGTTCCGCCGTTTTTAATATATTCGCAATTGTGTATTAGTGGGAGCTCAATACATTTAAATCTTCTAGTAGTCAATTACATTTTACCTGTAACTAAACAGATAATACGGGAATGTGGAGGAAATAATAGATAGATATATATTGCAAATTTATTCATAGAATTTGTGAAATTTATCTAAAGTGGGGATTTTAGTCTTTATAATCATATCAGCACAAAATATCGGCTTGAGATATCTAATATTTTAAAAATATACAGATCTAGCCAACCCACTAGATACACGACTAGCGGTGTGCGCAGATTACAGTCGCCGGTCTAAATACCAAGTCCAAGCAAAAGTTAACGATAACGTCAGGGCACTTGCCCAGAACAGTGAGGAATAGGCAACAAGAATAACAAATTTCAATATGGCTAAACTAAAGCTGTAGCGGAGAGTGTTGCTCGTTCATTTATAGAAATCTTTACGTATTAACGTAATTTTTTTTAGGTTGATCATTAACTGTAATTCTAAATGCTACAAATTTTGACTTTTCTGTGTTTAAATTTAACAGATTTTAAATTAATTTATGCTTGTTCATATAAGCTGTCCCATCAATCACCAATGAAAACTATAGCGTGTCATCAACATAGAAGATTATATTATGTGCATTAAAATTTGGCGTAGTTGCGATCTCATTTATATAAACCAAGAATAATATTGGACCTAGGATGGTTCCTTGGGGAACCCCCATATTAATTGTTAGATAATCACTGAGAACATTGTCCACTCTCGTTCTCTGTTTTCTGCCTGTAAGGTAATTTTTAAATATATTTAAGACAGGACCTCGCACACCAATATTTTCTAATTTATTTAGCAAAATAGAATGAGACACTGTATCGAATGCCTTAGCTAGGTCTAAAAAGACCGTAAGATATTTTTTATTTTCATCAAGATTACTGACAATATTTTTTTATAAGATCTAAAATGGCATGCTCCGTACCAATACCCGTATGAAAACCAACCATACTGTGTTTGATATTAATCCATGTTTTGCCAAAAAATTTACTAATCTGTATTTTAGGCAAAATTCGAAGTTATTTATTAGAGAAATTGGTTTATAATTGGTTAAGTTTGTTTTATCTCCAGATTTATATATTCGGATCACTATAGATTCCTTTCAGTTTTTAGGAATATATTCTGTTCGAAATATTAACTTTATTATATATATTAGTGGATTTAATAATTGTTAGTGGAGAGTCTTTATTAAAATGTTGAATATTCCATCTGGTCCTGTTGTTGGTTTATTTTTTAATTTTAAGATTAACAAAAAAATATTAATTACTAAAATTATATAAATGTTTCTCAATTTCAGTGTTTCTTACGGGACGCCACAGATATTAAAACATTAAAATATTGAAAAATATCAGCACACAATCAAATATTGAAATATTTTTTGAAACAAGAAGTAACTCTAAAAACGTAAATTAATATTCTCATTAATAATACCAACTACTCTAAAAAATAATACGTAAATAAATAAATAAATAATTCAAATTAGGTTTTCAAAAAAGACTTCCTTGAGTCGTATATCTAGTGGGTTGGCTCGATCTGTATATAAAAGAAAAAACGAAGATGTACATAAATTATGATTTCATTGATGAAGTAAATTAATTGCCGATAAATACAGGTCTGAAGGAATGAACTCCAAAATTGTGATTACAAAAAAAAAAAAAAAAAAAAAAGGAAAACGGTACCTTATGAATGAATGACGATTAAAGAAATAATCTTAGTTCCAGCATATCTCTCAGGCCGCCAGCAGCTTTGAAAAGTGTATGCTAGTTAATATAGTGCAATGCCTTACTTATTCACAATAGACCAGTGTGCCTTCTAACCAAATTCCGTTATGTAAGGAAGTACTGGATGTTAAAAAGCACCTAGCGAAGCGTTTTGTTTGATTTATTTATTTTTGTTCTTAAATTACCGTAGTTAATATATCAAATAAACTAGAACTTCTTCACTACTAACATAGTAATAATTATAATCTGATTATGAACTGCAATTGAAAAATACAAAATGTGTAATATTAGGATTTTTTCGCAATATTTTTTTTTTATTAATTTTACAGCAAATAGGGTTATTACCAATATTAATCAGAATTAAATTCTCTATAAAAATTTTTCATGTTGCTCGAAAAATGATTACTGGATTAAAAGCAATTTTGCTTAACGCGCACAGTTTTAACAGTTTAATGTATTATTCTATTACTTGACCGAATATCGTTTGATTCGAGTAAATTCTTTAGATAGTTTAAGAGAAGTATGAATATACAACGTTGTTGATATGTTAGGTTTTAGTCATCTCCAGATGATGTCAACTTGCTTGGCGATACGCGCATCGGGTATAATATCGAATATTTTGGTATATGTCTAGAGACTGGTTTGCCTAGGGATCACTGAAATCTGAGATGGCGGTTTTCTGGAAGCTGGGGATGTTCAGGTAGAGCTGAAGGCCACACAGCAATTGCGGGGCTGGCGAAGAGGGAAATCTCCATATCTGCCCTGAAGGTGAGAGAATCGAAAGACCAGCTAAGGTTGAAAATGAACATACTCTTTCCAGTAGGGAGGAGTAGAGGGGAAGGGACAATTGATTTCCCCACGGACTCTCTGGTGTGCTACACAGACGATTCTCGTGTGGCCGCCAAACCATCCTCCGAGGCGGGAGTACATCGAGATGGCGGAGAAGTATAGGAGAGCTTTGCTCTAGGATCGTACACCATGGTCTTTCAGACAGAAGTCTACGCCCTAGCAGTGAAAGGTGAAGATGAGATAGGGAACTGTGCGAACAGATGGTATACATCTGCTTCGACAGCCAGTGGTGTGTTCCCCAGGACGAGATCAGCTCTTGTTTAGGAGTGTAATGACACCCTAGAGCTTGCCAGGTACAAACATGTAAGACTAGTGTGGGTGTAAAGACATACCGGGATTTCAAGCAATGAGAAGGCAAATGAAATGGCTAGACTTGGGGCCGAGGAGCCCTGGCTCGGATCCGAGCTTTTACTGGGTATCACAAGAAGCCAGGTCACGACAACCCTCAATGAGCAGGTCCATGAAACACTAAGAAATCATTGGAGGACCAACAAGACCTGTAGGCAAACTCAAGATTTTGTGTAAGGCAAATTAATCGGAGTTCCGACAGGACACTTTAGACTTAAGAAATATCTAATACTGATAGGTATTGAGGGAGACCCTATAGTCCCAGGATGCAGGGGTGATGAGCAAACATCTTATCACTTCCTGGATCTAGTCCGGTCAAATGTTTTAGTCCACTTCAGCGGAAGTAGCTGCTCTTCAACATATTTATTAGTTAATTCTAACGTACAATTATTAACAACATACACTGGGAAGTAGAAGAATGCATCTATCTCTACATATTTTTACCATATTGACATTTACAACGGTTACATTAAACACGTTTGCATCAATATTAATAACCTATAGTTTTTTTAATAACTACATGTAAATTTTAAACAAATTTTAAACAAAAAAAAGAAGTGCCTAAATTTCTCTACGTAATAATAGCTCCTACCGTAATCAGTTACAGATATTTTCTTTATACGAAAAAAACTTTTTTAGGTGATATATTTGATTGTAATAGGTCTCTAAATTATGTTAGACAACTAGTTAACCTTCTGAGAGTTAGATATCGACCCACGTAGTTACATTGTCCACGATTTAACTAATAATAAATAGACGCAAAAAAATGGGATCATTTGAAACAAGTTATAAGAAGAATTTACATAAACATTATACGATCCATGTGACATTGGCTAGGCATATTTTATAATTTTTATATTCAGATAATGATATTGGCATTAACACGTGACGATTATTGTGTACGTTGATAATGATAATTAAATGCTGCGCCTACTTTGTTCATACCAAGGCTTACCAACATTCTATTGTGTTAAAAGGTTGTAAACTGTGTCAAATAAATAAAAACAGTTGTTGCTAATCTTATCGGTCATGTATCTAACCCTAAAGTTTTCCTAAATATAATTACAGAAATTTGCAAACAATGCAGCTTGATTTTGAAATATTCATGTACAGGTTATAATAGAACTACACGGCAAAAATTAATGATACGACGTGACAAAATAAGCAAAAAAGTCTGTATAAAAATGTGCCCTAATATGCACCATTTTCTAATTACAGGGCGTTAAATTTCCATTGAGGTTTTCTTATTTTTCTAAGATCAGAAGGATTAAAAGAAAGGTGCTGAAATGAAACATGGATAGTAGTTTTCACTTGAAGAGGAGATATAGATGATCTATTACTGAAATAGTATCTACTTTTTTGAATAAATCAGGAACGTAGTTAGAAGGGATTAGTTAAGAAAAAAATTATGGTACGCCCCTGGTCACTAAAAACCTTCATCAGTGAAGAGTATGTTATTAATAAAAAAGTGGATTTTCTACACTTTTATGGACTAGCAAAATTGCTGTCTACATGGAAAATGAGCTGGGTTTAATAACTGAACTTTTTAAAAACTGTATGGCTTCCACTGCTGCTCATGTTGGTTTACATGGGATTGGCCATCTGTCAGTATTTATACCATTTTTACACCTTATATTTTTCAAGCTTTAAAATGCATCCAGCTGTCTAGTGTTTATTAATCTTAAATTGCTACTATATGTTTTATGGTTATTCTTAAATACATGTTGGGCAAAACTATAGACATCTGTTCTATTATATTTGACAAGAACCATATGATCCTTGAATCTAGTTTGAATTGATCATCTAGATTGTCCAACATATTTTGTTTTACAGTCCTTGAAGCTAATTTCATATATCCCGGACTTTTCGTTTTTACTTTGGATTTAAAAGTTGCTGTAATTTATTTCACGATGAATGAATCACTGCCATACTTATATCTTTATAAATTTTACCAATACCACGGGTGGATGGAGAATCATATCAACTAGATACAAATTTTTGATTTTCTCTTTCGTTGTGAAAGGTCGAGGAATTTCAAAGTGTCTTTAAATTTGCGTTTCCTAATTATTTTATTAACTAGACATACAGAATATCCATTATGAACTAGAAAATTAAAACCTCACCATTTTGTGTTGAGCACAATGGTGAGAGTTCTTAGTGGTATATTTTCTCTATATGTCAAATTCTAACTTATTTTCATTATTTCTAATTATTAGTACATCTAAAAATTGTAGTTGTCCACAGTTTTTAATTTCATATGTAAATTTAAGTGACGTGAAACGACTGTTTAATTTAGAATTAAAATTGTTATTAATAATTAGAAAATTGCAATACTGATTGTTTCCAATTTAATGAATATTGTGAACTATGATAAAAATGGATTATATTGGTGATTTCACAAAAATAAAAAATAGATTCATGATAAATCAAAAAGAAAAATTCTCATAAAATTCCTTTATTACTGTGACCGGTTTCGTGAACAAATTAATTACTTCACATCATCAGACACAGGAATTTTTATAAATAAAAAACCAGGGTCGTTTTTTATTTATAAAAATTCCTATGTCTGATGATGTGAAGTAATTAATTTGTTCACGAAACCGGTCACAGTAATAAAGGAATTTTATGAGAATTTTTCTTTTGATTTATCATGAATAATTACTCATATGGGATCAACCTACCTTCGTTAAAAAATAGATTGTTGGATCCGTATGTGTTTTTAGTAAGTATCTGGTGTAGTGGTAGCAAGTGATTTTGCTTCTAAAGATCTATTATACTGGTATGGAAGGCTGTCCTTCAAGTAGGAAGTCAAATTCCATTTTCAGAAGTGTGGTAAAGTCATTTTGAATAATTTCACGACGATTTTAATGAAAGAATTATTGTTAATCATGACCTGCCATTTCATAAAAATGAATCGCTAGATGATGGAAGACCATGCGTGCACTGCGTAAACATTTTTAAGAATACAGTGCCCTGAGGATGGTAATAAATTATACCGAAACGTCGGCAAGTTAATACAATAGTGTTTTAATTACATTGGACCTATTAACCCAAAAAAATTTGTACTTAAATTTTTAAGAATAACTGATATTCAGACAATGTATTTTTCGAATGTTTTCAATATTGGCACAAATGGGATTGTTAATTATCGTTTTGGTTTCAACACTTCAATATTACTGTTTTAAATAAAAGTTAGTCTTAAATAGAATATAGAATTTTTTTATAGAGAATTAATCATGTTTTTAAAAGAAATATGTTAAATAAAGTATTTTAAACCGTGAAATAGTTTTGAAAGGAGAATGTCAGGACTCTTCATTTTAAATAAATTAAGTATTAATTTTAATACATGTAATATCATCAAATAAGTAATATTCTGCATTTAATATAATAACATACATGATTAATTTGTTTTGAAACATGTTTATTCATTTTAAATATATTTTTTTTGTACACTGAACTGATTCTGCGGTTGGCTCCTTGTGAAACATCATTAAATATCTTAAATATATGAAAGAAATTTGCATTTTAATGTTTCAAAAATATTTTATTATAAACTCTACACGTGTTTCGGCTTTTTAGGCCTTTGTCAAGAGTACAGCGAATACTGAACAGTAAAATTTGTGTTCATTGCTTATATATAACCATATCTGGTACCTACTATAAAACTATCGTAAAGTATGTTTTTAAAAGCTGAATATTACTTTATTTTTTAAAATCTAAATTATTTTATTTAAAATATGGTGGCCGGTAAAAATTGGTTGTTCATTCGTTACATTTTTCTTATTCTTAACAGCCTTACTTATTTCTAATTGTTCTAATAGATCAAGTCTCTTTCCTTTCTTTTCCGAATGGAGTAATTTGACATTATTTAAATCTATAAAATGACTGTTTTCTATACAATGTGTTGACATGCCCGTACTATATACATTGTTTACAATAGATTTCCTGTGTTCCTCGAATGGCTTTTTTTACATTTCGTCCAGTTTGTCCAATGTATATAGCATCACAGTCACTACATTTTAACTCATATACTCCTGTTTTTTTGTAGCTTTTCAGTTTTGTCTTTATTATTAATTAACATTTTACCTAAATTATTTTTATTTACTGAAATTGTTCTAGATCCCAGTTGATTCAGTTTATTACTAACTCTGTTGGTGATCTTAGGCCTATAATTAATACATTTATATCTCTTATTGCATTCTTGAGAAGAAGCGGTTAAAACTCTTTATGTAAATTTTTCTTTTTGTTTGTTTTTTATTAGTTTATCAATTAGGTTTTCTTTATAGCGATTGTTTCTCGCAATTTCTTTGATTACGTTAACTTCTTTTTTTAAAATTCTCTTCGCTTAATGGAAATGTTAATAGACGGTGTATGTAGCTGTGGAATGGTGCCATTTTTATTTGCAATGATTGTTTAGATGTACTATGAATTATTGTATCTGTGCAAGTAGGTTGACGATAAATGTCAAACTCTAAGCTATTGTTGATATTTTTTATATTAATGTCTAAAAAGTTTAAACCCTCGTCATTTTCCATTTTAGACATTAATATAAAAATATCAATAATAGCTTAGAGTTTGACATTTATCGTAAACCTACTTGCACAGATACAATAATTCATAGTACATCTAAACAATCATTGCAAATAAAAATGGCACCATTCCACAGCTACATACACCGTATATTAACATTTCCATTAAGCGGAGAGAATTTTTAAAAAAGAAGTTAACGTAATCAAAGAAATTGCGAGAAACAATCGCTATAAAGAAACCTAATTGATAAACTAATAAAAAACAAACAAAAGAAAAATTTACATAAAGAATTTTATGCCGCTTCTTCTCAGGAATGCAATAAGAGATATAAATGTATTAATTATAGGCCCAAGATCACCAATAGAGTTAGTAATAAACTGAATCAACTGGGATGTAGAACAATTTCAGTAAATAAAAAATAATTTAGGTAAAACGTTAATTAATAATAAAGACAAAACTGAAAAGCTACAAAAAACAGGAGTATATGAGTTAAAATGTAGTGACCGTGATGCTATATACATTGGACAAACTGGACGAAATGTAAAAAAGCGATTCGAGGAACACAGGAAATCTATTGTAAACAATGTATATAGTACGGGCATGTCAACACATTGTATAGAAAACAGTCATTTTATAGATTTAAATAATGTCAAATTACTCCATTCGGAAAATAAAGGAAAGAGACTTGATCTATTAGAACAATTAGAAATAAGTAAGGCTGTTAAGAATAAGAAAAAATGTAACGAATGAACAACCAATTTTTACCGGCCACCATATTTTAAATAAAATAATTTAGATTTTAAAAAATAAAGTAATATGCAGCTTTTAAAAACATACTTTACAATAGTTTTATAGTAGGTACCAGATGTGGTTATATATAAGCAATGAACACAAATTGTACTGTTCAGTATTCCCTGTACTCTTTGACAAAGGCCTAAAAAGCCGAAACACGTGTAGAGTTTATAATAAAATATTTTTGAAACATTAAAAAGCAAATTTCTTTCATATATTTAAAATATTTTTTTTGTGGTTAGATCGGTACTTGACCCAATTGATATCTTAGTAGCAGTCGATTCGATCAATGGTATCGCAAAAAAAAAACGTTTTCTGTAAACTAAACATATGTATACTTGCGTATTTAGTGTAAATTAGAACTACATAGGTTTATATAATACTTCCGTGTAATCAAAAAACGCAAATAACTAAATATTTCTGCATTTCATTTGCGGATATCCGCTGACTGACGATTCCCCGCCGTGGTATCGCAATTATTACCTCATAGAAAATGCGACTCCTCTCTACTCTCATTATAGCATAAATTATCTGCATGACATTGTTTGTGATTACACTGCAATTAACGTTTATATTTCTCATCATTTTTTATGTTTCTCTATTAACTGACATTCCATAATAACCACTTTTACTCTAGCATGAGTTAAAGTCAAGTTCATGCAGATATGTAGTAATGACAAGATCTGACTGTGCAAATATTAATTATAATAATTATGTATTACAGAAAAAACATTTAAATCATTGTTTAAATCTCAGTTTAAATTTAATTAATTTTTTGCAAGACATATGAGAAACGTACTTTTTCTAGCTTACCAGCTCACTTTTGTAATTTCGAAATTGTGAAAATTGTGATAATTGTGAAAATTATAAATTGTGAAAACTGTGAATTGTGAATTCAAAAATGTTGCGTAATATACCATTAATCATAAGTAAAATAAATAAATTTTGTACATTGTGCTGAATTTAAAACAGAACGAAAAAAAACGGTACTGACAGATATAAAAAAAATATTTGCTAATTTCGTGTCACGGAGTAGAAATCTTTTATTTGCTCACATCACAGATGTACGGAATCTACAGTTCTCTTTCGAAATATGGAGATGCTCGATCCACTATACCTCATGTGGCCCGAATTTGAACACGGGTCGTCAAGTGGAAATCAGAATAATTTTATTTATAATTTAATATACAAATATTTTCTCCGAAAAATTCGGCGCCCCAGAGCCAGCCAAACATCCACGCGCAAGTAGCATCGTGGAAATTGAGAAGCTGAATTATGGTAGGAATGGAGAGGAGTGAAAAACAAAAAAGGTGGGATGCCAACTCCCATTGCCTATTCGACAATTTAATTGGATTTAAAATTAAAAGCGGATCGAACAAGAACATGGTTAAAAATAATTAATAGGTTTTAGTACCTAAAATTAGAGTTAGAAACACTGATGAAATTTGATTACTTTTGGAGGGAAAATTGACAATTCAAAAACTCCCCTGAATGAAATTCCGAAAAGGGCGGCTAAGTCTGGGCCGCTTAATTTCAAGTTGAAAATAGAAAACGTTTATATAAAAATGTTAAGATTTTCGACGAGTTGGTGTTGATTAGATTTTGGATGAGAAATTTTAAAGAAAAAAAAATATAAGAAAAAGAAAAAAAAGAAAGAGATATAATTTTAAATTTTGATAGGATCAGGCCTAGAGGGAATTGTCAAATGTTTGGTAACGATTTATAAGGTCATTTGTGTTTTATTCGTAAGGGTGCATTATATTCCTGAATCTGGATAATGCTGTTGGTTAATGAATGACTCGAAAGTTCGTATTGATACAATTGTTGCAAGGTGGTTCGGATATCGTCCGTTATAATTCTATGTCGAGGCATAAACTGGTATAAATCTCTAGTGTATGTGTACCTTGAAGAATTTGTGGTGGGACATAAGTATTTGTTTTTTTAGAACTTTTAATTTGTTAAAGTTCGTCACCGGCACGCTGCATCAGGCTAGCGCCGCATATGTTTGGGTCAGCCTCAATAATACATGTGTATATTAATTTTCATTATTGATTCTATTCTGCTCTTCTTTATCATTAATGGATAGAGATACCTTCACAAAGAATGGACTTTTCGTATAGTTGAGTATGTGTTTAAAAAGAGTTTATCCAATTAAACCATGACATCTTCTTTGGTTTGAATTATTGTAGCCACGATCGAAATTGGCGTTAAGACTTTATTATTTTTAAAAATTTAGGTGAATACTAGTGTTTCCAATTTCTCCTCATTAACCCTAATCTTCCACCAACAATAGTCACATGTATCATGTTCACCTTCAACAGTTGGTTTTCTGCATAAGCGCTATGGCTCTGAGCTTACATGGCCATCACAATACCAGCTTGGTATTAGGGAAACTCCAAATTAAATAATTTTAGGATAAGAAGCGACCCTTGCAGCACGTCCGTTTGAATGTCCTCTGGAGTAGATAGTTTCTTATTCACTTGAACCTGTAGCGTCCTGCCAGTCGGATACAAACGTGTGAGATTGATTAGAAAACCAGGAAAACGAAACAAGTGTAATTTATATGTAAGCTTCGAGAGCCAGATGGTGTCGAAGGCTTTCTCAATATCCATAAGAGCTTGGTGCCTTTCCGAGGTCATACGGCATCCTGATATAGTTAACGGACTCTAAAGACTTGTAATGTGATACTCTTTTCATTCTTGAAGCCAAACTGGTGTTCGACTCACATCAAGAGGATCTTGAATAGCTCAGGATGACCGTGTCCACAAGCTTAAGACTTTTCCAGGCTTCAAGATAAAAATCGTGATATACTAGTGACCGTCACACCATGTAATCAATATAAGCAGCATTCTTACTCTTATCACATGGATGTGGATTCGCTCAAACTGGAAATGTTTTATATTGACATTATTTTTAAAAATCTGAGGCAGGTTCAACAATGTGGTATTTTTTTCCTCACAATATTTTGTGAAACATTGTGAAACATCTTAAGATATCATATCAGGCTCCACTAGATTCGGCATCTTCAGTTAATATTGTGTTTATGATGTGGTAGAAAGATAATTTTATTATTACACAAAATGAATAAAAAATAAATGAGAAGTATATGAGTGCTATTAAACAGAATGTGATAACCACTATTGAGAAGATTTTTAAAAAAATATGTATATATATATATATATATATATATATATATATATATATATATATATGTACATATATATATATATATATATATATATATATATATATATATATATATATATATATATATATATATATATATATATATATAAATATATATATATATGTACATATATATATATATATATATATATATATATATATATATATATATATATATATATATATATGTATATATATATATATATATATATATATATATATATATATATATATATATATATATATATATATATATATATATATATATATATGTTTCTTTCTTGGAACAGACAAATATGAAATTTAGTTGACGTTCTTTTTTTTTTTTTTTTTTAGGTGTATACTTATTTTATTTATTTTAAATATTTACAAAACTAGACCAATCCTTTGTGTAGTCTAGTACATGTCTAGCTATAGGTTTTAGGTTAATTTATAGTTTGTATGTTTAGTTAAGTTTTCTTTTTTTGTTTTATTTATATATATATAATAATATATTGTGGCGGTTAAGTGTAAGAGTAGCCCACTGGCTAAACTTCGCCGCGCACACCCCTACATCATTATCAATTTATATATGTGTATATTGTGTAATATACCTACATGTA
Organism: Rhamnusium bicolor; assembly: GCA_029963845.1. Lineage (NCBI taxonomy): Eukaryota > Metazoa > Arthropoda > Insecta > Coleoptera > Cerambycidae > Rhamnusium > Rhamnusium bicolor. Next base: position 442,825 of record JANEYF010005420.1, on the reverse strand, counting down.
TACTCAAAATAAAGACGATTTTTTTTTTTTCCGGTTTCCCGATGCCGGTCAGTCCTCCCGTGGCCTCCGACGCCTCACGGGAGTCGCGCCGGCGCATCAACTACAGCCACTCCCCACATCCCGCAGGGTTAGTGACTGTAGATACCAGAATCGTGTGCCCTAAGCAGACGGAGAGAACCCAGAATGACCGCCTTCTGCATTTGGCCTGCCAGCCACTCCGCTGATTTTTGGCAGGCCGGTATGATCTTTAGTTCCGAAAGTAGCGTAGGCTTTATCCCTCCGAGTACACCGATTATAAGGACGACCATTTTTTCCGAGTAGCCTGGGTACAGCACTTGGAGCTCGTACCGGAGATCGCGATATTTGGTCCGTTTCTCCTCCTCCTTCAAGGTGATGTTTTTCTCCGCAGGTGCCGAGAACTCGATGACATACATCACCTTGAGTTGATGGTCGACGAGGACTATGTCAGGCTTGTTGGCTTGGATTAGCCTGACAGTCGGGAACGAGTAGTTCCAGTAAATCCGGCATTTCTCGTTCTCGACAACGGACTCAATATCTCCGGGGACGTAAGGCAGCACTGGTGTCTGGTCTACCCCGTACGATATATATATATATATATATATATATATATATATATATATATATATATATATATATATATATATATATATATATATATATATATATATATATATATATAACCCTTTAGGTAACCAAATCTGGAGGGCAGATTTCGTAATAAATTTTTTGGTAAATTTGTTGTCATGTTATAAAACTGTGTACAACATTGAATTAATAAATAAATGAAGTAACATGGGTACAAGTGTAACCAAAATCTCCATTTTGAAGATCGTTTTGTTGTATTTTGACTGGTGGAAATTAAGACATCTTTGTGGTGGATATCCTTCAACCAATCCGCTGAAAATCCTTTAAAAATTAATCGCAAATTTTCTTTTATATAATATTTCTATGGTGTAAATTAAAAATACAAGTCCTTTAAATTGAATATTGTAAATTTAAAAATTATGAAGATTGTAAAATGTCGATCATTTCACCAAGTGTCGCCTATTTTTGACATTCAAAACATTGTATGTATGGCCTGTATTAATGGTATTCTACGGTAGTTATTATAGGCCGATTAGTAGGATTTTCAATTTACGTAGTAGAATTCAAGTGCTTTTAAACTTTGTAGATATGCTGGGATAATCTCAATCAATAATCCTTCAAAGGTAGCAAACATGCTGAAGTTTTGAAAAAAGTTGCGGGCAAAATTATTTATGAAAAAAGTTTTTAACTCAAACTATATAAACTATTCAGTTGTATGTATACGAACACATATACATTATACATGTTACAAGACACACAGTCCTACTATAGATACTTAAAGCCATGTTTGCTAAGAATCATTCATCCTTGGATGCGGCATACCTCGCATTGTGCAATACTGCAAAGTCGCAGCAGATGAACGAATAAATTTTATATTTTTACGTTTTGTTCTGTTATGACATCCATCTTCTGAATCACACACTGTAGAAACATGTCGTTTTCATTAACGACTAACTAATCATCCCTATAATATTGCGCTGTGTATACGCGTACCCACGGATGCGTGATTCAGTGTTCACATTCCCAAGATGGATGTCCTAATAGCACAAAACGTAAACAAATAAAATTTATTCGTTCAACTGCCACAACTTCGCACTATTGCAATATGCGTTTCGCTCACCCACGGATGCATGATTCTTAGAAAACACGGCTTTTAGGTGTGCTATATACACTATATGTATTAAATTATTAGACATAGCAAAATTAAGAACGAGTAAAATTTGGCAACGTGTGTCGCACAGTGTGCACTATTTATCGCACAACAGCTAGATGGAAAATAAATTATTTGCTCTACTAACGTTAACAGTGACCAACGACGGCTTGTCTGCATTTAGGTTGCATGGCAACGTTGCCATTTAAGAGACCCTTGTCTAATAACTCAGTACACATACTGTATGTACAAATCATCAAACACAGTTCAAATGATTATAACTCTGACAAGATACGGTTACAGGATGTTTTATACGATAAATTACATAGGTATTGCTACGTTTAAATAAAATTTAACCATCAAATAATACAATAATTCTACAACGTATCTTAGAGATCTAGCACTGAGTATGAGGCGACTTAACCAGTGACAAAATTCTAGTTGTTTGCATAATATAATTATGTTAATAAACCCACAATTACGACTATTGTACTTATGAAATATCGTTCGTATAACAAACAATTGGAGATGACAAAATATATTACAACATTGTTGGTAGATCAACTAATGATTGATTCAAATAATTAATCATTATTCTAATGACCACACAAGAAAATGTGTTACAAATCTTAAGAGTTTTATTGTGTAATACACTGTAGCGGCGAACAAATAATTACAATAAATGAAAACGAAATGAGCGACATAAATAATTAAATAAACAATGTTATCAGCAGTTTCACACGTTATAAATATTGTAATTTTAATAACATGAACTCACTTTTACTTAATGCCTAAGGCAAATTTAGTGCCCTAAATAATAGAGAAAGTTAACATCGAAAGATAAATCCTAGTAGAGATAAATAAATGTAAAGGAAATATAATATCGTACATTCTCTTGTCTATATCAAATTCTGTCCATTTAGAACTAATATCAAATGAATTTGTTGTAAGATGATTTTAATTTACAGCAAACTATTATTTTTTTTAATTAAAATACGCCTGCGAATTATTGTTTAAAATCCATTGCAATAGTTACGAATGCATTTACTTTCCATCACTTCAAAAGATAAAATCAAAATTGAGATGTTAACAAACGACGTTTTTACTACAGCGAACATGGTTTCAATAATCAGCGTATCTGTTCTTGCTGTTATTTTCTTTAGTCAGTATTTAGTTGTAATTTTCCAAGATTTCATTTTATTATGGTTCAGTCAATTTTTATATATTGTATATAATAAAAAAAAATTATATCCACGTAATTCGCAATTTACTAGTAAATTGTTCTTGCAGCCGAGAGGTTGTAAATGCAGCTATACTCGTAGAGAGAATGTGAGTTACTTGTAGAGAGAATGTGAGATAGGAGATAGTTGTGTTACTTTGGTAAAATGTATATCCAAAAAAATTATTGTTAATTTTTGTATGAAATAGAACACGTTTAAAAAAATTGCCTTTGATAAATTATTATTAACACACTTTTTCTATTTAAATTCTAAAAGCAGTGCCATATGTTCTGCTTAACTGGATATCACCAAGCAATCCCAGATTCTAGTATATTTATAACCAACATGATCATCCATTTTTTGTCTGATTTTTTTTTTTATATTTTTTTGAAATATTTAATAATACGTACTTTTGTTTTTTTTTTCGAAAACACTTAAAACAGGAAGGCAGGTTTGACGGAAAAACTTTATTACCAACTTGGCGTTCATTTTGTGTGTTAATAGCACATGTAATTTCAAAATTTATTTTTGTTTCAATTTTTTTTTCAGTTTTTTATTTTTTCGAAAAAAATAAATAAATATATATTGTTTGTTTGAACGCTAAAATGTAGCTCCCATAATATGTGAAAACTTTTGCTCTTTACACTTGTCTGCTATATAAAAGTTATCGGCTGTATAACGATATATCGCACAGAAAATCATAGAAAATCGAATAATTTCGAAAATTGCGAGTTATGATTTGACGAAAACATATTATAGGCAAATTATGGGTCAAATTTGTATGCTGAATTCAAATATAATTTAAAAATTCGTGTCGTTTTAATTTTTTCTGGCTCAAATTATTTTTTCGGCAATAATTGAATGTTCTTGTTCTTTCGGCACCGCTAATATGTAGCTCGCATAAAATGGGAAAATTTTTGCACTTTACACAGTCAGTCAATCACAGGCTGTAAAATAATTTACACACCCTATATATTCCTGCCACGTATTTTACAAATATTTTTCAGTTGTTCGATACAGTTTGGTGGACATTATCTAGTGTGTAATAAAAGTATAAAATAAATTATTTTCTTTTTGATACAAGGTTATTGAAGAAAACTTCGAGCATATCGATTTTTTATTTCAATTCAGCAACTTTTGGTATAGAAAATATATAAATAAAATGGCCCTCCTAAATTGTATCTCTTGAAATGTGTGTGTCTGTATGTTTATAAATTTCATATTCATTATATTTATCTAAAACATATTTTTATTCGTTTTTAAATTATACATATACAATAATAAAATTAATCCGTTATAGTTTTTAATTTAAATGAATGTAATGAAATGTCAGGGATTTGGCGGTCTTTAACATTCTATAATCTAAAAGAAAATGTGTCACCCAAAACATATTCACTGGATATGATAAAGACGATTAATGTAGCAAGAATGTCTTTATATGGAAATTTTTTTTGTTTCTGTGATGTTACGTTATTATAATTAATTGGAGTAAATGATTACATAATAGTAAAGAAAACGTCAGGTTCTATTCATATTCAAAACATATTTTTATTATCCTTTTACCTAACATTTAAATTTCGTTTTATGCATCTATCATTTATGTACAAGATTAGGACAAAGAACAACGACTGATTATGTTCTCAAACAAATTATTGCACAATTTATTATTTTTTATTCTTTTTAGTAATATAAAATTTTAGTATATCGGAAATTATTTATTAAATAGAATAAAATTTGCAACAAAATGTTTTGTTCTCTGAAAGAATATATTGTTATACAAGGATTGTTATATGTTTAGAGGATGTAATATTTTTATGATACATGATAATTTCTTTATCGTTATTTTATTATTACCCGTAATAAATTTTCTTACATTGTATAAATGTTGTGTTATCCAATGAGTATCCTATAAAAAATGAGTCGACTGTTATATAAGTTATATGTTATTCATAAAGTTATAAAGTGTAGACAAGTGAAATAAAAGAAAGTAAAAAAAATTGGTTATTAACAATCAAGCAGTAAAACCACCCTGAAATGAAAGATTTTCTTTAATTTATGATCAAAGGTCAAACTACAAAACTATCCAGTATTAAACTTTATATTACTCAACAATACAGGAAAGAAGTAAATAATATGATTATTACTCAATAATACTATTTGAGTGTCGATGCAATATATATTTTCTTTTCTCGACGGTACTTATTTTTTTTTTTAATAAAAAGAATTTTCTGTTGAAAAATCAATGAAATTTTCTCAGAAATCAATAATAAATTTCCCATTTGTTACATGCTATTCTAGACACACTGTATATTTGATGAAGTAATAGAAAAGTATAATGTGCAACACGTGTTAAAAACACTTTTCACACTCTTGTGACTTATGACTTATGACAAAACTTTCACACTCGTGTGAAAAGTGGTATTTTCAAAATTTTAAGGTGCTTTCACGCAAAAGAGAACAAATTTGGTTTTACCTTAAAACAAACTGGGCATTGAATCAGGTAGTAATGGGTCAACTCTCAACCTTTCGTTCGAAGTTTGAGACAAAAATAAACGATGCCTTGTTAAATGAGATGTTCAAGTTTCATTTTTCAACCAACGAGTAACAAATGAGTTATTTCTTCTCGTTCATTGGGCTTGTTAAATGTAGCAAAAATCAACAAATCCTTGTGTGTTTCATTATTGCATCAACTGCTGTTCTGTGTTTGAAATTCGGGTAATTTATCAGTCAAAAGAGAACAGATTCATAAGCCTAAGCAAGCAAAATAGTACAAATTCTTGCAAAAAAATCTCGTTTTGTGCAAAATTAACTGAAGTAGAATTGTTCACTTTTGCGTGAAAGCTCTTCACTTGTAGAATATACTATCCATTTGAAGTTAATTATCTAACAAATCCTTAAACACACAAAAATAGCATATACCTTATAAGGCTGGATTTAGCTGAGTAAGAGGATGAAGCCACTTATTTTTGGTTTCTTATCATAAATATTAAGAAAACCAACCATAGTGAGATATATATGTAATATATATAATAATATAATTTTTTTTTAATTTATTTTGTAACATATTTACCTGATTATAAAAAAGGAAAAAGGGGGTCGAATGACATATTTGAAACGTCTTTCAATTCTGTATTTGATCCTAAAAAATCAGAAAAATGTATGCATTCAGAACAAAATTCCAACGGAATACAAACTTTTATTTTAAATTAACAAAAAAGTACCAATTAAAATTAAATCAAGTGTTCGAAATGTTCACCCTTGACTTTTTGGCACATAAAGTCAAATACGAAATTCATGTCTTACATTTCCAAAATCTTCTGGAGTCATATTTCGGCAAACATCTGTTTCTGAGGCAATTTTGCACACTAGAGATTTCAGATATCCTCACAAGAAAAAATACTAAAGGGGTTATATCCGGGAAACGAGCCGGTCATTCTATGGGAGCCCTCTTACCATTCCATCTTTTCGAAAAGTGTTTGTTGATGAAGTTATGGGGAGGCGCTCCGTCTTATTGTAACAACATTTTCAATGTTATTTCCAGCTACATGAACTATTTCTGGGAAAATGTATTCCTGTAGCGTCCTTAAATAACGCGCTCCTCTTAAATTTTCTTTAAAAAAAATTGGACCAATAACACGATTGTCCTATTATGTCAGCTCAAATATTAACTTTTCATTGCACCATTACTCTCACAAAGAATTAACCTTTCGACGTCAACTTTTTGATTGTGCTGTGTATAAATTTCTCTAAACTCATGAGAATTTTCATTACTCCAGTACCGGTGATTGTGTATATTAACAATGTGTCCATTTAAAAAAAAAGTGCTTTTGTCATTAACGCAAATGTTGCTCACCTCAATTTGATTTTACCGAAGTTTTCCAGCATTTAACAGAACTGCAATCTGCAATCTGGGTCGTCTTCAGAAAGTTTGTGTACCATTTTAAATTTATAGGGATGCAATTTTTTTATTATTTTATTTTATGGCTTGTTGACTGTGGCATATCATGTAGGCAGCTAGTTATGCTCCGAATTGTTGAGAGTTGACTTGAAGATCGACCAAGATATCAATTTATTTGTCTTATAAGACTAATGGCCTTCCACTAGAAATTCTCTAGATTTCCAATTAAATTTCATTAATTTAGGAGTTGCCATTTTGTTATGCATGAATATTTTTTTTTATGACTTTCTAAGATCAAACACAAAATTAAAAGACGTTTCAAATGATGTAGACAAGTTTTTTTCAGACATAGCAAATTTTTATATACATAAAAAAGTATTACTTAAACTCCTCTTAAATCAAAAACAAAAGAGCCATTCAAAATTTAATAGGTGAGTATTCTTATAGGCAGACTGTTATCTATTTCCATTAATCTCCTTGTTTATTAAGAATTATTCTATGTTATTACTGTAACTATTGTGTCTTATGTTTTATTAATAAACATTGTCAAATTAAATTAAACAAAACTCATGGTACTAAATATTTATATTTTTTCAGACCTGGAGTCAACTCCTAGAAACAGATTTCATTCCTCAAGTTTCTGCGACATGTAAAGCTGGTCATATGAACATAAGGGTGAATTTTAACAGTTCCTTCACTGGTGCCATCCACGCACGGGATTATCGAACACCATCATGCATGGCGAATGGGGATGGATCAAAATCAGTAACACTTGATATAAACTTGTTGGCCCAACAAGGAACAACAGATTATTGCGGGTTACTGATCAATAATGTAAGTAAAACTGATTTAATTACTATATACATTAATACTGAAGAGATTAAGAGACATTTATCTCTTGTGTCATAGCTCATAATGAAAGAAAAATGGAAATACAGTACATTCACGATGAAAGGAAGAAATTCGATGAAATCATACCAATTTTTTTTGCAAAAACGCTCGGACTAATAATAATTTTAGGATATTACTTTTTGTATATATTCCAAATACGCGTGTGTCATCTATGACAGTGTTTATCCGTTTGTCAGTAATATGCATATTAATAATTTTGTGTCCGTCATAATTACACCCCATTTAATCGTAAAAGTGAAGATGTCTTACGAAAATTACGAAAAATATGATATACTAGAATGCATTGTTCAAAGTAATAATAATTGTGATATTGCATCTGAAACATATTTCAATCACTATCCAGAAAGAAGACAACTTAATAAAGCTATTTGTAAGAGGTTAAAAGAAAATCTCATTAATTGTGAGTCCTTCAACAAGCAAAGACCAAAAAATTACAACATTGAAGATGCTGAAGAAACTTTTAGAACTGTAATTGGAATGGCGGGTGCAAATCCTTCAATTTAAAATCGTCAATTTGAAGCTGATTCTAAGATTTCAAGAAGTTGAGGTTTGAGTCTTTTGAAGCCACACAAATTCAGGCTATACAATAAGAAAACACCATCACCTGCAACCAACTGATCTTCAGCGACGATTGGAGTTTTGCGTCAAAAAAAGTCAACAAGATCCATTCTTCTCTAGGAATATAGTTTGGACAGATGAAGCCTACATTAGCAGTGCAAGAATTTTCAACTGTATGAACCCTCACCGTTCCGTTGACATGCGATTTCAGGGACGCTGGTTTTAGTGATTGGTGTGCTCTACGTAGCAATCGTGTTTTAACATATCATATATATCAAGAAAATCTTAATGGCCAACGATACTATGAAATCTCAAACCAGAAAATTATTGAGGAATTTATAGAAAATCTATTCTTAATTGGGGCAAGAAATCAGTTCTTCCAACAAAATGGTGAACCAACTCATAATATCAAGACCGTTTCAAAATTATTAAATACCAATTTTGGAAATAGCTGGATGGAGAGTAACTACCAGTGAGGTGGCCACCACGATCACCTGACTTAACGCCACTGGATTTTTTCTTTTGGGGCCACATTAAAGCCAAATTTTACAAGAAAACCAGTACCGACATAAATGAACTCAGACAAAATTTTATAGACTGTGTCAATTCCATTTCAAATCTTCAAATTTATAATGCAGTTCAGAGTGTTATGAAGAGGTGTAACTTACGTATCGAACATAACGGACATCAGTTTGAACATTTACTTTAATTTGAATTTTGTAATTCTAATGTATTAAAAATTAGATATAAATATCTGATTTTTTGGTCTTGGCTTGTTGAAGGACTCACAATTAATGAAACTTTCTTTTTCACCTTTTAAAAATAGCTTTATTAGGTTATTTTCTTTCTGTATAGTGATTGAAATATATTTCGGATACAATATCAAAATTTTTATTACTTTGAATAAAGCATTCTAGCAAAACATATTTCTCGTAATTTTCGTAAGACAGCTTCACTTTTACAATTAAATGGGGTGTAATTATGATGGAAACAAAATTATTAATATGCAATTGACTGACAAGCGAACAAATACTGTCACAGATAATACACGCGTACTTGGAATAAATATAAAAAAACGCAAAAAGTGGTCTACGAAAAGATTACTTTCGCTATTAAATACAAATCAAAAGCGACCCCACATATGATATATAGTTTGAAAGAGAAAAAAATTCCTTTTTTAACTAAACCATAACCAACTTTGATTCCCATTTAAAAAAATAAAACTTTATGCCATAACTCGAAATTGCACCTTTTTTTTAATTCCTTCGACGCCATTGTATTACACGGAAAAAAGTGCCTCAAGAATATAAAAGTTGTTTTTTCATAACTTTACAAACAACCAAAATATTGACATGTGTCTAAAAGTCGAAAAATCGAACTTTTGTTTATAACTTGAAAACAAAAGACGATAGCAAGTTTTCGACAGTGAATTTGTCTCAAAAAAAGAGATTGAGAATGTGTCTTCCATTTTTTTTTTGTATCTCTTACAGTTACCGAATTACCCAATACAAACATCGAAATTTGCTCACCCTGTACGTGTGTCTGTAGACAGATAATAACTAGTATCTATATATTATCTCACCTCTTTTAGTAAATATTTCAGGAATTATTCATAATAAATATATCTATCACATTTTTTATCGTCTATCCAAATCCGTAGAGATATGCTGTATTTAAAATAAGTTGGTGCCACTTCCGGAAAAACCGAAAGTGATAATTATATAGGCCATATAGGCCAAAACATGTCATTTCAAAAATACAAATCGACGGGTTCGAAAATTTTTGCAAAAAAATTTGTGCGATTTTGTCGAATTTGTTTATCATGTTACACTTTTTTGTAAATATTTTGGGAACTATTCATAATAAATATGGCTATAGGGGGGTTACCAAAAAGGTTTTTTTTACCGTTTATTCGAATCCGTAGAAATATTATTGTATTGTATTTAAAATAACAAAGTTGGTATCACTTCTGAGCAAACCGGAGGTAATTTTAAGCTGCCGTACAGGTCAAAAAATAACAATTCAAAAATCCAAATCGATGTGTTATCACACAAACAAATGAACATATTCCAACTTTTTAGTGTCAAAAAGTTGCTATTTGTATACCCTTTAACCGTCATAATACTGCGCGAGGTACAGTTATACCACATCTAGTTTTGTTATAACCTCGAAAATAAAATTAACAATGGAGCAGCTCTTATCACAGATTGCTAAAATTTAGTTGTTTGTGTGGGGGTTATTAATATTGTTGCATTCCGGCAACAATGAGTATCTGACATTTAAATTTACCAAAAAAATATAAATTTTGCCTCACATTAATGAAGATTCTATGTTTCTGAAACAGTTGTCAGTTTGCACTTTTCTTTCTCTTTGTTTACTCTACTAAGTAAAGTTACAACTTTATATTGAGTATGACAGTTATTTTAATTTCTTATTATTTTTTGGCTTTTCCAAAACGATGTTTGTATTCCTTTAAAATTAATGTGGTGCCTCTGGGTAATCATGTGACATATACTGTTATGATAATGGTTTTTAAATAAGAAATATTCATTGAAATTTATGAATTTCGTTAAGTGATAAGGTTATTTTATGTATTTATTATTTTTCCACTCTATGATTTTGTCAATTAGTTTTACAACAAAAAGTAAACGTTGTAACCTTAAACTAAAATTATTTAACCTTATTTTTCATACCACAAATCAAACGAAGTTGAACGTGTCTAGATTTCTTGACTAAATACAAAAATCCAAGAAGAACGAAAATTTTTATACAGTGGCCGGCAAAACGGCCGATGCAATTTTGCATAGAGTATTGGGAATGGTGCCATTTTGTTTATTTTTCTTTTGTTTCATGAATTGTAGAATCAACAAAGTGATAGTGGTCGTCTCACACTCACTTGTTTTATTGCCTTATAACTTTTCAGCATGATATAATAACAACCTCACAAAGATTTTTTTGTTTTTGATCTGGGGTCTGACCATGTTTACTATCTATTTTTTGAGGTCACTGAATCCGAATTCGAGGTCTATTTAACTCCATCACATCAGGATTTTGCCATAACCTCAAGAAACCCATCATTTCTGCTATTAAATGCATATAACCCTAAGAATGAAGTTGTCATCTTAAAATCCAAGCTCTTAAACCCCATAACCCATTTAACCAAAAATCTATCAACTCCAATAACCACGTACGTCAGACGTTTAATTTGATATGTACGTTATTTTAATAACCGCATAACTCAGGTCATTGCACCCTTTCTCGCACAATTTTTGTTTTGTCTCAAACACCCGAAACATACTGTTGTGTCCTAAAAAACACCTTCACCCTAAAAGTTTATATTTTTACGTTTATTCAACTAATGTTAGTTTTTCAAATCATTGTACCGTCGTCGGCATTGGCGTTATCGATGTACACCGCGGATAGGTTGCTCACTGTCACCACGTGGAGGTGCCCTGGATTCAGACGCACGCAAGATATAATCGCTCTGAATAGAACCTGAGCTTTGAGTTTTTTGGAAGAATATATTTTCTAGAACCACGTACCAAAATACGTAGATTTATCACTGATATTTTTCATTGATATACAAAGACTCATGAATGAATGTGCATAGAATTAGAGCATTTTTGGAGACCTGACAGATACGCGTACATATCAAGTGTGTGTCTGTCTTTTTGGTTAAGTTGGTTATGAGGTTTAAGAGCTTCGATTTTCAGATTACAGCTTCATTGTTAGAGTTATATGCGTTTAATAGCTGAAATTATGGTTTTTTGAGGTTATGGCAAAATACTCATGTGATGGGGTTAAATAGACCTCGAATTCGGATTCAGCGACCCCAAAAACATATTGTAAAGATGGTCAGACCCCCAGATCAGAAAAAAATTTTGTGTGGCTGTGAATTATTGTATCATGATTTCTTAGATTCTATATTATATTTTTGAACCACTAAATCGTTAAAATATCCGCCATATTGGATATAATATGGCGAACTTTTCCTCTACAGAAGTGAAATATATCCATATTAAAAGAAATTAATGAAAATAAATGGCCAATATACTTTTTTGACTATCCATGTTCAAAGGTTATCACTAAAAGCAATTTTCAATATTACTGTTAGAGGTCAGGAGGTAGTGATAAATGACGTCAATTCAAGGGTGGGACGCTAGATGATTTGTCACCGCGTAAAAATATGCATACATATATGACAAAATATCTTACCTTGTGGTTATTTTGGCAACCTGCTTCACATAGGGCTTGTTAATCAAGCAATTCGAATCGTGAAAGATGAGGAAACTTGCAATAATGAAGCATTCCCAGTCGTGAAATGCAAAACTTAGAGAGAGGAAACTAACTGAACTAAACCCGATTAATAAACTGTCTATCTGAATTAAAAAATAAACAAAATTTTAGCAAAAATTGATTAATGATAATGATCGATATAAAACCAACACATTTGCTAAATTAATGAAACAACACAAATATCTAAAGCCGCGTATACATACAGCGAACAACGGCGAACGAATTTGATGGTGTTTGGTTTAAATTCTACTACTAGCTGTCCACATTGGGCAAATCGAACATTTTCGCAGCTATCTGTTGACTTTTGTGGGTAATAAATAAATAAAATTAATAAAACAATTTTTTTCCGCGAAAGCCAGGTATATCTGATGAAAACATTAGAATCACAAGTTAACCGTATATTGTCATTAGTGAGGGACTGATTAAACCAAGGAGAACAAAACAACGTTTCTCATAATTTTTTATTTGCAGGACTTCCAACAGTTGTGCTTTATTATACTTTTCCTCATAATTGAGATCATGTTCCATTAAAAAAAATTGTAACTCCAGCTCTTGTTAACAATTTTATACAGTTGTCTCGAATCATACTTCCCATTGTCAAGAACAATAATGCTATTCGGTTTTAATTTTGGAATTAGTGTATTTTCAAACCATTCCTCAAATATTTCTCCCTCCATGTTCTTGTGACAATCCACGTTACAGTCTTCCATGTTTTTTCGCACAGTTTCAATGCATTATCAACTCAACCGAGTACCTTTATTAGGGGGCAATGAGATTGGTCATTTTCCTAGATCCATCAGTCTATCCATTTTTTACGGTGTCGTGAGTACCATACCAAGTTTCATCTAGATAATAAATTGGTCTATTTTCCCTTCTGAGTTCTTTTATCTCTTCTAGATATGAATTTCGCCAATCCACTGTTCGTCTACTTTTCATAATCGCCGTGCGTTTATTAATAGTTTGATATTTAAATCCAATTTTTCTCAGTCAAGTTCCTAAAGGTCTTTTGGTATATTTTAGATCTATTTCTTTCAGTTTTCTGTCTACTACGTCAATAGATGAGATTTCATCTTTCTGATACGTGCCGTAAACTAAAGTTCTTAAAAGTATTGCTAATGGGTTCAGAGTTTTCGATTGATCGGCGTCGGATCTTTGTTTTCTTGGGAGGACACCTTCTTTCACCAGTTTGTGTATTGTGAGACGCGGAATGTTAGTCAGACATGCTGTTTTACCTAGTACATTCAAATCATACAAATTAGGGTCATTAACTCGTCGCTTCAAAAGATTATTGTAAACATTAAAGCAAATTTGTTTCGCATGCTAGTTCACATTTTTTTCTTACTAAAAACACTAATGAACTTTGATTTTCTTTATCATTGTAATCACTATCACTTTCATTTTCACAAACACAATAAGATGCAAACGTAGAAGTCTCCCACGGTCGAAACTTTTTTTCATCAAATACATTCTTAAATTATTTTCAAAAATACACCAGCAAATAAACAGATATAAAATAATTTTTACTTTTATTGCACTATTACACAACTCACTGCAATATGATAACCTTTTTAAATTATTTCCAAAAACACACCAGCAAATAAACAGATATGAAATAATTATTACTTATATTACACGAGTGCACAACTCACTACAACACCATAACCTTCCTAAATTATTTTCAAAAATACACTAGCAAATTAACAGATATATCAGCACTGCTAGGATTCGGTAACAAAATTAAGTGCGGCTCTGAAGTATCACAGAATGTAAGTAAAACTCCGCCTCGGTGGCGTGTCAGCAAAAACAACAATCATCATTCTCGCTTTAATATAAGACGTGTAAAAGACGGAAGATGTCATGTGTTATACATTTTCCTTCCACATGTCACATGTTGCTCCGCACGTCCCATCACAATATAGGTTTCGCTGACGATACCTCCTAGTGAACGATCCTTGACGAAACTCAACGTATGTGTTTGTCGGTGTTTCTTTACATTAATTTTTCTGTGCACGTTAAGCAAACGGATTCGTTCATTACCCTTCGTTCGCCGTCGTTTTTAAATAACTAAAATTTAGACATGAGCGCTACGGATGATGGGGGTATAAATTAAAAGCGTAGTTTCAGGAATTTTCCAAAGTAAGCACTACAACTGTTAATATGAAACAAAAAGCACATAATACAGTCAGCATAATTATTGTGAATACAGAACAAAACGAAATATGTAAAAATGTGTCTTGAAAGAAAATAATTGATCAATCAATAAAGTTAATATTTAATTTTCTTAATCGATTGACAAGTGAGTCTCTGTGTGGCATATCAAGCGATTAAATTGCTCGTGAGCATGTTATTAATTTATACCGACAAATGTGACTGAAATCATCATAAACTCGATAATTTGATGAAATAAAAGGATTCATAAGTGACAACCATCAGATACAACCCTATAGGTAAATTTTAATTTGGATCTAAAATATTCATTGAGAATATTTTGCGAACTATGAGCAAATCCAGAAAGCTCTGGTTTTATAAGAAAATGGTAAATGAAGTAACACTAGGCTGTAAAGGCACAGAATATTCTGTAGTATAAGAATCCAAATTGCATTGCAGTAGGCTTAAATTAGCTTGTTAACCCAAGCATAGGCATGAAATCTGTCCTAGATGTGAATTGGCTTTGCATGGTAATGTTTAGTAGATTATCGTTGCTTTGTTTAAAAATATTCAAAACTTATTTGAGTCTGATTCCAAAATTTTAAATACTACGAAAAAATTAAATTGTTTTATAATAGGAATAAATTACAACGATCAATTATTGATAAGAACTTGTATACGGAGTATTACAATTTATTTTAAACTTATTTGCAACATAAAAAACGTCGGCTTCTTTGATCCCTTTACCATCACCAAAGAAGGCGACGTTTTTTATGTTGTAAATAAGTTTGAAATAAACTTTACCCTTGAACAAAATTATGCACAGAATTATCCATTTCATGACATACATCATCTACTGTAAGATAAAAGAATGTGTGGAATCTAAAATAAATCCTTTTGGTGTGCCCAAATTAGTGGAAGATGACACTATAATGTTGTTAAACAGAAGAAAGATGAAATACATTGATGATATATAGAGCAATCGGTTGCGACTATTCTCTCAATTGATTTATTCCATATATTTCTAACTGCAGCAAGGGGATTTTTCGCAGAGCCTTAAAAAAATTATTTTTATTTATTGCACAAAATACTCTTATTTGTGATCTTTACTTTTGAAAATGTATATAGAAAAACGATCAATAAATATTTTGTATTATTCTTTTTAAAGAATTTCACACGAGAACCTTTCAAGCTAGACGACATTATACCATGTTCGAATAATAGATCAAAGAATTCGTTAGAAATAAACATCACAAAGTGAGTTGAACTATTTTTTAAATAAGGTGGGTTAACTATTATTATTAGATAATTTATTGTTGTCTGGATTTAACAATAGTTCCGTTTAAAGCTTTAAAGGTCACTGTATCATTTTATGGGAGAAGAATAATAATGCTCCTTTGTGTAAGGTGCCTTTATTATAAAAAATGCTTTTAAAGTTAATTAGTTTTTAAATAATATGTAATTTGAAGAAATTGCATGTCTACTTTGAAATGCCAATAATTGTTTGTTAACATACGATTAGATGTCCTTCATATTATTAAGCTGATTACTTTATTACCGGGTAAGAATAAATCAGTGCTGAAATTTTACTATAAAATTATGACGCCGATGTAAAGAAACATTCTTGTAAACATTAAGCAGGGGAAATGTGACTTTTTTTCTTCATTCTAGTCCATTTGGACTGTATGCTCAAAAGAGTTTTAATCCTGAAAACTGCACGCCTTTTTATCATAGGCACCTGAAATTTCCTGAAATTTGCGTATAAAAAGTCGTAATACAAAATTTTTTGGCATGTACTCAGAGAAAATAGAAGGTAATTGATCTAATGGTGGTCGAAGGCTAAATGTTAAGAGCTATGAATGAGACCATTAATAAAAAAGGTTTATAACAATATTCCTCCTTCAGTGCAATAAAACAAACCCTTTAAGAAACAATACCCTGTATATTAAATACTATAGTTACAAATTCAACTTTTCATCACATGTGCGGTGCAAAGTTACTTCAAAAATGTATCCTTAATGGTACCTAGACAAAATGTAAACAAGAATGTACAACTATCACACAAGGTTATGTAAGCAATTATGGTACGAACGGTGAGATACAGAGTAACGCAACCTATACAAAATACAATATGTATATATCATTTACAACTAAACAAATCGCATTAACCCCAAATACAGATGATTGCCACAATATAAAAGAATATATATATATATATATATATATATATATATATATATATATATATATATATATATATATATATATATATATATATATATATATATATATATATATATATATATATATATATATATATATAAATAGTCTGAAAGATCTCCATAAAACTGATTTAAAATCCTTATAAGAGTACAGGGGCCCCACCTAGAGAAAGACCTACATGTCCAAATCTTTACTCGTAGAGTATCTGAAGACTATTATAAAACAGTACTTGGTTTACGATAAGTGCCATATTAAAACTTAAAAGGCACACACTAATGCTTTGAGCGGACGTTTTGTATTTAAAGAAGTAAACATAAATGCAAATAAATCTAGGGCTGCGCTCACTTGATCCACGCACGATTTTGTATATAGGCCTCATGTACCGTTATAAAATGAACATATGGCGACAACTGAGAACGATTCAGCTTATAGATCGACTACTTTTAATAAAGTATAGGGTCTCCTTATAGTGGGCTGAAATTTTCAACGACGCTATGTTGACTGTAAAACATGGGTTAGATAGTTCTTAAAAAATCGCGCGCTCTTTAAAAACATAAATTTTAAAAAATATATGGGTATTTTTTTTTTTTTGGTGACTTAAAAATATATAAATCTATAGCATCCGCTCGTAGTATGGTTCAGTGTTAGTCAGTTGTCTTTAGAAAACTTTTCTATTAGATACAAATTACATTTTTTTTGTTCAATCCGGAATATTCCCAATATGGCTGACCGTTATACATCTCTTGCCGCTAGAAATAATGGCGGCAGTTCTTATAAACCCTATTAGTTTTGAAAAATTCCACTTCAAACATGTTTTGTCTTAAAATGCCTACTAAATTACCAATCGCTCTTTAAGTATATCGATTTATTCTTGTAGAAGTATGTTTTAAGCATGATTGGTCTTATTGTATTGCTTGAAACTTTTAAGCCTATCTTAAAACCCATTTTAAACCCTTTGAGCATATAATAACTGTTTCAAAATCTCTAGGATTTATGGTGCCCGGATAAAATAACCTAAAAATTCAATTTTTCGCGACGATACACACGTCTACTTTACGTGCCTCCCTCGTTTTTCATTCAGTTCTTTAGTTTTATTATAGTCGGGCCGGTGTAACATTGCAACTTTCTTGAAAGAGTCAAAATTATAAATAATTGTAGTCTTTTAAATTGTTAGCAGACCAGTTGTGCGTATGTATACATATAAGCGACTTGTTACAACTACTTTGTTGGATGATTTTATCGTAATATTAGTGAACAGTGAATCTTAAACAGTAAATGAATATTTTTGAGCATTTATTTTGAAATTCATTCAACCATTTATTTCGTGTCTTTTATTATTCCTAAAATTAACATTACAAATTAGAATCATGTAATGATATTATTAAAATTAGCTATTTTTAACCAGAAAAGATTTTGAGCAGGTAAAATGTTGCGTGTTTGATATAGAAAATCTATTTACGTAAACTGGATAAAACCTAAAAGTTCTAAAAAAAATAATATATTCTTGCCAAAAAACATAAATAAATTCTTCATTTTACGATTTCCTTAACTAAGAATAGCCGAACTGATAACAAGTATGCTAAAATCGTGAATTTGCTTATTCTAAACTATATTAAAACAATCATGAATCAGTCGAAAGGGAAAAGGGAAACATTTAACTCGAGATTTGACTCGAGTGAACGTCAGTTTATGCTAAAGGTGGAGAATCATTTCACCCATGAAAATAGAAATGGTAGACCCTTGTTTCCTCTTCGAGCTGTACAACAACGAACATCTGACCTGCGTGGAATTTCGAAAATTGTGTCATGCTGTTTGAGTACCTCTGATAATTGAACCGATTAACATTATTTATGGCTTTATTCTTTAAGAGAAAAGTTTCAACTATAGTGATATTTAAAAACATCTGGGAAAAGGGAACCAAATACTTTTATCCTTAAAACTGATTTTTCACTGCTAAGTTAAAACTCTAATAAATACTTGGCTTTATTAAGGTTCGACCTAAAATTTGATGATCTCAAAGCGTTTCAGATTTATAATCGGGCATTAACAACTATCCCAAGATAATTTCATAAAATTGTAAAACCACAACACGTCCTAAATTTTCTATAACACTCAATACTCCTAACTTAGCCTTAACAGCTATAAAGATTTATTGAAGGCTTGACAAATGTCTTGATAAGTTAGTCAGAAGTCAATAAAGACTAAAAGATAATTTAGTTTTGATATATCTTCTTGAAGACTGTTTTAAAACTTTCTTTAAAGCAAAACTGTGTTTAAGTGCACTTGGCATATAGTAAATCTGGCATAAATCACTAGTTTATAAGCTGGCCACTATAAAACACTGATAAAATCTAAATAAATCTAAAAGGTATTTAAATTGTTACTTGGGTATCCATCACTTAGGCACTTCTTAATATTACGCAATTTATCAATATGACGGTTTTTACTTGAAACGTCTTTAAATTTCTCGGCTACAAGAACACCAGATTCATCTGTTAAGGTCTGTAATATCATATTTACATTGTTTAATATTTCAAAAATTCCACCACATTAAAAAACAAACAAAAAATAAATGAAGTATCACTAAAAGCACAGCAAAACTAATAAAAGTATTTATAACTTAAAACGCAATAAACGCACGAAAAGACCACAGAAAGTTTACACTTACTGATTAATGTACCTATTCCCGTGATTACTGCTATAAAATTTACTGCTTGGGGATATAATCACAGGATAGCCGCGCTTAGAGGCCACGGATCAATATGTCTAGCGACAAGCTTTTATTGTACTGTGGTGTTGATATGCGTTGTTCTCGGCACATGTCTTACGTCCGCCTTCTATTTCCCTTCTAGACTGCATTAAAACGGACCGACTATATAATAAAACAAATTTGAAAACTGCTCAAAATACATTTCACGATTCAGTTGTGTTTGTGACAATGTAAACATTGTGTTGGAGAAGGAATTTTTAGGGTGTGTGAAAACGGTAAAGTAGCTTTCAACACATCGGAAAGCCTATTTGATGTATTGTATCCGATTGAGGTTACTATGGATTAACTGAATGGTATGTATAGAGGAGATGGTGAGAAATGAGCGAAAAATAAATTAATCGATAAGTGTATGATGGATGTGACGTGATAAGCGAATAAAATATGCCAAGGCAGAAAATCTGGCTAGTTTTTGAATGACAAATTAGGGTAATTCGTAAGTTAGTGACGTAATTGATGTATTATTTTTGCTGAAGACCTTCTAGAAGGAGTTTTATTTTTAAATCTAGAAAGGCACCATCTAATAGGTATATTTTCGTAGTGTTTACACGTCCTGTAATAAATTGCCAATATGCATAAAAGTGAATTATCATAAATTGTATATAACAATAATAATTATATACCTATCATATTTAATGATTGGACGAATTGAAATCTTTTATTCAGCTATCTAATATAATGCTATGGTAATTTGATTATTAACAGATAAAAAAAAATAGCATCTAACAGTTTATACCTGGACACCAAAATATTACGATTTAGTCAAACTTATCTTAGTACAAGAGTTATGGAGAAACATGGTGCTAAAGTCGAAATTTTAATTTTCTGCCATAATTAAGCAGTCTTTAAAGACATCAATCTGAAAATTGGTAAACGGATGTTATTTGGGATGGGAAATAATTAGACAGAGAACAATTTCTATGAATCCCTGGACCGGCTTCCCATAGGTAAGGAGAGTGTTGAACTCATGAATTTTAAGGAACATAAAATCATTAACATTATGCATATTTTAAGTGCTATTTAGAGTACACCTCTGCTGTTAATATGTAGTAAACGGTTGTTGCAAATCAATGCTCGAATATTAGAAGAAACAGTGGTAAATGCTTTGTGTAATATTGGTGTTAGAAGTGAAAATGTTTTACTGCATATACATTGTGTCTCAGCACACATTAACAAGAGTGTAATGGGAAACTATTAGAATGGCACATCGGGAATCAGTCCTGGTGAATGTAAAATTATAAAATATCAAAAGTGAGTTGAGTCGCTATTATACAAGGTGTTTTATAGGTCAATTTATAAAAATCGCCACAAACTGCCTTTATTTTTTAATAAATGAAAAAGTTACATTCAAAAAGTTGTTCAGAATGCAATTTGTGACTGCTTACCAAATTTTAGGAATATGAATTTACTTTGTCACTTTTTTCACTAGTAGTCAGCTTTTTGTTGAAAATAAGATGTTAAGAACAAATTTTATTCATAATACTAATTTATTTTTAGAAAATATATTTATTTATTTAAAATAGGAGCAGTTCCAACAAAGTAAATTTATATATCTGAAATTTAATAAGGAAGTACAAATTGCAATCTAAACAACTTTTTTGGTTGGAGTTTTTTTCATATATTGAAAACTAAAGGTAGTTTATTAGTGGCGATTTTTATAAATTGACACCCTGCGTAACACCGAACTAATTTTTGATACATACAAATACATCGATTATTAAAATATCTCCATTAATACTAATTGATTATTGAAACATCTCGAGTACTCCCATCACTAATAATTTTCGCGAATTTTACACATTGTTTTGTATCCCAGGTTAGCTGACCATATGCCAAACACCGCTCCGCAAAAGTGACTGTATGCGATCGTGTTGCTAACTGAGGAACAAGTGCAAAATTACGTATAATATTATATACGTTTATCCCGGCTTCCAGCCTCATTACTGGTTGCATGTATTACATGTATATAAATAAACGCATACATATCAATGATGTATCAATTAGTTCAATTATGTAAAGGTTCTTTAAAAAATAGGCTTTTTTACATAACTACTGGCCCTAAAATGTGGCACATATTTCCGCTGCCTACTTATCTCCGTCTAAAAATATTGACCATGGAATACAGTAGTAGTTATAAAGAAACAGCATTTTCAGATCAAATTTGGTATATCATATTTACTAGAAACTTTTTGAGTAGATGTCAAATTTTAGTTCACAAAACATGATGCTCAATACGTATCAATCTTTTATACGTAATCTTTTATATTTTCTACATTTTCTAGACAGGTCGGACATATATAAGGACATATTAAATGTCTATCTCATTATTAGATGTTTATTAACTAAGTAGTATCGTAAATTTCTCATGGTTTCTGTTTTAACGGTCATTTAATATAGAATACACTTAACTTTGTTGTTCTATGTTTTATATTCTACAAGGATCAAAATTAATTTACCAAATCTCTTAAAAAATTGTTATGCAATGTAAAATTCATATATTTCCTAAGGTCTTTAAAAAAATTAATTAGTTTATATTTAATTCATTTTTGCTCAACAATAAATTTTTCTGTGACCATGAATGCCAAATATATCAAATAAATTTGATTATTATTATTGTGCTTGTTTCATCGAATAAATATATAAAGATTGTTTCATTATTACATGTCAATCTCTAGAGGATTGCTTCTGGACACAGAATTCTGACTTTTGAGCCATGTATACCTGTATACTAAATGCCACCATTTTTGAAATCCAGAAAGTCAAAAGCGACTGAGCCTAACCCTATTTTCTAAAATATCTTCCGAATTGATTAAGACATTTTTTTCCTACTTTAATATACGATATTAGCAATTTCGATCACATCATCACTTTATACCGGATGTATTCTAAGGTAGAGCAAACCGTTAGAATTTAAACATTTTATATGAGAGTAAAATGTTAGATAAATATTATATTCTCGTATAAAGTTATATTATTATAATTAAATTTTGTTTTTAATAGTATAAAGAAAATGGAATTTTTATATAGCAGTAGAAACACATCACATTGTTTCAATTTAAAATAAAATAAAAGTAAAAAATTACAGTGCTGAATATAATTCTAATCTCTATTTTGAAAACCTTCATATGTTATGAAAGAAAAAAATATATCTTTTTGATCGAAAACAAACACTTTACCATTGTCTGTCCTTGCAAGTGATTTATGTAACTAAAATTATAAATGGGTGTGATATATTTCCTGATAATGAACAAATTAATAAACTATTCCAAGATCTGATATCTAAAAATATGATGCAATGGATAGGTACATTCTTTTATTATATATGTAATATTGAGCTTTTATGCAGTATCTATGTATAGCAGACTGATTGTAGAAATCAATGTGTTTTAAGATCCTTAAATATTTAAAAAACAGCATGTTTAGATTTAGACAAATTTATAATTATCACGTAGTTAGCTGCATTTTTGCAACTATCAATCAGTCTATTCTGCATCTTGGTCAAAAATATATAAAGGTCGATGCATATTGCCTTATCATTAATTAATCGATTAATTTTATGAAACTATTCGTGGTGGTACCCACGACAAAAAAACTACTGTTTTTAATTTAGATTGACTGTTTCCTGCAATATAACCTGCCTTCCTCAGAATCCGTAATTTATTAATAGTGTCACCAACGAATTTACAAGATACTAAATATCTGATGTGGCCAGCACATAACTTTCTTTCATTAACATTTTTAAATGATTAATCATCAGCATCATTCGATACTGTCAATAATAATTCATGTCATATATTTTAATAATTTTTTGTTGTTGACATTGACATTTTTGTAGCTAAATTATATCTTTCAAACGACAAACTGTTAAATTTATCCTAACTCCATTTTATGAGGCCAAATGTGTAAAATATTTCAGTTTACATCAGCTTTATTTAAGTACTTGAAAAATATATTTTATTTGCTTGATATAGTAGACATGATTTATAATCTTTCAAGAATATATTTTTTTGTAAAGTCAAACACAAAAAAGTTTGGGTTCCGTGGACCCCCTTTCAGCCGTCTAATTTTGCTCATCACCGAATTTTTTCATTGTCTTTGACCTTTAGAACAAGTGTACCAAATTTGAAAGCTTTGTCTCAAAAACTGTGGCTGCTATCGCGATACTACAGACATGCGGACAGATTTTTTTTTCCTAAATTTTGTTTTCTCATTATAATTCGTGAAGATTCGTCCAGAAATACAATAAAATTTTTTTAAATTTTTTTCCCGTAATTCTACCTTTTTTAACACGCTATTATTAGCTTCACTTGTATGTTTGTTTGTTTGTTTGTTTGTTTGTAACCGACTCTTTGGACTCGATTTTGACCCACTTTAAATGGACAGATTTAATTGAAACTTTGTACACTTACGAAGAACCGGTAACAATACAATAATTTGATAAGTTTATATCATTATCCTGATCAGGATCGTCAGTCCTTTCCTCACGTATCCTCTGCGTGAGAGCAAGAGGCTTAATATTGTAAGTATATTCCGTGATTCTCAGTTCGGTCGTTGGCCGAGCGGGCAAGTCTTAGTCGACGCGAAACGACGGACTCCTCGGACGTGAGTTCAAATCCCATGGCTGAAATAAAAAAATATTTTTTTTTTCAGAAATATCTGTTGGATCGTAATATGTTATAATATCAGCATCAATAAGCAATATAAATATAGTATAAAAAAACTACAAAACACGCTTTCATAGCACATCAAACTAAAAAGTGAAAAATAAATATAGTTTAAAAAACTAAAAAACACGCTTTTAAAGCACATCAAACTAAAAAGTGAAAAATAATTATTAATATAAACTGAAAACAATAATGAACGAAAAATACTAGTATTATTGTGAAAAAAGCGTGGGGCGCTTTGTGCCATATTTTTCGTATATCGAGCAACCCACGCTTTTTTCACAATAATACTAGTATTTTTTCGTTCATTATTGTTTTCAGTTTATATTAATAATTATTTTTCACTTTTTAGTTTGATGTGCTTTAAAAGCGTGTTTTTAGTTTTTTAAACTATATTTATTTCTTCTTTCATTCATTATAGTTCTTCTGGTGATACCACAGTCACTAAATTTAATCTGTCACCTAAAATGTTGTTGATAATCTTAACCGCCAAATTTGGAAAATCTCTCATTAGTATTTTTTGAGTTATAGTGGATACACACACGCACGCACGCACGGACGCACGCACGCACACACACGCATCCACACGCACACACGCACACACACACACAATCTCACACACACACAATCTCACACACACACGCATGCACGCACGCACGCACCGACAGACTTCATTCGGAAAATCGTTAGAATGGATTCAGAAGGGTTCAAAACGTATATATCAATCAAACTCTCGAGGTCGAAAAAAATTACGATTACTATACTTCTTTATATTAGGTACAAGAAAGTAAAGAACACTTACCAATCTAATAATAAAATCTATTATCTCAAATTTTAATTAGATTAGTCATATATAAATAACAAACAAACACATTAAAAGTCAAAACGACAATAATTGACACATAAAACATAAAAAAATAACAATGCAATAATTATTACAACTTTGATTTTATATGTGTGAACAATTACTATTCTGATATAGGTTAAATTCTTCATCTTTTTAATAATTTTGTGGCATTAATCTGTGTTCTAATAATTCATATTTCATACTAGAGCATAGTTAGGGTGAGGTTGTTCATATTCTTCTTCTTCTATTAACTAATGCCATTATCATACAAATTAGAAGATGATAATGTCAAGAGAAGAAGAAAAATATGAACAAGAATATGAACAACCTCAACCTAACTATGCTCTAATGTAATTGTTCACATATATAAAATCAAAGTTGTAGTAATTATTATATTGTTATTTTGTTTTATTGTTGTATGTGTCAATTATTGCTGTCTTGACTATTAATGTGTTTGCTTGTTATTTATTTAAGACTAAATCCAATTAAAATTGGAGATAATAGTTTTAATTATTAGATTAGTAAGTGTTTTTTAGTGTCTTGTAAATCTATTTGTCACACTATTAATAAATTACAGATTCTGAGGAAGGCTGGTTATACTGCAGAAACGGTAAATCTAAATAAAGAACAGTACTTTTATTTGTCCTACTACCCACGAATAGTTTCATAAAATAAACAAATTACAGGACTCAAATTATTATTAGTTAATTAATTAATCGGCTACCCATTACAAATAAATAAAATTTTTCCGCTCCATTGTAACTGACATTTTTTTAAAATGAATTTCAACCAGTGAAGGAAATAATTAAGTCAAATATGGCATACTAAAGAAACCTAAATTAATTTGTTTAGTGTAGCTTTGCCATGATTTTCAAATGACTAATACATTTTGCAAATTATGGTCGATTTCCACTTGAGGTAGATCAAGAATGCTAAATCTTTCAATCGACATTTATCCAGTGCTACTACAGTGTTTAAGAGTAATTGTGGCAGTGTTTTGTCTATACTCTGCCAAAGAGGCCCTATTACAGATAACTAAAGTAACAAAATATACCAAGTAAAAGTGTTTATTCCATTCTTTTTAAAAATTATGAATAGTGATTATTAGTATTTGGTTCGAAAATGACCTCTTAAGTCTTCCAAGTAAATAATACTCAAACTATTTTCAATTGCAAATCATTCAGTAGTTCTCAGCTCTCAAAGTGCCCTTAATGAATAATATATATGACTCGTTAAACATAACACATGGAGTATTGGATTGGAAGACAATTTTAATGCAAGCTGTCTGCGTTATTCCGACCCCCTCTTCCCCCCCAACCACATCAGTTCAATTTGTCGCCACCATTATGCCTTCCCATTCAGAACCAAGACATATCACCGAGGATAATTGAATACCGATGCCTATTCCAATGAACCCTGCTTGGTATCACAGCTCAAATTTAAACACGATATCTAGAAATATAATATGACTCCTCAAGGATTCTGGAATAATCAGAATCCCTCTGTCTATATTCGTTAGAACATCACTGCCAACACTCAGTACTACAGAAACTTTCTGTTGAACAGACTTGAATTTCTCTTACCGAAAAAATACTGTCTTCCTAGCACCAAAAACTAAAGCAGTCAAAGTCGTTCAATTGTTGCAATGTTTGGGTATGTTAAAACAAAGTCAGAGTTGAATTATTATTATTTGAACGGACGACCAATTGAATATACAGAGGATACAGGGATTGATGTTAAACGAGGAAAGGCTTATGAAAATGCCTTTATCTCGCATTTATTTGGAATTTCGCTGAGAAATTAAAAATAAGGATATCTACTTCAATCATTTTCACGGTATTAAATTGTATTGATATACTACAGCAATTAGTTCCCCTCAATCCCAGTTAACATGGTTAAAACCACTCTCCAATATATATCTGCTCCTGAGATAATTGAGAAAAATTTTCACCCAGTATGCGTGTAGTGTAAATACAAAATATTTATATTAACTTCTTATTTAGATTACCAGGATTCAACAAAAAAATATCAAATTAAGAAAATTAATTAAAAATTTTATCAGATTTCACAAAATTACAAAAAATACCAAATATGTATTTTTAATGTATAAATTTGAATCTTTTGGACTTATTGTTCATTACAAACCTGTGGACCCATTTTATTAAAATCTATATTGTACACATTTCATACTGGTTGACAAACATGTTAATATAATAATAATGTATTCATATGTATTCCATCATATATCTTTTATCTGAAACCTGTCCAGGTTCAAAATGTTATTGTTTCCGTTATGATATTATATATCTTGAAACAGAGTTATATAAAGATTAATTTTATGGTTCGTAATAAAATGGAGGTTAGAGTAATACTCACAAAAATGGTCATACTTCCTCTTCCGTATACTCTATTTGGAACTAGAGTAATATTACCATCTAATTTAAATTATTAGCACAAGCTTTGGCATAAAAGACCGAGATTCGTCGTAAGCGTATTCGAGTTTAGTTTAATAACATATTCCCCAATAGTTTATATGGATGTACTTTATTTAACTAGTTGTCCTTCTAAAACACCCACTGCTGTTAATTAGATATTCACGGTTTTGTTTTGAATACAAACCCATACTTAATATTTATATTGTAATTGTGTAAATTAAAATATTTGTACAAACAAATAATAATATTGATCTCCATGAATGAAAATCAAATGTCTACATTTGACATTGCGCTTGTAAAATTAGTCGGAGAGCTGGCGTCCAAAATGTGCAAGAGTTTTCTCAAAGCTAATTTTTTGAGATTAGGTTACTTTTTAGTGATGGAAAGTAACTGTACAGTCAGCACTTCCGGTACCGGGACACCTGGCGCTGGGACGCTCGCAAAGGTGTAATATGAATTAACGTCTCTAAACTGTTTTCTCAAAGCTCAAAATTTATAGAGAACGAGCAAATATAATATAAAACAAGAATCCAACAGTCAGACAGCAAAATATAGGGACACGTGGCGTCAGCGCTACTTCATACTTGTCAAAAAAATGACGTGTGTCAAAGTGTTTTCTCAAAGCTGAAATTCTCCAAAATATTAGTTAAAACTATAAAGTTAATAAAGGAGACAGTCAGACTCATTTATGATAGGACCACGTCAGTCAGCAGTCGATAGATGTGAGAACGGTAACTGCGCGCATTAGTACGCCTTTTCTCAATACATATCGTTTATTTTATAACTCAATGGAATGTGGGTTACCAGGGCCGGCCCGATGGGCAGGTGAGCCAGGCGGTCGCCTGGGGCGCTGAATCTTGGGGGCGCTGACTTGCCGCAAGTCGGTTGTAGTTTCTGAATAGTTAAATTTAAATTTTAATCAAAAGCACGCACTCCAAATAAGTCCGCACCTGCTCTATCGGTAAGCGTGCTGTATGATAACAAAAAATCAAAGTAATACCGGCCGGTGGAGTACAAAGTGTTGTCGTGGCCATGATGTTTACGTTTTATCGTTTTTATATAGAGCGCCGACTGCCGGTCTTCTTTGACCGAGTTCTGAATTTTTGTGTATTTAATTTTATTATTTATTCTCTAACTAAAAACAAAGAATAAACTACTCTTTGCTAAAGAAGCGACTTGTTGAAATCAGTCTATTATATTAATATTATTACTATAACAGTATAGTACGGTACGCGTTTAAGTTTCCAGTGCTTCAGTTAGCATATTAATATATGTATAATAGATATAACATATCGTGTCATCTTTTGTTGCAGCTTGCCAGCTTGTACTAGCTTTCTTCGGACTTTGTATATTAGTTATTGAAAACTAAATTTGCGTTGTGTATTGTGTTTGTTGACGTTATAAAATTGAGAAATTTGTTTGTCAATTATATGGCTTGAAAAATACTTGTGATGTAAATGAGGCTCGCTTTCTACTTTTCAATAAGACTTACGCATTCGAAGACACCAACAACCCTTTCAAAATTGCCACGAAAAACGTCGATGGTTCCAATTTACCGCCATGCAAGACGGAATTGAAAAAACAAATACAAAGGGCTGCGTATATATCGAACATTTGGAGTCATGCTGATGAAAAAGTGCCCACTGCAATGATTCCAGAGGAAAACGGTTGGCAGTTGAACGATGGCCGATATGATTTCAGTTGGTACGAAGACGATTAGCTACCTAATTTCATTTCTGACGTTTTGATTCAACCGGATGATACACCTGCAGGTAATTTTTGCCAGTCGACTCGCAAATGTGATTCAAAATCTTACTTATTAATGTAATGTATTGCTTAACGCTGAATTTTTGATTTGTACACAGATTCGGAATCAACCACCACTGATGACGCCGAAGAATATGGTGCAATCGCGTTTTATTCTGATGAAGATAGTGGCGAAGAACACGACAACGGCAATGATTCTGATGATTAAATGTTTTTTTTTTTTCAATGAATCAATGATTCTTTTTTTTTTCTTATAAAATAATTAAAATTATTTTTTCTTGTATAAAATAACTGATATCTATATAATAACTGATATATAACAATTACAATTATTAAGAAACAATTAAAATTATTTTTTTTATATAAAATAAATGATGTATTGAGAAAAGGCGTACTAATGCGCGCAGTGACCGTTCTCACATCTATCGACTGCTGACTGACGTGGTCCTATCATAAATGACTGTCTCCTTTATTAACTTTATAGTTTTAACTAATATTTTGGAGAATTTCAGCTTTGAGAAATCACTTTGACACACGTCATTTTTTTGACAAGTTGAAGTAGCGCTGACGCCACGTGTCCCTATATTTTGCTGTCTGACTGTTGGATTCTTGTTTTATATTATATTTGCTCGTTCTCTATAAATTTTGAGCTTTGAGAAAACAGTTTAGAGGCGTTAATTAATATTACACCTTTGCGAGCGTCCCAGCGCCAGGTGTCCCGGTACCGGAAGTACTGACTCTACAGTTATTTTCCATCACTAAAAAGTAACCTAATATCAAAAAATTAGCTTTGAGAAAACTCTTGCACATTCTGGACGCCAGCTCTTGGACTAAATGAATTCATGTTTCATTTCATTACAAATAACTCGCGATTATACAGGGTGGGGCAATAGTGTGTCAGACCTCGATATCTTGAGTTCTACAATGGCTAGAAATTAAAAACAAAAATACATGTAAACTAGACAGGGCGAAATTACAGGATTAAGTGCATTTTTTTAAATGGAATGTTATATATATATATATATATATATATATATATATATATATATATATATATATATATATATATATATATATATATATATATATATATATATATATATATATATATATATATATATATATATATATATATATATATATATATATATATATATATATATATATATATATATTTCTTGAAGCCTCTTTCTAGACTCTTTTCATTCCTGTATTGTCTGTCTCCCAACCATTTGGATGTAACGAATTTTTTTGTTGAATTAACGTCATCTGCAGATGTATATTGCAAAAATCACCAAAGTCACAATTATATGAATACTAGTTACGAGACATTTAATTAATGTTTTTGAATCATTTTTACTTCCTAAAAATGTACAAGGTAGCCAAAAATTATTTTTCTATTAAGAAATTTTTAAAATGAATTTTCTCAATTTTTTCAAATGGAACACCGATGTGATGTAGAAATAGAAAACGACATTTTTTGTAAGTATTTCCCTATCGCTAATTGCAACCGTTTTCGTTTTATTGATCGATAAGTACAAAATTCAAAAATAAACTTAAAAAATAGAGGTTTCTTCAAATAATTCATTAGGAAAAATTATAATAAGTGCCCCACATATTGCTCATTTTGATTGACACACGTCTCTATGCACTTTTGAAATAAGGCCATTTAATGAGACCATTTCTTCCAATCCATTGAAGTGGGTAAATAGTATTTAACTGGTCCCTTACTGTAGTAGATTTTTTTGTACGTTTTTTTGCTGTTTTTATTATTCGTCAAGCAATAAAACCTCAGTTTATCATAAATTGTCTTATACAAACGACATTTATCGCAATTATCGGTCGTCAGTCATCATTTGTATTAAATTTAAAATATTTCGAGTTTCACAAAATGAATTTTAATTAAGCGGATATTGTAGACATGACTTTTATTTTGGGCGAGTTAGACAGAAATTGTTTGCTTGTCAATAGAACTTATAAGCAAAGGTACCCTGAAAGAAGGATTCCTGATGTTAGCAGCATGAAAGCTGCCTTCTCGATAGATTTGTGAAAAGTAGAAATGTCGAATATAAAAAAAGTGAAAGAATAAAACGTGGTGTTGTGAACGAAGAAAATGAGTTTTCTGTGGTGCTGGTAACGGTTGAGAATACCCATATTAGTCAGAGAGAAGTAAGCTCATTGGTAGGAATAAGTAGAATTTTAAAAACAAATAAGTTTCATGCATATCACATTCAAATGCACCAGGAACTATCTGATGACGATTTTCAAAGGCGTCTACAATTTTGTAATTGGGACGGAGATAAAATGCAAGATGTCACCTTTTTCAATAATGTTTTATTCACTGATGAGGCAACTTTTCATAAAAATGGATTTGTTGATAGGCACAATTTCCATTATTATGCTTCGGAAAATCCTCACTTTTTAGGCAAGTTGATAACCAGCACAGATGGTCTATAAACGTTTGGGGAGTAATTATTGGAGAACATGTAATAGGGCATGACTGGAGCTATTTATCTTCATTTTCTGGAAAACTGTCTGCCACAATTATTTTTAAATCTTCCTGAAAGGATTTGAAATAGGATGTGGTTTCAGCAAGATGGTGCTTTACCACATTATTTAAATGCAGTTAGAGGCCACTTAAATAATACCTACCACTTCAATGGATTGGAAGAAATGAAGCCACTAAATGGCCTGCTAGATCCGCAGATGTTACAAAAATGGATTTCTTTTTATGAGGATACGTGAAGGAAATTGTTTATAAGGACACACCAACAACAGTACAAAATATGAAGGAAAGGATAATAACTGCTTTTAGATTTATCACACCGGCAATTTTAGGAACAGTAGAAACCTTATTTCAAAAGGGCATAGAAACATGTGTCAATCAAACATGTGAAGCACTTATTATAATTTTTTCTAATGAATTATTTGTAGAAACCTCTATTTTTTTGTTTATTCTTGAATTTTGTACTTATTGATTAATAAAACGAAAATGGTTGCAATTAGCCATAGGGAAGCACTTACAAAAAACTTTCATTTTTTATTTCTACATCACATTGTCGAAAAATATACAGGGTGTTCCATTTGAAAAAATTGAGAAAATTAAATTTAAAATGTTCTTAATTGAAAAATAATTTTTGGCCACCATGTATATTTTTAGGACGTAAAAATGATTCAGAATCATTAATTAAATGTCCTAGTAGTCACATAAGTTTTTCTTAAAACCCATAATTATGACTGGTAATTTTTTCAACATGCATCTGCAGATGGCATTATTTCAACAAAAAAATTCATTACATCCAAGTGATTGGTAGATAGTCAATAATAATACAGGAATGAATAGAGTCTAGAAAGAGGCTTCAAAAAATGTACTGATATACAAAGCATTCCATTGAAAAAAAGGCACTTGATCCTGTAATTTCGTCTTCCTGTATATTCGATAATAATTTCTGGTTATAGACTTTTTTTTATCCAGTTTACTTGTATCTTTTTTTTAATTTCTAGCAGTCGTAGAACTCGATATATCGAAGTCCGACGGACTATTGCCCCACCCGGTATGACCAGATAGTATTTAGCAGCTACTGACCGAATAAGATACATCCACTTTTATAATTTTTATGTGCATTATTATCGTCCTTGAATAGCAGATTTACGGGTGTTAGATTGAAATAAGGAATTTCAGATAATACGATAATAATAAATAAACAGATAAAATGCATAGACACAAATAAGTATATGCAAATATAAAACATGATTAAATAAAAAATGAAATGAGAACACTAATTATTAGGACTGAAATGAAACTTTATAGTGAATTTAGATAAAAAATATATCGTTCAAAGAAAGCTGATTTTTTTTACATTTAATTTCGTAGTTCTAAACAACATTTCAAAAGTATCCAGTCATCCGTTGTACGCACAATTTTTACAGTGAGTAAAAATATTAAAAAAGTATTTTTTGGCAAATATCTCCGTTCCTTTTAATTTTGCGCTATTATAAGATTGAAAGGTTAGAAAATTATATATGAGAAAGGTCCTTACCCAATTTATCATACGGGTTTTATTTTTCGAGAAAACTTGAAGTAAAAGTTATGACTCAAGAAAATACGACTTAATTCTATGATTAACAAGTTTATAAATTAGGTCCTATATTAAAAAGAAAACAAAGAATTTTTAATGAAAAGGTTTTGTATGATATATTAATGAAATCAATCATGATTGCTTTATTCGTTGGAGCAATATCAGAATTATGAAATATAATCATGTGTTATCAAGAGCTAAATTTATATAGGATATTCCAAATTTCAATCAATTATCTTTAAAACTACAGAAGAAAAGGGGGATGTATCATGATCCTATTACACCCGGTATATTCATTGCAATAAAGGTGTAGATTTATTTTATTCTCTATAATAAAGGTAATTACATTTTGTATGTTTTAGAATTTAAAGATACATAGAATGAGAAGAACAAAAGGAATACACACACATTCAAGGACCTTTAGCATTCATCCTTCCAAATAAGATTCAACAGTTTATGGTCAGTTTATATTATAATTTTTATTGGCCATGTCATTGTTGAGAGCATATTATGGCGTAGGCTTCATAAATATGTCGTAGACACATGACGTCGATGACGTCCGTTACATGGTACATACCATAGCTCCATGGGTGTTTAATCCACGCCCAGTTATTGCAAGGACTTAATAACATAGGTGCTCTTTACAACACCAGTAATAAATATAGCTGCAGCAGGATCGTGCTAGTGGGCATTTAATTTTTTCTTACTGGCTAATTAATCAAAGTTCAAAGTTTTGTTTAACATTCATATCTATGTTATTAGTTTTTATAAATTTGTTACTAAACCTCCTGGACAGCTTCTGCTTAAGAATATGAGGGTTGTCTAATTTATGTGGTGTGTTTATTATCTGTTTGTGTTTTAATATACAGAGTGAATCCGAAATAAACCGAGGAAAAAACTCTTTAATCTGAGAGAGTACATAAACAGTTTGTTAGTAAATTTCGAGCAAGTAAAGAAAGCAATAAAAGTATTTTCTATAGATTAAAATTGTAGGAAACAGGACAATAGGTTAAAATAAAAACGCCACCTTGCCTACATTTCATTTAATATATTTAAACTTCTTCAGGGCTCAGTAGCTAATTAATGATGTAATGATATTAAACGAAACGTAGACAAGGTAGTATTTTTATTTTAACCTGTTGTCTTGTTTCCGACAATTTTAATCTGTAGAACATTTTTGAGGGACACAGAAATGACAAGCAAAAAGTCATAACACGAAACGTTTTCTTGTTAATAATTAATAAAACATTATGGGCAGGAATAACATTATTGTTAATTTTACTAATCTGTTTATTGATATGTATTAATGATGTATATGACATATTAGGCTTACCTAGATATATCTACAAAGATAGAGAAAAATTTTTGAAAAACATGTACTCAGCTTATTTTTTCTTTTATGAGAGGAACAGTAATCACAAATCCTGGCGGGAATCCATCGTCCTTGATGACGAATTTCCATTATCCTGATATCTTGATGAAATCTTCCTCTTTGCTCGTCACTTATCGCACCCAAATTTTCAGGAAAAAAATTTAAATGAGAATGCAGAAAGTGAATTTTTAGAGACATACGGCAACCATACGTTTGGTATGAATCTAAAAGTTCTCTTACTAGTTGCTTGTAGTTCTCATCATTCTTGTTCCCTAAAAATCCCCTTAACTACGTTTACAAATGAGCCAAGTTATGCGTTCCTGTCTGTTGAGTGTTCCTTTAAAATCTGCACCGTCAAGCAATTTTCTAATTTGAGGACCAATAAAAATGCCTTCTTTAAATTTTGCGTCACTTAATTGGGGAAAAAGTTCTCTTAAGTATTTAAATCCTCCACCGTCTTTATTCATAGCCTTCAAACAATTTTCCATTAGCCCATGTTTAATATGAAGAGGTAGCAAAATAACATTTTTAGGGTCTATAAGGGGCACATATTTAACATTGCTAGTTCCTGGTTCAAATTCTTTCCTTTCCGGCCACATTCTTTTGACATAATCTTTTACTGTACGACTGTCCCACAAACAAGAAAAACAGCAATATAAAGTAAAGCCTCCTTGAAGCCCTACTAAAATGGCTATTATTTTTAAATTCCCAAATATTTGCCATTTGTATTTGTTGTAATTCATTTTATTTAAAATGGAACCCCTACTGTCATAATCTTCTTTCATTGTTACTGAATGGACAATTGGTATAGATGGTTTTAAATTTCCATTATGTAGTAATACAGCTTTTAAACTGTATTTGGAGGAATCTATGATTAAGCGCTACTCAGAAGGGGAATGTTCGATATTAAGTTCCTGCATTAAACAAACAATATCAATACACGCGCATAGTGACTTTTCTGTATTATAAAACGTGGAAAATGGAATGGAAAATAACAATCATCGAATTGATTGGTGGATTCTCGCCATACAATTGGAACCACAAAAGGCATGCTTTTTCTTTTCCCTTTCATCCACTGCACTAGTGATACGGTATAACTTACACAACAAACGTGGAGAGCACACTGCTTGTCTTGATCTCCAACTCAAACTCCAAAATATAGAAAATACGCTTTTTTCACATTTTCAGACAATGGTCTCGCTTGTGACTTCACAAGGAATTCTCCACAAATGTAACAAAACTTGTCAGGTGAGGTTTTGCATTCTCGGAGCGTTTGACTGGGCATTTTTATCCATTTTTGTGTTGATACTGAAATGTCCCACCTTACTTTAACTTGATCTTCTAAAATTGCCGACCCATCATAAAATTTATCTAGTCTACTTCCCTAGTGTAGTCTAGTATGTTTGCACAAAAATGGTATGTATTAAGATTTATTGGATATTTTTCAGTTAATATGGAGGTATTAACAATATAAAAACGGTAGTGTGAACTATGTTACAAAAACTGTGTCAGTCAGTGTAATTATTCAGTATACCTACGCACCTTAGTAGAAGAGCTTCTCACTTGGAAATGAAAGACGTTCTATTTGTTAATTACATAAATCAACTAAACCTCAATTATTAAACCATCACTCAAACAGTAATTAAAACAAAAATCCCATTTTAGAGGTTAACCTAGTATATTTGGAGTGGAATGAAAAAATAATATTAACTGAAAAAAAAATTTTTTTTTGTTAATTATTATTTACTAACTTTTACAAATCTTATCACAGATAAGTATAACATATATCCTTTTAAACAATTATTTTCCCGGCTATTTGCCAAAACGCTGAAACTTGGATTACAAAAAAAGATAATATGCACATTATGTTCAATACAATTGACTCAATAATGTTATTTTTAATTTCAACTATTCTGTCCAGTAAAACCAAAAATAAATAAAACACAAGGTACTTACCAGTTAACACTCACTTTAAAAAACTTTAAAATATCTACCGACACGTGTTTCTGCTTGCCTAGCGTCATCAGGGTAGCCAGGACATTTAAAGAATCCACAGTAAGAAAACTTGTAAACCCCAATGTAATAAACATTAATGGCTTCAGAGAACAGAATAATTGAAATTATATAGTGGAAATACCCCTTCGGAGCAATGAAATAATTTAAAAACAAATTAAATTCCTCTTCTTGGTAAAAGTTAAAATATAGAGTGGAATGAAAAAATAATATTAACTGAAAAAATTTTTTTGTTAATTATTATTTACTAACTTTTACAAATCTTATCACAGATAAGTATTACATATATCCTTTTAAACAATTATTTTCCCGGCTATTTACCAAAACACTGAAACTTGGATTACAAAAAAAGATAATATGCACATTATGTTCAATACAATTGACTCAATAATATTATTTTTTAATTTCAACTATTCTGTCCAGTAAAACCAAAAATAAATAAAACACAAAAAGGTACTTACCAGTTAACACTCACTTTAAAAAACTTTAAAATATCTACCGACACGTGCTTCTGCTTGCCTAGCGTCATCAGGGTAGATCAGTCGGTAGATATTTTAAAGTTTTTTTAAAGTGAGTGTTAACTGGTAAGTACCTTGTGTTTTATTTATTTTTGGTTTTACTGGACAGAATAGTTGAAATTAAAAATAACATTATTGAGTCAATTGTATTGAACATAATGTGCATATTATCTTTTTTTGTAATCCAAGTTTCAGCGTTTTGGCAAATAGCCGGGAAA
Organism: Rhamnusium bicolor; assembly: GCA_029963845.1. NCBI lineage: Eukaryota > Metazoa > Arthropoda > Insecta > Coleoptera > Cerambycidae > Rhamnusium > Rhamnusium bicolor. The sequence continues at coordinate 405,134 of JANEYF010005420.1, read as the reverse complement.
ATAATTGTTTAAAAGGATATATGTTATACTTATCTGTGATAAGATTTGTAAAAGTTAGTAAATAATAATTAACAAAAAATTTTTTCAGTTAATATTATTTTTTCATTCCACTCTATATTTTAACTTTACCAAGAAGAGGAATTTAATTTGTTTTTTAAACTAGTATATTTGCTTTTTTCCAACAGGGAAATAAGTGTCATTAGGATTAATCCAATTAGAAAAAATATCTGTTTGGCGTCTGTGATGAAGTTAAAATAACGAATATGTAAAATGGTCTTGATTTTTTTTATACAAGCCCTGACCCTTTTTGCAACAATCTGATTGATTTTCTCTAAAAAACTTAACATTATGGCGAATGCTATCCGCAGCATTTTGCACTTTTGCATGTAGTTCCTCGATCGTATTGACTGATGTTTAATAAACCAGTTGTTTTATATGCATATGGCTCCATGGTCTAGAGGTAACGTACTTGCCTCGAAACTTCGGGGTCCCGGGTTCGATTCCCGGTCGAGGAACTGGGATTTTTCTGTGATAGAGATTAATCGTAGTATACTCGGATATTGGTTGTGTGTCCATTGTCTCTAAATGTGTAGCCCTCTCCCACACAAGGTCATTCCAGACCTTCAGGGATAAAGGGGGTTGTAATTTCATGTGGTGTTATTATTATTATATTATTATTAATAAAAATCGCACGGATTTAGGTCTGGCAATTGGACAGACCGTACTACTGATTTATTTCTTCCGACCCATCTCGTCTGGAATTTCTCAGTAAGCAAGTTTCATATTTACGCGCATTGTGTATGGGGGCATCATCTAAGAGAAACCACATATTTTAACGTATAGCATGAGGCACATCTTCAAAAAGTTCGGACCAGGTATTAATTAGAAACTGTATGAAGTGTGCTGCAGTCATGCGTAGTGGCAAAATAATCATCCACTATTTCTGCCCCCACATTGCATAAAAACCACTCCTGAAGCCCTTTTTTTTAGGAAATAGTTTAGATAATTTAGTTATGTTAATTACAGTTTGAAAATATCGTCCCTCCCAAAATTTAGGGATGTCATTCCTTATAGATAATATGTTTCTGACTCCCTTGATGGCAAATGGACCTACTCTCGGAGCCGAATTAAATACATTCATTTACTATGGAAGCCACCAAAATTTTGTTAAATTCAAATTATAGTTAAAAAGTTATTAATAAGATAACATTTTTATCCCATTAATGAGTAAAGAAAATTTTTTAATATGAAGTAATGGTACTTTTGACTCCTTCTATACACATACACTTGAATTATTGACATGAAGTTCTGCTATATCCTGTATAAGAAATAAGAATGTCACTAGCGGCCGCGCAGCCCGACCGCAAGTACTTTTTATACATTAATAATAAATAAAAAAAAATGAAAGAGTGCCACGACATCGGACCTATAGAAGATACTGTCAGAATTATAATTTACATAACTTTTCAACTGGAGAAGTAATATTTGAAACATAATTACGTAAAATATAATAAATTTCAAAAAAAAAAAAGTAATTATTATACAAAAGTAAACAGAATACTGCCATCGAACTTGTTCAAGGAGAACTTCTGCTATCATCAAATCTACTACAGATTTTTTTCAGTTTGTTTAAAATTTTCTGTAGCTACAAAAAATTTACTTTATATTACAGTAATTATATTTTAGTTTATTTGTGAAAAAGATTACACATAGTTTTGAAGGTTTATTAGCTAAAAAAATATATTATTTGAATACAAAACTTTATATTTGAATTTGATATTTGAAATCAGTTAAAAACTTAATAAAACATGTATTTACAAAAGAATATGCATATTTTAAGAATAAAAAAATTTATACAAAATCATATGCATATAACTGGTTTTATTCCTGGTTCACGAGATGTCAATAACATCAAACATCAAAAAGTATTGGTTAATATAAAACAGGAATATGTTCCCACTATATTAAAAAAACAGTGAATTTGTGTGTGGAAAATTATAAATATATAAAAATAAATTGTATTTAATTTAATATATTATTAAATAATAATATAAATAATTTAATATATTATTATCATGGCACATGATATGGATATTTAAAATACATATTTATTATCATTATATGGCTCCATGGTCTAGAGTTTTGGGTTCGATTTCTGGTCGAGAAACTGGGATTTCTTCGGAAAGAAAAATTAATCCCAGTATACTCTCCCGCACAAAGTCATTTCAGACCTTCAGGAGGTTGTAATTACGTGTGGTGTTATTATTAATATTATTTTTTCATAATTCACATTGAAAATGTAGCATTTGTCTATGGTATATGGTCCAACTTTTTCTTCTAATACCTACTCATTTAAAACTGAATAAATAATATTTCGTGTTATAAGCATCAGTACACTTTGGTTGTCAACTTGATTTAGTGAAAATATGAGCGTTTGAATTTCGAATTACAATAAAATAAAGTAGACATTAAATGCACGAAAATGGAATGTTCCAAGAAATGTTTATCAAAAAGTTCGTGTCATGGCTTTGCGGTCAAGTAGTAAGAACACTTGTCTCTCACCTTTCATATAAATGCAATATTTAAGTAGCTTTAAGTAGAAATGTAAAGAGAAATAGGTTAATAAATTTGTTAACTTAGAATTTTTAAATTGGAGTCCCGGGTTTGATCCCCGGTTAAAGAGCTAGGATTTTTTCTAAATCAGAAAGTAATCCTAGCACTTGTCTCCAAATGTGTAGCCTTCTCAAGGTATTTTGAGGTACCTTAAGGGATACATGAGGTTGTATTACCTCCCTCTGTGGGGTTTAATTTTAATTAATTTTTAATAAGGGAATCTCATTATTTGATTTCTAAAAAAACTACTTGTCGTGTCTCTGGTTGCCAGATTGTCAATCAAGAGTTGTCACGTGATTTTCGGTATATCCGTAATTTAATGTTTTAAAAAATTCCTCGGAAATAGCACTATTCCTAAAATTGGGAAAAAAGTTATTTGAAATTCCACCAATAAATAAATTGATGTTTTAAAAAAAATTGGTCTATAGCACCATCTTCTTTAAATAGTGCTAAAATGTTCCAAATTGCCTAATATTTGAGAAATAAATCGTATTGTAAAAGTTCTATTGGATACGAAGAACAAGCAAGTCAGAAACACGTCTTTGTAAAATTGTTGAAATATTTTTATCATTTAACTTCAAATTATTATATTGCAATGCTTGAATTCACCACGAGAGGCATTATTGTAGGGTAAGGTAAATGTCACTGAACGTTAGTGTTAATTAATGCTTTTTAACGCGGGTTCTCAGTAATTTTTATAAAGATTAGCTGAAAAACATTTACCACAATAATGACAGAAGAGGAAAGTAGTAATTTACTTGCTCAGTAGAAAAATTATTGTACCTATCAGAGGTGTTTTATGTCATTAAAGTAAAATTATATCAAACGTGAGCATGATGAAAATGAACGAGCATTCTTAAGTGATAATTGTAATAAAGTACAATTATATACTGTCTAAAGATTTAATCAATGTCTTCCACGTGTGAGATCATTTTTAGGTAGGTTAATGGAAAGGATTTGCTCTCGCAACTCTCAAGTTATTATTCTCAAACAGAAGAACATGACCAGTTTCGGGACTTAATAATCAATGGCAATCCCATCATCAAATCAATTAAAAATTATTAAAAAAAAAAATATATATATATATATATATATATATATATATATATATATATATATATATATATATATATATATATATATATCCATACACATCCATGCTACGTCAAACCGTCCGTGTAATTTTTTTACCTTAAACCGTCCATTTGATATACTTTCGAATATACGATAATTTATTTCCCAACGTTAAGCGGCTCTTATGTTGTTGCAACGTCAAACCGTCCGATTTATGTTGAAACAACGTTATTCCATCCCAAATTATATACATGTGGATCTATACGTTCGTTAAACTATCCTGCGATGTTGCCGCAACTAATTTGTATGTTTCCTTAATATTGATCTAATATTGTGAATTTATGAACGTCTTCTTTTATTTGTATCGGGACTGAAAAAAATATAGGTGATAACTGTGTGAGGGATCAAGATTTTCGGAAAATAATCAGCAGAAAAGCTGCAATTGTGGAGTATGGGTTTTATTCAAAATGTTTGATTTTCCCAGGACATTAACTATTTATATTTTTTAAATGAAACCAACATGTTTTCTTCATGGGATGAGAAAGAGGGCTGTGTTTTTTAGAAAATACCACACCTTGGTATCGATTTTCTTTTGCTTTGAGATATAATAGTTAATAAGTTTAAAAATGGTGATTTGCTTGTTTTGCAAACTGTATTATTTCTTACTTACATCAGGGATAATGTGTTATATATTAGTAACCAAATTTATGTCAAAATAACCTAAAATTTTCATTTGTCTCCAATTTTTGCAGGCCGTCAGATGAACAAATGAATTTAAATGTATTAAGTTTAGTTTCTTTAAATAAACGAACATAAGAAAAGAAACCGTCATTTGCTGACGGCCTGCAAAAAATTAAAGAAATTTGTGATTATTTTAACAAAAAATTTAATTGTTGATTCCTTAAATATATAACACATTGTCCCGTATGTCATCAGTTTTAGAGATATTGCACTTTGCAAAATAAGGTCGACATTTTTTAAATTTAATATCTCAATAAAAATCATATCGAGTGCATAGTATTGTTGAAAAGCACTAGTGGTCCTCTTTCTAATCTCACGAAGAAAATATTTAAAAATATAAGTGGCTATTGTCCTGGATAAATGAATCACTCCGTAAAAAACCGTTCTCCTCATTAATAAGTCTTCTGCTCTCCAGAATCTCTCCTTATACGAATTTTGTGAAATCTCAATAAATATGGTTTAAAAGTGGGTGCTCACCCAATTAGGAAAAACTTTACATTAAAAAAATGTTGAAAAAAATATCTAAATTATTTGTTTACATACATAGTTCAACGGGAGATAGAGAACATCGAGCTGATTTTAAAACACCTGCAGATGTAACCCCTTGAGCCCTTTATTACTGATATACAGGGGATTTTCTAATTTTTGACAAATATTTGAGCCGCCATATTTTTTTAAATTATTTTATCCAGTTAGTTAAAATCTGTCATGTGGTATTCAGTTCTACACATAGCCAAATTGTGTTTTTAAAAAATATAGGATTGGACTGGGAAAACTTTTTTTAAGTCATAAGAATCGCCTGGTACAAACAATTTTTTTTTATGGATACGAAAACTACATGAGTCAATAATAAACAATATGTAAAACATTTCTGGGCACTACTGCATTGTTCTTATAAAAACTAACAAAATATTGTTCCAAAATGTTGAACAAAATCGAAGAATAAATTTGTGTTTTTACTTACTAAATCTATTATTTAGACTAACAAAAAGTATAGATCTAAATCAATACAATGATTAATAAAGTACATTTATATAACTATGTAATTTTTTAGAATACGAGCCCGTACTTTTATTAAAGTATATTTTTCAAATATCTTTAATGAATGTACATTTTAATTTTTCATATTTTGTAATTTAAAGACAATACTAAATAATCAGAATTTAAAATTAATTACCTGAAATTAATTGTTTGACATTGTACATTATCTTGCTAAAATGAATTGAAAAATTTCGCTGGTTTTTTATTTTAAACAACTTTCAAAACTCAGATTGATTTAATACTAATAACATTTTAAAATATTGAATTCCACTAAATACAAACAGAACAACAATAATTATAATTGATGACAAAGAGAACACAACTACACAACAAGATATTTTAACACTAAATTACAAGTGGCTAAAAATAAAAAAAGCAGGAATTTTTTAGTAGCATAATAAGGAAATAATGTTTGAAATATTAAAATAAAATGCAATGCCGATTATTTAGTAATGCTTTTAAATGGCAAATAATGAAAAATTAAAATATAAAAAGCTGTTTATTAGTGTTGATTAGTTGAAGCTGAACTTCAATAATTAAAACAGGTTTGACACTGGAAACAGGATTTTCCAAAAATAACAACGGAAAAAAAACATTTGAAAAATATCAGGTCAAAAATATCATTTGCTAAAACATTTAAATAATGGAAACAGTTAAATAGTATCAAATCATTTATACAGAGAAAAAGTTTCTAAATTGTCAGACCATCCAAAGGCTATTTTTTTTTTAATTTTTAAACGGTAAAAATGTTTGAGATAAATCATTTAAAGGGGTAGTTTGATCTACCCCCTTAAAATGGCGTGAGGTAAATGGTAAGTAGATATGAAATGTATATTTTCAGAAATAAAATGCATGTAAAATTTCAAGATTCTATATCACTAAGCAATTAAAAGTTATTAAATTATAATAGCATTTCACCACTCCCTTTAAATAGGCTCATTTTATTTAATTAATTAAATCACTATTTAAATAAACCTACTTTTAGCATTTAGTTAAGATAAAATATATAAATGATACGAGTTATTTCAAAATTATTTAAATTAAATTAATTTAGTTGGAAAAAGCAGTTTAAATAACGAGAAATAGTTATTATTTTAATAATAACTCGTCTCTGACTCTACATGGTTAATATCTTTACGAAAAGTTTCTAGTCAGTGTACTTTCGCTCGAAAACCACAAGCTGAATATGAGGGTGAATTTTCTTTATACTACTCGGTAGATTCTTAGTAGTTCAGTAGAAAGTGTTTCCACCAACCTTTATAACAACATTTTAAGAGTAAACTATATCAGAAAAGAATGTATAAATATTTTTGAAAATAAGATTTACATATAATTTCTATCGTTTCAGAAAATAGGACCTCTCATTTTAGTAACCCTCCAATTTTTGCATTGGACGATTTTTTTCCACCAAGTCAAATGGTAATAAAATACCAGACATCTATTAGTCAATTTTCCATTCTAAGACTGTCAATAACATAAGGAATGAGAGAAAGATGGATGTTAATGGGCATTTAGAAAAGATTTTAATTTATTATTTAAAAAATAAATTAATGAAATAATACTTATGGTCCAACAGTGATAAAATTTTTTTACCACGACTTAAACAAAGTTTCTCCATAACACTTTAAAGCTTCTTTAACAAGTATTAGAACGTTAGACGATCCTCCACATGTTTTCTTAATCCAAGTTGCCAAATCTCCGGATGGTTTAGTGTCGACAAAAGCTATGTTGGAACATACAGTGTACATACAATTTGCGATGCTAGCGCTCCAAGTGGTTATACTTGACACTACCGTTATATACAAATCATATGAACCTTACTTTAAACTATCCACCTAAAATTCAGTAAATGAAATATAGAACGCTTAATAACGTCAATACTGTGAAAACGTTAAACCGTCCGATTATCGTAAGGTTTAAGATCTTCGGATAGTTTACCGTCGGTAAATTAATATACGCTGGACGGTTTAACGTAGCATAGACAAACGTATATATATATATATATATATATATATATATATATATATATATATATATATATATATATATATATATATATATATATATATATATATACATATATATATATGTACATATATATATATATATATATATATATATATATATATATATATATATATATATATATATATATATATATATATATATATATATATATATATATATATATATATATATATATATATATATATATATATATATATATATATATATATATATATATATATATATATATATATATATATATATATATATATATATATATATATATATATATACATATATATATATATATATATATATATATATATATATATATATATATATATATATATATATATATATATATATATATATATATATATATATATATATATATATATATATATATATATATATATATATATATATATATATATATATATATATATATATATATATATATATATATATATATATATATATATATATATATATATATATATTGCTGGTTTGGTGTACGGTGAAGTGCTAGGTAATAATGTCGCGGCTCAGAGATTCAACACCAATCAATACGATCGAGAAACTACAAGCCAGAGTATAAAATGCTATGGACAGAAATTATCAAAATGATGACATTTTCATAAAAGTTAGGCAGTCTCTTGCAAAAAGGGCCAGAGCTTGTGTAGAAAATCAGGGAGAACATTTTGTACATACTTTAATTTAACTTTATCACCGATACACAGATCTATACAACTGCCAAACAGACTTTTTCTTAATTAAATTGGTCCTGAAGAAACTTGTTTCCCCGATTGACTGACTCCCGGAGAAGACAAACATACTAAGTTGTCTTCTAAAGTGGGATTTTTTGTTTTAATATCAGTTTGGGTGTTGGTTTAATTGAGGTTTAATTAATTTGTGTAATTAACGAATATAACGTCTTTCAGTTGTAAGTGAGAATCTCTTCTATTAAGTGAGTAGGTAGGTACTAATTAATTTTTAGAAACGTCTCAATCAACACTACCTTAAATGAGTCGACTGAACATCGTTGGTGGACATAGGTAAAAATTATTACATTTTAATATTATTCAGAAACATGCGATAATTTTTTTGTCCATTAATATTAGCATAAATAGGCCGCTTGGGGATTATATGTGTCAAGTGAATAGTTTTCAAAATAAAAAAAAGCTCTAAACTAGAAATGGTCGCTTCACCCCCAAAAACCTCCCCAAATGCAATATGTCGTAGTTTTCAGTGTTTTTCGCAGAAATTGTTGGCCCCACAAAAAAATTATACTTATAGAAAATTTTCCTCCAAAAGTTCTATTACTGGAGTCAATAAATACAATAGAAACGAGATTCAAAATATGCATGATTTGACAAATGCGATTCTGCATGAGGGACGCTAATCCCCAAATACTAATAAGGATTTTTTGTGGATAATATACCAAGGTGCATTGAGGATGTTATACATGCAATTTATAACAATAATAAAAAAAGTTTGCCATATGATGCGCGTTTTTTGCCTGTTAGGGAATATTTTGTCACTAAATTTTTAACCCTGTATACACAAATGGACAGCTAATGGCCTACTGAAACATTTGAGCTTAAAAGTTTGAGGAAAAATTTGGTTTAATGCTAATGTTGAGTTACAATTATTTTTAAATTGGCAGTTTTCAAAACGCCTCGAGGAAAGACACTATTCTTCAAAATGCTAAGCAATCACCAAACGCCTCAACAGTTACTTTCCCAAAATTACATCAGAATGAAATCTGACAAAAATGCGCGTTTTTCTTTTCCACCATGTATATTATTGCTCCTGTTCATAGAAAGGTACTACGAAAATGTTCATGCAATAGTTCATAAATTACCTTTTCTGAATCTTTCTCCGTTTTAAAAATCCGTTAAACAGTTTTAATTTAGTTACGAATTTTAAAATTGAAGTAAAACATTTCTATTAAAACTTACATAGTTATAAATATAAGTATTTAATACAAAAACAGTGTTTTTTGATATCTAATTTTTGAGGTCGTGATTTATGGTAATTGTTGTCGAATATGAGATCTAAAAGTAAGATGTTTTGTATTTCTTATTGTGATTGTACTTTCAGCTGGTCTAGCTAGTTATTTAAAAAACTCTGTTTGTTATTTTCGCATTGATTTATCGTTTCTACATTCAACATTCCACAGTTTTTAAATTCATGGACATATTTTTACATAACTTCTTAAGAGATCATAAATTTATGTGTACGATCCTATAATAGTTAGCGCTCTGTTCGGTCTCCATTGCATTGTCATCAATAATAACAGTTCATTATAGTAGTCTGAGAATTCTTTGTCAATTACTGTTGTTCGCGTTGCGCGGATTATAAATAATTATTTATTTATGTTATATTTTGTTGCTGTAAGCAATATCAACTCTACTGATGATTACATGCTGTTAAGGATTTATGTGGAGTGCAAAGGTTCCCCATTTTTCCTGTCTGGATTGTACATTGTACATTTCGTTGTGCTGAAGTATGGGTAGGCATTTGGCATTTATTCTTAGTTGGTTTCATTTCAAGAATGAATACATTAAGCAAGATATAGGTTTAATTTTTCCTCCGGGATATCTTCTTTCCGAAATAGCTTTTATATAAATACTATATCATGACAATTTAAATTAATTTTTTGCTAAACAGTTGGACTTGGAGAGAGTATCAAGTATTTAAAATTTCATTATGATTAGATTAGACAACTTTATAAATAAATAATAAATGTTTTACCTAAATGAACATACAAATAAGTTACCTGATTACATCTTAATAATTGACATGAGAGACTTATTATTTTGTTAGTCCTAAATTATCTGTTCCTAGAAATGTAGTTATGCATTTTTGGTCTTTGTTATTAATTATCGTACTGTTTTTCATATTGTTGTTGAAATAATGCGACGGGAACAACTTAATAATAGAACAATAAGAATAATATTAAATCTAAATAAGCAGCTTAAAATGTATTTGTATTGTAATTTGTACATTAATATTCGAGAAAGTGGCGAAGGTGTCGGGTATAATCAATATCTTGAGATTTTAAAATTAATATCAGATATACCAGTACAAGTATATCGTTTTTTTACACTATCAGCATATTCAAATATAAGTATTGCAAAAGTTTATGTTTATCAAACTTCTATGAACGTAATCGTTTTACACTGGCAAATTATGCGTCTTTGATTTATGTTATTGAAAGTATGTCAAATACAATCAGTTTTAATGAATATCTAAAACTATATCTCGTGTAATTATCTTATTATAGGGTTTATTTTTAATTTCAGTAATTGCCATTCTTCATTGTTACATTTTCTTTCTGGTTTTTAAACAGCCTATTAACCCCAAGAACTTTACGAAGAAATACTAACTCAAGGTACTTATATACGGGGTGATTCCGAAATAAACCGAAGAAAAAAACTAGAATCTGTGAAAGTATATAAACAGACTTCTCATTTTGGTAACTTTCAGGCAAGTAAATAAAGTAATAAAAGTATCCCTAAAACCCCCCAGTTATCGACGCTCCTAATATCCGCATTATTTATAAGATAAGTAAGCGATCATAATTTACATAATTCATACCTACAGAGCAACAAAATAGTCTATAATATTGGAATCAAAATAGTCTAATAGGAAAAATCTTTCACATTTTAATCTGGTACTTGGAAAAGAAATTTTCGGTTGAATATAGATGTGTTCAAAATTAGTAACAAAATCTATCGAATAATTCGATAGTTGGTACTTATTCGAATAATTCGATGAATGCATTTGAAAAATGTTGGATCTAAGAATGAAGGTTATGAATATGCGTAGATGGAGAAGGTATTTCATTTATAGATAAGAGACCCATTTTATTATGTGATACAATAAACAGTGTAAACAAAAAAATAACAAAACGCAATGTCATCTAACTGATGATGACATATAACTGATACAAGGCTATGTCGTTTCTGATTCTAAAGACCCATTTCTTATGAAAGGTGACACTTAGCAACAGTAATTAACAAGTTAACAATAGCATTCAGATGATGTATTCTAGTTCTAATTGAATGAATTTATTGGAATATATTCATAGTTGGAATCATTCATTCAGTAATTATTCAATAGTTTAAATCAATCGATAGTGCCCATCACTATAAAATATTCACGTCGGTAAATTTACCTGAATAGACACTTCCACATTCATTTATTAATAGGAAAATGGGGCGTCATTGTGCATTGTCGAGGCGACGCGACGGAGACGATACTAGCTGTTAGTGATGGGCACTATTGAATGATTTATACTACTGAATAGTTACCGAATGAATGATTCCAACTATCGAATGAATTTATTCGAATAAATTTATTCAATAAGAACTTTTCTGGAAAACCATCTGAATGGTATTGTTAACTTGCTAACTAATGCTGCTCAGTTTCACCCCTCATAAAAAATATGGGTTTTTAGAATCAGAGCCGACATAGCTTTGTATCAGTCACATGTCATAATCAGTTAGTTGCCAGTTGCGTTTTGTTCATTTTGTTATTCACACTGTTTATCGTATCACTTAATAAAATGTGTCTCTTACGTATGAGTAAGATATTTTTTTAAATTCATTCGTTCGTAATTTAACTATCGAATTATTCGAATAAGTACCAACTACCGAATTATTCGATAATTTTTATTCGGTAGTTCCCAACACTACTGGCTACAATCAGTACGATTTCGTCATTTCAAACGCATGGTTTGACGAGAAATTAAAAAGGATTAGGCCTCCTGGGGACCAACAAAAAAAATGCGCCAGGAGCTCTACTTCAAGAGTGGTGTAGAAATGAGCTTCAACTTTTAAAGGTACCATAGTGCAAAAGAAGTTAAAACAATACAAAAATAGTATCAGAAGCATAGGTTTTACCAAATAATTCTCTTTATTATTTATGTCATTTTTATTATACGATCACGTTTCATCAAGATAATATGAAATGCGCATCGAGTTTCATGTAACTCCCTTCTTGAATCGCTCATTGCTCGAAATCCATTGCATTTATTGACTCCAGTAATAGATCTCTTGTAGGAAATTTTATAACGAAAATTTTCTATAAGTATAATTTTTTTGTGGGGCCAACGATTTCTGCGAAAAACACTGAAACCTACGACATATTGCGTTTGGGGAGGTTTTTGGGGGTGAAGCGACCATTTCTAGTTTAGAGTTTTTTTTATTTTGAAAACTATTCACTTGATACATATAATCTCCAAGCGGCAAAACTTTATATTTTTTTCCTATTTATGCTAATATTAATGGACTAAAAAATTATCGCATGTTTCTGAATAATATTAAAATGTAATAATTTTTACCTGTGTCCACCAACGACATTCAGTGGTCTCATTTAAGGTAGTTTTGATTGAGACGTTTCTAAAAATTAATGAGTACCTACCTACTCACCTTAATAGAAGAGATTCTCACTTAGAACTGAAAGACGTTATAATCGTTAATTACACAAATTAATTAAACTTCAATTAAATCAACACCCAAACTGATATTAAAACAAAAAGCCCACTTTAGAAGACAACTTAGTATATTTGCCTTCTCCGGGAGTCAGTTAATCGGGAAACAAGTGTCATCAGGACCAATTTAATTAGGAAAAAGTCTGTTTGGCAGTTGTATGGATTTGTGTGTCGGTGATAAAGATAAATTAAAGTATGTACAAAATGCTCTCCCTGATTTTCCACACATGCTCTGGCCCTTTTGCAAGAGACTGTCTAACTTTTATGAAAACGTCATCATTTTGACGATTTCTGGCCACAGCATTTTATACTCTGACTTATAGTTTCTCGATCGTATTGATTGGTGTTTAGTCTCTGAGCCGCAACATTATTACCTAGCATTTCACCGTACACCAAACTAGCACCATATCTGTTTTTTTACTTGAAGTGAAAGCTACTTTATTACTTTTAATTCACGTTTAACGCCGAATTATTAACAACACAATATCAACAAATGGTAATATCGACAATGTATCGATCACTGAGGAGAAATATACGCCTAATTATGCAATTGCATTACACAGATAAGACTTTCTGCTGGATACAAAGGTTTTGTAATTGATATCAATCAGTTAAATCATAACAATAAAGTTAGTGTTAACAAACCATAGTTGGGTATAGTTTTTTCCCCTCAAACTTTAAGATTATTTTTCTAGAAATTTAGCATACCGATTTTTTTTTCATTTAGAAAATTCGTTATTATATTGTGCCCTATTACGGTTCGGTTTTTTCCTTCGATTTATTTCTAAATCACCCTGTATCTATCAACAAAATGGTAATGTAGGAATGACTTATTAATGCAAAATGTTTTATTTTTTTCTTTATCTCAACTTCTCTCAAAATGTGTTCGAGGTTATTTTGTAAACATTTTTTATAAATCTGGCCCGGTTGAGTAATTGGCTAGAGCGCGCGATGATAAGTGTGACTAGAAATTTTTTTATCATAGCTGAGGGTTCGAATCCCGCCACTGTCACTGACAATGTTGGTGGGAATAGTTATTTGTCCTCATGTTTCTAAGTGTAACCCTCTTCTAGGTACCTTCGGCTTTGGATTTAGGGGTTGTCTAATTTCTGCGTTGTAAAAAAAACGTAGTTTTGTAATTTTAAAAATATAATAAATTTAGGTTTTCATGCAGATCGCTTTCGTACGCGACTATTTTTAGCGATATTTAGTAAAGGCAATTTGGAAGATAGTTTAGTGTAAAGTAGCCTAGGTTAGAGTTCGCCTGATTTTAAATCTTTGTGAACCTCATGCTCTTATTCGAGTTTTCAAATCGTCCAAAAGTTTTAGGCTGTTCCTGTACATCTTAATTTCGAGATGTATTCTAGAAATCGAGAAGCACGAGATCAGGAAACTTAGTAGGTCATTCTATAGATCATCTTCCTATTTTTTTCTCTGCCTTCACATATTTTTTTCTGTAAACAACACCTACAAAGTATAAATAAACTTATTTTTATTTACATCTCTTGTAAAACAGTGGCGGCTGGTGAGACTTAAGCTATGCCGTATCTCAATATCAGAGCAATACTTTAAGGCGTGGTTATCAGTACTAAATGAAGAAGTTCTGAACAAAAAGAATTCAGTTAAATTTTGTAAAAAAATCACTCAAATGAATTGCTGACCCAGATTGCCGTTGAATAATTAGTGAAATATTAAAATATTAAAAACAATTTTTTTATAATCAAGAAGCAAATTTAACAGATTTCAAATTTCGTTAGGCAAATTTAATTTTTTGTTATAAAATTTTGAAAATTTATTTAAATTGTAATGTGTATTGTGTAATAATGGTAGCGGTAATGGTAAAGGTAATAGAAGAAAGGCTAACGCCTGGCAAGTACGCGACAGACGAGCCATTTTAACCAACCCCCAGCTGACCCCTTAGCCATGTACTTCTCTTGCTCCCTCGTCGAATCTTTCCGATCTTTTAATGAAAGCCAGGATGTCACTCGGTGAGAGGGAGCTCATCTCCCTTAGAAGCGCCTCTGTACAGAAGACGCTATACCTCAAGTGCCCCAATGCCTCATACTACCCCAGAAGTGGTAAGACGTTTCTTTATCACTTCCGAATCCTGGACATGTAGGGCCTTCCTCAGCATCTATCAATGATAAATATCTTGGTCCTCCAATGCTTTCTCAGGGTCTCGTGGGCCCTCTCAATGAGGGACGTCATGACCTGTCTTCTTGTGATGCTCAATATAGGCTCAGACCCAAGATAGTGCTCCTCAGCTCCAAGTCTAGCCAATTCATCGTCCTACTCGTGCCTGGAACCCTGGTATATCCCGAAACCCACACTAGTCTTATGTTTTTATGCCTGGCAAGCTCTTCTAAAGCGTCCCCGCACTTCTGATCGAGAGCTGATCTCATTTTGGGGAGTACACCGTTCTTATACCATCCATTCCGCACCGTTCCTTACCTCACTCTTACCTGCTACCACAAGGATGGCATAAACCTCTGGTGTACGATCCTAGAACAAAGCTTTCCTGCACACCTCTGCCTTCCAGATATATTTCCTCTTCAGAGGAAAGTCTGGCGGCTCAGGAGAGCAATCTGTGTAGCACACCAGAGAGTAGTCCGGAGGGAAGTCAATTCTCCCTTCACTCCATTCTTCCCTACTGAGAAGAGTGACAGTATATTTCATTTTCAACCTTAGCTGGTCTTTCGCTTCTCTCGCCTTTAGGGTAGGGATGGAGATTTCCCTCTCTGCCAATTCAGCAAAACCTGTGTGACCTTCAGCTCTACCTGAACATCGCCAGCTCCCAGAATCCCGCATTCTCAGATAGACTGCCATAACCTCCCTGTTTATCCACGACGGAAGTGTTGACAAGCCTTGCAGAACCTTCAGAGAAAAAAGGTGTAATTCTTTAGTATATTAAAATTCCTTACTGAAATTGAATTGGATCCTATACTCCAGTATAATGATATAGCATAATCTAAATCTCACCTGTCACCACTGTTGTAAAACGTTTAGAGTTATTAAATTTTAAATCGATTTTTGTCAGAAAATTTACAATACTGTAATATAAAAATGTAGTGATATGTAATGATAGCAAAATAAAAAAAAATGTAGGTTGCTATTTAAAAAAAATAAAAAAAATGTCATAGCGACAAAACCAAATCTTGGAAAACAAATGAAGGTCGTATTATGCTGTAATTCATCAGAAAACCTCTATTCAAGTATTTTTTATGTAGACAGTATTTACAAAATTGCAGTCATTATCGTATAATTTATTATCCTATTATATAATTTAAAAATAATATATATATTATTAATATCTGAAATTTAACATGAATACTAAACTTGTGTTTGCTAAACTACGTATAGTTTGATTATCTACATAAAGTATTACTGCTATGCATAAATGTTTGTATGGAGACTTCTTTTCATGTTTGACTGATTTATATGCACTTTCTTCTACATATGGTTTATTATATTTTTAAATGAGTTACATAATGTTGCCCACATGGTTGGCGTTGCCATTTCTGATTATTGTTTGCGAAATATGTTACATCATCATACTTTGCAACAAATAGTATTGTAAATACCTTGACAATAAATCAGAAATATATTAAGTATACATTTGTTACGCATTCATTATATTTGATTATCATCAAATGCTTAAAATTAGTACTAATATAAATAACACAATGTTTTTCATACATTTTTTGATTGAGGTATGCAAAAAAATGTTTTTAATTAACAGATAGAATGAAATGGAAATATAACAGCGACAAAAATTGTATTGCTAATTATTATTGTTACGTGTTTGCTATCCATACAAACACCTCTACTTGTAGATTCGTTGATTGAAAGTCCAGGTAACACTTACTCACTACTTTATTTACTAATTAACAATTAACAACAGTAGATTAATTACTGTCTTAACTATAATCACAATTAAACACTTATGTCTCTTTCTTATTTCTTCTTTACTCGTTTACGTTCGACTTTAGACTAAAACTCGGCACACCGTGTGTCTTATTTATACATCCATTCACACGGTCTAGAGCATTCCAGAATATTCCCGGCTGTTTGCATACAATTCCAGTCTCATCTAACCAGTCTACACAGTCCAGTGGCGTAACACTGCCCCCTCCTTAAGCGTGAACGTCCCGATCAGGCAATTCATTATTCCCTGCATACTTGGCTAGTCTCTCTATATGCACCACTTTCATCTTAGATTTTGGATTTAGCTGAATTCTATATACAACATCGTTTAATCTGGTGACGACAATGTAAGGTCCTTCCCAAGGGTGGTGAAGTTTCGGGGACCTGCCTTTCTTTCATTGTGGGTTATATAGCCAAACCAACTCTCCCACCTGGTACCCTCCTGAATTAGCCTTAAGATAATAACGAGCCTTCATACGGTCACTTGCTATGGTAATTCGCTCAAAAGGAGCCCTGGCGTAATATTGCTTATTTCTTATTTGTGGCCCCATTCTTGCCGCGCAAACTTCACATTGGCGGCACCAAGCCTCCACATCTTGACGACTGTTTACCCAGTAGAAACGTTGTCTTACTTTTGTCAGGGTTTTGTTGACGCCAAAATGTCCGCCAGACGTTTCATTATGCACTTGCTGAAGTACATCTGCTATGTGACACCTGGGGATTAACAATTTCTAAGTAACTTTCGTCCCATCTGGACTATCCCACGCTCCCTTCAGCAGTCAATCCTCTACTATAAGGGAATCCCATTGTGCCCATAAAGCCTTCAGCCCCACTGATTTATTTGAAATGTCCTTCCAATCGGGTCGGGTCCCTCTTTCTTTCCATTTCAGAATAGGACCAGTCTCGTTATCGTTTAACTGCGCTTCCCTTAACGACTCTTTTGTCCAATAATCCGGAACATCAATCTTAACGGTATTTGTACATTTTGTTGTTCTTCTTTACGGTGGCAAGGCTTGCATTCTTTCTCACACGGTCTTTTGGAAAGGCCATCTGCAATATTCCGCGAAGTACCAGCTCGCCAGTTTTCCTGTGGCTTCTCCATTACTGCGACCCTCTCAGGGATGCGCTAACGATAGTTACTCTGAATATGGCCCACTCTGCCACACTTATAACAGCGCATACGTCCTCCACTACTTTGCTGTTGGGTTTGTCTCGTATCTTGAATGTTGAGCTCATGACAGTTCCTCTTAATATGGTCCAATTTGCCACACATATAACAACGGATGCCTCCATTCGGCCTGCCACTACTTTGTTGTTGGTTTTGTCTCTGCTGGGAGTTCGATTTTGTTAGTAGTTGGGTCAACATCTTGTGTAGATCAGATATCAGGTATTGTGTTGTGTTGTATGGCTTGTCTTCCTCCACACTCACAGCTCGTACTCTCTGATTTGATTGTGTGGTATCCTTATAGGCAGCCTCAATCTCCAGTGCATGTACTAAAGCCTCACTACTAAGCTTATGCCTGGCCAACTTAAGAATTCGCCTAACTTCCTGGTCCCTTACTCCATCAATAAATGTACCAACTGCTAACTGTTGTTGAAATTCCATTGGTGCATCAGGATAAGCTAGATGGGCTAATCTTTCTACCGCCGCCTCGAACTCCTGGAGGCTTTCTCCACCTCGTTGTCTGCGTGATTTGAGCTGAGCCTGATATACTTGGGCGAGATGTTGGTCGCCATATCTTAGTTTTAACGCTGCCTCCAAAATGCTAAAGTTTTGTTGCTGTGCGGCCAGAATTGTTTGGAGCAGGTCTAATGCTTGGCACTTTAGTGCTAATACCAATGCTGTTGCTTTTTCCTCATCGTTCCAGTTATTTGAACGTGCAGCTGCCTCAAATTGTCTCTTATAAGTTGACCATGAACTTTGACCGTCGAATGAAGGTGGTTGTAACCTAGCACCAGACGACAGTACTAATTGGCCTTCCTTCTCTCCAGTGGCGTAACATTATTTTCCAACTTTTACAGAAAACTTATCACGTATAAAACATACACCATTTTAAACAATTACTCTCCCGACAATTTGCCAAACGCTGAAATTTGGATTATAAAAAAACAATATGCACATTCTGTTCAGTACGATTGACTCAATAATATTATTTTTAATTATAACTACTCTGTTCAGTAAAACCAGAAATTAATAAAACAAAAGTATTTAGCAATACACCAACTACTTCAAAAATTTAGAACATTCACGGACACTTGTTTCTGCATCTCTGCATCTCAAAACCTCGAAAGTAACTGAGAGGCTTTCAAAGAGTCACACTGACGACGCAGAGATGCGGAAACAAGTATCCGTGAATGTTCTAGAGCTTTGAAGTGGTTGGTGTATTGGTGAGTACTTTTGTTTTATTTATTATTGCTTTTACTAAACAGAGTAGCTATAATTATAAATAACATTATTGAGTCAGTAGTACTGATCATGACATACTATTTTATTTATAATCAAAATTTCAGCTTTAGCAAATAGCCGATAAAGTAATTGTTTAAAATGATATATATTTTACATTTATCTGCCCTGGAGTGGGTTGGAACCTTTGATGTGAAGATAACACTGACGTAGTTTTCCACGAAACACCAAAACACTATAAACACTGTACTCGACGCACGTTTCGCCAACCAAGTTGGCATCATCTGAAGATGATTAAAACTAAACTGATGCTAACAATCTACCCTATTTATACCTAAACTATTGTCACGGTTGACCGAACCAAACCCACATACCAATAAAGCAGGCTATTTGGGATAGGCCCTCTGTCACTATTCATACTATTTTTACACTTTATGATTTCCAAGCTGGATGCATTTGAAAGCTTGGAAATTATAAAGTGTAAAAATAGTATGAATAGTGACGGAAGGCCTATCCCAAATAGCCCGCTTTATTGGTTAGTGGGTCACTGTTCACCGAACGGTCATGGTCACGGTTCGGTGAACCATGACAATAGTTTAGGTATAAATAGGGTAGATTGTTAGCATAAGTTTAGTTTTAGTCATCTCCAGATGATGCTTGGTTGGCGAAATGCGGGTTGAGTACGGTATATAGTGTTTTGGTGTTTCATGGAAAACTAGGTCAGTGTTATACTTATCTGTGATCTGAAGTTTTTGTAAAAGTTAGAAAATAATGATTAGCAAAAAAATTTTTGCGTGATTATATCTACTCCATTTCATTCCATCTTTGAATAGAACTTTTACCAAGCATACCTAATACCTAATATATTTTAATTAACATGTATTTGAAGACCAATTCGTTGTTCAACAGAATGCATTACTTTAGAAGTATTTTATTTTATTTTTCAATAATAAATCAAAGTGTTTATTATTTCATTTTACGGTTTACATGAAAACAGCGTTTTACAAAAGTGACGTTTCAATATTTACATAGGTACTAGATAAAAGTTAATATCCACCTTACAGTTCGTTTTTATTGTCCATTTGGATATTCCGTTGACACACTCTTAAGTAATTTAAAGGCACATAATTTCATTCTAAAACAAACATATTACTCTCATCACCTACAATAATTATTATTATAGTAGATATATAAATATTCACGAGAACATGAGTCAGGTAAAAGTGAATAACAGGATAATACGTATACTTTTAGTTCTGTTGGAATACTCATATTTGCTGTTATGGAATTAATTGATGGTTCTTGAAACTCAATGAGTAAATTTAAATTGTAGGATATTTATAAATACTTACAGAGCCTAAGTAGGAACAATGCATGATTCACCCAAAATGTAACATCCTCTATAACGTAAACAAATTTTTAAAATTTCATGAAAATTTGTACTCTGACGCATTTTTCTATGAAAGGGAATTCAAACTTTACTATTAAATACATCACATTATACCAGGTAATACGAAAAGTAGTTCCTACTTTTTTTCCTTTTGTTAAATAATTGCAATTGGGGCACGTGCTCATCTATCGTGCAGTAAAAAAAGTATCTGATAATTTAAATTGGCAATAATTTGATCACAACTAATTGTTATATACCGCTAACGAGGAACACGAGCTGGATTCAAACAGCTCTTGCGGGCGCGCCGAATTTTTTACGTAAAAGGGGTGCTTTTTGGCACATTTTGCCCTTATAAACATAGATGGTTTGTCCGCCCGTTTTCGCGGGGGTAGGGGGTGAATTTTGAAATAATCGTTTTTTCGAAAAAGTGGTCGCCCCGAGTACCGTATGGGACGACTAGACGAGTACGACGCCGTCGAGATCGACTCGATAGCTCTTCCCGTCGCCGAGATATAAGCCACGGAAAATTTTCCCCCCCCTCGCCGCCCAATGAGCAACAAGAGTAGCCTAAACCGAGCCTCCGAGCCCCGCTTTGACCCCGGGGGGGCCATGGGGGCGACACGAGATGAAAAAACATCCATCTCGACCCACCCCCCACCATCGGCGTGCGTGGAGGGGGTAGCTACGTCGCGACCCCCCAAATAGAAAGGACAATGACCGGGCCTACAAAAATGTATAGGGGTGCGAAACGCGTACGACGCTCCGTTTGGCCTGTACAGGGATCAAATCGATCGCTTTTTCGCTTTTTTTTCGAACGGTCGGGAAATATGGTAAATATGCGAATTAAGGAACGCGCTTTCGTGGGGAGCCGTCGTTCGGCGGGGGGGATTTCGGGAAAAAATTTTGGAAAACGCCATTTCGGCAAATTCGCGCGCGGCGCGGCGTTCTACGTCGCGAACGACGCGAAAAAGTCTTATGCCCGGATTCGATCCGGCGCATAGTAACGGCGCGGCGGCCGTCGGCGCGCCGAAAATTTCCGATCGCCCGAAAAAAATAGTAAATATGATTAAGGAACGCGCTTCCGTGGGGGGGCCGTCGTTGGGCGAGAGGTTTTTGAAAAAAAAATCGAAGGAGAAGTGGCGGGTCGGGGAGGGGGGGCTAATTCTGAATATCGCATTTTCGGCAAAATCGCGTACGGAGGGTAATTCTACGTCGCGAGCGACGCAAAAAAGTCTTATGACCGATTTCGATCCGACGCGTCGTAACGACGCGGCGATCGTCGACGCGCCGAAAACGTTCGATCGTCCGGAAAAAATAGTAACTATGCGGATTAAGGGACGCGCTTTCGTGGGGGGTCGTCGTTGGACGAGAGGTTTTTGGAAAAAAATCGAGGGGGGGACTGGGGGTCGGGGAGGGGGGTCTAATTCCGAATATCGCATTTTCGGCAAAATCGCGTACGGAGGGTCATTCTACGGCGCGAACGACGCAAAAAAGTCTTATGGCCGATTTCGATCCGACGCGTCGTAACGGCGCGGCGGTCATCGACGAGCCGAAAACGTTCGATCGTCCGAGATAAATAGTAACTATGCGGATTAAGGAACGCGCTTCCGTGGGGGGCCGTCGTTGGGCGAGAGGTTTTTGGAAAAAAATCGAGGGGGGATGGGGGGTCGAGGAGGGGGGGTCTAATTCCGAATATCGCATTTTTGGCAAAATCGCGTACGGAGGTTCATTCTACGGCGCGAACGACGCAAGAAAGTCCTATGGCCGATTTCGATCCGACGCGTCGTAACGGCGCGGCGGTCGTCGACGCGCCGAAAACGTTCGATCGTCCGAGATAAATAGTGACTATGCGGATTAAGGAACGCGCTTCCGTGGGGGGCCGTCGTTGGGCGAGAGGTTTTTGGAAAAAAATCGAGGGGGGACTGGGGGGTCGGAGAGGGGGGGGCTAAATCCGATTATCGCATTTTCGGCAAAATCGCGTACGGAGTGTCATTCTACGTCGCGAATGACGCAAAAAAGTCTTATGACCGATTTCGATCCGACGCGTCGTAACGGCGCGGCGGTTGTCGACGCACCGAAAACGTTCGATCGTCCGAAATAAATAGTAACTATGCGGATTCAGGAACGCGCTTCCGTGGGGGGCGTCGTTGGGCGAGAGGTTTTTGGAAAAAATCGAGGGGGGAATGGGGGGTCGGGGAGGATCGCAATGGCGCGGCGGCTAATAATATACAATTTCTTTTTTTTCGAAAGAGGAGGATGCCTTGCACCGCGCCAAGCGGGCGCGTAGCGCACGCTTAACTTATGCACATATCGGAGGTGGACCATTGGTTAGTCGTTTAGGTTATAACACTTGTTCAAATATAATTAGCCGACAAGATTACTTGAGCTTACAGACCTTGATTTTTCGATGACGCTTACAAGTAAAAGGTTTATTGGTGAGGGATATTTAAGAGCTGAAAACAGAAAGCAGAAACTGTTCGAGGCGATAAGTGTATATGTGCTACGTTCAGTGTCTTTTTTGGCTATCCATTTTAAAATAGTTCGATAAAATTCTTAGAAAATTGGAAGTTGTACTAACCACAATTTAAAATGAGAGTCACTGGGTTCTTCTTGCCATTTAAAATGGTTAAGTAACATAACGCCGTATCGTGATCTTCTGAAATCTGGAATCACCTATTATCATTCAAAAAGTAGTATCTTATGTCCCATGACAGCTGTACTAATTTGAAGACTACATTGAGCTGTTCAAAAACTACCCGAAAGGTCCTTTTACATCGGCACTATAGTTTAGTCACAATACTAGTACTATCAGTATAAAATGTATTCTCCTCTATGATTCTTATTGAGGTTTTTAAAATAGTTTAAAAAAGCAAATACGGCACACTTAATATTTAATATGAAATGTTTTTTTTTTATAATAAAAATAGATAAAAATAATAGAGTTTATCTAATTACATATACATATTATAGTCCAGACGTTAAGGATTCAAATTCATAGCCACATTGTATTTGTAGATGATTGTTACATGCATCGCTGGAATCATTCCCTTCCCATTGAGACATGTAGCCACCCCTAAATATCATGCAGGGTCCATATATTGCGGGTCGACTGTCCGCAACACACCGTTTTATGCAAGTCGCCGTAGGACTTGAACTAATCTGTAAATCTACAATACTGATTCTTTTTCTATTTTGTTCTTAAAGACGAAAACTTTGATTCTAATCCACGCCTGAGACACTTTGGTTGTATTTCAACTGACCATCCGGCCTTGAACATAGCATTTTGCTGCTTTTTAGAGCAAAGTCGACTTTTCACTCTATCGTTACTTTAAGAGATCACCAGAGAGGAAAACCCTGAGACATTGTGTACCTTAGGACAGTGATTTTTTCTATAATTACATGCAAGAAAGTAAAAAGTTAATGTTTAGTTTATTTGTGTAACGGTTGAGGCGTTGCAGTCACTTTTGCCATAAGAAGTTTACATATCAATAAGTAAAGAAATTTTGTTTATGGTTTAACAGTTAACATATTATTGTTTTGAAAAATCACAAATATTTACAAGTTGTATTACTAGAGTACCAAGGTTTTTACTGTGGTAGATGCGACCTCATCACTTAAGAGAAGATTTACTACCATAGACTACGGGAAATGTGTTCTTTGCCAGTTGGTCACTTCTAAGAATTTCGTCAATCCAGCTCAGAACTCGAGAAGTAGTGGTGATGAGTTAGAAATGCTTTCATATAATTTGGGGAAGTTTAATGACATTGACACCTTTCCATTGGACATATCTCAACTTGATTAAACACCAGTATGTGGAATAAGATATTATGGCAGAAATCGTGCTACCTTAAGTACATGAACTCAAAATTGAAGAAAGATGAGGTGATATATATTATATATATTATATTTTATATATTATATATATATATATATATATATATATATATATATATATATATATATATATATATATATATATATATATATATATGTATATTATATATAAACCTGATATCTCTCAACCTGAAAGTATTTTTTCCAACCACTACTTCTTTATTTCTTCGAGTACGACCTCGTCTATAAACGAGTGCCGGAAAATGTTATTCACAAACAAGCACTGGCAAATCAAAAATATTCCTCCGACTCTAGAAGCCCTAAAGCAACACACACTGCGCAATGTACCATGTACCAAGGAGCTCTCGTTTGGGGACATTCTCTCTATCTTCTGCAGCAGAATGTTTCCTGTCCCGCCAGGTGGGACTGGCATAAGACTGAAGAGGGATGGGCACCAGTGTGGAGACTACCCTTCCCGTAGCATTCAAGGCGTGCTTGGAGTTGGCTGGTTGCAAGTAGGGATAAAATGAATGAAAACATCGATATATCAACATCGATAAACATCGCCGCTTAGACGTCGATGCAGTCGATACATCGAAAGAAAAACATCGATGTTTCGCAAATATCGATATTTTTGCATTTTAAATGTTCTGGTTTTACCTTTTGTTTTCATACAAACAAAAAAATATTATTGGAGAATAACAATAAGTTTGTTATGTACTTCATTTCCTTCACACAATGAGCTAATTATAATTTCTGTGCTCTACAAAGTTCAATGGTAAAGCCAGTCAGGCAGATGCAAACATTGGCCAACATCAACCAATATCGATGTTGATGCATCGATGTATCTCCATGCAGACATCGATGGCAAAATGTCGATGTTTATGGTTCGTTGCATTGATGCTTTTAAACATCGTTGCTATCTATAGTTGCAAGTACAAGAAAGGATGTAAACCACGATGCAACTGCATCAAATGACATGAAGTGCACCGACTTTTGTATGTTCGGCGGTGATCGTGCAAAGTAGAA
The DNA here is from genome assembly GCA_029963845.1 of Rhamnusium bicolor. Taxonomy (NCBI): domain Eukaryota; kingdom Metazoa; phylum Arthropoda; class Insecta; order Coleoptera; family Cerambycidae; genus Rhamnusium; species Rhamnusium bicolor. Next base: position 379,577 of record JANEYF010005420.1, on the reverse strand, counting down.
TTAAATTTACGCTTATAGTTCCATTCATAATTTTATTGTGGATGAAAACGTGCCTGTGTTCCAGCAAACAGAGCGGTTTGTGTGCTCCTGTTAATACGGCCGTGCTGTTAGGCCTCTAATTGTCACATACACATCGCAGTAGATGCGATCGATGATAAATATGATGCACATCAACTTAACGAAGGCCACTTGAAATACAACCAATGTGCTTCAGTCACTGATTAAAATCAAAGAATTCAATTTGCTTTGCAGGTCCATTAGTATGTGCTCTACGGAGACTTGCATAAAACTGCGTGTTGGGGGCAATCAACCCGCAATACATGAAACTTGCATGGTATTTGGGGTGGTAGAAACCTCAATGTAAATATAATGATCTTAAAAAAAAGCTTAAAGCTCAACGCGTCGAAATCCTCCGCTATGCTCTTTACTTCTGCAGCTAAATATATTCAGCTAAAGTCTAGCATTACTTTAAGAATAAGTGATGATCTAATCAGTTGGTGCGATTCTACAAAAAATTTAGGACTTTTATCTGATATTAATCTTCGTTTTACTAAACATGTAAGTAATTTAATACAGAAAACTTATCTACGCTTAAGACTTCTATATGCAAATAAAAAAATTTTAAATTTCAAATTAAAGAAAAAACTTTGTGAGAACCTTGTATTGTCCATTTTTTATTATTGTTATATCGTTTATTATCCTTGTCTTGATATGGTCAACAAGAAACGTATTCAAAAGGTACAAAACACTTGCTGTCGATATGTTTTTGATCTTAGAAAATTTGATCATATCTCTAGTAAAATTAATCAGATACAATGCGTCGACTGAGAATTGGTTTGTTCTATCTCCTCTTTTTATGGTTTTTAAGGTATTAGTTTATTTCATATGCTGAATATTATTTTATTCTATCTCCAGCGTCATATTTTAACTATATTGCTTATAGACCATATTAGGTAGTTCTATCTCCAATGCCACTTATATGTTGCTTAATATTGTTTTATTGTATCTCCGCTGTGTGCCTCTTATCATGAATTTTATTCCATGTGCCATCCTGAATTTATTTAATATTTAGGATTTGTTTAGCCTACCTCCGTCCTTAATATTGTATTGTTCTATCTCCCATAATAATTTCCAACCATGTAAAATACATTTTGTGCTACCTCCATTTCAACCAATGAAATTTCAGTATTCTCGAAATGGACGAATCAGTGTACTATAATATTAACAACCTGTTGTTAGTTGAGTGAAGGAGGCGATATTGCTAACAGGCAAATTTTAGTTAATTTACGTGTTTGTTTAATTAATAGTGCAATATTTAATATGGCTTCATTAGCCAAAAAGGAATCTCCGGCTCCAAGTCTTTCGCCACGTACCGAAAAGTAAGTACCTATATGAACCTATTAACTTAATTTTCACCTAATTACTTGAACATAACCTATAAAAAATCGGTTTTGCTTACTTTTTATTTCAGTTTTTAATTGCCGTTAATTTTAGTCATGAAAACTAACTAAACAAAAGTATGTTTGCTAACCTAAAACAAATACAAAAATATAAAATAAACTCAAAAATACTTTGGTAAGATCAGAGCATGTATTAAAACTAAAATTAGTGGAATGTTACAGGGTAATGACAAACGGGCCCATAATTTGTGAAATGTCGGCACACTTCGAAATAAAAAATCTTAAAATCTAACTGCTCGGTTTTTAGGTTAATGGACGAGATTTTTGATGGTATGTCAGATAATGAAGTAGATCAGATTCATCATCGACGAATAGAAAGCGTAAAAAAAAAGAATTTTTTTCGAACTGTGCTGATGACAGCCAAAGAATTAAGTATTTTGAAACTGGAGGTAGGTATTATTGTGTAATTTTAAAAGTGATTACTTAATTGAAATATTAAATTTAGTTCATAAAGACACAAACGAACACACAGAAGTAACAAATTCGGACAAAATTGACATATTGTCACTGGATATTACTTTTGAAGATGGAACCATTCTCTTTGGGGAAAACCATCCAAATTCAACCATTCCAGCAGTACCAGGTGTGTGTGTAATTGGGTACCTACCCACATATTAATTTTCTTTTATTTAAAAGAAAACTAGTAAATTCTAGGATAAATACAGTATACCTACATAACTAATCTATTATTCTAGGAATCGATGTACAGCAAAGGGAAAATTATGAAACTGAAATTATTAACAAGGACGAACGCTCCCCAGAAAATTCCAATTTGGAAAAAAATATGAATGACAATAAAAAGAAAAAAAGGCAGGTACAAAATCTTACTCGAAAAAGACCAAGAAATGTTGAAAATTGGGAAGCAAATGTAAGAAAAAAAGAAGCGAGAAAATGGAAATGAATACAGAGACATTAAAGGGAAAACTCATTCCGCAAAGACAATTAAATATGGTTGTAAAAGAAACGATTGTAAATTTAAATGCTCAAAAAATATAAGTGAAAATGATCGCCTACAAATTCATCAGCTGTTCTGGAAAATGAACGATACGAAAAAGACACACTTTTATAATAGATTTGTTATTAGAACACCAAAAGCAAGAACTCGCACTAAATCCGAAAATTCTCTAAAAAGCTTTTCATTTGAATATTACTTTGAAGTGGATGGTTTCAGATTCCGTGTGTGTAAAGATTTTTTTTGGGTACTTTGGATATAAGTTCCCAAAGAATTTATTATTTCTTTAAGACTATGAAAGACTCTAAAACTGGTTTACCAAGAACTCCACTAAAAGGGAAACATCCGAAAAAAGTGGTATCAGATGAAGCAAAAGACGAAATAAGAAATCATATAAAGTCGTTTCCAAATGTAGAGTCTCACTACTGTAGGGCGTCAAGTAAGAAAATCTACCTGGAAAGTAACCTCAGTTTAGCAAAAATGTATGCACTTTACTGCCAGACTGTAGAGAAGCCCGAAAAAAAATATCTTTATCGACAAATTTTCAATTATGAATTTAACATTTCATTTCATAAACCAAAGAAAGATGTATGTGACAAATGTGTCGAATTTCAACTAAATTCAAATCCAACAGAGGATGACATACTAGCGAATAACGAGCATTTATCCAGAAAAGATCAGGGTAAAAAAGAAAGGGATAAAGACAGGGAAAATAAAGAAAAAACTACCGCAATTTTAACCTTTGATTTAGAAAATGTGTTCTCTTTGCCAAAAACAAACGTTTCTAGTCATTTTTATAAACAAAAATTGACTTGTTATAATCTTACTGCACATGTAGTGTTAATAAGAAAGTATATTGTGCGATATGGCATGAAGGAATTGCCGGAAGGGGTGGCATAGAAATCGCAAATGCACTAATACACATCTTAAAGAAGGTCATCAGAGAAATTCCAAATTTATCAAAAATTATTCTGTGGTCGGATAGTTGCGTCCCCCAAAATAAAAATTCAATTTTGTCAATGGCATTACAACATTTTTTAATTTCAGAGCATAGTGGAAATCTACAAAAAAATAGAACAAAAGTATTCAGAACCAGGACATGGAAACGTCCAAGAAGTGGATAGTGCTCATAGCGTGATAGAGCGTCACATAAGGGAAGTTAATATTTACAGCCCTTTATCGTTAGTACAGATATTAACAAAATTACCTGAAGGGAAAATAAAGTTTTGTATTTTACAAATGAAAGTTACAGATTACTTGAACTATGAGTCAAAGGCATCAAAGTTAAATTACAGCCTGGTACCATACAAGAAAGTAAAACATGTTACTTATGATAAAGACAATATATTTCAAATTCTATACCGGAAAAGTTTTGTAGATGAATTTGAAAGAGTATTTTTAATAGATAATACCACAGCTTTACTAAGGGGAAAACATGAAGAAAATTCAAAATTCAAAACATTATAATACCTCTTTTAATGGTAAAATTGTTTTCCATAAAAAATATTTAGATCAACAAGTAATCGCTTAATGTAACTTTGAACAGTTATTTCTCCATGTTAAGGTTTAAGGAGATAGAACAAACCAATTCTCAGTCGACGAATGGTTAAATATGGACAATTTATTTAAGTATTTTATTTTGGTTTTTGTTCACAATTTATATACAACTTCAACACCCCTCTACCTTAAAGAGAAACTGATTCCGAGAAGTACTATTCATAATGTTAATGTTCGTGGCAGAGACACATTAACAATGCCTCTGCATAGCACTTCCATGTTTCAGAGATCATTTTCGTACAACGCAATTTATTTATACAATAAACTAAACCTAGATTTTAAAAAGTATACCGTTCCTAATTTTAAAAAGAAACTCAAAAAATATCTTTTAGATCAGCAGTTACTTGGCAACTCATTTTAATTCTTGATATTTTTTTTCTCTTTTTTTCTTACTATTTTTTTGCATAATTTTTGGGATAATCTACTCATTACTTTTACGTTTTTACTTTTTTTCTTTCTTTTTTTCATTTTTTCAATTTAATGTTACTATTATTTATATTTAAGTTTTTTTTATGTAATTATTTATATTGGGTTAAGTGTAAGAATAGCCCTAGAGCTAAACTTCGCCCAGGGAGTAAATTAATTAATGTAAATTTATTAATTTAATAAAAACGTTTTATTATTATTATTATTATTATTATTATTATTATCTCAATAACGCATGTAACAAATAGTTTGCTTGCATCTCAAAATGCAAGGTATCCAACTTTAATTATCGGACTATTATGGTCATCATTAATAAAGAAACAAAAAAGGCAAATGGTTAAAATATGGATAACAAACTGTAGTAAGAATAATAAATATACTTTGGCAGTTGGTCTCAAATGAAACATATAAGAAATGTGTATTTGACAAATTTGGTTTAAATATAATTAATTATGATCTAAAATTTGATTATCGTTCTTTGATACAAAATTAATGTAATATTAATAGTGTCAATAGAGTCATATAAGAAATGTCTATTTGGTAAATTTGGTTTAAATATAATTAATTATGATCTGAAATTTTAAAATCGTTCTTTGATACAAAATTAATGTAATATTAATAGTGTCAATAAAAATGAAATAATAGCAACAATGCACCTAATACGAGAATATTTAAAAAACTAATTTTTTTCACGTACTATTTTTTCTTTCGACCTAATTTTTTTAGGCTCCTCATCAATCAACAAATATGATAAAAATCTGACTATAGTTGTATAAAGTTATATCACAAATTCCAAATGACAGCTCGTCATTTTACTTAATTTCTTCAGGTCTATATTTCGGCCATTTTATACTTTTTTAGTGACCGTGTTTTCTTCACAAAATCCAGTGCTTATTCAATATGGGTAACAAAGAAACTGTAAATGATATTTATAAAAATATGTATTTATTTACATAAATTAAGTACTACCTACTTACTGAAAAATATCAAACTCGGCACGTGTTATATTTAACTGTTCATTCTTATTTTTTTACGGAAGTAAGTCACTATACGGTATCAAATAAATTCATGCTTCTATGGATTGGTTGTCAGTTATATAAAGTGCGCACGGTACATAACGTACCTTTGTTTGCAGGTATAACATATAAAAGTACAAATGCTTTATTAAGTTATGTGTGGTGTGGTACAAGGTTAATGGTTGACGGACTGAGGACAATTTCATACGCATAAACAGTTTTGTAATCTACACTTTATAATCAGAAAAGAAAATATGTATGTCCATAATATAATTTCCTTTGTTCGTTATATCGAGTCAGTCCCACGACAAACATACAGCGAACCGCTGCTATGACAAATATTCTGTTGTTTTTACTCATTTTATATGTTTTTTTTTTTGTAGTAACTTTGGTTAAAAATACTAGAATTTTATTTAATTATAATCTTTAAGATACACATAGTACTTGCAAACATGTTTATCCTTTTATATAAATATACAGTGAGCATTGTTTCAGCTCGAACACGAGTTAAAAAGAAAGCAAATAGTTACGTGTATGAATTATGCCCGCTCCTGTAGTGAGAACTAAGGCTGGGAATCGAATACGAATAATTCGAGTAATCGAATATTCGAGTATTCGAATACGAATTATTCTAATGGGAAATTATTCGAATATTCGAATATTTGAAATATTCGAATACTCGAATATATTCGAATATTAGAATACTCGAATATATTCGAGTATTCTAATCAATTATATTTGAGTAAATTTGAATATTAAAATATATTAAATTATGTACGAATAGGTATGCAGTATGCATCCAACCAAAGTAGGTCTAGGTAGGTACCTATTCTAAAATCCAAATATATAAATAGACCACATTAGTGGCACGTTTTACTCCCAGTCAAACTATTCCATCTCTTTTTCGCCTCGACCTTATTCTTACTGTACTAAGGCAGGGGTTAAAATTAAATTTTAAATTTTAGAAAACCTGTAAATATTTAACTATTGACTTTTCATGTATTTGTTTTACTTTCACAATCTGCGTCTTTTTTAAAAACATTCTAATTTTAGAGCACTTTTATTTTTTTCGAAAAGGAAAAATAGTTATGACAGAAGTATAATAAACTAGCTCTGTTTTCTATTTATTTAATACTTCAATAGTTAAATGTGAATAGCGCCTCAATCCTAAAATAAAATACTAACTAAATAATTCTGACCCTTAAAGCACATGTACAGGAGACATACCCTATTGTGGGTATGGAAAGAAAATCAAATTGCCTGCTTAGTGGATTACGTCACGACTATTATTGTTGTCTATCCAACCAAATACTCAAATAGTATTCAGTGCTATACCTATTAATAATGAATATTCGAGGATCCGGATTATTCGGATACCTATTCGAATAATTCGAATTATCCGAATAATCGAATATCCGAATAGTTCGAATATTCGAATATTTTTTTCAAACGAATATTCGAATACTAAAATCTGAAAAATTCCCAGCCTTAGTGAGAACCGTCGTTATCAATATTCCACATAAGAAATCTATACGTACATCATTTGTTTTTCCTTAATGCTTGTTCGAATTGAATCAATTCTCGCTACTGTGAGCAGCGAAAGTATGGAAAAAAAACATTAAAGTTTAAACAACTTTTTTTTTAGAAAAAATCCCTGGGCAAGTGATTTTATTTAAAGAAAACATGCATTTTATATCAAATGCAATTTCCGACCAACATTTATTTTTGAGTAATGTCGTCATTGACATTTTATTAAATGGCAATGCCCTATTTTTCTTAGTTTTGATAGGTCCTTTAACTGGCTAAGACACTTTGAAACCTCACATAAGAAATTTTCGAACAAAAAACAATTGAAAATTAGAAAACCTAAATTTTATTGTTAACAAAACATAAATAAAAAATTCCGTTACAAAGCAAATAAAATTATTAACCTGACCGCTCCATTTGTATCAATCCATTGATTCTCGAAATTCGCATTTAAATAGTTGATGACTATTCGTGTATTCTGAGGCGGGGCTCGATCCTGTTGAAAAAGCAGTCTATCTCTGGCCTCTTTTGGCAATTGATTTATAAAATCATTGTTAATATTAGTAAAAAATTCCAGATATCTCTCGAAAATCAACTGATCATCAAAACTTATTGGAAATGGCAACACATTACCAAACATGCCCAACCAAACATCGAAACAAAATCTGTCTTACTGGTTTCCTTCTCTAAAAAGGTGTTGATTTTATTTTGCCCAGTATCTAGTATTTTGCCGGTTGAATAATCCTAGATTTGTAAATCTAGATTCGCCAAAAAATAGTATTTGCCTGGCAAAATCATTATTTCTTCTATTGTTAGTTACCTATAACCAAGTCACAAAATATCACTCTTCTTTCAAAATCGTTTCCATATAAATGTTGATTTATTTGAGTTTTTGTAATTGTGTTTCTTTAAAATCCTTCTTGCAAATTCGTGGCTAATATTTTACTCATCACCAATTTTTCATAGGGATACAGTCCTATGAATTTCAACAAGGGCTAATATGTTTATTTCAGACTCCTCGTTTATATTACCTCTTCATTTTAATCATTTACCAGGTAAATTTTTCTAAATTAGGCTTTTAGTCTTATGAAATAATTTTGCGGCGAGTGTCTTCCGTTTGAAAAGCGTTATCTGTGGTTTATTGAAGCAGCTCTGGATTTTTTTCTGAATTCGCCGTAAATTAACATGTCGACTCTTTCATTTTGTTTGCGCATTTTTAATAGATATTGAAACAGTAAACGTAAAGGAGCATCAATCAATTACTTATTTAAAAACTGACAGTTCAAATATTATTATGTGATTCTCGTTTATTTCCAAAGCAACTTAATTTAGTATTAATTATTATTTTAATGTTTTAGATTAATATCTTTCGTACGAGACCAAAAGTTTTCAATTTGCCACAATCCGTTTATAATAAAATCCGTTACACTTACATCAATTTAGAGCTTAAATTATGACGATTCCTAAAGGCAAGGAGAACATAGGGGTTACTATTTGAAAAAAATTAGTAATTGTTGCCCAAAAGTCAGGTGGAAAATATTTTGAATTTTTTTCAAATAATTTCATCATTATAAAAAAAATTTCGCTTTATATTGCACCCAAATATCAAAAATGAACTATAATATGATATCCAATGTCTACTTGGAAAATTTACATTAAAAAAAGAGTTCCAATCATTAATTTTGATTTCATAAAAAATCGAAATGTCCACCATATTTGAGGTGAGATCAAAAATTTTAATCCATTATATAGGAAATTTCATGCATATTCAGAATATGTTAAAATATACAGGGTGTTATGTTTAGGAATTCAAAATTGATGACGCTTCCGGTGAAACCGGAGGGAGTAGTGATAATATATGTTAGTCAGAATAAACCCATTTACTTCTCATACGTGAGTTTTAAATTTGAAAAATGTATTCCAATTTTTAAAAAATGGCGGGTTAATACATGATCTCGTTGACACCCGGTATATTGAAAGGTTTTGCAGATGCCCTTGCTTCGCCACTCACAATTTTATTTAACTTATGTCTAAAGTGTGGTTTGTATCCAGATGCGCGGGAAGAGTGCAGATTAACTCCAAAATTTAAAACAGTGCTCAAAAACCTAATTATCAGTTATAGACCAGTGGCAGGTCTCAATGTGGTATCTAAATTTTCGAGATTATTATATGTGACTTAATATTTTAGAATGTGAAAATGGCAATTTCAAAAGCACAGCATAGTTTTATGCCACACCATTCAACGGTGACAAATTTGATAAATCTAGATTGTGAGAAAAGCAATAAACAGAAATAGTCAGTTAGATGTGGTAGACACCGATATGTCAAAATCGTTTGATAAACTAGACTACTACTTACTTATTTCAAAATTAAAAACTTTTGATATCAGCTATTCAATAGCGAACTTACTAATTTCATATCTAGCAAATAGGACAATGTTTGTGAAAATCAGTGGTTTTTGCTCAAATACATTCAAACCAACTTTTGGAGTACCGCAAGGATACAACTTGGACCTACTACTGTTTCTGTTGTTTGTGAATAATTTATCTAATATAACTCTTCATGGTAAGAAATTGCTGTGTGTCAACGACCTCAAATTATATATGGAAATTGATTGTTCACAAGATTATATCCTTTTACAAACTGATATTTGTGCTGTGGTAAAGTGCTGTTCAGAGAACAAATTACAGCTTAATTTCTCAAATTGTGCGGTTTAAATTGTAACAAAAAAAATGCAATTTACTTCAAATGGATGAAGAAACCTTAACTAGAGTGGATAAAATCAAATATTTAGGAGTACAAATTGATAATCGTCTATCACTCACATACCACATTGATTTAATAACAAAAAATAGTTAAAAAAAATTGGATTCATAGTGAGAAATACCCAACAAAATATTATATAACAGTTTAGTAAGATCGACCTTTGAGTATGGTAGTATAGTTTGGTCACCATTTTATGGCGCGTATATAAACAATGTAGAAACAGCACAGAAGAAATTTTTGAATTATTTAGATTTTAAGGAAACTGCTGTATACAATAAGTTTGTACACTATGCAGATCTATTAAACAGATATTCATGTAAAACATTAGAAAACAGGAGATATCAAGTAAGTGCTATATCTTTCTATATTAAGATTCTAAATGACTTAGTTGAGAGCATATACTTTCGTTATTACCACACAAAATATCGAGTGTTAATAGTCTTCCACAAGCCAGGACAAACATATTTGATTTGTCTCCCATAAATCAGTTTTGTTATGTTGGAAATAAAATTAGCAAGGAAATTGACAGTTGAGGAGCATACGTGCAAAACCCGATTAATCCAGTTTTTGCATTTCTCAGCAAATCGACGAAAATGTATACTATGCAATCGGTTGGATAATTTTAAATACATTTTTCGGCAAAACATGTCTTAGGGGTTGAACCAAGGGATCCTAAAATTTTGGCAAAATTCAGTGTGCTAAGCTCTTTTTTAAAAACAAAAAATCATTGGATTTATCGGCTTTTGCACAAAATTATTGGATTTATCGGCTTTTGCACAAAACTTTTAAAATGATATATTTTTCTTTTTTGATTTTTCCTTAATTGGCTAAATAAATTCATTACCAAAAATATTTATTTTAAAATCATTACAAAAACTGCAAAAAGTAACTTATTTTCAGAAAAAGTAGTTTTTTTACATAATAGTTTGAACTAAATATGTAATGCAGTTTACTCTTCCGAGGCAATCACAAAGTTCTTCTTGCTCTTGATTCTCATATTCCTCTTCAACAAAAAGGTGCACTCAATAACTTCTTGTACCACATAATTTCTGGCGTTGTCTCCTCTTCCCAACTAGGACCAAATTGTTGCGCCAACAGGTGCCTTAAAGACTTTTTTTCTTTTCTGGGATGCCATATTTTAATCTACTGATATCCTGGAGTACGAGATCATTGTCATAGCGTTCTTTTAAAAAGTTTTTGGAAATTTTCGGCACCTGTACTAAAGAAAAGATTTGGGTATATATATTGCACTGAGGTATTTTCAAATTTTTTCAAAACGAGGTTAGCCTCTCATCGAAACATTCATATCACTGTTAATTTCCAGTTTTATAAACAAGTTACAACGAAATTTTATATTATTCAGACACAGCAACAGTGCTAACCTCAAAATAAAAGAGGAATCAGCATGCAGAATGAAACATCTGTACTGCAACCCCCCCACCTGTTGTGGAAGAGCTTAAAAATATTTTAATAATTTTACCCCTTCAAAATAGATGGCAATATGTATATCTGTTCCAAGTTTGTGTCCAAATATGGGATTTTGGATTTATTGGTATTTGCTCGAAATATTGGATTTATCGGTATTTGCTCGAAATGATCAAGTTTATATAGGATTTTACACGGGAAATATCGCCTTCTGCTCGAATCTGGTTTCATATATCGATAGAAGACCCTTTTGTTGGTAAGAAACGATGTATAACTCATTTTCCATCAATACTGGATTTATCGGGTTTTGCACGATTGCTCCTCAGTTGTACCCTACGGAAATTTATGTCCAAATTTTGGCAGAATAAACAATAATGTTATTGAGATCATATCTTTGTATTCTATAATATTTGTTTTGTAACACAATTATTTAGTTTTTAAGTTATATATTGGATTAAAACAATTATTACAATAATTAATCCTTACCCTGTAATTGGGCTCGCCTGTTGTGTATTGTGATGATAAATAAATTGAATTCATAAGTAAACAAGTATCTAGTTCTCTCCTAAGTAGCTTTTTTCTTAGAATACTCCCAGCTCTGTTTATACAAAACGTAGCTTCAATCAAAATAAGTAAAAGGTGTTTCAATAAGGGCGCAAGATTTGAATTGCACGGCAGTTTGGCTGTCGTAATGCCACAAGATTATGACTTACCAGGTCGATAGGAGACAGATGGGAGTTAGTAATCATGAAGCATTACATGATAGAAAAACACGCCCTAATTGTTAAACATTATTATCAAGATGGTGAAAGTTTGATTGCCACAATTCGTAAAGTGCGTCCAATTTTCGGTCGAAATATTGTTCCTCATTCATCTACTGTGAAATAAATAATCGAAGAATTCGAAAGTACTGGTTCGGTTAGTGCTGTGAAACATACGACACGAGCTCGTAGAGGTCGTTCAGGATAAAACACCACGGAAATTCGCGATATCGTGGCTGAGAGTCCAGGGGCGTTACAACAGCCACTCATCAGTGTATTCTCACTAAAGATTTGCATCTCCATGCCTACAAAGTCCAATTGACTCAACAACTTCTGCCAACAGACCATGCACAGCGAAGAGAGTTCACCAATTGGATTCTTGAACAACAAGAAGTGAATGCCGATTTTGCGGACAAAATCATTTTCAGTGATGACGCCCATTTTCACCTCGATGGCTTCGTTAATAAGCAAAACTGCTGCATTTGGGGCTCAAAAAGTCCACGAATGATTCATGAGAAAGCAACGCATCCAAAACGTGTCACCATTTGGTGTGCATTGTGGTCTGGAGGAACCATTGGGCCGTTTTTTCTTCAAAGACGAGGCAAGTAATGCAGTATCGGTGAAAGGCGAACGTTATCGTGCTATGATAACCCAGTTTTTTGTGTCTCAATTGAAGGATATTGCTCTCGACGACATGTGGTTTCAGCAGGATGGTGCCACTTGCCATACCGCCCGTGAAACATTGACGGTCTTGCACGAGTCTCTTCCTGGTCGTGTCATGTCTCTGTTTGGTGACCAGTATTGGCCGTCACACTCTTACGATTTAACACCTTTGGACTTTTGGCTATGAGGTTGTCTGAAATCACAGGTTTATGCTAACAAGCCCGCGACCACTGAAACATTGTAGGCCGAAATTAGACGATATATCATGTATGCAACATCGTTATTCAAAATTTCGCCAAAAGAGTATGCATGAGTAAAGCCGTGGTGGCTATTTACCAGATTTGTTGTTCCATACATAACTCCCAAATGTCTACATTGTAACTCAATAAATATTTCAATACTTTGCCACAGAAAACTATGTTTTATTGAAACTTGAAATATTGCGCTCTTATTGAAACACCATTTATTGGAAACGTGGATTGGCGTGGCACAAATCCATCCTAGTTTCACAAAACTACATTTTGCGGTAAAGGTTATCCTCGTTGTGCTCCTGTACGAGTTAAATTTTGTAGGGATGATATTTTTCTTTCCAGTGGCGTGTCGTGACATTTATAAACAGAAAAGCTGTTACAAAATGAATATCTGCCTTACTTAAAATTTAGCGGGATTCTCCGGCTCCATTTTGCAAATTCTTCAACCAATGATAGAATAATAAAAGACTCATAAGTAGGGCTGTCAAAAATGTTCCTTGGGACAGTGGCGTACGCGAGATTATCTAATACGAGAAACAATAAACTGTTACAATTTATAAAAATGTATGTAAAACTTACCCTCTTAACTAGCTTGATCAACTAGCTTGCTTATCACATACTGGAGAAGATGTGTAGCCATTTTGCAGCATCAGGTATGTTTCTATGGTTGTCTCCATGAGTGATGTTCGCTTTGGTGAAAATATATTCTTATATTTTGAAAACGACCGTTCGACATCTACTGATGTAATACACGCATACGTCTTTGAACGCACTTAACGGATCTGGGGATGCACCATCACATATTTGTCTTAATTTGGTAAAACCGGTGTCTTTATTTAACACACTTGCGAACTTTTCTTTAACGCGCTCATTTGTTGCGTCACCTATAGCATGTAGCAGTAGATTTACTTCGTCCACTATTTGCAGTAACTCCGCTAACGACAACGCACTGTTTTCTAATTTATTTATGCTTTCATGTAATGGTTTATAGTTCTTCGCAATATTTTTTAAAGCTGTTTCAACGGAATTATCTTCGAATTTTATCTGGCTTTCCTTAATAGGTGCAGTCTCATCTGGATTGAATTGTAGTATCACAGCTTTTATTCAGAAATATTCAGCATAATAAAAAGCTGCCTGCAACAATGTTCCCCAACGTGTAAGAATCGGCTGTGGTGGTTCAGGAATACCGGGACACTTGCTATGAAATGCACGGAGACGTTTAGGAGATTTACGAAACACTTTTTTTGTACTTGCTATTAATACATCCACCTCTGGAAAACCTTTTCGAATAGTTTCTGCCACAAGATGTAAAGCATGCACTTTACACGTAACATGTATAAACGTACAACCTTGTTCTTGCAAAGAACGGCCCACCGAACGCATTGTCACGGCGCCATCTGTCACAAATATCAACACTTGACTTTTTGATACTTCAAATTTTTCTAGCGTCTCCAGCACCACCCAGGTAATTGTTTCGCTAGTACACTAACTTAGTCTTTTGTTAGCTAGTAACAGTGGAAATGTCGGTTTAAGAGGGTCCAGTTCTCGTACTATATCATTTAAAATAGAATTTTTTTTACAATCTATTTTCTCATCAACAGATAACCACAGCCGTGTATTTTTCAATTCACATTTCATCTTATTTACCATGTCTACGTGTACAGTTGGCAGATAGTTACATAATGTTGTGCGACTTGGTAACTTCACCTAGGCATTTTATTTATTCCAGAACTCTCGAAATGGTTGTTTATCGAGTATGTGCAGCGAAACAACACAGGCAATCAGCATTAATAGTAAATTAAACATAGGCACGCCATTTTTTTTATTTTTATGGTGTACACTATTTACGTGAAGTCCACAATCACGCTTATGCCAGCACATCAAATCTTTCTCGCACACTTTACAAATTATTTTGGCACCATCATAGAATAAATCCGGGAATTCACCTATGAATTTATTCACTTTATCAGCAAATGGCTGTTTTCTACCCTTACGTACGTCTGCCATGCTTTATTATTAAATTAATATCAACAATACAGTACAACAAATAAAATAAAAACACAAAAACAATATGCAATACGCCCAAGTGACTTGTACACAACTCGAAAGCTAATAATAGACTGGACTGGAGAAAGAGTTTCGCGGTCAAGGTGAATGCCAGTAAGTACATCTGTATTCTACGACCATGATACACAGAAACGATTTGCAGCTTTACTCATAAGTATTTAATAATCCTTGAACATTAATTTGTTCACAACCAATTTTAAATCGAGATACATTTTACCAGAGTGAGTTCTCAAAATGGTTTATACCCTTCAGGAGAGAATAGAAATTGTCAGCATTTATTTTAAAAACGATAATTGTGCTAGAGCTACGGAGCGCATATTCAATAAAAATCACAAAGATAGAAGGGTTGGTTCTCAGTATGTTTTACAATTATTGACAAAATTTATGGAAACCGGTTCTGTAGGAAACAAAAGGCATGAACCTCAGCGACCAATTAGGAATGAAGCAGTTGAAGTGGCAGTTCTGGGTCATTTGTAGATGGATAATATTCAATCGATCAGAAAAGTAGCTGAGGCTTCCGGTATATCACGAAGCAGTGTTCATCGAATTGTAAAGGTCCACAAATTTCATCCATATAAATTTAAATTGGTACACGAATTAAACGAAGATGATCCCGATCGTCGGCTTAAATTCTATGAGATTTTTAGTGAACAATTAAAGAGTACTGCCAATCTACTGTACAATACGTGTTTTTCTGATGAATCGACATTTCAGTTAAATGGGGAGGTAAACAGGCACAATTGTAGGTATTGGAGTGAAACCAATCCACATTTGTTCATGGAAACTCATACCTAAAGGCCTCAGAAGTTAAATGTTTGGGCTGACATCTTAAGGGATCACATTGTCGGGCCATTTTTTATTCCTGACAATTTAAATGGCGAAAGGTACCTCGATCTGTTAGAAAATAACATCGACCCAATGATTACCCAAATCCTTGAAGAAGAGATAATCTTTTATAGGGCGAACTGTTTTTTCAACAGGATGGGGCACCCCCACATTTTGCTATAACAGTCCGTCAATTTTTGGATCATCGGTTTCCTGAGCGATGGATTGGAAGAAGAGGTCCTGTGGAGTGGCCTACTAGGTCATTCGATTTAACTCCCTTAGATTTCTTTCTGTGGAGACATTTGAAATCGAAGGTATTTGCAACAAAACCCGCATCTCTGGAAGAGTTACATGAAAGAATTGTTCGAGAATGCAGTTTATTGACTCCAGATGTGTTCAGAAATGTTCGTACAGAATTTCAAGACAGATTATACTACTGTATGGAAGTCGGTGGGGGTCATTTTGAACAATACATACGATAATTTAAACTGCTTCTTTTATTTTTATTTCCCGAACCTAAAATAATGAAACAATTATTTCTCAGGAACGAATCGATAAAAGTTTAAAAAAATACAAGTTATGTAGAGAATTGAAAGACCTTACAAAAAATGTATCACTCGACCCTCTTTGACATTTGAATTTTTTGAAGGGGTGGCCGTGTAGGGTAGAGGAATGATGATAGGTATACAAGTATTACATTAAACATGTCCCTCTTGGAAACAAGGTCGACGTGTTCCACCAATTTTTCAAAAAATTTTTATCTCCAAAGTTATTCAAGGTGGCTACTTTTGGTTGGGACACCCTGTATTACTAGTGACATCGTCCACCAAGAAATATAATTTTTTCTTAAGCCTAAAAACAAGCATCTTTATAAATAGCATATCTTTTGCATTACTACATTATCTAAGGTGATGTATGATAATGAATGATTACGTCTCCTGAGACCTGAAGTGACAGAAAGCTTCAAAATATGAGTGTTTATCCAAGTTTCTTTTCTACTAAAACTAAACATCGATACCCGGTTAGGTACGGTATACTTTACATAAAGAATCCAATTTTTTTTTTTGATTTGTTTCATTGTTCAGTTTTAGGTGCATTAGAAAATAGCACATTATAGCAAGGGGGAAAACCGTCTTATTATTTTTCCTGAAGCGACGTGTAGTTTGCAAATACACAGGCGCAAAAAAAATAGCGTCCTCTCCCGTGCTATATATGCTATTTTTTCCAGTAGAAATACCACAAAAGTCCAAAATTTAAATAAAATAAATTTTAATAAATCTCGTCAATCTTATCATCTTTGACAACTTAATGAATTTAAGAAATTAATAGTCTTTGAAATTCATACCTTGACAACTGAAACTTGTTTACAAACAAACTAAACCCCACACCCAACGAAAAAGTTTTGTGTGATTTTCCTGTTAATATTAATTTCAATAATTGTTCTTCTGTATCATTTACTGTGATTATAAATACGTAAATAAGTTCTTGGGGTTTTAATTATTTGATTGTACTTTCTTATGTTTTATTTGAGTTAAATGTCAAAAATGTAACAAAAACTGTCGCAATATTTTTTCTCCATAGAAAGACAATGCTTTGCTTCTGTCAAGATTTTTACACCAGAGAAATAGATTTCTACGCCAGAGAAATTGATTTCTACATCAGAGAAATCGATTTCTACACTAGAGAAATCTATTTCTACTTCCAGTCGTGCAAAAAATAGTACTTTATTATCATGTAAATACGTTCAAAATTCTTCTCTAAATACGATAAATAATAAATCTGTTATATACATCTGCATTAATAAAATTGTATATTTCAGAAAACAGAAGAGAGATCCGTACCCATAGCTGTACGAATCCACCGCACTCTGGAACTAGCAGACGACAAATTCTACGTTATAACATGTGGCAAAGCAGGATTTAGAAATGAAACATCTTTGGTCTCCCTCAGGCTTCTAGATGGAAACAGAAAAATTGACCAGGCAGTTTACAGTCGTCCTTACATTCTCAGAGCTGAAATTGGTCGACCAAATGGCACTTACGGATTTAGGGTGAAGAGTTGTTTCGCTTTCAACGAATTAAACAGCAGCGTTCCTCTTATAGACGACAGGGGGTGTCCTGTAAATGGGGAAGTTATTTCTTCATTTAGTTATGACGAGAAGAAAGGAACGGCAGATGCACAGCTCAGATCGATGTTTAGATTTCCCGAAAGTTCGAGAGTACATTTTCAGGTAAGACATTTTTTAATATTTAGTCTGCATACAGAGACTAATCCACGTTTATATAAGTAAACTTTAAAAAAATTAGATATATGCCGTTTCGAATCTATCTAACCTATCAAAAGTGCTGTTCGTTGGTTAAATAAAAAAGAAACTTTAGATATTTTTTAGTTTTCAATTATAAAAAAAAAATAGTTTTAAAAGCCAAATACTTAGTCAGGTAACTCCAGCAAGTTCCATAATAAAAGACCTGCTTAATGCGAAATATTAGACTAACTTTACCTAAACCAAGGAGGGTATCTCCTTGGTTTAATAAAAATATTATATGGGGCATAAGACATAAGGAATTACTGTGGAGGAAATGCAAATGAGGAAAAAAACAGAACGTCCATAATGAATATACGTCCATTAGAGCAAAATTGAAATTAGATATAGACTTAGCATATAAAAAGTATAATAATGACATAGAAAATCAAATGAAATCTAACCCCAACTGTTTCTAGTCTTATATTTATGAGAAAAAAACTCATCTAGTATTCCCAATAACATGAGATATAAGAATGAGTCTTTTGAAGATCCCACCATAATTATTAACAAATTTGATGAATATTTCGAAACATCTTATACCACACGTTCAAATACAGATATGCCATTAGATAATAATTGTCATGATATTTCTTATTTGCTACTAAACGAAATTGGTGAAGATGATGTTTTAAAAGCCCTAAAAAAATTAAAACCCAAATATACTGCTGCTTTTGATGGTATTCCAGCTTTTCTTTTAAAGGACTGCGCAGTAATACTCGCAATCTCGTTAACAGTTATTTGTAACCTATCGTTACGCTTTAAAACATTTCCCGACATATGGAAACAAGCAATAATACGTATGTCCTATTTTCAAGATTAATAACAGACATGAAATAGAAAATTATAGACATAGTGATATTGAATAATTTCTGTAAAGCTTTTGAAATTGTATTATATGATATTAATTTTCCCCATGTCAAGCCTCTCATTTGCTTTAATCAACATGGTTATATGGCTGGCAGATGAATCACCAGCAACTTATTCTGCATTATACAACACCTAACAGAAGGTGTTGATATTGCTTACAAAATGATTTGCTTCCACTTGAATCATGGTGTGAAAAAAAACAAGTTGCCGTTGAAAAGATTTTAAAGATAATACCCCTTTATTTCTCCTCTTTAATGCATTTATATGTGCAAAATTAGAATATTTTGCTATTATATGGCATCCTGGATATATCGTTCATGTTAATAATATTGAAAATATTCAACGCAAATTCCTAAAGTATTTAGCCTATAGACATGATGGAGTATATCCTGAAATAAGGATCTCTCATGATGGTTTGCTTCAGCGATTTCACGTTAATGATTTATGTTCCACACATAATTACCATTCAGTATATAGTCTTATATAAAATTCTCTGTAATAAAATTGATTGCCCTGAAATTCTCGGTATGATCAATTTTCACGTACCATCCATTTTTACACGCAACACTTCTTTATTATATTTGCCAGCGCCTAGAATGATTTTAGTCAGTTTCTCACCTTTACATGTAATGTGCTCGAATTACCGAACTACGCATAATGTAATAATTGATAGCTTTCAATGTAATATTTGTGATATGAGAAATAAGATTCTTAATGTCATGTCATTTAACTAATCTATAATCTTATATTGTATTGTATTTCGTTTAATGTAATTTTATTGTATTTTTTTTCTGTCCTGTTTCGCCCATTGGTCAGTGTATTAATAAAATTAAAACAAATAAATAAATAAAAATAAATAAGTTCATATGAACATAAAGGGAATTTCATTTTCTTGAATATTTTTAACACGCTTTTATTAGCTTCACTTGTATGTTTGCTTGTTTGTTTGTTTGTTTGCTTGTTTGTTTGTAACCGACTCTTTGGACTCGATTTTAACCCACTTTAAACGGACAGATTTAATTGAAACTTTGTACACTTATTAAGAACCGGTAACAATACAATAATTTGATAAGTTTATATCATTATCCTGTTCAGGATCGCCAATCCTTTCCTCACGTATCCCTGCGTGAAAGCAAAGGCTTAATATGTCAGTAGATTCCATAATTGTTAATTAGCCCGGTGGTCGAGTGGGTTAAGGCAGTCGACGCGAAACGACAGACTCCTCCGGCGTGAGTTCGAACCTCACGGCTGAAATAAAATTTTTTTTTTTTTTCAGAAATATCTGTTGGATCGTAATATGTTATAATATCAGCATCAATAAGCAATATAAATATAGTTTAAAACAACTAAAAAACACGCTTTCATAGCACATCAAACTAAAAAGTTAAAAATAAATATAGTTTAAAAAAACTAAAAAACACGCTTTTAAAGCACATCAAACTAAAAAGTGAAAAATAATTATTAATATAAACTGAAAATAATAATGAACGAAAAATACTAGTATTATTGTGAAAAAAGCGTGGGGTGCTCGATATACGAAAAATATTGCACAAAGCACCCCACGCTTTTTTCACAATAATACTAGTATTTTTCGTTCATTATTATTTTCAGTTTATATTAATAATTATTTTTCACTTTTTTAGTTTGATGTGCTTTAAAAGCGTGTTTTTTAGTTTTTTTTAAACTATATTTATTTGAGATATTGATTTGAAATTCAGTACACCTATACATATATCTTCTGGTGAGAGTAATTATACTATGATATTTTTACTGAAAATCATATACGAGGCGATGTTATTGGGCAAAATTCAAATGCATGTTCATTGATTAATTGTAAGTATTAAATTGAATACACACGTAGTCAACTATGCTATTACTAGTATGAATTTCCATAATAACCACATATAGTTCCAAAAAAACGCGCATTTTCTTCTTGAAAAACTGAATGGAGATTCATATTGTGAATTATTTAACAACAATTTTCACTGCTTTGTAGAAGTAAATGTTACGTATCCAGGCCATTAAATATATCCAGGAAGATCACAACCGTGACTGAAAGAACTGCCAGCCGCAGTCCCACCGCGACCATTAGGAGCTGATGGGGAACATCCTGTAGAGTTCACCGATATAGCCTTAAGGACTAGGGTTAGTATTAACACCAGGGCTAACTTAAGGTCACAAAACCTGGTTAGAATGGAATGTGGTAATCGATGAGGAACTTCCAGAAAATGCAGACATCTGACAAATCAACGGTGCCGTGTGCAACTCCGCGAAGCAACTCGTCCCCCGTGAGAAATCAACCAATCACGGGGTCGAAAAAGCTAAGCGGCGTATACAAAAAAGCGAGGGCGATACAGTCGGCCAGACAACACGCTTCTCGGATCCAGAGCGTGGTGGAATACACGACGGGTGGTAGTTTTTATTCCTATAATCCGGTTCATAGCAGCTGGATTAAGACGTCAACACCATACTCTAAATCTGACAGTGATGCTTACCATCAAGCAGCACTGTCTAGATAGGATCCGAGCGCTCATGGCTATAAAGAAACCGTTGAAGAGGCGGGTGAGGAGTATGGAGCAAAACAATTTGTTCCGTACGAATCCTTCCCGCCTCTTTCAAAAGCCACAGCGTGTTATAGACAATCCCCCGATTGTAGAAGATGTTGAAACCTTCTGGAAAGGAATCTACGAAACGACGCGTCCATTCAATAGCGACACTCCAACAATTGCATACTTCGAGGCTCTGTGCCACAGACTTCTTGAAGAGCTAGAAGAAGTGTTTCCAGCAATCAGTATGGAAGAGTCCAACAAGCACTTGTTGGTACCAAGTACTTTGCTGCCCATAACATCAGGTGCACAGCGGGTCACGACAGAGCAGGTGGCATTTAGGAGGAGAGTTTTCCAGGGTGACTCCCTGAGGCATCTCACTGCTACCGTTGTCTGTTAGACACCAGTGCTGCCTTACGTTCCCGCAGATATTGAGTCGGTTGTCGAAAACGAGAAATGCCCAATTTACTGGAACTACTCGTTCCCGACGATCAGGTTAATCCAAGCTAACAAGCCTGACATAGTCCTCCTCGACTATAAACTCAAGGTGATGTATGTCATCGAGTTTTTGGCACCTGAGGAGAAAAACATCACCTTGAAAGAAGAGGAGAAATGAACCAAATACCGCGATCTCCGGTACGAGCTCCAAGTGCTGCAGGCTTCTCAGTCAAAATGGTAATCCCAATAATGGGTGTACTCGGAGTGATAACGCCTACGCTGCTCTTTGATCTGAAGACCATACCGGCCTGCCAAAAATCAGCTGAGTGGCTGGCAGACCAAATGCAGAAGGCAGTCACTCTGGGTTCTCTCCGTCTACTTAGGGACCACGATTCTGGAATCTACAGTCATTAACCCTGCGGAATGTATGGAGTGGCTGTAGTTAATGCGCCAGCGCGACTTCCGTGAGGCATCGAAGTCCACTGGAGAACTGTCCGGCGTCGGATATTCCGGAAAAAAAATAGTAATCTTTACTGTTGAAATAGAGAATCCTAAAATACAAATTTATTAAATATAGTATAATTTTGAATAATTCATCATAAATAATCACAATTACTTTATAATATAATACTAATTTAAATTTAGGAAGAAAATGTATGCCTATGTGTATTCGTGCACATATTTACATGTAAATATGTTATTTTAATTAATTTGTAAATTCACATACATATCTATAGATACACATATACATACATATACACACTCGCACACATACATGTGCATAATCGAGTACACATATTTATTTTACTTATTGATAAATATAGAAATATAATAATGAACATAAGAGTGAACACATACTGCTATATATTGAATAAATTTATTGATTTAATATAATTTTTAATAATAAAAATAATAAAATTTTTTCGTTTGAATTCCATTAAAGAAATAGATTCCTTTACGTCATTTGGTAATTTATTATACTAGTTGAGACCTTTGTAAAATAAAATTTTCATTGTTTGACTTAGATTTTGCTTTGGTATATAGAGATTCTTGTTATTTCTTATATTATATTGATGTATTTGGTTTGTAAAGTTCTGTATTTTTTGAAAATATTCTGGTAACAAGTTGTTTAAAATTTTGAAAATGAATACTATAGACAAATAAAGCAATCTATCTTTAATAGATACCGACTGCAGAGAAGAGAGTATATGTTGGATTGAAGTATATGTGACGCATTTCAAAATAACTCTCATACCTCTATTCTGTAATTTTTGAAGGGCAGTTATTTTATTCAAATCAAAAAAAATACAAAATACTAGCACAAAAATCAAAGTGTGGCTGGATAATGGTATGTTTCTACAAAAAATGCAAATAATGTTAATGCATAAATTATCTTCTATACATATATAAAAGCTCAAAAGGTTTTCTTCTCCGGTTCCTCAAGCGGCTACCGCTTCACCAATTTTGATAATTTCTTTTTCAATGAAAGGTCTCTACCCTCAGATGGATCATGAGACATTTTTATATTTTTTAATCACCATTTTCATATGTAAAACAAAATAAACAAAAACTAATGCATGTTAGCGTTAGCGCGGCGTTACTTGAAGCGACCTCTACCACCGACCTCTTAAGAAATGGAACTAATGCATCTTAGCCAGTTTGGCCAGAGACAACCCACTGTGCCAGTGTCACAGAATCTGTGCCAGTGTGCTGTTCGGTTATTGTTTACATTCGAGTTTTCAGTTACTTTGCTGCAAACAGGATTGTTTATATGTGACTTCGAGTTTTTACTTGCTTTGCAAATAGGAATTTAAGCTAAGTATTTTTAGTTTAGTTTACTATTTTTATTTGTTTTTCGGGATAAACCTATAAACCGACATGTTGTTCCTATTGTAGGTGACGGAAATTGTTTATTTCGTTCTGTTTCGCATTGTTTATTTAATATAGCGAGATA
This sequence comes from Rhamnusium bicolor, assembly GCA_029963845.1. NCBI lineage: Eukaryota > Metazoa > Arthropoda > Insecta > Coleoptera > Cerambycidae > Rhamnusium > Rhamnusium bicolor. The sequence continues at coordinate 355,771 of JANEYF010005420.1, read as the reverse complement.
CGCACGCAAGTCGTCGAAAAAATTAAAAATGAATGGGAATATTATGAAGGTTTTATTGTTGGAGATCCATCGTATCGGTTACCGATTACAAATTCCGCTGAATACGAAAATTTATTGTCTTTAGATGGCGAGTTCGCCGGCCATGTCAAATTGCACTGTATTAGCTGTTTCCTGATCATTTGTTTAGAGTGTATAGAGATAATAATAATAACGAAACTCTTGATTATGGTACTGGAAATATTATTTCTAATTTACTTTTTTCTGGTAATGTTGATGCAGGACATTATAGTGTTTTAGAATTTCGTCCTGTCACTAATGATGCCGATGTGGAAAACGCACTCTGCAATGTTGTGCAACATAATATTTCAAAAAAACGTAAATTAAGAAAGACGTTGACTGGCGGCATGGAAAGAAGACGCGAATGCACAAAAAAACGTCTAAAATACGAAAAAAGAAACCTGCTTTACAATTCAATATAGATGTGCCGTTTCTGATACTATCTCAAATGTAACTCCATTCAACTTAGGTAACTTAAACAACATATGCAGTTATTGCTCTGCCCGATACTTTTCATGTGAAAAAATTCGGCTGGCTACTTTGGTCTTTGTTGCTGTAATAAAAAGTTCAAATTACCGGAATTTCGGATTCCTGATAAAATGAAAGAATTATATGCAGGGAATGACGAGATATCGAAAAATTTTCGAGATAATATTCGACAATATAATAATGCTTTGTCATTCGTGTCATTCGAGGCAAATATAAAATTACCTTCCGGATATGGTCCGTATTGTTTCAAAATTCTTGGTGTAGTACATCATAAAATTTCCTCATTATACCCTCAAAATGGAGGATGTGCTTCTTATGAACAGTTATATACGTACATTTTAGACTTTTCCGAAGCCAATCAAATTAGACTTGAACATGCTGCGAACAGTTCCCTGAGAAAAAACATTCTAGAAATACTAAATCGTGTCGTAAATCAATGTAATCCTTATGTGATGTCATATAAGACAATGCATCAGAAGATATGTGAAGAAATTTAAGGAGGTGCTGTAACATGAAACTTTCGTCACTCACTTGCATTTTCCAATACACCCGCCGTCGAATTTCGACGGGGTTACGCTAGTACAAGATAATTACTCCAAAAGTATATAATATTATTTATTTGCATAAATTGTTCCTGTCACTTTTTAAAAATCAATTTGGAATGTCATTTTTTACAGCTGGTATGAAATGTCAATGTTTCTCATAGCATTATTATTCTTATAAGAAGGTATCCGTTTACTGAATTTTAGATCAAATACGAATAAAAAACTTTTAAGATATGTGTTCACATCGACTTTTCTCCATTAAATCACCTCCTTCTGTATATTATAGTAACTTAGGAAACAATCGGTATATGTGTTTAAGAACAATTCATATACATAAACAGTTTCATTCTTTGGTTTATAATTTCAATAGAATTCTCGATAATTCTCAATTTACTAATCTACTCCAATAAAACGAATTTGTGCTCATAAATTTGAGAAGTACTACAATAGTTACACATAAAAGCTATTTTAACGATTTAAAATGGTCTTTTAATGCCCACAGAAGAAAATATTACTTGAATTGGCTAGCATTTCGCACACGAAAGCTCTATTTAACATATTGATGCATGTACACTAAAATAACTTTTTCACATAAACAGAATTAAAATAATTTATTGATAAACAATAAACTAATGAAGATTAAAAATAATGCTCTAAAATAATTCAGATTCAAACAATAAATTAACCAATACCACATACAAATAAGCTATGGCTTTTCCTCTGAAAACTGGCAATACCGTTACTCGTTAGACAAACAAAAAAAAAGTTTTAAATGTAATATTAATAATCGCTAATGGTTGCGAGATATAAGCAAAAACTGAATGAGAGCAGCATTTCTCCAAGATGGCGGCTCGAGCGCAACATATTGAGTTCAGGACTTTTAGTATGTTTAATAGTACACCTGGATGAAAATCAGTGCTGTTTCAAAACTTCAGTTATTTCCGTCAAACGTCGAAATTAGTTCCTTGGTTGGAATTTAATTTAATTTTCTAGAATGAAAGAATTAGATTATGCCACAAGGTAGTGGGAAAAATATTTTAGTATAAAAATATTTATAGGAAATTTTAACTGTTTGATGAAAAATATATGTTTCTTGTCAGATATAATTCTAAATGTCAAAATTTTACTATAGATATGTATTATTAAATTTATAGATATTATTGGAAATCCAAATAGAAAGAGAACCCATAATAATAAGGATAATAAGGAAGAAAATATTAGAGACAATATTTATAATAATTTTTGCTTTTTAGTGGTTATGTTATAAATTATGTAATATTGCCTAGGGCACTCGCAAATGCCTTAAATATTTACTATAGTTTTATTTCTCTATTTGCGTTATTACTTAGAGTAAAAGGTGTGAGTATTTATGTAAATGTAAATATGTTTTAAATAAATACGAGTATACATTTCGTAAATAAATATATATCAATTTAAAAAACGTCATATCCGTAATCAATAATCATACATTGTCAATAAAAAAATTAAAACCAAATATTTAATAGAATGTTTTGGATTTCAAATATTCTTACATGTTTTTTACATAATATCTCTGAGGTATTTTTAATTTTGATATACTGTTTGCTCTTTTATTACTTTTTCTATAATATTGACAAACGCCGCTAAGTTTTTTATCCAATACAAAAGCCCTCACAATATCAAAATATGTACCATAAATTAATATATTTATTTATATAAAACATGTTGATTGAAATTTTGTTTTATTGATAGTTTATTAGAAAAAATTTACATTACTCCTAAATAGATCAAAGCCAGTAAAACAATTCGTTTAAATTTAGTTGTGGTAACATTTACATTTTAATAACTTGTGCCACATCGCAAATTTACAAATTATTAAAGAATGAATTAAAAAAATGTATTTATTGAGTAAACAAATTATGTTTTTTTTTATCTCATAATTTTTTTTACTTTGAAAGAACATTAGGAAAAATACTAAAACAGCATCGTTTATATTAGGTGATAAACCGTTTGGTGAATACAGGGTGTTTTATAATTGATGTTGTCAAAAATGTGATTTTTATTTAATATATCAGGAAGTAGTCAAACTATGGTTATGAAATTTGATAGGTACATGATTTGTTGTTAATAAGTGCTATTATTTAAGTGTAGCTACATAAGAAATCCACTACCATAGAAGTGAAGAACTGGAGGATTCTAGCATATTTTGTTCTGTATTTTTTATTCCTTAAAATGCCAATTTGTAACACGAATTAAAATTTCATTTTGAAAAAGTGCTCCTACGATTATATCGTAGGACTAGCCGTTTTCTAGTAAAATTGGTGCAAAAATTATAATGCACGATTTTGTTCACACAAAAACCAAATTTATTTTCTTTGTCTTAGTGAATAAAAAAAATGTTTATTTTGAGGGTATGATAACTACGATTGCATTACAATTAGGACGCTTAATAGTAAATTATCTCTTTGAAATTTAAAAGTAGAACGTGCTGTGCTTTACAATTTTATTGATTTTGAGTCACTGGGCCACCTGATCTAAACCCGTTATATTATTTTCTGCCGTTATCGGGTTATTTGAAATCAATTCATTATGCAATTCTCGTGAATAATCTTGAGGATATGGAGCCAGGTGTACGAAATGCGTGTGAAACTGTCAAAAACAAATCCAGAATTTTCTGACATGTCAGACAATCAATGATGCATCGCCTCAACAAATATGTGAAAATAAAATTAAAAATAATAGGACAACAACAGACCATGTACCAAATTCCATAACTCTAAGTAAGTTCCTGATCTATTACATAAATACCACATTTTTACCCTTGTTTAAAATGATCGTGGCTCATTTAGGAAACATGTGCAGACACGCGTTTTTAAATGAACTTTTTTTTGCATGTACAATACGTATACCGGGTGTAACAGGATCATGGTACACCCTCTTTCTTCTTTAGTTTTGAAGATAATTGACTGAAATTTGGGATGTCCTATATACAAAATAAGCGGCACTTTTTATCATACACGTGATTTTTTTTCACTTCTGGTTTCGTCGGAAGTGACACTAACTTTCGATTTTTAAATAGAACACCCTGTATATTATTATATTTTTAAATTCTGCATAATTTTTTGAATCCGACGATACCAAATAAGTGACATTTCAAATGTCAATATTTTTTATAATATTATTTTAATTTTCCATTTAAGTGTTCCATGACGTTTCCGATTTATTCTAAATGACCCGTATAATGCTAGAAAAATCGAAGTCTCGTCAAAAATACTAAATTACGTGATTTATGAGCAAATAAATTTCATCAAAATGGTTTTTGGGGCAAAATTCAATTTTTTCAAATGGAACCATATTGGTACCGTGGTACCACCATTTATTAGTACTATTAATAAGGAATTTATTCATATACCGTATTAAAATATGCGAAAAATACAAACAAAATTACAGCTAAAAGAAAATAAGAAAATACAATTTTGTTCTAATTAAATGTTAAGAAGTAACTAAGGTGGCTTTGAAAACATTGAAATATTTAGCTTGTCAAACATTTGTTGGTTTACCGGTGTTTTTATTGTGTCTTTAAAAATTGTTTAAAATTCTTGTTAATTGTGTTCAAAATGCCGCAAATTTATACAAGAGATAAAAAAGTGGACATGTTAATTATTTATGGGGAATGTAGAAAAATGCCGTTGCGGCTAGACCCCTTTATGCCGAACGATATCCTGATAGACAATGTCCAACGAGAAATTATTTTAATCGTCTTGAAAATCAATTCCGAAGTGAGCCCAACAATGATCCCGAGGAAAATTTCATGCTTGACGAAGGAACGGAAATTAATGTTTTCGCTCGAGTAGAAGTTGATAAGATTGTTTCTTTAAGGCAAATTGGGTTTGAATTGGAAATCAGTCACCAAACAGTAAGCTGAATTTTGCACAAATACCACTATAAATCTTTTAAATACCAATTGCACCAGCACTTGTACGAAAATGATTACGAATGTAGGATGGAATATTGCAATTGGATTTTGCAGAATAACGTGCAGCCAAACAATAATTTTTTGGGATTGATTTTATTTTCGGACGAGGCTAAGTTTACAAATTTGGGATTATTTAATCGACAAAATACAAAATATTGGTCACAAGGAAATAAAAAATTATTACGAGTGGGTAACTTTCAATTGCGATTCGGTTTCAATGTTTGGCTTGGGATAATCGGTAGTAGAATCATTGGTCCAATAATATTTGAAGGACCCCTGACTGGTGTCAGGTACTTGGGATTTCTGCAAAATGAAATTGAGGACAGTTTAGCTGATTTACCTTTGCATTTACGACAGGGAATGTATTTCCAACAAGATGGCGCTCCTCCCCATAATTCAAGGATAGTAATTGATTGCCTTCAATGGAGATTGGGAGAAAACGTAATTTCGACGAATGGTCTTGTGATGTGGCTTCCAAGGTCACCTGATTTAACACCCCTTGATTTCTTTGTTTGGGGTCATTTAAGAAATATTGTTTACGCAACCGCTGATACAACCCGTGAAGACCTGGAGCTGCGAATAAGACGTGCAATTAATAGCATAACGGCCCAGTAATTGGCGACCGTTCTTAAAGAAACACCTATGCGAGTTCAGAAGTGCATTGACGTTAATGGACAGCATTTTGAACAACTGTTGTAATGTTTTGTGTTCATTTTATTTGTATTCCAAAGCCACCTTATGTATAACACGGTAATTAGAACAAAATTGTATTTTCTTATTTTCGTTTAGCTGTAATTTTGTTTGTATTTATCGCACATTTTAATACGATATATGAATAAATTCCTTATTAATAGTAATAATAAATGGTGGTACCACGGTACCAATATGGTTCCATTTAAAGAAATTGTGTTTTTCCCCAAAAACCATTTTGATGAACTTTATTTGCTCACAAATCACATAACTTAGTATTTTTCATGGGATTGTGATTTTTCTAGCATTACACGGGTCATTTAGAATAAATCGGAACCATCATGGCACACTTAAATAGAAAACTAAAAATTATATTATAAAAAATATTGACGTTTGAAATGTCACTTATATGGTATCGTTGGATTCAGAAAATTATGCAGGATTCAAAAAATGCAATAATATACAGGGTACTCTATTTAAAAATTGAAAGTTAGTGTCACTTCCGGCGAAACCGGAAGTGAAAAAATTCACTAGTGTGTCAAAAAGTGCTGCTTATTATGTAAGAAATGTATTACATAAGATATCCCAAATTTCAATCGATTATCTTCAAAACTATGTGTACCATGATCATGTTATACCCGGTATAAATTTAAACATATCAATTTACTTCTGAAGTGGGTTGGAACCTTTGATGTCAAGATAACACTGACGTAGTTTTCCACAAAACACCAAATCACCATATACTGCACTCGACGCGCGTTTCGCCAAGCAAGTTGGCATTATTTAGAGATGATTAAAACCAATCTTCTACTAATAATGTACCCTTATTTATACTTAAACTGTTGTGACGGTTCGGTAAATCGTGACTCACTAACCAACAGAGCGGTCTATTTGGGATTGGCCCTTTGTCACGATTCATACTATTTTGACACTTTGTGATTTCTAAGCTTTCACATGCATCCAGCTATTAGGTATTTGTTACATTTCTAATTAATCTTAAATTGCTAATATCTATTTTATGGTTGTTCTCAAACACACGTTGGGCAACACTAGATTTATCTGTTCTACCATATTTGGGATGAGCCATATGCTCCTTGAATCTGGTTTGAATTAATCATCTAGTTTGTCCTACATACTCTTGATTACAGTCCTTACACCTAATTTCGTAAATCCCCGACTTTTCGTATGTTTCAATTTTGTTTTTTGGATTGCTTAAAACTTGTAGTTTATTTCCCGATGAATGAACCACTGTCATACCTATATCTTTAAAAATCTTACCAATACCACGGGTGAATCGTGGATTGAATGAAATCGATACAAATGTCGGATTTTTTATTTCATTTTCAAAGGTCGAGGAATTTCTAAGTGTCTTTTTAAATTAACGTTTCCTAATAATTTTGTCAATTAAACTTACAGAATATCCATTACTCGCAGTCTGTTCTTAATGCCTCTTCTTTTTTCAAACCTCTCCTTACTGAGGGGTGTTTTATGGAAAACTACGTCAGTATTGTATCAATTTATAAAAACCCTACATATTTGTATCGTAACAAAACAAACATACGAGTACTTGTGCCTTTTGGAGTTTTAGTAGACTCGAGCAGATTTAATTACTTTTTTAATTGGTTTCCAGTTTCCCACCGTGTATGTAAATTGCGTATAAAAGAGTTACTTTCTTCCTGCCGATATTTAAAAACTGACACGATTCAAAAGGATATTGTAACATATACAGAATATTTTTACATAGTAATAAACAGAAGATAATTTCCACAAACTTTGGCCTCATCATCATGTAGCTTGTTCAGTAATTATGTATTTATAATTAACGGCGGGTTGGACTTTATATAGTCAATGTCGGTAAGATCATATAGGTAGCTAAAAGTGATGTATTGTACACTAAAAGTAGTATATAAAACTGTTATCAACGGAAGAGTAGGTTTTGGAAATGCAAAATATGCTTGAGATTTATTTTATTTATTTATATTCTGAAAAAATCATAAGACAATGTCAAGTAAAGATTTCTGCAATGAATCGTGGTGGTCCATTAGTATCTCTAAGGACGGAAAATCCTGAAACAATCATCGATATTACTGAACGATAATACCGAGAAACCATTGATAATTGAAAAATGTACATCATTCAATTAGAATTTTAATTTGTTTGATCTTAACCCGTTATAACTAGACAAGTAAGTTTAGTTGCAAAAAAAATTTTTTGGACTAAATTTTATTTTACAGAGTCCTACTAGTACATTTTAAACATGTGATGAATTGGAACAAAATAAATAAATAATAAATATGAACTTTATTGAGTAAATAGTAAATTGCTACATAATTAATAATATAGAGCGAAGTTCAGGAGATAATACTTTCTGCCACTAAACCTCGAACAAGAGCCTAGAGAAGAAATTTATCCGAAAATCAATATTTACAAACAAAATAAAATGTACATTTTTGCCTATTATTTATTAATATTAATTTTTGAATTTCATATTGGAAATTATTGTCTATTCTTGTGAAGCGTCTTATATAGGAACTTCATTGTACACTTTACAGATATCATATCACATAAAAAAACATCATCAAATATAGCAGTTTTATGAACAGGCGGAGTAATCAATGAATTTCTTCTTATATTATAAATTATGAACATACGGTGCGAAAGTAGTTTTTATTATAGTGTGTCCGTAAAGTATGGAATAAATTCATTATTTCTTAAACATAAAATATTTAGAAAAAATGCTCTGACACGTTGATTTTTAATTTTAATTGCGCACTTTATCTTTTAGTTTTTTTAGTTATGACGTCATCACTGTTTCTGTTATGACGTCATCAAAATTTTTTTAAATGGAGCCGCCTCCATTTTCGTATTCTGATTCAACACTTGATTCTACATATGTATCACACTTAGAATCTAAAATTTATAAGTTGGAAGATACGGCCATTTAAAAAAATAACAAGTAAAAAAGTAAACTAAACACGTTTTTTTATTAATTTTTAAAATAGGCTAGTTTTTTGTTTTTTTGTTTCATCATTATCGTCTTTGACAGTGAATCACTTAATAATATTTTACCCCAGTAGTGGTTTCTCAATATTTTAATTTATAACATGAGCGTATCTGTAAAGCATATACTTGAAATTCTCCCGATAATTGGGTATAAATGTGAGCTCAACAAGAAGTATATAATTTAATGAGTTATAACTCAATTGACAGTGAGTAAAATTGAAAAAAAGAGAGAGGATTTACCCAAAATATGTCGGCCAGGTGTTGACGAGGATACAAAATTAAATATTTTACTAGTTCTTGAAGAAAATCCACATACCAGCGTTCGCCAGATTAGTCGCGATTATGATGTTACTAAAACGTCAGTACATACAGTATTAAAATTAGAAAAATGGCATCCCTTTAAGATTCAGCTTGTGCAATAACTAAGTTATAATGATCCAGATCGGACGATACTCTTTTATGAAACAATGATGAATATGTGCATTCGTGATCGTCTTCTGTTAAAATATATTATTTTCTCCGATGAATGCATTTTCAAATTAAATGGTGAAGTAAAACGTCAGAATTGTAAAGGAAAACCGTCGATTGATGCGGGAGAAGCACACACAGTATCCACAAAAGGTAAACATGTGGGTGGGAATTGTAAGAAATAGAATCATTGGACCCTATTTTTTTCGATGAAACTGTAAAAGGACCGGCATATCTCCAATTTGTAATGGGCTATCTCATCCCAACATTATTAAATTTATTCCCCAGTAGAATTAATCCAGGAAATGTTGACGAAAGCCTGTGGTATCAACAGGCTGGTGCGCCTCCGAATTATGCAGCAGATGTTCGAAGGTATCTTGACTAAATATTTCTGAAGAGGTGGATTGGTAGGCGTGGACCCATCGAATGGCCACCAAGGTCACCCGACCTCGATCCATTGAATTATTTTCTGTGGGGCCGTCTAAAAACGTAGTTTATAAAACCAAACCGGAAACATTGTTGAATTAAAAGAGAGAATTAGAACAGAAATAAACAACATTTCTCAGGAAACAATAAACATGGTTCAGCAACACTTTATTCATCGTACCCCATACTATCAGCTACAACAAGGAATACAATTCGTATATTTACTATAAATTGTTTTTGTTATTAACCAACCGTTAGTTCTAATGACTATTATTTGTTCAAACAAAACACGAAAATTTAGTAAATTCTTATATTCAAAATGGCCGTATCCTTCAACTTATCAATTTTAGACCCTAAGTGTGATACATTTTTGGAATCAGCTGTTGATTCAGAATCCAAAAATGTAAAAATATATGAGGTGTTCTATTTAAAATAATATTGATGACGTCATAACGGAAACAGTGATGACGTTATAATCAAAAAGAAATAAAGGATAAGGTATGCAATTGAAATTAAAAATTGACGTGTCCGAGGATTTTTGCTAAATATTTTTGATTTAAGAAATAATGAATTTATTCCATACTTTATGGACACACTGTATGTACAAGGCGGAGACCTGGTGGGCACAATCTTTTGGAAGAGGACAGCTGTATATCATGGATTTCTATTAATCATATTTAGCTAGTTAATTTCTTTAATTTGATGCGATATGCGGTCTGTTATCCTTATGTTACAAATAAGTCGAACACATGAGTTTTGAATTAATTGGATTCTTCTTGATGTGAGAACATCCAGATATGATCCACAAACAGCATCATAATAATTAAAATGTGACAATATCAAGCTATTACACAGGACTATACGGGTAACCAATCTTTCCTAGCGTAAGTATTTCTAAAATCATTTCACATGATCTTTATCTCTGAATCAGAGTGGATAGTAAAACCCAAATGTTTTTCTTTACACGGGTAACGGGAATCATTTCGACCTTTATATTTAAAAATCAATGTACGCCAATATAGTTGAAAATTTGAATTTACTGATATCTTTTTTATTCTAATTTTATTAGCACACAAGCGCATATGCTCCAACTTGGTTACATTTATATTAACTAAATAGGTACAAACAGAGGCGGAAAGAGTTTCACATTATGCAACTTTATTTAAACAAAACGCAGATTCCAACAACAAAACATAAATATGAAAACATAAAAGTTAACAAAAAATATCAAACAATATCATACATTAAGTGAATTTTAAAACAAAATACATCTTAATGAACATTAGCTAACATAATTACTTCCTCACCCCTCAAAGTGAGGAAGTTATGTATTCGTGAAAAAGATTTTGAATATTTTTATTGCATTTCTGGACGAATATCGACAAATTATGACGATACACAAAATTTCAGACAGAAAAATTTTCTGTCTGCGTGTCTGTCTGTGTGGTTCGCAATAGCAGCTACAGTTTTTGAGATAAAGCTTTTAAATTTGGTACACACATTCTAGATGTCAAGGAAGAGATTGAGTTCATTGATGAGCAAAATCGGTCCCAATGTCTAAAAAAAATATTAGTGGCATTCCACCAATGTGACTTTTTTGAAACGTCAAAATGTGACTTTTTTGAAACGTCAAAAAATGTGACTTTTTTTGAAACATCAAAAATTACTTTTATTATAAACTCCTCCACACGTCGAGTTTTACTACGGTGAGGAAGTTCTGATCCCCAAGTAAGCAGCGATTTTTTACTTATTGAGCCTGCCTTGGTCTAGTAAGTGAAAAGTAATTAGAGTGGAATGAAAAATAATATTAACTGAAACTTTTTTTGCTAATTATTATTTACTAACTTTTACAAATCTTATCACAGATAAGTATAACATATATCTTTTTAAACAATTATTTTCCCGGCTATTTGCCAAAACGCTGAAACTTGGATTACAAAAAAGATAATATGCACATTATGTTCAGTACAACTGACTCAATAATGTTATTTTTAATTTCAACTATTCTGTCTAGTAAAACCAAAAATAAATAAAGCACAAGGTACTTATCAGTTGACACTCACTTTAAAAAACTTTAAAATACCTACCGACACGTGTTTCTGCTTGCATTGTGTCATCAGGGTAGCTAGCACATTTAAAGAATCCAAAGTAAGGAAACTTGTAAACCCCAATGTACAACTTTACAAGTTTCCTTACTTTGGTTTCTTTAAATGTGCTGGCTACCCTGATGACGCAATGCAAGCAGAAACACGCGTCGGTAGATATTTTAAAGTTTTTTAAAGTGAGTGTCAACTGATGAGTACCTTGTGTTTTATTTATTTTTGGTTTTACTAGACAGAATAGTTGAAATTAAAAATAACATTATTGAGTCAGTTGTACTGAACATAATGTGCATATTATCTTTTTTTGTAATCCAAGTTTCAGCGTTTTGGCAAATAGCCGGGAAAATAATTGTTTAAAACGATATATGTTATACTTATCTGTGATAAGATTTGTAAAAGTTAGTAAATAATAATTAGCAAAAAATTTTCAGTTAATTTTATTTTTCATTCCACTCTATATTTTAACTTTTACCAAGAGGAGGAACTTAATTTGTTTTTAAATTATGAAAAGTAATTTTCATGTAAACAGACCGATAGCCTTAAAAAACAATACTGAACATTCTTATCACCAGATGTTGAAACGTCAAGATTAGTAAAAGTTTATCGATAAAGTAATATTTCAAATTATTCTGAGTCCGGTACTTCAAGGGAACATATTCATCTACTTTACTCAGAAACATGGAACATCAGGTATTATACTCATATTTAATCAATAACATCACGTGTCGCGTTTCGTATGAAATAAAATTGCACCTTCTATAATTGAATTAAAAATCCTATTAATATAAGTTATTCCTACTTTCAGTGTGACATAGGACTTTGCAAAGGAAAATGTCCTCAGCCCTCATGTTCAGGCGACATATTACACCGCACCCTCAACACTGATGAAGGTATTCTTATGGCGGCAACAAGTGTCTTCGTAGTAGACCCAGGGGAAGCTCCTTTGATCCAGGAACTCTGTGATGATGGTGGTGTACATCCATCGTGGTTGTTATGGTTAGCTGTTGCTCTGGGAGTCTTGTTCCTCCTCATGCTCATCATAAATATATTCCTTTGTTCCGCTATGACTTGCGCTTGCGCCAGAACTGAGATTATAGAAAAGGAACCCAGTATTATAGAAGACTACGATCCTTACAGAAGTTGGCATGGTAGCCAGTACGGTTCAAGGTATGTTATTCCATACGATAATTCCTCGTTCATATTCATATTCATATAATGTTATTGCACTTATTTGTTGGTAAATTACTAAATTCCTTATTTAAGTAAAGACAATTAACTGAAGTATACGTGGTTAATTTAATATGTTTGATTATCTTAAAATCGTGATAATAACAAACTATAAAATTATATAAAAAAAAATAGGTGACAATAATTATTGGTATGGACAATACATTAATCGAATTATGAAGATTTCGGTTATCTTTAACTACTGATGTATTAGATCTGGAAGAATTTACTTTTAAGTACAATAATTTAAATTTATAAAAAGAAAATAACGGGAATGATTTATTTAGGTTACGTTGACCACTATACTACGTACCGCTGAAAAACAATGATTTGCAGAAGGGAGATAATAGCTACAGTGTTTAATATTTAATAATCAAAACTAAGACTACATTACATGCGCATAAATAAACTGCACCAAGTGAGTTAATGGATATTACAAATTTTAACATGTCACCGGTGTTCCGATATATTTTTTGTTCGACTAGCTGGACATAAAAATTCAACAAAAAACTATAAAAATACATATTTTTGCAATTGCTTAAGGAATGTTGATGTTTTTTTGAATCTAGTAGTCAGAATATCAATGGCAGACCATTAGTATTTTATTCCAGCACTTTTAGTATCCGTTAATGGAAAATGTCAAAGAAAGCTGCATTTTTTGGCACTTTAATTTCATTGTTCTAAACAACGCACGTATCAAAAGTCCCCCGTGATCCGTTGTACGTACAATTTTTTACGGTGCCTAAAAGGGTTTATAAAGTGATTTTCCGTGAATATCTCCGTTCCTTTTAATTTTACAAATATGTACGTTACTATATGATAGAAGGATCAGAAAATTATCTACAAAAAGTTCCTTACTCGTTATACTAGTTATTACATATATAGTTTTCGAGAAAACTTTATGTACAAGTTATGACTTAAGAAAATACTTCGATTTTACTACCCACTGATATTGTAAAATTATACTTTGAAAATAAGTTTAGGTGAGCCCATTTTAAAACATGCAAAGAGACGATATAATTATAGAATAGATATTAATATTCATACATAATCAACAAGTGACCCCGAATAAAAATAAACAGCTGCGTATCCTCTCTTTTATTTCGAAGTATACTATACTTTGGCTTGGGTGTATACCTGCTCACCGCATTCTTGCTGGCAAACCATACAGTTTTGGTTAATTTTTGGGAGTTTGTAGATGTATTTTGCAATGTTAGAAAATAAAGTCGCGTTGAAAATGGACAATTCGCCTGTTAAAGAAGAAATATATATTTTTTAAATCGAGCAAAGGAACAGTGGAACAAAAGATGTTCTCTTCTCGAAATATTGACACATGCATGCATTCTCCAGGTGTGATACAACATCTGCTCTTTTTCATAGAGATAGAATAGCAGTTCTGAAATTATTAGACAAACGACCGGATTTAAAAGGTGTAGTTCAAGTTTTCAATCGAAGTGGTGCTCATCGAGAATTAACTTTGATTTTTTCTTGGCCATATATAGTGCTTCAATTTAAAAAAATTCTTGAATAGCTATTGCTATTTTTGCTTCTCCAAATTAGTGAGTAAAAATAAATCTATTAAATTACTTTCATTAAGTACCACCTGCAACAAAAGCAGCTGAAGAGCACTGTTCCCAAGTATATTATCAGGTGCAGAAGTGGTTGGGAAATGAGTTGAACCTTCAAGATTGAGAATAGGTATTAAAAACCAATTTTTTAAGCCAAATAAAAACACATCAGCAGCTCCTACTCCGGTTTATCTTTTAAAAATGATTTTTTGCAATTGTGCGAAAGGTTGCGGACAATTATGTTGCTGCCGAAAGTTGGAACTTCATTGCTCTTCTGTTTGCGGCATTTGTCACGGGCAATCTTGTTTAAGCTCATAATGAAATTAAGTAAAAAATAAGAGAAGAAGAAGAAGAAAATGTATAAAAAAAGGGATGAAAGAGAAGAAAAGTAGAAGAAGAAAAAGGAGAAAAAGAAGAAGTGAAAGAAAGACAAATATCAGTTCCTGATAACGGTTGATTATACTTTGAATATTCATAATTCTGACATACTGCCACCACTGAATAAAGCGGTAATGATTGATTTCATTAATAAATCACATAAAACCTTTTTCATAAAAAATTCCTTGTTTTCTTTTTAATACAGGACCTAATTTATAAACTTAGACCTTCTTTTGCAGATAATTTACTAATTTTTTATTAGTCGTTCGATCTCATAATAATGGTTATATGCGTAAAATTAAAATAAATGGAGATATTCATGAAAAATACACTATTTTCACCCTTTTACGCACAGTAAAAAATTATGGGTATAGCGGATCACCGGAGACTTTTGAGACGCCGTTTAGAATGACGAAATTAAAGTGAACAAAAATGAGGCTTTCTTGGATTTTTGTCTCTAAACGATGTACTTTTGTCTAATGCACTGAACTATAATTCTAAGTGTGAACTGGAAATAAAGTTTATTTGTAATTATAATATGTCACAAGGAAAGTTAACTCTCGAAGAGAGAAATATGGCCGTTACATTGGAATAATTCGTGCTGGTCGAAATCCAGTCGAGGTCGCTGTGAAATTTGATGTCTCAATGTGTCATTTCTCGACTTGTTTCACAGTATCAAAACACTGAATCAGTTAGAGGGTTAGAAGTGGTTGTCCAAGAGAAACCAATGCAGCTCAAGACTGCTACATTTCTCACATTGTCAATAGAGATTCCGTACCTCAAGAAACACAGCAGATGCACTAGATAAACATTATCTAGGCGTACGTTTATCGATATGAATTATTCTAAAACAGTTGAGGGATTGAAGTATAGTTTCTAGAAACGTCTGAGATGGGTTTCTTTGACCGTACATCATAAATGAGCGAGGTTGGAATGAGCGCATTAACGTATACATTGGGAAGGTGAATATTGTCTTATTAGTGATTTATGGCTTACCAGATTTTTGCCTAAATTCTTTATATATTACTGGGTGTTGCAATTTCAATGGCACATAGTAAAATAGCAGGTAAAATACTTAAAATCTGCTTACCGAAGAAACTAGCGATTACTAGTTGTCCTTTAGAATCTACTTTCCTAAAGTAAGGATATTTTTCGTTCCTTAAAACGTTCACTGTGTTCTCGATCGATATCGACAAGCGACTTAATACACAATAATATGTTTAACTTTATTTAGAAAGAAAGTTTCGTTTAAATATATTACGAAAATAACTTTTTAAAATAACGTTTTTTAAAAATCATTAAATATTCATTTAAAATGTGCATTGTGCATCTATCATAAATTAACAAGGCAAGAGATATACTTAATAACAATTTTTTATTCTTTTAAACAGAACTGATGAATAACATATAATATATAATAATACCCAGGAGCCACCTACATCAGCAAATAAATAAAGGTAAATTCACTGAATCATCATTATGTTTCTGTCATCTTAACATTTTTTGACTACATAATACCACTTCACATAACAGAGAAGTTTTTGGTGATACTATATCTTACTCTTTGACTTTTGGCGACATAACAGGTTAAGGAAAATGGTAGGCAATATTCCCTACTTTCATGTGCTCTATCCCTGCTGCAAAATTAAGGCTATATTAGAATTAATAAGAGGTGGAGGATAGATTAGCTCTTGAGTTTAATCCACAGAAACATATCCGTTACTATACAGCGCCCCGGGAGAAATATACCAAACTTTAAAAATATATTCCTTGACTTATTTTAAGCAAAAAAAGTTAAAATGACATAGGTTCTAACTGAGTTATGTCTTGTTAAGGAAAAATACAAGAAGAAATTTAATAAATGATATTGTTTGCTTAACTAAAATAATTGTTCAAAATGACCACCCGCCACTTGAATACACATTTGAGAACGGGTGAGAGAGATATGGAGTTTGTTGCATTCTCTAGTATTTGAGAATTACCGAGAATATCAGCTCCAGCATTAAAAATTCTCTGAACCAATTCGTTTCGATTATTGAGTTTCTCTGCGTAGTTATTTTCTAGGAAATCGTTGTACACATCTTCCGTAAGACTATCATTGAAAACATGTGGTCCAGTAAGCTGGTTTCCAATCATGCCACAGCACACATTCATAGCAAACCTCTGTCGAAAACCAACTTTGAACAAAAAGTAATATTTACGTAATTCAGAAAGAATATAAACGACACAGGTGATATATCCCGAGACTCCCGAGAAAGACCGATAACAATATATACAAAAACTTTCATTTAGTGCCAAATTCGCGCGTTAAGCTTTGAAGAAAGCCGCTTATGCGAAAACGTGTCAAAGGTAATAAATTAAAGTTGCATGTTTTCGATTTTCGGCAAGCTGTGATGTTCTAACTAACTCGACCCCTTAGGGAGGATTACGGCGCGTTTGAAATATACCTGTCTTTGATTTTTTTTTATGAAACATATAATATAGGTATATTGAAAATACATATTGAGTTGCTTAGTTTTTAGGAGGACCTCCTCTAAACCTTGGGCCTAGGGCCCCAATCATATAAACGACGACACTGATTCAATATGTGGAAGCATTTTGCCCGGACTTTTCAAAGACACCTTGTATATGTATTTAGTTTATATTATTAATGATATCTAATTAGATCATAGAATGGCAGCAGATTTTATTTGAGAAGCTTTTCTTAATAGTAAGGTTAATTTAACCCTCTCTCTATCTTCTTCCTTTAACATTAGCAAGGCCCCTTACCTTATATAATTTATATCACGAATGTTGAATGTTGGCGTTCACGTCATCAATTTATAAAATATGTAAATAAATAGTCTTTTTCATTAAAAAATAGTTTATTCTCTTCTGCAAATATTGATAGGCGAATGTATGCTGTTCTGCGTGACTTTATTTGGAAATTTAAAACTGATGATGTAAATGACAACATTCATGGTACGACTTTTATACGGCACAAATCGATTAACATGTAATCGCAATCTTCCAATCTCTCGTTTTATGTTAATGAAAACATGTATGTGAGCTATTTTAAATTTTTCATTTGTACCGAATCGGTCTATGCATAGTATAGGAGTAGTTAATCAAGGCCGAAACTGGACCACCAACTACCAACATCGGTCCTAGAATCTAGGACTTAGGTGTTAGTATCGGAGGAGGGGAGCTAAGTGGCTAAGAAGGTGGAGCTAATAATACATATCTGACCAATACGAACGTTTGATATTATAAGGATAAAATAGCTGCTAGTGTATGGATAGATATTGGTGAATATGAATATTGAATGTTTATACAAGCTCAACCAATGAGCGTTTGTTATTATAAAAAGATAAATAATTCTATGTCTAGGTAATACATTTAAAGATGACCGCAGTCTTTCTTTAAAAACTGTTCTTTTCTTTATTTTTATGATTGACGCTCAAGTGTAAACTGCTTTCACTGCTAGAACAGGGTTTGTCAAACCTGTTCGATAGTTGAAGTAGTTGAAGTGGTTGAAGCTGTTCGGGCAGTTTGGAAAAAAATAGCTCAAAATGCTTAAAACTGCTAAAATAACTTGTTTTTATTTGCTGAAACAGCTTCAACTGCTTCAACTTCGAACTGAACTGTCAAGCTTAAAGCTGTTGACTGTTCGAGCAGTTAGGCAATTTACGATGATTTATGAACATCACACAAATAATGACAAACATATTTTTTGAAGATTGCTGCCATTTTTAATTTCATTATCTAGTTACATAATTAATAACTTCATTATAATAACAAACGCTCATTGCTTGTATAAACGTTCAATAGTCACACCCTCATATCCACCAATATCTACCAATATACTAGCATTCATTTTATCCTTATAATAACAAACTCTCGCACTGGTCAGACACACACTTTTAGCTCCACACCCTAGCTATTATCTTAGATCTACATTTATACTATAGGTCAAAGACTCTTAGCTCCCCCCGTCTTTATACTAACACCCAGCTAACACCTAGAACTTAGATTCTAGAAGCGCCCACGTACACGACCCCAGGAACACTGATGATAATGGAGACAAGATATTAATAGTCGTTGGTTCAGTTCCGGCCTTGCTTAACTACTCATAGGTCATGTGGACATAAGCACAATATGGAAGGAACGGAGATTGAGAATAATCTCGGGATATTTAAAATACAGTTCATATTGCTATAATAATTCAATGTCAAAAATCTGCGAAATCATTTCATTTTAATTGCGGTGTAGAAAAACCGCAGCTCTAATGTAATCATCCCACATTCATAAAACCGGTGATGAAATGATACGTTACAGGTTGAGGGTTGATTTTATACAGGAACATTTTATGTTAATAAAATAATTTCCTTCATTAAAAAATCTTTTTAAAATGACAGATACCATAAAATAAATAATTATTGAAAAACTTCGGTTACCTCTGCTGTACTGCAGAGATGAATTAATTCTCTATTAACATATTGACAAAATAATCATTAACACAAGTAGGTACCTACTAAATGATTATAATTTCTTGCTTTTAGTTATGCTAATATCAAAAATGTAGATCTATTTTACATAATTTCTAAAGTCATTATCAGACTGGTAACCAAAAAGATCGTTTCATAAAGCTGCTAAAATTAACTTTTAAAATAAACGAGGAGCGAACCTTCAAAAATCGACATATCATTTGATGTTTATTTTACAATAACAAGGATAAACTATTTATCTTGGTATTATTAATAATTTAAAAAAATGCCATATTTTTTATATAATGTTTAAGAATTAATTTTGCTATAACTTATATTTATTTTTGGCATATCTGGTTTATATGAATTCCATAGACATGTCTGATTTTATTCAACACAAAAATTGACAGTTATTGCTTTAACTACTTTATTCGTGAAAGTAAAAAGAAACTGAAGAAAAATATTTAGAATGAGAAAATACAGATATTACGCTTGATGGTTATCAAAACAATTATATTTTGTCCCGTCGCGTCGCGCGTCATCTAAATTTGACGACATGTCCAGTAAAATACTGGATATTTTTAATTTTTATTAAGTTAATGCACATATACTATGCGACATAGAAAATACAATCCCTAGTAATTATAATAATAATAAAAAGGACCAGTGCCCGGTATTTAGTTTTAAAACTAATCGCTTATGAGCAAATCAGTGTCCAAATAAACAATTATTTTATTGGATATATCAACTTTTTATGTTGTTTTAACACGTTATTATCTGCAGAACTGATACAACTGTGCAAGAAATACATATTTATAATTGACAACATTTTGAAGTATAATACCGTAAAAATGCCATTTTTAACAGCGAACAAAAATATATTTGTACAACATTTTTTCTTCAGTTTAGTGGCTCTAAACTATATGAAACAGCGTAAGTAAATTATTTTGCATCAGAAAACACTCATAACTAGAGTTAGTTGCCTAACGGTGCCCGCTGTTGCTTTTGTGCCAATTTTTATGAAACATGGGTTTTTTGGGTCGCTAAATGCAAACATCACACCAGAATTCCAAAATTCAAAATGGATCCGATATGGCGGACACAAAATACAAAATTTAATCAATCTCTGTGAATCTCAGTACTTAAGGGTACTTGGGACTGACCATTTTTCATATAAATTCATGGAAAGAATTTTTGTAAAAAAGACAGCAAGTTTTAACAATATGTTTATTTACAGCTAGTTAATGAATATAAATTGATTGTTGCATACATATTTCATACATAAATTAGGGTAATAAGAACTGTAAAGAAGCAAAAAATAACGGCACAGGAGATCAAAAAAATTTTCTCAACAATTATAAATTACATATTGTTTGTAAATTTGAGTAGCGTAAAGTAATAATGGTTCAAAATGAAAAGTTTGTTACTATTGTTTAGCAGATTTCACCTAGTCTTTAAACATTACTGGGCGTTGCAATTTCAGTGTCACACAGTATATAAACAGATTTGGACAAGCCGGATATTGATTATTGTTAAACCATGTGCGGTTTTGAATTAAAACGTAATATTAGTATAGACATTTCAACAGACCGTGTAGTTATTTAACTTTTTTTGATAGTAGAAATGGAAAAAATGAGGATTTTAATTTAAATACAAACAAAAGTGAACTTTAGATTTTTTGGACATGGCTTTTGAATGATTGCCCCTCAAATAGATAACAACTGATATTCCAAACATTTTAAAATCTGTTTATTGAATATGTTATCCATCTATCTAAATTTGTATTAACGTCTACTAATATTTTGTTATTAAACTTGTCAAATCATTTATTTTCAGATATTCTCTCAATGGAGCTCCTCAACATCCTAAGGGCTACACTTCAGGTGGTTCAACTATGAACTCCACAAGATCCGTATCTTCCCATAGTGATCACTATGCAATTGTACATTCTAGACCTGGTAGTAGGGGTTACAATAAACATAGAGGACCTCCATCGCACATCGGAAGTCATTATAGTGGAAAATAAATTTTCAAATTGGTTAAAAGAATTGTGTTCACATTTCTCCTGATAATCCCAAAAGACTACATGTGCATGTAATGACAAGTTCTTCATTTTTCTTTTATTTAATAAAATTGTGCAACATTCTCATATTTTTACCCCAA
The DNA here is from genome assembly GCA_029963845.1 of Rhamnusium bicolor. NCBI lineage: Eukaryota > Metazoa > Arthropoda > Insecta > Coleoptera > Cerambycidae > Rhamnusium > Rhamnusium bicolor. The sequence continues at coordinate 334,234 of JANEYF010005420.1, read as the reverse complement.
TTTTCTTACCCTTATTAATACCTACCTGTAAGTTGATAATTGCAAAATATAAATATAATATATCAATTATCTTGCACCTTAATTTAAGTAAATGTGAGATAATCATCAAAAATGTGTTTGTCAAGTTATGAACAGGTATTCTATAAGGCATAGAAAATGAAAATCATTAACGAGAATTGATCTTAACGAAGTAAATAAAAATGTACCCAATTGTGCACATACGATTTCGAAAGCCCTGCATCTATTTAATTTGTTCATTAATATTACATGTTTACCCTAAATCTCTATTTTTGTACATTTTTCGTCTTATTTTTAATTTTTCTTCTAAAATATTTCTTGTAATCTTTTCTATATTATAAATAAAATCCTAATACATTTTTACAAACTACTCTATACCATGGCGGAGTAATCAGAAAATATTAATAACTTTTGCGGTGTAACTAAAATTGAAAAAATTTATTATAGATTGTAAAATTTTATTAGGATATTTTATTCCTCTCAAATTTATAGACATTTTTTATTTTCTGATTGTCTATATGGAATATTGTGATAAAACATCAAAAAAATTATTTTTTTTCTTATCTATTAACAATATTTGTATGGTTACTTACTTTAATTATAAATATAGCTTTAATTTTGTAAATTTTAATATAATTAGAATTAATTGCTAATGTGAAAAATTGTAAAGAGAACTGATTAATAAAATTATTGTAAATATTGGTTTTAAATTATTATTTTTTCTACTCTTTCTTCATAAATCACAATAGTCAGTATATAACAGAGATAGTGCGATGAAAGAAATAAAATAATTTTTACATACTACATTTAATATAATATTATATTAATGTGGCTGCTTGGTTGAGCGGTAAGAACACTTTGCCTCTCACCCTAGAGTCTCGGGTTCAATTCCCGGTCGAGGAGCTAGGACTTTTTCTAAACCAGACATTAATATGAGCATACTAGGAAAATGGGTGTATCCTTTGTCTCTAAATGTGTCGCCTTCTCCTTTGAGGTACCCTCAGGGATATTGTATTACCTGTGGTGTAATCTGTAGGTGACTGATAGAAAAGTTTTAGCGATACAAAATTTGTCCAGTTTTTATACTCTTACTCAGTATAAAACAGCCGAGAGTTGAATAAGAACCCCAATCGACCATAACCGCTACGCCATGCTCAGCCATATTTGTACCTACGAACTTTTAATATATTATCTATAATAAAATTTTATTAAACTACACTAGTAACTAGTGTATATTACTTTAGTAAATGCTGAACATTTAAGTTGCTGACTGCTATATGTATGCATAGAAAAATAATTTTATTTTTAGGTAATTGAATAGTAAATCGAAATGACGTATTTTCATAGGCGATTTTTTACGTCGATGAACCGTTACATTTGAAATGTAGAAAGAATGTTACCTTTTAGTCGATTTGGTACCAATGACGAAAATTCCCAAGCTTCTACGTGAAATCGACGTAAAATTATGTCATTCTACTGACTGGAATTGATTTAATAATAAGTTGAAAAATAAATATAAAGCATATGAGAGGTACAAAAAAATGTAAGAGATGAAAATTACAGTGCGTTTAAAAAACTAAGAACCGAGTATAAAATCGAAATGAACTGGCCTACAAACAATACATTAAAAAAAACTTAAAATGAAATAAAAGTTAATTTAAACAATTTCTAGACTTTTTAAAACCTCTTCCGTTTATTCCACTAAAGATGAAATATAATGACAAATTTAAACAATATGCCTGAAATTTTTCAGCAGTCGCCAATTTTTCTTCAAAATCTTTTTCGGAATCTAATAATCACATTAATCCTATTAATTGATCATGATGTTACTGCACTAAATAATATTTTACATTTAACTAATATTACTGTTAATAATGTTGAGAAATAATTTAAAGCAAATATGACTATGGGGCCAGATCACAGATCTGGATATCTTATCCGTGTCATAATTTTCGCAAATCCTTTGTGTATTTTTATTATTCACTGCAAAGAGTAACAAGGTCAAAATGTTAACTCTAACAAGACTTTCCACAAAACACCATATACTGTATTCGACGTGTTTCGCCACCCAAGTTTGCATCAACTGGAGGTGATTAAAACTAACTTTATAACAATGTGTCCTATTTATACCTAAATTATTGTTACAGTTCGGTGAACCGTGATTCACTAACCAATAGAGCGGAGTGTATGGGATGGCCTTCTGTCACTATTCATTCAATTTTTACATTTTGCAATTTCCAAGCTTTCAAATGTATCCACCTGTCTAGCATTTGTTACACTACTAATTAATCTTAAATTACTACTATCTATTTTATGCACTGAGAGAAATCGACCAAACAAAATGTTTTACTAAGATGATCTGCATTATCATAAATATTTTTTTTTCTTAAGACTACATTACCACCATCTGAGCATAAGAAAAACTGTTTTGCTAATGAGCTTCTGCAACCTTAAATCTTTGACTAATTATCCCAATGACAGCACTTACTAAAACTAACTCAAATCTTTTTTTATGTTTTTTTATTAAGGATAACTAAGTGTTTTCTTATGGTAAATAAGTGCCTTTAGTTGAGATTGACTTTTTAGTGGTTAACGGTTAACCATAAATCTGCGCTTGCTAAATCGACATTTTGTTTGTAGGTGACCCACGCGTAGACTATTTGATTCCATTAAGAATATTAAAGTTGATCTTTGTTGTTAGGAGGTAGGATGTGTTCTCTGTATAACGTTTACTGGAATCGTAACTACTTCGTGCATTTATAAAATAAAGTGTTATTCGGATACTCGCAATCCTATTATTTTTCCATAGTGAAAGGTTTTTGTAAAAATGTCTTACAAGTAGAAATTAGAAGATTAGGGCCTTCAAGACTACATACGTCCAAGTTTTCGAAGATACAATGACTATTTTAATTATATTTTAATATGATATTTGTCATTTTGTGTACCTAACACTACTCATATATACTTACGCATTACAAATCAATGATATTAAAATATGTAGGATCTATTATTTATTAGTCCTTTGTTTCCTTAAATGAATAATTTAGTTGCGTTTTCACCAGATATCCAACTTAAATTTATAAATCGCTGTTCAAATTTTTCTGTTAGTAATATCGAAAAACGAAAACATTCGGTTCATTCTAAATACCATATAGGTAGATTTAATATACAGGGTGGAGCAATAATGCGTTCGACTTCGATATCTCGAGTTCTATGATAGCTAGAAACTTGATTTAAAAATGTAAGTAAACTAGACAAAAAAGTTTATAACCGGAAATTGTTTTCGAATATATAGAGTGAGCCAAAGATAATTCTACAGGGCCATGTAACATTTTATCGATTTTAAGAAAAAAATGTTAGTACCAGTTATGAGACATCTGTGTAATGACACTTCCTAAAAGTATACAGGGTGGCCAAAAAGTATTTTTAAATTTACAACTTTTTGAACTAAATTTTCTCAATTACTATCTATATATACACTATATATTTTTGGACCATGTGATGTAGGATTGAAAAACGAACATTTTTTGTATATAAATTCATATGGTTATTTGTGACCATTTTCAATTTATTGAACAATAACTGCAAAATTCAGCAATAAAAATTAAAAGTCAGGGTTTTTTCAAATAATTCAAGAGCATGTATTATAATAAGCGTGTTACATAATGCCCATATAAACATCACACCAACAACAATAAAAAATTTGAGGGAAAAGATAATAAATGCTTTTAGAAGTATCAGTCCGGCAATTTTATGAACAGTAGAAACCTCATTCAAAAGACGCATAGAAATGTGTGTCAATGAAAATGAGTAACATATGGAGCACTTTTTATAATATCTTCTCTTGAATTACAAAAAAAATATATTTTTAATTTTTATTCCTGAATTTTGCAGTAATTGTTCAATAAATTAAAAATGGTTACAAATAGCCATAGGCATGTATGTACAAACAGTGTTCGTTTTTATATTGTACATTACATCATCCAAAATTATACAGGGTGTTCCATTTGAAAAAATTGAGAAAATTCAGTTCAAATAGTTGTAAATCTAAAGATTATTTTTGGTCACCATGTATACTTTTAGAGAGAAAAATGGCTGAGTGTCTTCACACAGATGTCTCATAATTGGCACTATCATATTTTTTCTTAAAATCAATAATTGTGACTGTAGTAACTTTTTTAATATACACGTGTAAATGGCATATTTTCAATAAAAAAAATCATTACATCCAAGTGGTTAGGAGAAAGTCAATAATAATACAGGAGTGGAAGCAGGTCAGAAAGGGGTTTCAAAAAATGTTCTGATATATGGCATATATAGCATTCCATTTAGAAAAATGGTAGTTGACCCTATAGAATCGTCTTGGATATTCGAAAATAATTTCCGATTATAGACTTTTTTGTCTAGTTTACTTATGTTTTTAAATCATGTTTCTAGCTAGCTATCATAGAATTCGACATATTGAAGTCGGACGCCCACCCTGTATAAAATTACAGGCAATACTGATGCGTTTTTTTAATCTGGAAAATACGATTATTTAGTTTCATAAAATAACACCAAATAAAATATTCGTATTTTCTTGGTTAAAAAAATGTATCAGTATTGACTGCAATGTTATATATTAAATTTATGATATTTAGAATGAACCAAATGTTTTCGTTTTTCAATATTATTAACCGAAAAATTTTAACATCGATTTAAACCTATCCTGGCGACGCGGGAGTGCTAACACCGCCATATACTACATTAAAATTTCTTTGAGATAAGACATTGTTAGAGAACGTGTTTTAATATTAAATATTTAGTTGTACATGTTGAGTTTCACTATCTTTTTCTAAAAAATATATTAAATGAAATATAGAAATTTACTATTTCAAACTGAAAATATTTTAAATTCTAAATAAATGTGTAACTATGACAAAATGAAGATTTTATTATAATAATGTTTTCTACATTTAACAGTACAAATATAAGTATTTTGTGGTAAAATTTTTCCGTAGAGGCTATCGATTTGAGATAAAGGATATCCAAAAAGTAGTTTTTTTGGGTTTTTGAAAATATGATTATTTACTCCAAAATATTTTAGTTACCGTGTAGAAAAAACGAGTTAGTGAAATAGTTGCATCCTAACATACTGGTATTGAATACCAAATATAAATAATAACTAATAATTTTTAGTTTCAGAAAAGAAATACAAATATTTTCGACATCTTGTATCTCGAAAACAAAAACCTCAATGGAAAATTTATACTCGTACTATATATAAAATAACTTTATTTTGTTGATATCTAACAGTTAAAGTTATTAGTAATAAAACTGAATCACCCTGTATATACAGGGTGATTGGTAGATCGACATATTCCTTTGAGGGCGTGTTAGTAGAGCTCATTTGCTATTGATTTAACCATTATATCCATTATGCAAGACCCAATAGTTTTAGAGATATTTTAATATAGTTTTTTACAAAAAGTGAAGGTTTTAGCTCTTGTATTTTTATCTTATCAAAGGATTTAACATAATTTTTGTTACATAATTTGTACTGTGTAAATTAATAATTAAAATATCTCAAAAGCTATAGAGTTTTGCATAATGGATATTATGGTTAAATCAATTACAAATAAGCTCGCTGCTAATACGCCTTCAAATGAATTCGTCGCCCTACCAATCACCATCATACGTGTGCTCGCAGAATACTCTACGACTTGCAAAAATTATTTCTATGGTAGCAATTTTTTTTTCTAATGGCAGGAATAAAATTCTGCTAGATCCAATATATATTTATACGTCTACAAAGTGAGATTACCAAGACAAAAAGGAGTATTTGCCGTCATTACCAGGTATTTATTATTTATACAGTGTAAGCTGAATAATGGTTACAATGTCATCTATTAGCGGCAAGAAAAGCTTTTTTTCTGGTTGCTAGGTAGTAATGGTGTTGTAAAAAAATACGAGCTTATTAACTGTAACAAAAAATCTATTATGGTTAAAATAGATCTCTAACTCCTGAGAGCAAAGTCAACCAACAGTAATAAATAAATATTTAGACAATTCTTTTTTTAACGATAAATAAGTGCGTCTTAGCAAAATCGTTTTTGTTGCGATTACAAAGCAGTCTATTTGAAGCCTATTTAAAGCAGATATTTTTTGGAGCTAGATAATTTTTATTTATGGTTAGTAGAAATTTCGTTGTTCTCAATCGTGTGTTGGGCAACACTAGACTTATCTGTTCTACCATATTTGAGATGAGTTATATGCTCGCCACATCATCGATATCTGATTCATATATTGCCATTTCATTAATTTATTACATAGCTTTTACAACATTCTTTTTTTAAGATTTCTCATCTTGTTCTAGATGATAAAAATATTTACTGATTATTCTAGTTACTTCACCGATATTAGCCAATTAAGCTAATGGTAATTACTTCTTAAAAATTGAAATAATAAGTGTCAAGTATAAATGCGTCAAATACATGTTAATCGAAACATTATCGTAGAGGCTGGATGGTGGGAATCAGAAGAGAAAAGACTGTTATCTACAATACAAACAGAAGAATCTTTATTATTCATCAACTTTTCCTTTGTTAATTAATCAATCACTAAGTGTTCGTAGGATCTTTGTCAATATTATAGACAAAAGTAGGACCACTCTATGCCTGATTTTGTTAGTAAGAAACAACCATGATACAAATATACTAATATGCCAATGCTCATGAAGGTGTGGCTTTCTGTTCTAAAAATGACGTCAGTAGTGAAAAAATACAGAAGTTTCGTAATCACTTTAAGACGTTCTACACTTAATTAATAATAATTTAAAATAATATAGGAAATTTAATAGAAAATTTTTTATTTTAAATGTGTTGTACAAATATCAAAATATATCAACTTAACTTGCTTGCGAACATAACCTTATAATTTAACCACGTTTAATAGAAGAGATCTTGTAGCCGTTTTAGCTGCGACTTTCACAGGAAATTGTGCTGGAATGAGGAAAACTGAAGATTCGCTACTTCTAGCTGCCTGCATAATGCTGATAGAAAACGATATAAATTTTCCTGGTACTGTAAAATGGGGGTCGATAGTTTTTAAAAATCAGTGTTGAATTTAGAAAACACAATTACATACACTAACAAATAGTGTAAATTACTTATCTTGTTAATGACATTAATTGATCATATTTTTAGAAAGATTGAAAATTGCGAATATGTTTCTTTTATTCTTTTTTGGTTGTGTCTCTATTGACCCTCCGATTGGGGTCAATAGAAACAGCAATTTATTTATCCTTTAAATTCTGTTTGACTAAAGTAACTTTGAACAGAGACATTTAATATTAAAAAATATATAAATTCCCGGAGGAAATTTGTAGAAATAAAAAAAAACATGTTAAACAACTCTTTTTATTTATTAAAATATAAAGATGAAAATATAAAAACATTTTCTTTAACCGCTTAATTATTAAGGCACATTTCTCAAATGCTTTTACATCATTCTTAGATCCATAATATCCAACGGGTATGTCCCCATTCTGCAGCAATATTTAAACGTTTAATTTTGGATTTCACTACCTTTTCTTTTAAATAAGTCCACTTTTGATTTTTGATGTGGGGATTTGTAAATCTATACAGGAAGGATCGATGAATTCTATATTTTCTTTGAGCCAAACTCTAGGAGATTCCGTTTTCTATGTCCTTTATTGCATTCTGCAACATCTCTGGGTCATGTTTGGCATACGTTTTCGCACCAGCATTGTCTCTGTTAAACTCGAAAAAACTCTGAAAATTAGTTTTTTCTCTTGTAAAATTTATTTCAGAATCTATTTACAAAAATTTTCCGAATTTTTTTGTTATATCATAATCAAGAGAAACTATTTTAAGTTTTATTGTAAAAGTTGTTTGTTTTGTTTGTTTAAAAAAATTGAAACAGAATGCTAATTAAAGTTTTTCGACCTAATTGTTTGTTGGTAAAAAAACCACTCTTTTCAACGGCTTGAGCAAAACTAAATCGTTCCCAGTTATAAAAAAATTCATAGTATAGGCTATTAGTGACCTAAGAATAGATATTATTTATGGAAGAAAAATAATGTGTTTATTGTCCCTGCCACTAATACCAACGCGTTTGACTTCAGCAGACTTTGCGTCTTTAAAATACACAATAGTTGTCTTAACAGCACCGATAACTACTTGACGTTAAAACAATTACAACCTCACAATTTCAATAATTTAAATTTCGCGCCAAATTATCCTCATCGCTGACGTCATGTGCAGAAGTGAATAGAATTCGGTCGCCAGATTAGCATACCAGTGCAGGCCCGCGCCAACCTATGGCGCAAGGGGTGCACTGCACCCAGGCGGCAGATCTAGGAGGGCGGTAAATTGAAAGACAAATGAGGATGAAAGAAGCGATCGGCCGATCGCGATGTAAAAAAATCAACGGTAGCGGGCGTAGCGGCAAGCTTTACCATGTATTTATTCATGCTGGTTTACATCAGAGTATACAATCGAGAATTTTGAATAATATTTAACTTCATATAGCATTATTTTAATGATACAACACAACATCTTCGCTTTAATTAGTGACTACAGACCGGCCGAAAAAAGGCGGCGGCAGCGGCGGCGGCGACGGCGACTCCAACTTCAAAGAGTAAAGGTCTTTTGCAAATTTGTAGTTCCGATACTGTAATCCCTTAATCCATATAAAAAAACTAGTGGTAAAACGTTCTCAAAGAAAAAAAGCGGTAATTTTTATATAATATGTAAAATATATAAATAGTAAAAAAATGTGTCTTCCCATTCATTTTGCATTTTTCTTTTATAATCGTGCAACGACTGCAACGTGCTTAATTAAAGGTGTTTTCGAGAAAAGTGAATTTTATAGTTCCAAATTCAACGTAAGTTGTAAATTTTATTATTTCATTTCGTATTTTACTTAAATAGTAAAATAATTATGCAATTTTATTTTTTGGGCCCGTCTATTTACTATATGAATATTACGTTATCATCATGTGATCATTAGATGTTTTAAAGGCAATATTGAATTGTATTTTATAAACAAATAGAACTGTACTTCTATTTTGTTTATACGTCTGATATCTACCACTTGTAACCTATTTTTTATAAGAGTTTCGTTTGCTGATTGAGCACTATCATATTAAATATATGCATCCTGGTGCGACCACTCTTTAGGCCATTACTAACTCAGCAATTTTGGATACTGTCAGCTCGCCGTGCCATTAATCATTGCATTTCTCATTGTCATCGTTATTCGCGACATAATCCTAAATCGTATACACCTCTTATGAGTGATTTACCTACACAACGAGTTACTGAAACTAAACCTTTTCTTCATGCTGGGGTGGATTACGCAGAACCTTTCATCATCAGCATCGGTAAACGTCGAGGTGGTACAACACAAAAGGCATATCTGTGCTTATTTGTATGTCTTGCCACGAAAGCTCTCCATCTCGAAATTGTCTCAAACTTTTCTTCTGACGCTTTTATTGCAGCACTACGACGCCTTATAGCTCACCGTGGTCAACGTTGTCATTTATATAGTGACAATGGTACTAATTTTGTTGGAGCCAATCGTCAATTAATCGACTTAACAGAAAAGGCCAGTGGTGTCATGGAGATCAAGTGGCATTTTAATTCCCCGTCTACCCCCCACTTTGGTGGGATATGGGAAGCCTGAGTGAAATCCATCATCTTTCTCGCGTTGCCGGGGATCAAATTTTAACTTACGAGGAACTGAATACAGTTTTCCATCAAATCGACGCAATATTAAATTCTCGCCCTTTATTTCCCATTAACAACGATCCCAATAATTTTCAAGCTTTGACTCCAAGTCATTTTTTAACGTTCTCTTCTTTGGCTGTTCCTCCTGATGAGGATTTCACCTCCGTTTTAATGAATCGGTTGTCCAGATGGCAATTGTTGCAGCAAATCCAACAATATTTTTGGAAACGTTGATATAACGAATACCTTCATACGCTGCAGCAGCGCTCCAAATAGACGGTTCCTACAAAACCTCCATCTATTGGCACCATTGTGGTCATTAAACAAGACGTCCTTCCACTAACATGGCAACTAGGACGAATTCTCGAGCTTCACTCTAGTCTTGATGGTCAAATTCGTACTGCTACTGTACGAACAGCTAATGGTGTTCTTAAGAGACCCCTTGTAAAATTATGTCTCTTACCAATTAGTCATTAATTTTACAATATATTATTTTAACCTAGCTTTAGATTTAGTTATAACTTTAGATACATTCCTTTTGCATTTTTTAAGAAGCTTCTTTTACACTGTAGTGATGATGATAAATTTCTTGGTCTTCATAAAGGACATTTTTTTGTTTGTGTTGCTTCCTGTTACAAATGTTTCCCCATTTGGATGGGCGGTATGTTCAGAAAACACAGCTGTAGCTGTATATTCATTTTTTTTTTATAATTATAATTGTTTTTATTGATTTCCATGGAAAAAGTAAAAGTTTATGTCATGTCATAATATATTAAAAAGAAAAAAGGGAAGAATATATTTTTACATTGCGCAGTAAAAGTTCCGCTAATTAATTCCGATAATTAAAACTAATATTTTGCTCATTAAGACATTTGTGCTCCATAAATACCTTTTGCCTGTTCCTATTACCAGCTGTGAGTTGGGCCCAACTGAAGAAACTCAAGATTTTGGAAGCAGTGCTGGAATTACAAGGTATTTAAAACCATTTCCGGTCCTTCGATTTATTTACTTATTATATCCATTTATAAAGAACAATAACCGCTTGCTTGGCTGCTTGCTTGTAGATAAAAACTCATATTTACATTTCTTTTTTTTTGTCTCTAATAAAGTTGTATTTATACATATATTTTTTTTATGTGTATTTGTTTCTTTTTTCCTTCTATGAAATCAATCATAAATAAATAGAATAAATATAGTTTAAATTCTGACTTTTATTAATGGCTAAGGTATAAGTAATAAATTTTATTTGAACACCGAGAATCATTTTCGGCATCTAAGGTGAAGTTGTCCATTGCTACGCAAACGACAACACATACAAAGACCGCCTGGCTTTCCGTTTCTTCACTGAGTTACCCTAGCTTCTATCGTACCGCTGATAGAATAAAGTGGTGTTCCTACATTTTAAAACAGAAACTGGCACTTGAGACCGTACCGAAATAAAAAAGTTCAAAAGTACCGCTTCAATCACCGAGTGCCAAAGTGACGTTTCCTCTCTTGTCCAGGTAGACAAAAGACAAGAGGAGGCGAGACGTCACACTACTTCATAATTATGTCAAGTTTCTCCCTGATTTTAAAGTTTATTTTGGATTTTTCTATTTGTACAAATTAAGGTGAATATTTGATCAAAATTAATCTTAAAAATAATATTTTCTTAACCGTCTCTCAAGTCACTGAAGTAAAACCATTGAAAATCCTAAGACTTTTTGGGAGGTAGAGAGAGACGAGACTATACAGTTTATTATGGAGAATGAACCACATCTTCGGCATTCCCTTTCCCGCCTTAGTCTGGGGCAAATTAAAAATTTAATTTCTAACTTGCTCCAGGAAGGAATCGCACCTTCAGTACAAAGTAAATAGCTGTAAGCACTTTATCCATTCAATTACCTTAAGTAGCTTAAGAAATGAAATTTAGAAAGTGTATAAAAATTGAAGTAGGTAGTTGGAAAATTCATTACACAATACTCCATTTAGGCCATTGTGTCCGATGTGCCACAAAGAGGACCTCAATCAGAGCTCTCAATAAAAAAAAATGCGCCTAACATACGTTACGATATAGCTGTACCTTATCTGCACTAGCAGATCTGTGCAGTTAAATCGTACGCTCATATAGCACCCACAACGTAGGTAACGCAGATAAATCTTTTGAAAAGATCTTTGGTCGTAATATCCATATGAGTTAGAAAAAGTTTAACTTTCCATTAAGCGGAAAAGTAAGCCAATTACTACGTAAAATAAACTTTAGTTATATAAATAGACATAGAGAAAACTAGAGTCCCTCAAGTAAGAGTCTGACCATACAGCATTTTCCATTTGTGCAATGGTTAGCAATCCAAGAAAATGAGGTGAGAAGCTGACATTTAATTAGGTAGTGATTGAAAATATTTTGTAGTTGTTCAGAATTAAAAACTGAGTAATGATCCAAAATTTCAGATTCGACCAATCGGACAAGTATGACAAAAAAAATTAAAAAACATTTTAAAAAGGTGCGCCACGACACCACCCAAAATGCTGAGAGAACCGTAACAGATTCGTCAAAATATTATAAGACCAAAGTTGTAGAGGACAAAATGCTCCAAAAAAAAAAATATATATATATATATATATATATATATATATATATATATATATATATATATATATATATATATATATATATATATATATATATATATATATATATATATATATATATATATATATATATATATATATATATATATATATATATATATATATATATATATATATATATATATATATATATATATATATATATATATATATATATATATATATATATATATATATATATAGTTTAACAATGAGCCGCGCTCAAAGTCGTGTAATCAAAACCTGTGGAGCGCGGGAGCAGCTGTATTAATATTCTTAGCTGTTTATGTAATTCATTATGTACATTTTGTAACTATTGAAACGAGCCCAAAAAAATTATGGATGTTCTACGCATTATGGAGGTTTTCCACAAAAAAAAAAATTACAAATTTTGACAGCTTCACGAAAAAAAAAATCTCAATTTCATCGGGATTTCAGCAGAATTAAAGTTAAGATATCTTGGAGATTATTTATCGTAAACCAAAATGAGTCTTTTAATAAGTGATAAATCTGATCCCTTGATATTTTAATGTGAAATCTATAATTTCGCCGTAAAAAATTCACAACTAAACAAAAGTACCGTTGTTATCAATCCCTTGCATGAAAAATGTTTAACAATGTTGTTTTATTAAAAACTCTGTCAACTTGTTTAAAAACTTGGTAACAAAGAGTAATATAATATACCTTTTTTTGGGATTTTTTCCATTATAATTTACAATTTCGTTTAAACAAACACTAGTTACAAATAATTTGCAAAAAAAATCCTTATATTTTCCTGAAACCGACTCGTGTCAAAAGATTAAAGAATTTTTTTTTTAATTTTTTCATGCGAGTGCCTTTTTTAATTTAAATGTAAGTATAATTTTTCAATGTAAATTTATTTTAAAGTAACTTATTTGGAACCACATGGTTTTATATTTTTGTAGCGCAAACAATAAGCTTTATAAAGTTTATCTAATTGGAAGCCTAAGGCTAGCCTATCCTTTTGAAAATCCATTCAAAGATAATATTAAATAATTTTGCATATTGTAAATTAAGAAATAATTAAGTGTACGTAAAAAACAATATTCAAATGTGCAGTAACTAACATCACATAAATATGAAGTATTTGTATGATTCCATTTTCCCATTCTTCTCTGAGGATCCCGTAGGAAAACCATGCTGAGATATGGCATAACCTAAATCCACCAGCCGCCACCGGTTCTTTCCGTGTATGGGCATTCTTTAAACGTAAGTTTTGACCTACTCTTTTAGTTTTACCCCCTGACTGATATTGTCAGTCAATTATTATGATCTGAAAGATAGCTCTCAAATCACAAAATCGAGAAAAATGAACTTTTTTCCTTTTGTACTCTTCATATATTTTACAAATAAAATCGGTGAATTTAGCTTAACATGGCTTCTAAAAAACTAGAATTTTTTTTAATATTTATTTTATTGTAACACTTAATTACAAATACTATAATACACCAATCAATTTTTAAATGGCGAATAATATTTACTAAAATCCATACTTAACTTCACAGAGAGAAAAAATAACCTAAGGTTTAAAGAACGTCGTTATTTTTTCTCAAATTTATCATAAGGAAATAAAGCAGTTATTATTTCCTTTTTTGTTTATAAAGCAAGATAAGTGTATTTGTTTCACAAATTTTAGTATATTTTAAAACGTAGAAGACTTATAAAATTTGATTTTAAACTTAACTATTCTTCATAACAGGCACATTGATCCTTTGGACACTTATCGGAAGAATATACAAGACATTGATCCATACAATTAACGTCGGCACCCAACTTTCCTTTGTACTCGCCAATAGCTTCACACGTTGTTCTGAAAATAAAGAAAATATATGAATACCATCTACGAGGTAGGCACATTCTTATAAATTAAAAATATGTCAATATTTAATACTCGAATGCGGCAACCTTTTGGCAGTTGCGCAGGCAGGATCTTGCACACACGGAAGTGTTTAATTCATCTGATTTCTGGTTGTAACATTTACAGTACATGACACTGTGCATCGTCGCTAAGGTCATCTGAGCTGTGAATTTATGAACAAATTTTCAAAGTAAGTTATTCCGAAGTTCTGAAAGATTAAAGAAGATTGTCAAGTTTGTGTGAAAGGTAAACAGTCTATTACCATTTAAACACAGGTTCACGAGCCAAGCAAAAATTAGAATTGAAACAGTTCTATGTGTGTCAATTCAATGTGGAAGTCAACTCGTCAGGAGAAGCACAATATTTCTTAACCTTAATTATGACATTATTCAAACAAAGTGTTTATTCACATGTTAAAGATTAAATATAAAGTTACAGTATGTTTCAAGGATTTTAAGAATTTTGTTGAAAATTAAACAGGAAGAAAAATCAAAATTTTAAGAAGTGATAATGAGAGTGAATATTGTTCAGCATAGTTAAAGTGTATTTGAATAGAGCAGATATTCAGCACCAATAATAATAAACCACAAAAAATTAGACAACCCTTGACACTGAAAGCCAAATCCATGCACAGCCAACGCACAATCCATACGCAGTCCAAAACCAAAACACCCGTGGGTATACCGTTAGCGCACACTGAAAATTTGCGAATAGTCAGTTTATGTAAGTTTCTCATCAATGGCAGATGCGTTTTGATGTTTTATTTTATATGAAAATATATTCTGTTATACATTTTTTTTTAAATTACATAATTTTATATGTAGTGTCATATGTAATCATAATAGACTAAGAGCTGGCGGCCGCGGAGGTACTACGACATTACCTCCAGCTGGAATTTTGTGAAGTGGTTGGGGGGGACTATGAGGAAGTGCCATCTGCAAGGATTTTGCTCAAAACCCCTGCAAAGGACACGTCAGACGACTCACAAATGAAAAAATCCTTGCTCAAAAAATGATCATACCTCCGAGTCACAGATAACGTATGTAAATCGTCAGACGTCTCGGTCGCTGCCAAAGGGGTGTCAGACGCACTCAAAGTTGTCATTTTTTTTTCAAAATTTTTTTTTCTTCCTCCGTCTGACGTTTTAACATATTGCAACAGAGACCATTTTAAGCACATTTTAAAATCGTCAGACGAAAATACCGCTGCGAAGTCCCCCTACAATGTTCCCAAAATTTCGACCCACATGGAACGTATTTTTTTTTTTTTCGAAAAATTATTTTCATTACCTCCGTCTGACGTTTTTACATATTATCGTAGAGACAATTTTAAACATATATATAAATCGTCAGACGAAAATACAACTGTGGAATTCCTCTGCAATGCCGCGAAAATCCAGCCTACATTACTACATATTGGGGTATTTCAAAATAAAGTAATTTGCTATTTTCTGACTTGGCATCCCGTAAAAAAGTTTACTGACGATGAACTAGAGATTTTGATCCAAGATGAGCGCTCTAGGTGATGTGGAGCATCGTCCGCAATTGCTTTTTGATGAAAAATCACAAAATTACGTAGAATTTTTGTGACAAATAGGTCAAAAGAAAATCAGACGAGATGGTATGTTTTAAGTTTTTTGAGTCATTTTGAAACGAAAAACTTTCTTGACATTATTTAATAAAATCAACCGTTTAGCCAGAAAAAATTCAAACAAATTGAAAAAGTGGGTATTCTCCAAACTTCAATTAATTTTTCATGGTGAAACAGTTGATTTTTTTCGAAAAATGTGGAGAGATTTTTCTTTTCGGAATGGGCCAGTTTATAACAATTTTCACTTTTTATTTTACAACAAATTACGGCTATTACAAAATAATTCGTGTTCCTCCACAAAAAAATAGTTAAAGTTTGGAGACTACTCACTTTTTCAATTTGTTTGAATTTTTTCTAGCTAAACGATTCATTTTGTCGAAAAAATTTCGACAGTTTTCTGTTTCAAAATCACTCAAAAAACTTAAAAAATACTATGCCGCCCGTTAAAATTTTATTTTTGACTTATTTGCCACAAAAATTATATTTTATTTTGTGATTTTCCATAAAAAGTTGGATTGCGCTAAATCTTTCACTCTACGGAAAATTCTCATCGTTTGGCAGAATTCTTTGGTTCACTTAAACTAACAATTTCAGCTACAGCTCGTTGAGAAATCGAATTTTTTTTATTTTTTTGAAACACCATAAAATGAATACCGTATATTGTTTCAATATTTTTTTTTGATTTATTGAAATGCGTGTTGAGGTAATAAAAGGAAGTCAATTTAAGGGAAAAATTTTCAGTACATACATATAAAAAGTATAAGATGAAAATATTGATCGATATCCAGAGGTTTGAAGCGAATATTATTTTATATCAAAAGGATGAAGATATAACTTTCCTAACGGTTGATTTTATTAAATAATGTCAAGAAAGTTTTTCGTTTCAAAATGACTCAAAAAACTTAAAACATACCATCTCGTCTGAAAAATTTTCTTTTTGACCTATTTGCCACAAAAATCCTACGTAATTTTGTGATTTTTCATCAAAAAACAATTGCGGACGATGCTCCACATCACCTAGAGCGCTCATCTTTGATCAAAATCTCTAGTTCATCGTCAGTAAACTTTTTACGGGATGCCAAGTCAGAAAATAGCAAATTACTTTATTTTGAAATACCCCAATATGTAGTAATGTAGGCTGGATTTTCGCGGCATTGCAGAGGAATTCCACAGTTGTATTTTCGTCTGACGATTTATATGCTTAAAATTGTCTCTACGATAATATGTAAAAACGTCAGACGGAGGTAATGAAAATAATTTTTCGAAAAAAAAATATACGTTCCATGTGGGTCGGAACTTTGTGAACATTGTAGGGGGACTTCGCAGCGGTATTTTCGTCTGACGATTTTAAAATGTGCTTAAAATGGTCTCTGTTGCAATATGTTAAAATGTCAGACGGAGGTAAGAAAAAAATTTGTTTGAAAAAAAAATGACAACTTTGAGGGCGTCTGACACCCCTTTGGCAGCGACCGAGACGTCTGACGATTTACATACGTTATTTGTGACTTTTAAACAGGTAATGTGCAAATTTTCAGCCGGAGATATGATCATTTTTTTGAGCAAGGATTTTTTCATTTTTGAGTCGTCTGACGTGTCCTTTGCAGGGGTTTTGAGCAAAATCCTTGCAGATGGCACTTCCTCATGGTCCCTCCAACCACTTCACAAAATTCCAGCCGGGGGTAATGTCGTAGTACCTCCACGGCCGCCAGCTCTTAGTCTATAACGATCTCTCATTAACTCTATTACCTTTTCGGTTTTATCACTTTCCTCCATGTTCGAAAAAACCTGTAAAGAACAGTAGTCCAAAAAACATGTAACTAGATATGTCTGATTAAAAATCGAGATGGATCCAAAATTTGTATGGAAAGTATGTAACCTTCACTACATTAAGGGCTATCGGCAGGTTTAATAGACGGGAGCTATGGTCGTGGGTTTTATTATTTTTTTTATTTGATTACGTAAGCAAGAAGGCGCCAGCCAATATAAAATTGAAAAGGGAGTTTTTGAGAATGTACAAAACAACACAGAAAATTTAAATGGCCGTTTTAAAATTGTAAACAATTATATTACTACTAGCAATAAAGTATATTTACACATTTGTTGTCAATATCACGTTAGAACTGGTGAGAGGTATGTGAAACTTCTCATATGGTCCAAATGCTCCAACCGACATCATAGATGTCTCTGTGGCGGATAGCGACTTGCGAAGCAAGTACCGAGAGCGGTGACCTCTAGCCCAGGTGGACTAAACTACTGTTATTAAATATGATTTGAACGAAACAACTACTCAGCGGACAAATACCCCGACCTGCATTGGATTATACCTTCAAATAATGATAGATCGGTAGCCAATATCATTTGTCAATTTCTAATCAGGCATAGACCGGTTTCGAACTTATTAGTTCTCAGTATGCCATAGGTTATGGAACAGACAAATGATGGTAGCCAACCTGCTAGTCATATACTGACTAAGGTAAATTGACTGGTGGTGAGAGGTATGTGAAACTTCTCATAAGAGAAGTTTCACATGTCTCACCACAGTTCAATCAACTTTGTTATCCTTTGATCTCAGAATAAGCAAAAAAATATACCACATATGCAGAGTTGCAAAAACCATAAAATGGATTCTCCTTAGAACATTTTCTAGCAGCTAAATAATACATTTTCTCGAAACCATCATAATAGATATGCTTCTGCTCCATATAATTATATAAGTGTATGTACTTTAAACCAATTGTTATTGTGAGTTTCCTTATTGGATAGGTACTTTCAAATTTTAGAAGAAAACAAAAGAAAACGTGAAGACAAAAAAAGAAACCCTGAAATAAATGAATTTTTTTATGACACATTTTAATAAATAACTGATTTTAATAATGAAAAGAATAAAAAAGATATTTACCTATAGATCTAAATCGGCCTTTTAAATAAATTTAGGTGTTTTAAAATTATGTCACATTTCACAGGTGACCAGTATTCAAATGCTCAGATTCTTTCTGTCCTTTTATCAGGCTGGCATAAAAACTTAGATACTTTTTAATCGCCTTCTTTTATAGAGGAAAACAGAAAAACAATTTTAATTAACTAGCAAAACATTTACGTATTATTATGAATGAAATTTACCAAATCTATTTCCAATCTTAAATGCATTTATTTCATTACGAATTTATTATAATAATAATAATTATTTCTTTTCAAATCTAGTGGATCGTTACAAGTGGCTGATACGGAATCTTATAGATCCTAATATTTGTTTATTCCACAAAATAAGAGAAAACCTATTAGAGTAAATTCCATGTTCCACAAGAAATGACAAAAAAAGGTGGGTTTAAATACTCAAAACAATTATTTTCTGCATTTGGCTCAGTTGGAAGTCTTCCAACAGAAACTATAATGGAAATGAGGGGATATAATTCTAAATTCTAAACAAAATAAAATGGACCAATATATATTCTGCCAAATAAAAGCCACCATAGTGTAACATTTCGAATCGGTTAACCGCACAGTATTTATTGGTGACGTACTTCGTCGGATACGTGATGCAAGCCATGGGTCAGACAGATTACATGAATCATATTGGGATACGTGCATCGTAAAATCCTAGCAACTTTACACATATGCCTCTGTGTCTGATACAAGCCACAAAACATAATATTACATACACTTAAAGCATTGACTACTATTTCTTCAACTGTTTGTGCATTGGTGAGCAACACCCGTTTACTACAATATTAAAATGGAAGTGTACTCTGAATAACATTTATAATACGCATAATAACATATATGATTTTATGGCTTCATCAACACAAATCCATACGTACTGTGTATTTTCGTGTCCTCCGTGATATTGTCCGTACATAACATTGTTATACACTACAGAAAAATACTTTTTACGCATATACGAACGTGGGGGTAGTGACAATGCGGGCCTGTACTTCTCATAAAAGTTTTTTTTAATTCCGGATATTCTACAATTTCTCATGATAAATGTAGTGAATAAAACAATATGCACAAATCGTAAAAAAACATGCTATACGCAGGTTATCCTAATATATGTATCGTACTTTATTATTACGATAAACTTTTGATTCAAGATGTTGTTTGGCGTCGTTAGTATGGTGAAATATTAATTTTCTGTTACACAAGGTACAGTGCACTGCAGATTGATCGACCCTAAAGTTATCAAGCCAAAAAACAATTTTCTGCAGTTCAACTGTCAACAAACGCAAACGAAAATGCGACATAATTGTTACTATTTATTTTTATCCTCACGCCGTCTACACATTGCGACGTTTACAGATATACTGAATAGTAAATAGATACCATCTAGATCTCCCTGTGCGTACTTCTGTGTTTTCCTATGAGAGCTCAGACAGGTCTGTTGGGAAGCCGATCTGGGACTTACGGACTAACTAAGCGATGAAGCTCATTTTCAGTTAAATGGAATAAACAGACTCAAAGTTCTTTGGGCTACAAAGAATCCTCAAATTGTTTGTGAAAAACCGGTTCACCCACAAAAGGATACGATTTGGTGCGGTATATGTTTTGCTGGCGTTCTAGGCCTCTATTTCTTCGAAGACAATAATAAAAACACAGTTAACGTAAATTCAAAACAGTATGCAGAAATGCTACAAACATTTTTAGTGGATGTTATAAATTACCTTCCTGATGGTATATTATATAATTGAACAAAATGGAGCGCGACCACATATTGTCATCTGTACTGACAGAAATATTTCAAAATCGTCTAATATCGGGAAACGCAGATTATCATACGCGCTCTACTGATTTTAACTTTCCACATTACTTTTTATGGAGGTATCTGCGGTCAAAATTGATTAATCCTCTACATGATTTAAATGAAATAAAACAGAATTCGACTGGCCATTGCCTATATTCCTGCCAAAATGTGGTGGCGCGCAATACATAATTTATTTCGTCAGAAGGAAATATGCACTTGAAGACATGTTGGCCATTTATTGGAAGTAATTTTTAAAACAAATTAGGATAAGTTTGAAAATAAACTCTTGAATGTTTGCCCTTTGTATACTAAACACGTTGAATAAAGTCCTTTGGTTAATTTAATTATTATTGATGTGTCATATAGCTCAGGTTTACAAATGACGTCCTTTATTTTAAAACTTATCTACTAATATATGCCATCATGTTTGATAATTATTGTTCAGTATATTTTGTTTAATTAGAAGATTTAGTTTTATTACCCCCGTTATTATCAACAGTTTAAAGGAACCTTTAGTTTAAACGAAGTTTTAGTGACAAGAAATGTATTATCAGCAATTCCAGTAAAATATAAATCGAAATATATGACTACTATTAAACCTAATTTTTTATTATTAAACCTAATTTTTTATTTAAATTATAAGATTGCTATGTGATATTTATATTTTGTTTGTTTTCTGGTCACTAAAACTCCCTTTAAGTTAAAGGTTCTTTTAAAATGTTGATAACACCGGGGATTAGCAATGTAAAGGTTTGTTCCAACAGGGCCATTTTGAAACTCTCAGAAATATTCGCCCAGTTGCGTCTTATGCGCTAAGATCACCGTATTTACATTAATACTTAACTGGGTGAATATTTCTGACGGTTTCAAACTAGTCCGAGACTGCTGCTGGAACAAACCTAATATAAACTCAAACTATACTGAAATCTATTAAATTTAATAACATAGTATGCCATGAGCAATAAAAAAAATAATACTTACGGACACTGGCAAACGTCATGAGGGCAATTAGGAGGATATCTTAAACAGTTAGTTTGACACCACTCTCTAACACCTGGAATCATTTTGTACAAGTTGTTAGGAACACACACTTGTTCTCTAATCACCAGAGGAACAACATTATAAGGTGCAGGTCTAGTATAATCTTTATAGTATAATTGGTAAGGATTTTGTTGGTCCACAAATAATGGAGGCATTGCTCCACCAGTGCTGGTATGGATGGCTACATCCGCACAATTTCTAAATGTTTCTGATTTTCCACAGCCTTGTGCTTGTGTTCCATTTGGACAGGCACCCCACTGGTTTCCAGTATAGTAATTCCATTGCAGTACACACTGAGTGCAGGTTATGTATGGAGGCAGTTGGACTTTGTATCTAAAAAAATTCAGTGGTCTAGATATTTTTTCGTAGATTAACAAGTTAGTCGCTTGTTCATTTGAAGCATGATACCCCAGAAATTAAGTAAAATTGTACTGCATGTAAAAAAATAATTTTCGTTCCTTATATTATTACCTGAAGTGCACAATGACGAAGGTGTCGTCAATATATTGAAATCAAAATTTGTACACGAGATTTTTTTTATTTGGTGGCATGGAAAAGATACACTGAAGAATTAATTAATGATGTATATTACAAATTTATGAAATTATAAATTTCAAACTTTGAATCAAAAGTTGTCTTTCAATAGATGTGAAAAAAATTATACATTTTAAGTTTGTTTTTGTAATAACTTTCGATCATAATACTGAATTAGAAATTCTGTATATGGCGCGGATCTTGCAAACGTGAGATATCTTGACACACACCTGTAATTTTGTATTTTGTAAGTACGACACTTTAAATTCATGAGATGTAGTCTGTTCGACTGCAAATGCAATCTAATCAAATCTTAATAAAACATAAAAGAATGACAAATAGTTAATAAAGAGGATGGATATTTGTTTATTTTATAAAGATTGAAGAAAATATTTCAAATGTTGTATTTCATCTAGCAATTAGCAAATAATATAATACTAATATAATTATAATTAAAAATAATATTTAATTTAAGTGAGTATTTTTCAAATTGTCTAAGAAATGCAACGAACAATAATAGTACAAATAACGGTTCATTATAAGTACTATTGATTTTGTAAATAACAAATTCTGTAAATAGAAAACTTATATCTATTTTTTATATATTTCTAAAAACTACATCAATTTATCACCACAAAACTGAAGTACTGACAAACAATTTTATGTAAAACCATCCTCTATAAAATATTTATCTAGATGAACTAGAAAACTATTTGATTACTTTTAATTCAAATATTGAAATATTTATAGGGGATATTAATTTAAATATTGATAATAAATCTGACAATATTGTAAATACGTATTTACGTACGTGAAATAAAAGGGATTTTTATCATACATAAAAAAGCTATATGAAAATTTTTCTATTATAAAAACATTATTTTTCTAAGGCAAGGCATACAAATTAGACAAAAAATATTATTCTTAGTCTGTTCATCATAGCAGTAAATATAGTAGATCACTATCTTATCTTCCTCTGTTTAAACTTTCTAGAAAATAAATCAAAATGCAATACCTCTAGTGTTAAAAAAAATTAAAATAGTAAATTACGATAGATTAACAGAATCATAAGTTGGGTAAATTGGTACAATGTACTGGAAACTAATAATTCACAGGAGGGGTGTGACATATTTCTAAATGAATTAGAACTTTACTTAAACTTGAATACAGTGGCTACCTGTTAGAAGAAACCAACTGGGGGTTTGTAGATCATGTTAATTTAATCACTGACTCCAAGTTTAATATCTTTGTTAACATAATAACTCAATTAATTTATGATGACAGTTTTCCCAGCAAAACCTAAAACTATATTTGATAAAAACATTCTTTCTTTTGGTTTATTTCAAAATTAAAAACTATAGGTGATCATTTAACTTTCCTAAATGGTATGCATGACCATATTCCCAATCTGGGTTTAAAAGAAAATATTGTGGTTTTTTCGCAAAAAATATATACCTATTTAAGATTGTTCAGACCAAAAAAGAATATTTGTCAAATCATTTTAACAAACCAAATATGTAAATTTTTTAAACAGCACAACTTGTTATTCAAAAAATCAATATGATTTCACAACTAAAAATTTACCAATAACGCAGTCACTCATTTAGTGGATGTTGTCGTGAATGATTTTGAAAATGGTACTTATGTGGACTTACTTTTGTGGTTTACAAAGGACCTTCGACTGTGTGTCCCATGCAGTCCCATTTAAATAATAGAATTCAATTTACCAATGTAAATAATGCGTCTTCAAATAAGTATGAGATGTTGCACGGAGTTCCCCAAGTATCACTAATAGGGCCCATCCTATTCCTATTATATATTAATGATATATAGGGAAGTTTCCCATGTATTGTCTTACACTTATTGCAGATAGCACCACATTAACAAATAGTGTTAAAATGTTGTCAAACTTGATATGTAAGCTAGAGGATATGCAATTGAGGCGAAGACCAGTTATTGGTTTATTTCAATGAAACTCTCTTTAAATGCCGACAAAACTAGACAAACTATTTTGTCTCACAAGGAAGTATCTTTATAATTTTAAAAATCTTCAGTATGTTAAATTTTTAGGAGTATACCTAAACTCAAAACATAGTGGTCATCGCATATTGACCACATTTTAAACAAACTTGCAAAAATATATATATGCTATTCATAACTTAGTTTGCAATGTAAAGCTCTTCACGTAATACCTTCCTCGACTTATAGAAAAAATGTGTTTCCTAGCTTTTATATTTATACCTGCCTAACTTTTACAAAAGAAAATGTTCATGAATATACATCCCAAAATAATATTCATTCTCACGCCACAAGAGAAAATCACAAAATTAGAACTAACGCGATAAAAGTTAATGACTGAGGGCCGCTATTCTTGAAAAACCTAAACGTGAGTTTCTCATGAGAAGTGAGGGGAGTTCTTTTTCAAATAAAAATTATCTATTTAATTTTGGGAGCGCTCACATCGGGCAAAAAGTGCTGAATTGGCTTCTCCTAGTGAATTTCAAAGAAATCGGATATCTAACCTTACTTTTTTTACTTTTCCTTTGTTTAGTGTTAGTTGTATTCATAGACTTATAAAAATTAAAGACACCAATATACCATATCAATCTAACTACGACTATTTGCGGACAACCAGCAAAATGCCGTTTTTGGTTCCTCTTCTTTCGTGTCATTTGTGGCTTATTTACCTCTCTCTCTCTCTGATTCAGAACCGATGAACTTCTTGAACTTGCGCAGAAGAAATTTTAGCGTATGTCGTCTATCGCTTCGTAATCGTCGCCACTCGCCTGCCGCCGCCATTAAATTTGTTTGATTGTTTACAGTAGAGTGTTTATAAGAGAATCGAGTTTTTAAATATAATTTTTGTGATTTTATGTAATTAATATCTTTTCACGTTAGTTATAGATTTAAAAGACAATTGTGGTATATATTGGATTGTGCCAAGGACCAATTTTATTCTTCGTCATGACTCGGTGTATGTATTAAAGTATACATAAACATAATATCTAAATGTACATATATATTTTGTATTTTTCTATTTTTTTTTTTATCATTATTATGGTGCCTTTTTTATTATAAACAATTTAAGTTTATAAACTCTTTTATTACCTACGCACAAATATTAATTTTTGATGTTTACTGTGGTGTATTTATGTTTATAATAAACACTTATAAATGTATTGTATTTTCTTTTATTAAAATAAACGTTATTATAATGTAACATGTAACCCGCCCCTTCCCTGGTTTTCCATTTTTTTGATAAGTTTTTTTCATATCTTAAACCATGGGAGATACGATAAAAGTTTATACGAATAATTTTGTAGGGAATTAAATTCGTATAGTAATCAAATGCCAAAACTTTGCGCCTCAGAAACTGCAATTTTCCTTATTGGAATCTGGTATTAAATTTATAAAAAGCAAAAAGTAAAAAAAAAGTGGCTGGGTCGAGGACCTGAACCCGGGACCTTGAATCCAAAGACAAAGACCCTAGCGTATGATCCATCAACTCCTACTTGATATTGGAAATAAACTTGTTACAAATAATAAAATACTATTTCTTCCAGTGCATTGACTGAGAAACGAGAGAGAGATAAAGCTAACCCTGAAGTAATACAATAGAAAGAGATCAGCAAAATAAATGTGTCGTGGATATGTCTCGGACACCATTAATACATTGTCACTTGGTCTATATATCCGAGGTCTGTGGTTGTATTTTATATTTGATTTGGAGCGGTAACATGGATGTAGATAATTTGCTTATTGCTAATGAAATAATAATCGATCTCAACGAAGCTGAAGAAAATGCAGAATGGAAACGATAAGTTCTACAAATGAAAGATCCCTTCACGTTATCAGATCATCATCAGATATCAATTGTTAAAAGATTCTGAATAAACAGAGATCTTACCCAAAAAATTATTGAAGTTGTTACCTCATTGAAGTCGTTACCCATAAGATATTCAGGAATTGCAATAGAGTGCAAGGTAAATATTAATGTTCAAATGGATAGGCACGCATTGCTCCAGCTAATCGTTGCTAAGTAGTCTACTTCTTAATTCTTAATGTGTTCATCCACTCTATTAAAATAGCTTTTTGACCTCTCGTAATTGGGATAGATCTTGGTACCTGCAGTGTACACAGTACATACGACGAATTTAAATCAACAATCTTATTACACTTTAATCTTTATGCTTCAACTGAACACTGACAGAGACTGACAGATGATATTTGATTAGAATTTTTGGCAGACACGTGCGAATGCGGCACTGAAATCAGCTTCTGCTACTGGTTGAAAATTTGACAACGCTGGAAAGATAACATCATATTCAAAGATAAGAACTGTAGCTACACAATAGCAATCTCGTTAAAGTGAATAAGGGGTGTGATGTGAGCATTCAGTTCTCTTGAGGAACATACATGTTCCCTATATTTCAATAATAGGGGTGGGATGCAATTTGTTCCTAAATCTTTCAACTTGTTGCCGAACATTTAGCACTATTGCCCATGTGTAGAATCAAGGCTACAGTAAAAAACATCCGTGGTAGTAGAGCATTTTATAGTATTGAAGAATACTTAAACTGTGAGCTCAATTTTTTAGTAGGTAGGTTCAATGTTTATAACTCAACTATTTTTATTTTCTTATTCATGTGTTTCTTGTTGACGTATTATAAATACTGTGTATTTATAAGTAACATGTAATAAACTATTAGGTATGTTCAATTCTATAAATATTACCTAAATACTGCCTTCTTTTTTTCCATTTTCTGGTATATCATAGACAAATTGCCTGGTTCCAGAGACATATAAGGGGGTATCTATCAAAACATTCCTGTGTAGCCTCTTGACTGGGATTATTGTTTGGACACAAGAACATTTCAAAGCGTCCATAGTGATTTGCAGTAAGTTCAATCTCTATATCAATGCCTTGCCCAACACTGTAATGCCTGCTGATTATCCCTTTGGCATATAAACCACCAGCTTCATGGGGCCTTGGTTCTTCTACATGGTGGGGATCTCCACATATACCACACTTACCTTCATTTTGTTCCCACTGCACTGAAAACAAAGAAATTAATATACATTTGGGGCAGTAAAATTACATTATTCTTAATATTACATACTAGTTGCTGCTTCTAATTGCTTTATATTCAATCACAAGTTGCATTATTATAAAAAATATCATATAATTCTGTTTCAAAAAAGTACATTGAATTAAAATAAGCATAATTTTCACTACTTAAGACAACGATCCTCTAATCTTTTAAAAATGGCTGAGGTAAACAAATTAGTTCTTCGCGCCTTCATTAGGTATTAAGCCACTGTCGTATAAATTATTCACAACATTTGTTAAAGGTTTACTTTAGTCAGAAGTTGGTTTTTGAAAAAATGTTTTTACCAAAAATGTCTCACATAAAATAACTTGGCGAAGAGAAACCAAGCATAGAAGCTACAATGCAATTAAAACTATGTAGCTATTTCATTTAGAAAATAATTTTTATCAGCAAGATTTCGGTATGGCCATGGGTTCTTCATTGTCACCCATTTTAAGTAATATTAGGAATATTTTGAGAAAAAAATACTTATGATTTAAAACTTATTATATGTCGATGATATTTTTGGCGTTACAGCATCGAATATCTGAACATTTTTTTTAAATCGTATTAACAGAAAGGAACCATCAAGTAAATTGACTATAATAATAGAAAATGAACTACTCGTTTTGCACATTTTAATGTAAAAATAGATCTCATATAATAGCAGACTTTATAGAAAACAGACTCATATCAACAGATATTTAAATTTTAATTATAATCAAAATATTTTTTTCTACTCCCTACATAGAAAATACTATTTTGCTCCCTCGTTTCAGGGAGCAAAGTAGTACTTTTCCTCCCTCGGGAGGAAAATACTTTGCTTCCCTAGGGAGGAAAATACTTTGGCTCCCTCTGGAAGCAAACAAGTAAAAACTTCAAATAGCTGTAATAGTAGTGTATAGACTTCTTTTATTGATACACAAACTTCCTGAAAATGAATGCTTTTCTTTGAAACAGATTTTTTATTACTTATTTTTATTTATAAAAATTGAAAACAGTTTAAATCGAGGTTTAAATTAACATCAGTAACTAAATATTGTTAAAATGTATGGTACAATTAGTTAAATTACTAATGGAGATTGCCCCTGAAGAAATATTGGCTCTGCTGGTGGAGATCAGTTCCTGTTTGTTGTTTTCCAAAGTCTTGGTCGCTGATGAAGTACTTGTAGAAAGAAAATTTTCAAAAACAAGACAACGTTTTTTTGGTACTTGAAGTAGTACTTTCTCCCGTAATTCTTTGGCTGGCTACCTCACATTTTTTAGAAATACAATCATCTAAGTGCCCTTCTGCTACTGCGTTTGTTCGCCATCCCCCATGTCTTTTTTAGAGTGAGAATGTCACTTCCAGCATTGACTAATAACGTAGCTGAAGTACGGCGGAAACTGAGTCCAGTATAGCCTTTCGAATCATCCAAATTTAAAAATATTGCTATTCTGTATGGAATTTTGGCAATTGTGTTTTTGCCAATTACCTGATTTGTACATTTCCCTTAAGCATAAGTTACAAATAATCTAGAATGACATGTTTTAGGGGACCTACAGTCCAGATATTTTCTATACATATCCAGGACAGATACTCCGTTTAAAATCTCATTTGTTATTGTAAATGTCCTTTTGATATTAGTTTTTGAGTCAGGTATTTGCACCACCAAAATGTCGCCTTTATCACTGATATCCTCAAGTATCATTTTAACTAATTCATCGCTACGGCATGCCCCAGCAATTCCAAATATAAGCACAACATGAAAAAGGAAAATGCATTTATGATAACTGCCTAAAATGTCACTTAATTGTCATATATATACTTTCTAATAAAAAATGCTGCGTTACGTTTTTATTTATTATTCAACAATAACGATCAATCTTACCTTCATATGTGAGTAAGTTTCATCTGGAACTTCTGCAATAAACTTGTTGATATCCTTCCTTGAAAAAGTATTGGCTTTCTTGGCTTTATATCCAGCAGATTTCCTTTTTAAAAAGCTACTAATTTAGGAAACTTAATGTCAATATTGTCTTTAATTTGGAGTGTAGATCGCAACATGCTGTATTTGCTCCATAATGTTGAAGGCGCATCTTTTGGGAAAGTAAAATAGGACCACTTCTTCACATATTTTTTCTTATTTGCCTAGTCTCCATCCAACAATTAAATAGCTGGTACTCTTTTTCATATTTTTCACGAGACTTTAACGGTAATAGATTTAACGAAACCACGTTTGCTTCTTCCAGAATATCTTGAGGAACTTCATCTTCATATTCGGAATACATTATTATAAACTTTTTTGGAAGTTTGTTTATTTTGAAAACAAGAAGCAACCTTAGCAACGTTCCATGTACTTTGATTTTTAACAATATTTACTTATCTAAATTCCTATTATGACATTTTGACATATTTGGTTTTTTGATTGTCATGCATAAGAAAATATAATAAAATATATGTAAAACCAATGTAAAACACTGTAAATGGTCGTAGAAAAAATCATATGTATTACACAGGAGCAAAGTGCCATTTCCTCCCTTGGATATTGATCAAACTATCCACGGGAGGAAATTATGCACTTTTCTCCCTTGTCATACAAATAGCTAAAGTTCAACAAGTGTTGTAAAATTACTGTATGATTGAGCAAAAATAATATCTTTAAGTGATGACATTTTAATAAAGAAAAAGCAATTTATTAAAACTGTTTCAATAAATAATCAATATTCCGCGAATTCTGTTGACAGAGAAATTTCAAATATTGAAACTAGATATGTAGGTTTCGTGGAAAAGTAAAATTAGGACATGTTTCCACGGATATGTCCTGAGTAGTCTGGACTAATCGGAAAAGTTAGGCTAACTTCAAAAATAAAAATATATTGGGACAGCAATTAGTACACCCAATTGAATAGATTTGAAAAACTTAAACCTAAATAAATTTTAAATAAAAAAAGTAGTGATAATACCACCAATAAATAATTTATAGAAAATGAACACTTTTATTTTTATTGTCTTATTTCCTTCCCGGCAAAAACATTTCCACACTACCAACTTTCTTTTCATGATTATGACTTTTACTTTATTACACACTTCGAACAAATTGTCGAAAAATATCTTGCTGCTATTAATGCTCTTAGGAAATGTGAACGAGTGTTGCCAGATTGCCATAAGTAGAGTTCGGATGTTGGCAAGTCATGATGTCCAAAATGACGTCGACGCAACAAAACATTTGCCATTAATTTATATACCAATTAAAACCAAATATTTTAAAAACTTTTACTGAAAACTAATATCTTAATTCTGCGCATGTATATAAAATAAACTGATGATGTGATCGCCGACATTCGTGATATGAACTTATATTTATTTTATCGAAAAATAAATCGGTAAATAATAATAATAGTAATAATAATAATAAATGTCTTTATTTCTGATTAATATAAAAAAGTCATAATATTATTAATAGTACAATATTATATACTAACACTTTGTTATAATCAGAAATCTCAAGGGGGAGGTCAAAAAATTGTGCTCTTCCACTCAACTCTTGTATTTGTGAAAAATTAGATATAAGAAAATACATCAACCTTACTTAAAGCTAAGATTAAAACATGAAAAAGAAAATTAAAAGAAAATGAGAATTTGAAAGCAATGTTAGCGGCGTTTGCATAAACTGAGAGAAAAATCGATTAGACGTTATTAAAAATATAGTTTAAAAAAACTAAAAAACACGCTTTTAAAGCACATCAAACTAAAAAGTGAAAAATAATTAGTAGTATAAACTGAAAACAATAATGAACGAAAAATACTAGTATTATTGTGAAAAAAGCGTGGGTTGCTCGATATACGAAAAATATGGCACAAAGCGCCCCACGCTTTTTTCACAATAATACTAGTATTTTTCGTTCATTATTGTTTTCAGTTTATATTAATAATTATTTTTCACTTTTTTAGTTTGATGTGCTTTAAAAGCGTGTTTTTTAGTTTTTTTAAACGATATTTATTTTTCACTTTTTAGTTTGATGTGCTATGAAAGCGTGTTTTTTTAGTTTTTTAAACTATATTTATATTGCTTATTGATGCTGATATTATAACATATTACGATCCAACAGATACTTCTGAAAAAAAAAAATATATATATATATATATATATATATATATATATATATATATATATATATATATATATATATATTTTTTTTTTTTTTTTTTTTTCAGCCATGGGATTTGAACTCACGCCCGAAGAGTCCGTCGTTTCGCGTCGACTAAGACTTGTGCCTTAGCCCGCTCGACCAACGACCGAACTGAGAATCACGGAATGTACTTACAATATTAAGCCTCTTGCTCTCACGCAGAGGATACGTGAGGAAAGGAAATTATTTAATTCTGGCGATCCTGATCAGGATAATGATATAAACTTATCAAATTATTGTATTGTTACCGGTTCTTCGTAAGTGTACAAAGTTTCAATTAAATCTGTCCGTTTAAAGTGGGTCAAAATCGAGTCCAAGGAGTCGGTTACAAACAAACATACAGGTGAAGCTAATAAAAGCATGTTAAAAATTGAATTACTGCTGCATAAAACTAGGAGACAATCAAATTCATTTGCTACATTTTCCTAAAAAGGTCTAATAACAGTTACTAAAAATAAATAAGTATCTCCTACAATGACGTTTGTACTCCCATTACTTGTGAATTTTGCTATAGACATTAGACCCCTTTAATATATGTATATGAAAAAATTACTGCGGTAGCAAACTCTCATGTAGGTACTACAATGTTTGTGATAATATTACAGTAATTGTTACTAGATACTTTAACTGATTCAAATGAAGTACCTAACTGCAGTAACTAGTTATTAAACACTGGTTATTAGTGATTTTAATAATCTTTATTAATATACTCTATTTACCGTAACAAGAATAGTTAATACATATGTACTGGGTGATCGTATTAACTACAATATAGGCGTAAATGACAAAAAAATGTAGACTTGAAATTTGATGTTTGGCAATGCAGGTTTGCTTTCTTAAAAATAATTTGTAACTTATTTTTCTTTTTAAAAGGTCAAGTGGGTCACGACAGGATAAAAAAATATATTTTTTTGTGTATTAAAGTGCCTTTTCTTAAGTGATATCGATATAAATGTTATACTTGAAGAAGCCGCTTAGATTTTAAAATTGTGACAGTATGACAAATTTTAACAAGCCTACTTTGATTTTGATCTTTTTTTTAGTGTAGGCATAAAGTACCTTTTTTCGTCAGATACAGTCAATTTGATAAAAATTTTGCATACACTTAATTCTGAACAACTCTCTTAAATAAATAAAGTTTTTCGTTATCTCTTACGAAGGTACTTTGCCTATACAGGGTGATCTACCACAAGTGTGCCAAACTTCAGAGGCTGGTAATTTATCAAAAAATAAATGAACTTTCATTAATCAACATATGTCCTAAAACGCATAATAAGGAAGCTACAACCCCTTGTAGGGGGTTGATGAATATCAATTTTTTCGATTATAAGTCCGATATGGTGGTGATTAAACAAATGAAATTTTCATACATTACGGCCCCGATATAGGCGCATGAAATTACAAATTTCATAATTAACAGCTTGCTTTATTGAGGTAGTTTTAAGGGGTGAGGGGTAGTTTTTTACCCCAAACTTTTTTTTGACGTCACTTCCGAAGCAAAACTTTTAAATAACATTATTTCCCATGCAATGACTCAGAAAAAAGTATTTTTCAAGTTTTCTGTCACACCAGCCGTTTTTGAATAATTTGCGTTGAACGGCAATAAGGTATTTCATGTGAAATATGCAAAACTTAATTCGATCAATCCTCAAATCAAGTGGCTTGAAGTCACTTATGTTTAAAAACAATTGATATTTCTGATTTGTAGTATTATGTCATTTACATTGCTTAAGTGTCATTTCTGATTTTAAATTATTTAAAAATAACAAATAATAACAATGAATCAGTTTACTACTTATTAATATGCAGACATTGTTTTTATTTACGGTTTTTGTGATGGAAACACCAGATTACCTAGAAATGAGTATCACCGGCGATTTCCGAATAGAATAATTCCATCACAATCAGTATTTAGTCGCACATTTCAACGATTTCGAGAAACTGGATTTTCATCTCACAATCGTAGAGGAGCCCCTCGAGAGGGAAAGAGGTTGTATTCAATATGGTAAGGGATAACCCAGGAACCAGCACTCGACAGATCTCGATGCAATTAGGTCTATCGCAAAATTTCGTATGGGGAACTCTTCACACTGACGAATTTTATCCTTATCATTATCAGCGTGTTCAAGTTTTAGAACCAGGAGATGCTGAAAGAAGACTCCAGTTTTGCCGCTGGATTTTGAATAAATTTGCTGATGATCCAAATTTTATTAGAAATATTATATGGACTGACGAGGCCACCTTCATCAGGGATGGCATTAATAACCATCATAATAAGCATTTGTGGTTCTTGTAAAATCCGCAGGCTATAAGTCAGGCAAGATTTCAACGTCGATTCAAGCATTAATGTTTGGGCAGGTATACTGAATAATCGACTAGCAGGTATGCATTTTTTAAATAATAGGATGAATGAATAATATTATTTAAATTTTCTTGAAACCTCTCTAATGGAACATCTAGACGATTTGCCACTAAACATTATACAGAAAAGTATGGTTTCAACATGATGGGGCGCCTCCTCATAATGAAAGACATATGACTGAATGGTTGAATCAGAATTTTGGAAATAACTGAATTGGTAACCGTGGTCTTGTTTTATGGCCTCCTCGCTCTCCCGATCTCAATCCTTTAGATTTTTATTTCTGGGGCATATGAAGCAGTTAACTTATTTTGAGGAAATAAATAATATTCAGCACTTAACGAGAACGATCAATAATAGTTTAGCTTATATCACAAACAATGATGACAGCTGAAATTAATAATTCAGTTATTCGTCGTTGTCAGGCGTGTATTAGTGCTCAAGGAGGTCATTTTGAACAGTTACGCTTTTAGCTATTAAGTACGTTATTTCTGTGTTGTACACTGATTTTTAATTTTGTAATAAAAATGTTGTTTATTTCACATGAAAAACCTTATTGCCATCGAACGCAAATTATTCAATAACGGCTGGTGTGACAGAAATTTTGAAAAATACGTTTTTCTAAGTCATGGCATGGGAAATAATGTTATTTAAAAGTTTTGCTTCACATGTGACGTCAACAAAAGTTTGGGGTAAAAAACTACCCCTCACCCCTCAAAACCACCTCAATAAAGCAAGCTGTTAATTACGAAATTTGTAATTTTATGCGTCTACATCGGGGCTGTATGTATGAAAATTTAATTTTTTTTAATCACCACCATATCAGGCTTATAATCGAAAAATTGATATTCATCGACCCCTTTCAAGGGGTTGTAGCTCCCTTATTATGCGTTTTAGGACATATGTTTATTAATGAAAGTCCATTTATTTTTTTGATAAATTACCAGCCTCTGAAGATTGGCACACTCGTGGTAAATCACCCTGTATAGAAAAGGAAAAAGATCAAAGTAGGCCTGCTGATTTGAAATTTGTTATACTATCATAATTTTAAATTCCAAAGGACTTCATCAAGTAAAATTTTTCGATATCTCTTAAGAAAAAGGCACGTTACCTACACAGAAAATATTGTATTTTTAAATCCTGTCGAGGTCTACTTGATTCTTCAAAGATAAAAATAAATCACAAATTACTTTCTAAGAAAATCGGCCCGCATCCCCAAACATCATATTTCGAATCGAAAATATTTGTTATTCACACCTATATTGCAGTCAATCCAGGGACATCCTTTACATTTAACACTTTAAAAAACAGCTGAGTATATTTCAACGCAAAAATGATGATGATTAACTTAATAAACATGTCTAAAAATACAGTTTATTATTGAGATTCAGAATTCTTTTAGATACTTCGAAAGGAACATTTGTGTCAACATATATTATTGTCATAAATGGTACGGAGAATAGTTTTGTCTTTTCATTTCCAACTGCCTTTGAAATATGTCATCGATGGCAACTGGAAATAATCACTCAAATAAATGATATGCAAATTGTAAGAAAAAAATCTTCAATATTAAATACCGGAAAAAAAGTTATAAAGAATCATAATTTTCACTGGAAAATGTATACACCTAAGTTTCCTGAAATATTCAGCAGACATCTTATTTTTTTTAGATTTTATTTCACAATAAGAGCTCTCAAATAAAATAGTGGATTTTTGGAATGTATTAGAAGCTGATTTTGGAAAAAAATAGTTTTTTTTGAGAAATACAAATAGATACTACAAACAGTATTTATTTACGAAAATATAAACATTCACTTTAAAGAAAAATAAATAAAATTCTATAAGAACAAATACGCGAACCACATACAGACACACAGACAGAAAATTTTTTTCTATTTGAAATTTTGTGTATCGTTATAATTCGTCGAGATTCGTCCAGAAATGCAATAAAAATTTTCAAATTTTTTTTCACGAATACATAATTTCCTCACTTTAAGAGGTGAGGAAGTAATAATACATACTTAAATCTGTCTTAAATGATGGTTATAAACATTCTCAAGTCCCAAGCGGAAATAAAGATGTTTTTCACTTTCATGTACACAAATCAATCACATCACCCATCATTGCAATCCAACGCAACTACACAATTAGATGATTAACACTGAATATTTTCCGATAGTAAACATTTACCAGATAACCAAAAAACAGTGAAAACAAAACACTTTAATAATGCTAATTCTACTAAAGATACAATGCTGATTCGGTGCGCATTAGAGATAAATAGTACACCTTGTTACTATTAGTGGGGCGAGTAATGAGAGTAATTAGGGAGTATTTTAATATGCCGCGTTAATATCGATTGTTAGATGGTTAATAAGGATTATTATGAGAGCAAAACACCAGCAGCAATTTGTTTTTTTAATACGGACTTACTCCAATAAGATATGTTATTTAGCAGCTGAAGAACCGATGGTAATAATAAAACTGTTTTAGGAAAATGATTTTAATTAATCTTAGTACTTCGATATATTGTAAATTTTAGATTTACAATAATGGTTAAAATTTTTTTAACAATATTAATGAGGATCGTTTTAGCTAGATACTTTAAGTCGAATTTTCTTAGTGTATTTACATTAATTCAAATGGATTTATGATGTAATTAATTAATGAAATTTGAAATTGATATACATTTAAATAATCTGATTATCTATTTAGTGGATTCATCGTGACACTTTTTTTTAAACTGAAACAAGTTTTTGAACTGCTTAAGCACAGCATTGTAAGATTTATAGATATTAAATTTAAAACACCTTTCAAATAAAGCCGTAGTGTGAGGGGAGGTGTGTAACAAGATGTTTAGATATAACATTAATATCATGGTTATCACTGTGAAGGAAATTTTTTTCATACAAATATGATGGTTGTTTGGTCTTAATTATTTTATAATATAAGCAGAGTGAATACAGTTCCCGACGGCTTTTTATATTCAGCCAGCGCAGCTCACTTAATTTATGAGACACCCGGTCATATTTCCTTATGCCAAATATAAATCTAATACAGGAATTTCGTAAACGCTGTATTCTAATTACATAGTCTTGATCGAGACAGGTGCACAGAATGTAAATTGCGATAATACTAATGTGTCACAGAACATTTACCTAGTATTCTGATCAAGACTTGCTCTATTAGGGTAGAGTAATTTTAGCGCCGTATATGCCTTTTGAATAATTTTAGATACATGATCGCGAAATCTCAGAGACTGATCTATTAATCAAACCTAAATTTTTAGCAGATTTAGATAGTTGTATTCTAGTACCATTAACGTTGATATTTAGGATTTCTGTTTATGTGGAGGTGTCCGCCTTTTTTACAAAGAATAGCCGCTGATTTTTTTTGGGGTTAAGAATAGGGCAAGGACTTGAGGAAATAGAAGACAGCTTTTCTAGGTTAAAATTTATATTAGATTCTGCTGTTACGTAATCTTTAATTAAAAGAAATTGTATAACTGAGTGTTATCAGCATACATATGAACATTATTATATTGAAGATATTTTGCAAACTGACTGGTACATTTTGCAAACTGACGTATAAATAATGTGCAAATCTCAAAAAATTGTATTGATGTTATCCAGCATGAACGTGGTAAATATCATTGATAATATAAATTTTATATTAACGCGACCAAATAAAGTGCTGTCATAAAAACAATTGTATGGACTTTTACTATAAATTACGATATAAACAGGGACAACAATAAATTGTCCTAAATTTCGAGAACAAATTGTAGTAAAATTAAACTACAAATTATTAGTTTATTTGCAACATAAACACAAAGAAAGAGTAACTGGCTCGATTTCGATGTTCAATTTTGTACTACAAAGTATGGTTATAGTCATGAAGTATTATAGAAGATGCTATTAAAACTTGTAATAATATTTACTATTTTATATTAGGAGCATGTTCAGGTTTTTTTGACTATTCTACTACAATGTTGTAAAATATGTTGTGAACTTCTGTAGCAACATTTTCTACATAAATCAGTAAAAAGTTAAGTTATGTTGTAACCATTACGTACAATAGTAGTATATTTAGCATGTCATAAATGTCAAGCTAGGGGTTCTTTGAC
This sequence comes from Rhamnusium bicolor, assembly GCA_029963845.1. Classification (NCBI taxonomy): domain Eukaryota; kingdom Metazoa; phylum Arthropoda; class Insecta; order Coleoptera; family Cerambycidae; genus Rhamnusium; species Rhamnusium bicolor. The sequence continues at coordinate 296,345 of JANEYF010005420.1, read as the reverse complement.
TACGAGGAAGTCAACGGACATGTATAAGTAATGCCACCCCAAATATTTTACGAAGAGAATCTTGGTTTTCGTTTTACCAATACTCGTTGAAGTTCTTGTGGATTTAAACCACAGGTGATACAACGCGCCCGTCTCTTGATGGAAAGAATGTAGTTCAGAATAAATCTGTCTACATCTCTACGTTGTTATTATTTAACGAAATCAATTATTTTACATCAACCACAGTTAATGAAACGAAAATTTCCTCCTCAATTTTTGCTGTTATAAAAGTTATAAATAAAGAATCCCTGTAATGTTATGCACTATTAAATCATACCTCGAAATGACTCAATTGATTCAAGTAACGCCCAACTATTTAAGAATGAGATACGTATATAATTGCATAAAGCAAAAGCAACGACCTGACGCAAAACAATGGTGACTTATTGCTTGCATACTTGCATCTCTAAATTAAAACAATTACTACAAATTGGAGTTGATTTTGCTACCAATTATGTCGCAATGCCACACAATTTGTAGCGGAACCTTCCGTTAATGTTTTTATTAAAATCTTTACAATATGTAGGTATTTTGTATAATTTTGTTTCAGTTCAACAAAGACCGCTTAGTAATTTTCTGTATATTTTAGTTGATTTCTTAAAATGGAAACTTTACTATCCTAAGAGAACAAACAGTCAAACAATATTTGTTGTTTATAAGTACAATAATTTTACTACAAATAACACCAAATATAATTACAACTCCCTTTATCTCTGAAGGTCTGGAATAACTTTGTGCGGGAGAGGGTTACACATTAATAGACAACGGACACACATCCAATATCCGAGTATACTAGGATCCCGGGAGTCCGAGGTTTCGTGGCAAGTATGTTACCTCTAGACCACGGAGCTATATTCATATATTCATATGTATTATTTGATGAAAATAACTACAATTCTCATAAAACAATGTTGTCGTAAATTTATTAAGGCGTCTCCTTCGGCTCAAAATCCGTGAAACACAATAATTATACTAGGAAAGTAGAAGTTGAAAAGCAATAAGAAAAGTAATTTTTGATGTTTCAAAAAAAATCACATTTTTTGATGTTTCAAAAAAAGTCATATTTTGACGTTTCAAAATAACTCGATGTGTGGTGGAGTTTATAATAAAAGTAATTTTTGACGTTTCAAAAAAGTCACTGGTGGAATGTCATTAATATTTTTTTTTGAAAAAGCAATTTTTGACATTTAAAAAAAGTCACATTGCTGGAATGTCACTAATTTTTTTTTGACATTTTAAATTGACGTTTCAAAAAGTCACATTGGTAGAATGTCACTAATATTTTAAAATTTGAAGTCAAAAAAAAATTTTGATATTTCAAATTGACGTTTCAAAAATGTTACTAATATTTTTTTGACATTTCAAATTTTAAGAACCGATTTTGCTCATCAACGAGCTCAATCTCTTCCTTGACCTCTAGAATGTGTGTACCAAATTTGAAAGCTTTATCTCAAAAACTGTAACGTCTATCTCGAACCAAACAGACAGACACACAGACAGAAAAATTTGTTTGTCTGAAATTTTGTGTATCGTCCAGAAATGAAATAAAAATTTTCAAAATTTTTTTTACGAATAACACCTTCCTCACTGAGGGGTGAGGAAGTAATAATGGAGTATTATTTCTTCATAAAATTTTATGTTCTTTTTTTAATTATCATTTAAAAATGACTAATTTTGCACTCTTTAAGGGAACATATTAGATACAACCATACAATTTCTATAAAGCTGTTGTTTTAAAGCTTAGTCTGTATTAATTTAATTTTACTGAAACTAATAACTATAAGATTCACATAAAAGTGGTTTTGCTATAAATTATAGCCTGAAACATTCTCTTACCAGTTTTAATTTTGAAGATAACATTTATTATTACATGCTATTTTAATGAAATAGATGAAATACAAAAAAAAAATGAAGGGGTTATATGATGAAAAATTGGTATATTATATTATGTAATATTTTTAGAAACATTTTAATTGTCACAGAGAAAGAGAAGATCTAATTAAAACCTGCATGTAAACTGTTCTTTTTCTTATTTTTTCTGAGACTATCAGTACAAAAAATGGCAAATGTCAAAGAAAATGATGAATTTTAAAAAATAATGCTAGCGAAATTAATTGAATATGGGCAACACATTAGGATATTGCAATAGAGTTTATGTCTACTTCATTTTACATATATTTTACTATTTTTAACTTTTTGTTTGTATTGCGAATCATATCCTCCGTTCTCCTCTGTGTTGACAGACTTACCCTCTTTATTTGCTCATAATCATTTATTCGGCGGAAATTGTGCAAAAATAGGTCTCTTCTTATTTAAAATCTTTTTAATAAATGCCGCAGTGTTTACTTTTCGCAGTGATAAGAATACAATTGACTGAATTGAACCAATTCTCTTCCAGACTGATGCGCACTTATTTGATCGCAGTGGTAATATAACAATTGTTACTGTTACATAATGCATAGTTAGGGCACATGTTCATGTTACATAGTGAAAAGTGCTTACCGTTCCACTTTTTCTACAGAATCAGATGTCAAAGACTCAAAGAGAATACGTGAGAACATTTCCATGAGCAACACAGTTTCTATATTTTATTCCTAGAAGCGCAGCCTTCGTTGTGTAAACACATTTGTGTCTAGCGAAAATGATCAACATCGACGAAGGCGATATTTGCCAATTAAAAAAAAAGTTGTAAATTTCAACTGAAAGGTGCTTCTCACTGAGACAACGATTAATATCACATAATTTTGAATACTCTGTATTTCTTTACAAAAATGTCACTAAATCTCATAATAACCCACATACCGGGACCATAGTATGGCTAGGGACAATGAAGAACTTTCTAATTTGTGGATACTGTCCAATACTACATTAAAGTTGTTAAAAGTAACGTGCATATGATATGAAAATATATATTAGGTACAATCGTCATCAGCTTAAAGTCACCACCTTCCTCGATGCTCTCTTTCTGGCACGCCTCACTACATATAATGCCAGAAACGGAGCATATCAGAAGGTGGTGACTTTAAGCTAATGACGATGCTACATTTTTATAGTTGCTTTACAATACTGTTACCGTGTAAAATTGGTTCCTACTGATGTCCGGATAGGGTACCGCACCCTTGTAAACTATTTTATTTTCAACTCCTCAACGCTAATATATTGTTTACAAATATGTTTGCTTGTCTTGTGATGTCATCACTCATAGTCAAGGATATGAAAATTCTACAGTATGTTCAAAATCTTCGAAACTACGAAATTGAAATGTTCAAAATATGGAGGTAAAATCTTGATCTGCATTAGAAACAAACAACGATATAAGGAAAGGTTGGCTGTATTTACACGGCAAATCTGCTTGCAATCATAAAACAAAAGTAAATATAAAGTTTTGAAAAAAAATTTCATAAATTTTTAAATTGATGCTACTTTTGTTGGTCACGATTCTTTGCATATTCATATGTTAAGATAAAAGATTAAGAAAATTATTCAGATGATAACGTTGCCTCTTTAAACTAAAAAATTTTAAATGCGCTGGAAAATGTTAATATAATTATCTCCACATGGAAAGGATGGAAAAATTTACCCAATACAAGTTGATTGTTCTTATGTTGGAACTAAAGTCAGCTATATTACCTATGACATGTTTTATTAAAATACACTCTCAAGTATTCTATCTTGTATTTTCTTAAAAAAAAAAATCATTTACATTTTCTTAATAAGAAATAACATTTTAAACGATTGTATATTTTTCATTTTTTAATCATCCCATATACTACGTTTTTGTATTTAATCGAAAAACAATTACTTCGAATATAACAAATAATCGAAGACAAAAGGCAATGTATCTGTAAATGTCTAGATACAACGTATTTTTAATTATTATTTTTTAGATACCATTTTGTAATTTCTCAAGGTGCCTACAGACAATATACATAATTTAAGACATGTACACGCGTTTATGTACACCAGTGTGTAGACAAAATTTCAGTTAAAAGTCCATTGTACATATCTTTTGTTGCTGCTTGAATAGAATTAAGTATGTGTAAGTAATATGGATACCACGTACACGAACGCGCGTACATAAACGTGCGTCCTTATCTTAGGGTATGTACGTGTGTCTGTAGGCACCTATAGACGTGCATTAAGTATTAAAAAAAATTTAGAGAATGCCACAAATAACGTTCAGACAATATTTACTTTTTCTTTAATAACAATTTTTCTCGAGTACTGTTACGTTTTTCGACAAAGAAAGAAAAATTTATAATGCAAATGTGAAAAACTGTTTTAGAAGGTCGATTTATTTCATATAAAAGACTACTGTATCACAATTTTGTTAAAAAAATGTACAACACGGTTGTTATCACGTATTATAACAATTCTATTTATAACGGTTTTTTGAAGATTATAAAATCCGTTTATTGTAATATTTGTTAACAAAACTATAATATTGTCTAAAATGCTAAATTTTGGTATCTTAATTTTAACAATATATTCTATAATAATATTCTCTTTCTGATATCTTTTAAATTTTGTTTGTCGCAAACTGATAACTGTTGACTGTAATTAAATATTATTTTTATCTCTTTTCTCTACAGTTCCGTGCACAGTTCCATTCGCAGAAACCTGTTAAATCTTGCTTTAGTTTAACAAAGGTAATATTTTAAATTCTACTTTTCTATAAGTAGATAACGGGGAGTAAACGTAGCTCTACATTGTGGTAGAATCATAATGTACAGCTACGATGACTGGAGGACGTTGGTATCCCTGTGTTATTTGTGACGATATGGAATTAAACTTATTATTAAAACAGGATAACTCAATGGTATTAAAATGATAAATTACAATCTATGTATATTATCTAATTATTTGTGACGATATGGAATTAAACTTATTTTTAAAACAAGATAACTCAATGGTATTAAAATGATAAATTACAATCTATATTTCTGCCCTGATTCGTCTAGCGAGATCCTCTAGAATACTTTGCCACTATTAGCAGAGACAACCAGGAGACAGTCAAGTACATATGAAAATTTGTTCGGTTTTAGGTATAATTATTGATATACTTCCATCCTTGTTGTACATACGTGCTTCTCAATTAATCTATCTTTGTCGAAGTTTGGGAAGATTTTCGTAGATGGCGATGGTGATAGCAGCACAAGAAACGTCATCGTTGATGTCGGATCCGGTCGCCATTTTGTTTGTTTTGATGCTGATATTGTGTGGTGCCTGTCGTTTTTTATTTTATATTGGATTACGAACTGTAAAATACTGTGACTTTTAAATACTATTTTATTTGAACTTTTTATTAGTGTTAGTGTAATATATAATTTTATTATAACCATGCCACAAAAACATTGTCTTATTTGTGGATTCAATATACATCAGGTAGAAAAAATGCACTACTTTCCAGTCAATGACCAAAAGTAAGTTTGTCTTTTGTGTTTTAAAGGTATTTAAATAAAATTGTTTCCTTCTTGTTAGGTCCAAAGTTTGGCAAGAAGTGATGTGAATAAAATGTGTTCCTGATATATCACTTCGCAACTATTCGATTTGCAATCGTCATTTTTCTATAGACAGTTACATGAACCTTGCAACACGGAGGCTGCGTGCTGATGCTGTTCCCACGTTATTCCCATGCCAAGTACAACTGGATCCTTCACAAGAAATGGTGGTAATTCAAAGAAATGTGGAGCTTACAAATGATCAAGAGCTTTTAGAAAGTACTAATACAGGCATAGGTATGTTATAGTTATTGGTTACTTACTTCTTTTACTTGGAGTATGTACACTCTACGTTCTTATTATTGTACTGTGTTACTCAGCGATTGTAAGTTGATAAGTCAGATTCGCTGGTGCCTCTGTATCACATATTCATTTTTCTATTTTCTGTCAAGCTACAAACATCATACTATTTAATTTGCAAGATTGCATATGTATAAAAAGACATATTTTTGGTATGAAAAGCTTTGTGGCTGTTTTGTTAGCAAAATCATATTTTTTATCTCAATTTGAGCAGTACATGGATATTGTATTACAGGAGAAGCAATAATTGAAGACCCAATTCCAAGCCGTTCCGGTTTGCAAAGGAGTCCAAGTACCCCTACGCATCGCTCCATGTTTCGAGGTATTAACGGAGTCTCTCGTGTTGATGCTTCTCCTAGAAAGCAACATTTAATACATATGATAGAAACAAAAGAGGCACATATAAGAAACTTGAAGTTGTGCAAGAAAAAGGCCAATGACATAAGGGCCTTAACAGATCTTCAAGACAGTCCTGTTGTAAGAAATATATTCAAGGGCATGTCAAGAATCACTACAGATTTCCCCATCTCCCAATTACGTTGTGCGAAGCAGACAGCACACGGCAGAAGATGGAGCACTCAAGAAAAAGTTATTGCCCTAGCATTGCTGAAAAAAAGCCAGAGGTGTTACACATTGCTAAGAAAAATTGTGGCCCTTCCTTCAAAAAATACTCTTGATGATGTTGCAAAAGGTACCGTTTCATTCTGGCATCAACGATCACCTCTTTAAGTACATTGCAGAGTGTATAACTGAAGAAGACCAATTCTGTGTACTGTTGTTTGATGACATTGACATCAAAGAACATGTGCAATATGATAATTATTCTGATCGTATCATCGGCTTTGAGGAGCTAGGTGACAATTACAGCTCGAAAAAAATTGGCAAATAAAGCATTAGTTTTCATTCTACAGAATCTAGTGCACAATTGGAAGCAGCCAGTTGCATACTATTTTTCAAACGTGACTTGTCCTGCTAATGCTTTGCAAATTTGCATTACCGACGTCATTCAAGCATGCCAACATGTAGCAGGGGTGGATATAGTCACTACAATATGCGATTTGGGGTCCACAAATGTGAAAACTTTAAAGGAAATGGGCTCATCTGTAGAACACCCTTATATTTCTATTAACAGTAAACATATTTTTACTATGTTTGACCCGCCTCATCTCCTTAAGTGCACAGTTTCATTATTTAGGAAACACAACGTACTATTACCAGTTGATGTTGCTGGGACACAACAGACAATGGAGGCCCATTTTTCAGATATCATGAAAGCACATGATATTGACCAGACATCGCCTTTAGTGTTTAGAGCGATGTACAAAATAAAGTCTACCCATTTAGACCCAAAAATGCAATTTGCCATGAAAGTGAATATTGCTGCCCAAGTGATGAGCCATCCTGTAGGAGCATTCTTGTATACATTGGTAAGTCGAACAGTTTATATTCACACAGACATCTGAAATTATTCAATAATTTTGCAGGTGAATTGGAGCAGACCATTATAAAATTGTAACCAGGGAGATCGTGAAAGCTGTGTGGAAAATTGGTATTCCTTGGTGGTGTAAAAGAAAAAACCAAGAAAACAACAAGAATCGTAAGGATGCAAAGAAATCTAAACATAAGCTGAGGACATTCCAGCATCGATAGTTGTTGATATGAGGTTTGTTCCAGCAGCAGTCAGAAACAGTTTGCAAACTATAAAATGAATAAATATGTTTTATTTTATTATTAGCTTCTTATGGCTTGATAACTTTAATGTTATTAATGTTTTTTTATAATTTCAAGTGTTGATGTTGCTTGAAACTGTAATATGTACATATGCACCTACCTAATAAGTTTATATTTACCCAATGATTATTAATTAGGTATATAAGTTATGTACCTACGAACAAGTACTTCTTCGTTCTTGTGTAGGATACGTATATTTATTTGTAAGAACCTATCGGCGTTTATAATATGTTTTGTTAATGTAAGCTATACCTAAGCAGTTAAATATTATTACTACTATATTTGTTAAAAGTATTGTTAAATTGCAGACCACATTGTATAAATAATGTGTAGCATTAATCGATGTTGATACATATATCTGGGATGTTGGGAAGCAAATGTACATTTTTTTTCCTTATTGGTAGGCTTAATTATATATTTTTTGTACTTGCCATATAGGTTTTGTATTACATAGGTACCTGTTGGTCAAGAAAGTATTATAATCATTATTTAATTGTAAAATGTTTAACTTTTTTTTAGCCATTTATTTTTCTGTGGTTTAGATTATTTAAAATATCTTCGTAATTATTACATTCGTTGTGGCTTGTTATTTTATTGATTTTCTATCAATAAACGATTTATTTTACCTGTTTTGTTTTATTTCTTCATTAAAATGTAATTGAAAATATAACACCCAACAAAACGCATCGCGCGCTTTTTTAAATCACGGCTCAGCGTCGCGCACGCCATCTATTCTCACCTTCCCAAACAGTAGACCAGTGCAATATTCCGAATAGAAATAATACACGTACTTGAACGTCTCTTGGTTGTCTCTGCTATTAGCTCAAAGAATGCTAACTTTTGTTTTATAAGGAAAGAATTGTTTGTCCATAACCATTTTGTTCTAAAATAAAAACTAGTTTTACCTAGTTCCCTTAACATTATTGAAGTTGTGCACCATCCTATATAATTTCTAGTATCCACTTTTATTATTAAAATAAAATGGGTATACGGTACCCCAACTATGAAATATACTAAAATAATTCCCGTATGGCATAATTAGTAAATAATGGTGTGGCAGAGAACTGAATCATACATTATAATTACTATTAGTAATCGGAAACGCAAATATTTGTGGCTTACCTTAAATGCAGTGAGTAACAAAAATATGAAGAAAATTCCTTTTCTCCATCGACACAATGTTATCGAAAATCACCTCGAACATATTTATTTTCTAATTGACATCTTTTGTTAGAGACGATTTGAAAATAACGTCATCATAGTTTGCATTGATGATTTTGTCGAGGTTCTGTTTTTTTAAATTGAACAACGTATTTTCGATAGTCTTCAATTCTCTACTCAACCATATGCCAATAAAATATTGAAGTCATGCAGAAAAAAAATTAACAAACATTCTGCAATAATAGTCATGGACCTAATAAAATTACAAAGGGATGTTGTTTTTGTTTAATATCAATATTATGTATAGTTTATTGAAGAAATATTGTACAGATAAAAAAGGCTATAAAAAACTGAATTAAAAACTTCAAAGCCAGCGCTCTCACATGCCGACAAGACCTAATTAGCAACATACAGAGCCGTACTTCAAAATTTCTGTATATTACAATGAACACAATAATACAACAAATTTAAAAGTAATCTTAGATAAATATATATTTAATACCTCTTCAGTTAAATTAAAAAATCCTACTTTGTTTTACTCTAATTTAAAATTTAACTCTAAATTAAAATTAGCAAGTAATTTTCTTGTTGCTCAGTTTCGCCAATAATAATTTAACATATAAAGTTATTATTGTTGCCTAGCTTTTCGTTCATATTGCCCTGCCTAAATTAATGTATAAACAGTTCGTTTTGGAACTTCTGTTAAATAGATATTTTTCCATGGCTCCTGTTTCTCCTTCACTTTCTTTCATATTTGTGTAAATATTTAAAACTATCTTTTGTGACTGCTGGCATGCTGTTTTGAAACTTTATTTACAATTTGTGAAACATAACCATCTTCCACATCTTCTTGATATTCTTAGCTGGTGGTGGGTTGAGGATCTTCCTAAGGCGTCAACATTTCTCTAGTATTATTTTACCATAGCCACTTGTAAACAGGAATCACCCCAATAGTCAACACTCACCAAAACATTTACAAAAACACAATTGTATAAATTACACTTAAACACAGAGGAAATTTTCACCTACATACTTACACTAAGTTGTCACAATCTGCTTAGAGGTTAAAGGCAGTTTGATTGTAAAATGAAAGAAATCAAGAACAAATTCAAAAAGAAAATTAGCAATTTACCTAATAGATTTGGATTACTTAGTGTATTAGTTAGTAACCTGTTATTAATTCCTTTTTTTATCTTTTCCCTCTCTCTTTTTTTTATTATTTGCTTCTAGTCACTTTGTGTTAATTTAATTTTTTTCTATTGTTGCCTGTCAATCTTTCTATACTACTACTATTTTAAAATTATGTTTTATAAAGTAATGTATTTAAATGTTGATCTAATATTATGCAACTATCAGCTGATATTTGCTGCACATCTTGTTTATAGTTTGTGTTCCTATCCCAAAATTGGTAACCATATTACTGTGGTATAGTGTAGTTAAATAAATAAATAAATATTATATAATGTAAACACAAACTATATAAAACACACTTATAGCAATGACACACCGATGAAATTTCCTAATCTAATTCTTAAAAGCAATATAAAATACCCTCAAAACCACTACCTACTGACCTACTTGAACACTGATAGACTTCCGTCGTCTTTCGTAAAACTGATAAATTCGAAATTCGACCCTATATCCAAAAGATGACATGGAAAATGGAAAGAAGAGACCGCGAAGATACTAAGTGTGTTGTTTATAGGGGTGAATCGCGCACTATTATTAGAAAGCTTAAGAATCTTTGTTAAAATAAGTATGTTTCTGTTAATTTCGTATTTTACTTTACATAAGAATAGCAATGTTTTATGTATTAAGTAATACATCATATTTATTATTTAACATGGTGTAAAAAATACTTCCTCACTTTGAAGGGTGAGGAAGTAATAAAGCATGACCCAATCCCCATTCAAATTACTTTCCTAGCTGGGTCGGCAACCTTTGAATTTTTTATGTGCACAGTATTTCTGTAATTAATTATAATTAGTAGAGTTGCCCAACGGTGCGCGGCGGTCACTTTCAGTATCGTCACATGTATGTACAGGGTGGGCAAATTTCGATGTTTGTATAGGGTAAGTCGGTAACTGTAAGAGATACAATAAAATGGGAGACACATTCTCGATCTCTATTTTGAAGACAAATTCACTGACGAAAACAAAAATTTGCTATCGTCTTTTGTTTTTCGATTTTAGACACATGTCAATATCTTGGTTGTTTGTAAAGTTATGAAAAAACAACTTTTACATTCTTGAGGCACTTCTTTCTGTATAATACAGTGGCGTTGAGGAAATTTAAAAAAAGGTGCAATTTCGAGTTATGGCATAAAGTTGTATTTTTTTAAATAGGAATCACAGTTGGCTATGGTTTAGTTAAAAAGGAGATTTTTTTCTCGTTCAAGCTGTATATCATATGTGGGGTCGCTTTTGATGTGTAAGTATTTAATAGCGAAAATAATTTTTTGTAAATTACTTTTTGCGTTTTTTTATATTTATTCCAAATAGGCATGTGTCATCTATGACAGTGTTTACCCATTTGTCAGTAAATTACATATTAATAATTTCGTTTCCGTCATAATTACACCCCATTTAATCGTAAAAGTGAAGATGACTGAAGAAAATTACGAGAAATATGATATGCTAGAATGCTTTATTCAGTGTAATAACAATTGTCATATTGCATCCGAAATATATTTCAATCGCTATCCACAAAGAAAACAACCTAATAAAGCTATTTTTAAGAGGTTAAAAGAAAATTCATTAATTGTGGGTCCTTCATCAAGCCAAGATCAAAAAATTACAATATTGAAAATGCTGAAGAAACTTCTATAACTGTAATTGGAATGGCGGTTGCAAATCATTCAATTTCAAGTCGTCAAATTGAGCTGTTTCTGGAATTTCAAGACGTCGAGCTTTGGGTATTTTGAAGACACACAAATTTAGGCCTTATACAATAAGGAAACAACATCACCTGCAACCAACTCATCTTCAGCGATGATTGGAGTTTCGCATATGGTATCGTCAAAAAATTTTTGTTTTCGCCAGTGAATTTGTCTCCAAAAAATAGATCAAGTATGTGTCTTCCATTTTTTTGTATCTCACAGTTACCGAGTTACCCTATACAAACATGGAAATTTACCCACCCTGTACGTTCCCGATAATAACGCATTTAGGTTGCAACAGATGATAAACAGATAAAATAACTGCGTCTTACCTACAGGCATAAAACTCCTTACCTTTTATACGTACCGAGGACAACTGCTGAGATTGCTCACCAGCAAACATTTGCATGAGTAACACAAATTCTGTTTTCCGCCGAAAAACATCTCCTTAGTGGGGTAAACACACTTGTGTAAAGCGAAAATGATTTTTCACCATCTACCGAAGTAATATTTGCAAACTTGAAACTTTTCAAATCACTTGTAGGATGTTCCTCATTAAGATACCAATTAATATTACATAACTTTTCATATCCCGCATTTGTTTTTTAAATGTCATTACACCGCTGTTAGAGTTTTTAATTCATTTTGTATATTATGTATGAGATTTAAAAATTCTTCTAATGACAATGAAGATTTTTCTAATCGTCGATTCCTGTCCAGTACCACGGTATAATTGTTATGAGTCACATGCATCCCAGCTTCTACCTCTAGATTGTTGAAATTTTCCTGAGCTTCGGGAATGTCTTTCGATTCACTCGAATTTAACTACAGAACACAAATCTTTAATCTTTAAAATTACTGATGATAGTATCCAACTGCCGCTAACCATGTTTCCCAACATGTTAAAATAGGTTGCGGCGGAAGTGCGACCTCAAGTCAAACCGAATGGAAATTTTAACACGTTTAGAGACACAAATATTTGGTCTGCGTTTGCAATTAGCTCATCGACTTTGAGACAATTTCGTCAAATTACTTAGGCTACCAAATGAAATGCATAAACAATGTAGGTTACGTGTACTGAATTTGGGTACATATATTTTAGCATTTCTCCGACTTTAACCATACCCAAAAGCAATTTAAAATTATTAAAACTGTTCATAACTATTTAAGTTCCATTAGTTTTTATAGCATGGATATTTTTTACAGACTTAGACTTACGTTGCCTTCCTACCATTACCGACTGCACACTGATTAAGAGATGTCGCATTATTAGTTATGGGAAACATGCAAATTGGGTCTATGCACTCGGTAAAATATGGTATCATTCAAAAACGATGGTAACGCAAGAATGTGTTACCTATATGATGTATAGTTAAATAGTTTTATTATTAATTACAATTTTAATTTTAACACAATATCCTTATAGGTCTCAGAAAGGTAATTCAAATTATTTAACCTCTGGATAAAATATCTAAGCAATAGCCAACTTCAATACAAAAAGACAACGAGTGTGAAGTACAGTTTGAAAATATACTGATAACAACTGATGGTCAAACTTATCACAAGGTGTATGTATTGTGATGTATGTACTCCTATTTCACAGAAGAGATGAAGTATCCACTTGACACCCTAGAGTTCGGTGGTACTTCCGATTGCGTTCAGTCTCGGGCGCCAGTTTTTATTTATTTTGTAGAAACATATAACTATTCTAATAGATATATGCAGAAACACCACTACTCTGGTAGCTACAGTGAAAACACGAAAATGTCTAGAGGTCTAGAAAAGGACACCCAGTTAACCTGAGGACGGAATTACGAGACGTCAATTTATGACGTCATGACACACAGTAGCAAGCAAGATAAACTACTAGGCAGAGCGATCGGCAAAGCAATCGGTAAAACGGTGACGGATGTTCTACAAGCCTATCTGGATTACCTCCGATGTCCTCGCTGATTTTTCGGGGACAATTTGTTAGACCTCTTTGAGCCTACCTAAATTGTCTCCGTGAGTATACGAGAGTGCTCTCCGGAATCTGGCTCCACCAAAGATAATCTATTTAGAACTCTACGAGCCCACCTAGATTACTCCTTAAGTTCCCGTGGTTGTTCAAAGGACAATTTGCCTCCCGGGTTACACAAGAGTCGCCCGGAATCCTAATACCTCCGAAGATAATCCATTAAAACTCTACGCGCCCACCTAGATTACCTCGGGAGTTACACGATAGGGAAGCACTTCCTGTCAAGATTCGTTAGATTCTAGTAGCCCACCGAAATAGTAAGATGGTTGCCCTAGGTTCAACTGATAATTTATTAGAACTCTATTAGCCCACCTAAATTCCGTATTTCAACTAATTCTCGGACGGACGGTACCTGAATCTAACACTAGTCAAAACGTACAAAAATTACATTTACTGATTTCCATCCGGTGGATGCGGTCAGCGTTAATCGGTAGGAGCGGTTCTCGGCGTGTGGGTGGTAGTGAAAGCATCAATCCTATTGCTAGTTCAGGTCGATATCCTTAGTTTTATTATCCAGGAAGCATTAGGGCTACTCATAGACACAATGCGGATCTGTCTGATTCGGTTTAAATTAATTGCCTCATGCTTTACAGTGCGGCATTGTATAGTACTACTCGGTATTTGTTATAAACAATACATTTACTTAAAAACTATCTACGGGATATTTACAAAATTAAATATTAATGCGTTCTTGCAAAATAACCTGTCGAAAAGGCAACTTCAAGATTTATTAATTAATTCTTTATTAGTTAAATAATTTTTTAATTAACTGTAACTGTAATAAAAGTAAAATAAATATCCGCATTGTTTCTGAAACTTAACTAATATTGGATACTGATATATTTACCTATAAGTATAGGATGTACAATGTCTAAAAGTACTTAAATAAACAACATAATTAATTATAATGTACGGAAATTAACTGTTTATTTAATATTCAAATGGTTTCTATTTATTACATATTATCGGTGGTACTATTCTATAGGGTGTTCTAACTCTGGTGCTACTGAACGAAAAAATGTTTCATTACACCATTAAGGGTATATAAAGAGGTGACAAACGATGTATGTAGAAATATGTATGGTAAAGAGATGGTGTCAGGTACAGCGCAACATTCCACCCAGATAACCCGGATTCAAATCTGGGACGGACAAGTCGATGAGGTATAATATTGGATGAATGGACCATTTCGCATCCCATATTCTTTCGAAAGAGATATAAAACTGTAAGTTCCGTGTAACGCAGATGTGAGTACGTTAAAGACACTCACTGCCAACTACAGGAGAAAATGGGGGCTAGCAAAATGTTCAGGTTAGGGCCACTAATGATTACACAAGCACTGGTAAGCTTATCTCCTTGCGTCAGCGATTTGTCTTGGTAGCGGAAATAGGCCGACGCGTGATTAAAAAAACATGTATTTCGTTTAAACTAATATACATACCTGCATAACCCCCACAGAATAACTCATTGTCATTGTAATTTACAGGATTGGGGAAACCAAATCTCCACATTGAATTTCTTGCAGGTGGATCCATGAGTCTTCCATGTCCTTTAACTAAATGTCCTAAATTTATGATTATTATTACCCCTAATATACTTAACATTTTTAATAGGAACTTTTGGTTTATCTGAAAAGAAAAAGAGAAGAGGTATTATTAACGTTTTTCCTCAAAACGGTTATTATATCTTTCTAGTCACCGTTAAAAACAGTATACAGTTTACAGTAATTGTGTTTCCTTTGTTAATTACAATAAAAAAATACATATTTTAAAATTATTATTACTCTTAGATGCCTCAAATCTAGGTTCAAATCCTAGTCTCCTTGAGTCAGTGAGATGTTGGATGAGTATACACCTTCGTGTCAGCCGTTAGAAACAAAAAATATATTAACTAAATATATCATAATTTATTTCGAACATTTTTAATTAACGAATATTTATTTTGAAATATCGTGTACAGGGTGTAACAGAAAAGCATATCATGAATTTACTGGCAGATTCTAGGTAGCAAGTAATGACGATATAACCCTTCTACTCAAAAAATACATTCCTATAATATGCTTTAAAGTTAGGAATAAAAAAATTTTAATGGATGTATCTGTTGAACATTGGTAGATATCTTTATTAAATTTAGGGCTACTTTTCCACCTCTCATTAAATCTACTTTATAAATAAGTTCCATTATTATAAATAATTATTGATATTGATACAAATTGTATCCAATGAAACCGTTTATCAAATAAATTTAACAGAAGATGGAAAGAAGATGGTAGATAGTTTCCTTGGATACAATTGTATCAATAATTATTTCCATGAATCTTATTTATCAAATATATTAAATGGGAGATGGAAAAACTGGCCGTTAGTATAATTACCCCAGGAATTTTAGGTTTTTCCCCACAAGAAAATGGGTAAGACTGAAAATTAGTACATTAATGCTACTGGATATCCCGAACAACATAATATCAAGAATCTTCCCTCGTTGGCGTCTCTGTGTTTTTGGAGTAAATAGGTTTTAAATCGCGAATGCGTACAAACCCACATTAAAGGGCGTAGCCGATTTAACTATTGCATCGATTTACATCCGTCTGGTCTTAAACAAATCAGGATGGCGCAGGGAGTAACGTAGGTATATAAGACCAAGTAGTTCTTTCTGTTTTGGTGGTGCGCACTGTTCTCTATATTTGGAATAAAGATACTGCGCCTGAATAAAAATGAATATTAGTCGAAAAAAAGGATAGATAGGAAAAATATGTTTCTGTAAACATTGTCGGTATCTCTCTGCTTTCTAGTAATATCTAGTTCATCTTTGTGTGACAATTTATAGCTAAGATATACAATTACCACTTGCGCTAACAATTTTATTAGACAATATCCATTATTCTAGCAAAATAAAAATAACTTCGCAATAAATGCAAATAATAGCTGTTTTATGAAATATTTGACACATATTGTGTACCAAAATTTAAATCATCTCATAAAATAACTTATACGCCTTGATTTAATGGCAACATTATAAAAATGTTTAAGCTTAAAGCGAAGTGTTGGTGTATGTGAATAACCGGCTCGGTGGAGTAAGTGTGATTAGATAATCTCTCTATCGTAGCTGCGGATTTGAATCCTGTCACCGGCACTGACAATATCGGTAAGAATGCTTGTATATCCGCGTTTTCCCATTAGTGGGGTTGTCTAATTTCTGTGGTACTTATTATTTCTTTATTATATATAAACAAAATGATCTGTTTCTTTCATGATGAATGTAAACGACTAAGGAGTACAATTAAAATGCATATAAATATTGCCAACGAAAATTACGTAAACTAAGCTGAAGATAATATTGCAAGGGAACCTGGCAAATTTTGGTTATTTATTAACAGTCAAAAGAAGTTTACAAATATCCCACTCTAATGCCTTATCATGAATAACACCTTAATAACCCTAATGATATAATATGGCCTATATTGGATTCAGGCTGGTCGAATATGCTGCAATATCGGGTATTACTCAAGGGCCCACTCTCGAACTCGTTTAACATATTACGTTTGTTTGCTCTATGTTGACGATTTTAAAATCTTCAAAATAATTTCTTCTTTAGATGACTGCACCTTTCTACAAAATAGTCTTTCCAATATATTTAACTGGTGTGCTCCAAATAATCTAAACTTAAATGTGTTTTTTAACCTTATGACTTATACACCTAAAACTAATCATATTATGTTTGACTACAGAGTAGACAACTTTTAAGCCCTCTAAGACCTCCAACTCTTGTGGACTTTGGCGTAATTTTTGACGAATAACTTTCTATTATATCACATATAAATAATTCAGTAATCTAATTAGAACTAGTAGAGATTTTTCAAAAAATTTTATATTTTGTGTATGTCAGGTCTAAACTTGAATTTACAATCTTAGTCTGGAACCCTTATTACATAAATTACCTTAATTTATCTAGCAAATGTACAAAGACGATTTATAAAATTATTATGGTTTAAATTTTAAGGATATACCCGATCAGGGCCCTGCCTAGGGCTATGGCCGCCTGCGTGTAAATTTAGAAAATGCGTCTCCAGCTGCAGGGCCCGTGAAAATGTTGTTCATGAAGTCCTTCTTATTTAGATTTTTTTAAATAATTCTATATGTGGAAGGAACACAAACTATTTGTTACGTATGCTTGTTCAATATTTACCAACAATTTTTTAAATAACTATGTGAAAACTGAAAATGAAATTGACGACAAAATGAGAGAACAAAATGAGGTTTAGACAACATTTTCCCGCAGCTATTATATCCTGCTATAATAGAGGTAGTATTTGAAAAATGTAAATTTAGAGAAATTAACTGTTATACCATCGACATTTCGAAATTAACAATTTTCGTTATTGGCAATTAAATTCTGATTCATTCCTTTTATTAATATAACCATTGTAACGATTCCATGTTTATTTCACGTTACAAGGTTTAATAAATATCAAATTATAAACTGCTTCCTCAATCTGATTAAAGAACCGTGCTATTTTTGCTCTTCCCAACACACAAAAATAGCTATCCGAATGCTTTTTGCTAACCTTAGGGCATATTTAACATCGGGTAGATTTGTAATATTTAGAAATACTAGCCTACAATAACCGTAACATCCACAAATCAATTATCCTATAAAAATAAAAAGAATCAGGTAATAGCACTATGTAAAATTAAATTTTATACATACCTGGAGTATAAATGCCATTAAAAGCTCAAAAATGATTTTTGCAGATACAATTTCCTATCACTGCATGGTAGTATTCCAATTCAATATTTTTTAGATATACATGTATCTAATCAAGGTAATCTGTTACGGCCACACTCTGTATATATTAGTTAAATGTAATGTAATCATAGTGTTAACAGCTTAGTAATATTATTTTTTCTATCTTTTCGTTGATTATAGCAGTTCTTATAATTATTATTTTTTATTTCCTATTTTTTTCTCTTTTCTTTCGCGTTAGGTTTTTTTTGGAAAGGGTGAGACCCACAGTCAAGAAGACACGCGTAGACGTGTGATTGCGAGACCAGCTCCCGTGATAAGTGGTACGCACGCTAAAATAAAACCCCTGTATTTATATTTCAAAAATAAGGTGCTGATTATTCTCTGGAAAAGGGTCACTTTTGCTGATTCATCCCAATCGCAGGCCGACAACAAGAAAAGATAGGTCAAATCCTTTGCAAAAACCTAGATTTTTATTTATTGTTATAACTTCATTATTCTCCACGTCCTGTGGATTCTGAATACAGTCCAAATTGAAGCTCTCCTAAAAACGAAGTTTCAGACGTTTTCATAATCAAAAGTAACTATAATATTTTTAATAAAATATTATTCAACTTTTCTTTCAGTAATAGACTGTTTTGTTCTTTTTTTTTGTTGAGAATTTATTTTAATTTGCTTTATTTATTTTTTTCTTAGATTTGCCCGATTGATTGGTTTGTTTCTTTATTTTTTGTTGAGAATTTATTTTTATTTAGTTTATTTCATCATAGTAGATTTGTTTTTTTTATTGAGATTTTATTTTATTTATTTTTATTGTTCCAAAATTTTATTATTTTCAATCCATCCATAATCCATTCCTCGTCCATCAATATCCTGGCCAAAATACCTGCCCTAATTCATTTTTCAGACTTTCATGCCAGAATTTCCTACAAATAAATTTTTGCCGTAAAAATTTATACAGATATATTTTTGTTTCCATATTAGGTAAATCTAAAAATACGGAAGACGGATATTTACTTAACAACTCATTAGTAAAGCGCGGACATACCGGGTGTAACAGGATCATGGTACACCCCCTTTTCTCCTTTAGTTTTGAAGATAATTGAATTTTTTTGAGACAAAACTCAATTTTTTCAAATGGAACCATATTGATACCGTGGTACCATTTATTAGTACTATTAATAGAGAATTTATTCATATGTCGTATTAAAATGTGCGATAAATACAAACAAAATTACAGCTAAAAAGAAAATAAGAAAATACAATTTTGTTCACATTACCTTGTTATAGATAAGCTGGCTTTGGAATACAAAAAAATGAACACAAAACATTACAACAGTTGTTCAAAATGCTGTTCATTAACGTCAATGTACTTCTGAACTCGCATAGTTGTTTCTCGAAGAACGTTCGACAAATGCTGGGCCGTTATGCTACGCGGTGGCGTAGACAATATTTTTTAAATGACCCCAAACAAAGAAATCAAGGGGTGCTAAATCAGGTGACCTTGGAGGCCACCTCACAGGACCATTCGTCGAAATTACGTTTTCTCCGATTCTCCGTTGAAGGTAATCAATTACTATCCTTGAATTATGGGTAGGCGAGTCAACTTGTTGGAAATAGATTCCCTGTCGTAAATGCAAAGTTATTTAGCTAAACTATCCTCAATTTCATTTTGCAGAAATCCCAAGTATCTGGTACCAGTCAGGTGTCCTTCAAATATTATTGGATCAATGATTCTACTACCGATTATTCCAACCGAACCGCACTTGAAAGTAATAAATTTTGTTTTTCTTGTGACCAATATTTTGTATTTTGTCGGTTAAATAATCCCATATTTGTAAACCTAGATTCGTCCGAAAATAAAATCACTCCCAAAAAATCATTGTTTGGATGCACGTTATTCTGGAAAATCCATATTCCATCCTACGTTCGTAATCATTTTCGTCCAAGTGCTGGTGCAATTGGTATTTAAAAGATTTATAGTGGTATTTGTGCAAAATTCGGCTTACTGTTTGGTGACCGATTTCAAATTCAAACCTAATTTTCCTTAAAGAAACAGTCTTATCAACTTTTACTCGAGCCAAAACATTAAATTCCGTTCCTTCGTCAAGAATGAAATTTTCTTCGGGATCATTGTTGGGCTCACTTTGGAACTGATTTTCAAGACGATTAAAATAATTTTTTGCTGAACATTGTCTATCAGGATATCGTCGGCATAAAGGTGTCTAGCCGCAACGGCATTTTTTCTATATTCCCCATAAATAATTAACATATCCACTTTTTTATCTCTTGTATAAATTTGCGGCATTTTGAACACAATTAACAAGAATTTTAAACAATTTTTAAAGACCCAATAAAAACACCGGTAAACCAACAAATGTTTGACAAGCTAAATATTTCATTGTTTTCAAAGCCACCTTAGTAAGTTACTTAACATTTAATTAGAACAAAATTTATGCAGAATTCAAAAATGTAATAATATACAGGGTGTTCCATTTAAAAATCAAAAGTTAGTGTTACTTTTATTTGTTGCAGCCATAGTATGAAAGGACGTAAGTCAATTGGCCACCCCTAAATTCGGCTGTGTGTGTGTTTAGCATGCAATAGTCCTAAGAGTAGACACGACATATTTAGGTTTGTTTCACCTAAAACTTGGAAGTTGATTTAAATGTGTTAAAGGACTCTTAATGTTGTTGAAATGAGAATGAGAATGAGAATATAGTCTGAAAAAAAATTAAAACTGGAGTTATGTTATTTTGGAAAGGAATAAGCATCTTAAAGAATTGAAAATGAAGAAAAATCGGTCTAACACCCTATTTACAGAGAGTGGGGCAATAGTGCGTCCGACTTCGATATCTCGAGTTCTATGATAGCTAGAAACTTGATTTAAAAACATAAGTAAACTAGACAAAAGAGTCTAAAGCCGGAAATTGTTTTCGAATATACAGGGTGAGCCAAGACAATTCTACAGGGTTAAATAACATTTTTTTAAATGAAATGCTATGTATATCAGAACATCTTTTGAAATCTCTTTGTGTCATCTTTGCACTCCTTTATTATTATTGCCTTTTCCCAACCACTTATGATTACTTTTTGTTAAAATTATACCATTTACACGTGTATATTAAAAATATCACTACAATCACAACTATCGATTTTAAGAAAAAAATATGTTAGTACCAGTTATGAGACATCTGTATGGTGACACTAAGCCATTTTCACTTCATAAAAGTATACAGGTTGGCCAAAAAAGAATTTTTTAAATTTACAACTATTTGAACTGAATTTTCTCAATTTTTCCAAATGAAACACCCTGTATATTTTTGGACGATGTAGGATTGAAAAACGAACATTTTTTGTACGTAAATTCCTATGCCTATTTGTGACCATTTTCAATTTATTGAACTTAACTGCAAAAGTTAGCAATAAAAATTAAAAATGAGGGTTTTTCAAATAATTTAAGAGAAGGTATTATAATAAGCGTGTTACATAATGCGCATAAAAACATTACACCAACAACAATCCAAAATTTTAAGGAAAGGATAATAAGTGCTTTTAGAAGTATCACTCTGGCAATTTTATGAACAGTAGAAACCTCATTCCAAAGACGCATAAAAATGTATACGTAGAGCACTGTTATAATATCTTCTCTTGAATTACAAAAAATATATATATTTTTAATTTTTATTGCTTAATTTTTGCGGTTATTGTTCAATAAATCGAAAAGAGTTACAAATAGCCATAGGGATGTACGTATAAAAAATGTTTGTTTTTCAATTCTACATCACATGGTTCAAAAATATACAGGGTAATCATTTGAAAAAATTGAGAAAATTCAGTTCAAATAGTTGTAAATTTTAAAATTATTTTTTGCCACTCTATACTTTTATGAAGTGAAAGTTTTTGAGTGTCATCATACAGATGTCTTATAACTGGTAGTAACATATATTTTTTTTAAATCGATAGTGATTTTTTTAATGTACATGTAAATGGCCTAATTTCAACAAAGAAAATCATTACATCCAGTGGTTGGGAGAAAGTCAGTAATAATACAGGAGTGGAAGGAATCTACAAAGAGGTTTCAAAAAATGTTCAGATATATATGACATTCCATTTTAAAAAATGTTAATTGACCCTGTGGAATCGTCTTGACTCACCCTGTATATTCGAAAATAATTTCCGGTTATAGACTTTTTTGTCTAGTTTATTTATTTTTCAAATTAACTTTCTAGCTATCATAGAATATAGATGGATATATCGAAATCGGACGCACTATTGCCCCACCCTGTATTTCACTGCATACTAAATTCTATTAAAGAATGGTACCATAACTGATTCTCTGTTTTTCTTTTATCCTTAATAATTGTTTGTAATATTATTAATTTGCCTTATATTCTATAAAATTTTAGTTTTTGATGTTTTTTTTCTTGCTAGTTTGTCTTACCCTATAATTGGGTTTACTTGTTGAACATACGGAAAGAAGACGCGTTTTCTACAACTTGTTTGATGAGAATTGTAGTTTTAATTCATCACAGAGCTCTATGTGTACTGTCCGTTTCCACCTGGCAAATACAAACAAAATAATATAGATTTATTGGGGTCAAAATAAAATAAGAAGGTTTAGTGCCATATCCCCAAAAAAACAACTATGCAGCTACGGACACGTGTTTCGGAGTTGTTGCCCCTCATCAGCGTAGCGTAGCTAAAGAATTGGATCTAGGATCTAAGTTGTTTTTTTTGGGGATATGGCACTAAACCTTATTTATTTTGACCCCAATAAATCTATATTATTTTGTTTGTATTTGCCAGGTGGAAACGGGCAGTACACATAGAGCTCTGTGTGTTGACTATGATCATTGAGGCCCCAATTGTGGCACATGGGAACATGAAGGCACTAATTGAGTACTGTGTACTGTACTTTCCAGTTTTGTTTTAGTTCTTGTTCCTGATCTATCCCATCCTAGATCCAATTATTTAGCTAAGCTACGCTGATGAGGGGCAATAACTCCTAAACACGTGTCCGTAGCTGCATAGTTGTTTTTTTGGGGATATGACACTAAACCTTCTTATTTTATTTTGACCCCAATAAATCTATATTATAATACTGTTTGTTTGTTCTCTTAGGATGGTAAAAGTAACAATTTTACCATCAAAGTAAGGAATCAACTATAATAGTGTGTAAAAATTACTACGTGGTATTTGTTGAACTCAAATAAATATTGTACAAAGTACCTACATATATCATTGTAACAGTGGCGGCTGGTGAATTTAGGTTGTACCATATGTCACTATTGGAGCATGGAACCCAAGCAATATTTGAAGGCAAAACTATCAGTAATGATTGAAGAAGTTTTGCAAAAAAAACTGAAAATAAAATTGAGAAAAAAAAGTTACAAAAATGCGCAGCCTCCCCAGATTCCTTCTAGACCATTAGTAAAATTTTAGCAATCAATTTTTTTTTTTAGTAATCAAAAGGAAAATTTATCACCCCGTTTTTTTTTGGTTTTCAAAAATTTTGATTTTTTGTAAAGTTATGACATTTCGAAATTTACACAATGAAGAACTAAAATCTTAAAATTGTAGTATGATTTTAATCTTAGAGACGTACGCAAGCAATAAGTCGTAATTAGATTTTTTTACCATTAGGTCATTACTTTTGTGTTATATATTAAGCATATATCATTTCATTGCGTTTTATTTAATTTAATCAAAAGAATTGATTCCGTTAAATAATAACTTTGAGATGTGGACATATGTACTTAACTGCTAGTCGGTTAGAAATGCCAAATATGCACTAACCCGTAAAACATATATACTGAACTATAGACTTTCCATCAAGAGATGGCGCATTGTATCACCTGTGGTTTTAATCCACAAGAACTTGAACGAATATTGGAATACGTTCCATTGCGATGTCAACCCTTCCTCCAGCTTGAAGTACAATGAGCTCAGAGAAGAACAAAACATGCCTACTACTATTGGGATAAGGGGTTTACATCGCAATATGCGACATATCAATATTCTCTTCGTAAAAATAGGTGGCGAAATTACTTAATTGTACATGTCCGATGACGTAGTCATTAGTCAAAGAATCCTAGCTTGACATTTATGACATGCTAAATATTACTACTGTACTTTAACGGTTATAATAATAACTTAATTTTTCACCGATTTATGTATGATGTTACTGCAAAACTTCAAAATAATAATAATAATAATAATAATAATAAATCGCCTTTATTTACAGCGTAGTTCAGCTAAAGCTGTTCTACCACTAAACTGTACATACTACATTGAGAAAAAAAGAAGTAGAAAAACACATGCAATTAATTGATTATATATAAAAATAACTGAACACCAGAATTATCATTTGAATACCACTTTCCTTACCCATTGCAATACTGGTTCTAACACTTGTTCAAAATGAAAGACGATATAAAAAAACATAAATACATATAAAGATTAAGATTTGGCATTATGAGGTGGGCGTGTGAAGCAGCATTTTTTTAAAGCGAAACTTAAAAGTACATTTAGATAGATCCTTTATTTCATCAGGGGTACGGTTGTATATTGACGCAGCAGCATACCTAAATGATCTTTGGTAAATTGAGGTTCTATGTGCAGGTATTCTAAGTCTATAATTAAATCTAGTATCACGACTATGTACTGAGAAATTTGATATTAGTAAGTCAAAGAGATATGTAGGACATTGGTTGTGTATTACAGAATGGACAAGACTTGCAAGATGCAACCTGGCCCTTTCCTTCATTTTCAGCCAGTTTAACTCTCTAATTTTACAAGACACATGGTCACTCCTCCTCAGACCAAATATGAATCTAACACATGCATTCTGAAGTTTCTGAATTCGCATGGAAGTAATTTGATCTAAACACGGCGTGTAGACAACATCACAGTAATTAAATAATGATAGTACCAAACTATCACATAGCATCCTCCGTAAACTAGTGTTCAACAAGAAACGATTAGCATACAAACATCTTAAACTACAATAGGCCTTGCGTATTACCGTAGCGACATATTCTTTGAACCGAAGATCCTCGTCTAAAAGCAGACCCAAGTTTTTATAAGTACTAACTATTGGCAGGCGTGAACCATTTATTTTGATCTCGATATCATTGAGATGTGTGATTATTAATTTTTTTCGGACCAAATACCATCACATAACTCTTATTTGGGTTTACTTTCAGACAGTGATCTTGAGACAATGAAATAAGTTGTTGCAGCTCATCATTTATTATATTAATTGACGGAATTACATCATGAGCACATATGTGTTTGTAGATTTGGAAGTCATCTGCATATGCATGGTGTTTACAATACATTAGGGTTTTAGAGAAATCAGCCGTATAGAGCAAATAAAACAGAGGTCCCAAAATAGATCCTTGAGCGATACCTTTATTAATTATTTTCGATCTGAAGTGTTACCTTCGAGGGATACTTTTTGGGATCGATTACTTAAATATGTATTTAAAAAGTTCACTGTCTCCGAATCAAAACCAAAATATAAGAATTTACTGCACAGTAGCTTGTAATTTAAGGTGTCGAATGCTTTGCTGTAGTCAATCATTACGAGAACAGTCAATTCACACTTGTCCCAAGCAGAAAAAAATATAATAATCTTACAATATTGTAGTAAAAGCTGCAACAAACTTATCTGCTGAAACGTAGCAATGATGTCGTGGAATAGTCAACAAGAACCTGAACATGCTTCAAATATAAAATAGTAAATATTATTACAAATTTGAATAGCATCTTCTACTGATTATAATCACACCTTGTAGTACAAATTTAACATCGAAATTGAACCAGTCACTTCTTTTTTTGCAATTTTCGTTAATGCTGCAATAACCTGATAATTTGTAATTTAATTTTACTACAATTTCTTCTTGAGATTTACTACAATTTGTTGTTGTTCTTATTTGTAGTAAAAGTCCATACAATTATAGTCTTTTTTATGACAACAGTTTTCTTTCCGAGCAGTGCATGGTAATAAATAACTTTTCCGGAATAATTAGAACAATTCCTTAGACGAGTAATTTTACTATACTCCATTCACTTCATATAAGTACATACAAAATTTTAGCATAGGTGCGCGGTATTATATACATACATTTTGTGTATTTATATAATGCAACGCGCGCCTTTGCTAGAAATCTATGCACGACTGGAGGTTGACAAAGAGTCGCTTTGCGAGCCCAGGTAAATAATTTTTGATGTGCTTATATGAAACGAATGGAGTATAGGACTAGTAATTTTGTTTGTTAAAAATCTTAGAAATGCTAATTAATTAAAAATAATCATGGAAGAATAACGTCTATAAAAAGTCAATAAACTATTAACCAGGATAAAAATACAGTACAAATATTACAAATATGTGTTCAATTTGAACTCAAGGTGTTAACTTTTGAATAATAAACATGCACCTACAGATGTCTTATTTATGTTCAATAATAATTTATCAGTTTAGTGTAAACATATTTTAATTGACGCTTTTCACATGAATATCTTAAGTAACAGTACATATTCAATTTAAAAGATTTTTCAATAATCGACTAATTTATATTGTAACATGTAAATAATAAATACATAAGTATTTATTTATTGCTAATGTATTGACATTTTCATTAAAGTCGTTTTTATCATATGAATCATGATGAGGAAAATAAAAATTCCATTTATCGGTTGATTCAAATAATTTGCACGCAAGTGTTTGAGAACAATGTGATATGATAAATTAATAATATTATTTTTGATTTATGTTTGATAAAGATTGTTATTAATATTATAAAAGTTTAGTCCATTTACATCTCAGTTCTTCATGATGGATGAGTCTGCACATAATAGTGATTAGCCGAAGTAGCGGGTAAGGTTCAGGGGAATCATCTTGGATATCAGCTAATTATTCGCCAAATTCTACAGTATATTCGCATAGTGGGTCAGGAATAGGAAAGTTTTCTGTATGTAGTTAGTACTAGTCGAATACCAGATGGTGTGTTGGGGTAAGTTTAGTTTTACCAATTATTTTGTAAAGCTGGGCTAGGCTTGTAATTTATTAATTATAATGCTCTGAATTAATGCAAATTAGCGATTGTTGTTTAAATATCATTATTTTGTATTTTAATCAGGGTAATAACAGCCTTGACATTTCTGGTAGTTTCGACAATTGACGATACATTAAGGAGTTGATTGATATTATTGTACAGGGTTATGCACGTAACATTCTACCCCTCCTATCATTTTTGTTTTTTTTACCTAGAAAAAAATGGCGAAGACTTAAGTTGTAGGAAATTATCTTGTGATTTCAACGCACTATTCAGAAAAACAGTTGAACTTTTTATTTTGGAGAAATAAATCAATCATTTATTTTTTTCAAATAGGATAGGACATATTTCTCATTATTTAATATCCTTGTTTTTTTTATTACAACAATATATGTATATCATACGTTTTTTCAAACAGTTTATAGAATATTGTACTTTGAAATAGTGAATGTTGCATAATGGACAAAATCTAAATTGTCATGGAAAATCAATAAATATTTATGCTGTTTTGTTAATAATCTTACAAAGAACACGGTTTTAGAAAAAAATATAAAACTTTATTAATAAACAGAAATAATGCCCCCATCCTCTCTAAGAGAGAAAGCATACCTCCTAAGTATATTTCGCTTAATTAGATTAATTAGATTTTGTCCATTATACAATATTCACTATTTTAAACCACAATATTTTTCAAACTATATGAATAAATGTACGATATACATATCATTGCAATCAGGGAAGTAGAATGTTACGTGCATAACCCTGTATACATAAATGAGTCTTTCATTATTTTTTATTACACATAGAAGTATGTATTTTACTCTCCTGTTTATTAGTTTCAAATGAATTTGTTGTAAGTTGTAACGGTGTCTGTTCGGACGCTCAAAGTATGTAAAAAATATGTTTGGGCGTCGGAATATGTAACGGTGTTTACTTTCGAATAGCTGATTTGGAAAATTAATCCAGGTGTCAGTTGTAAATAAGAAATCCCAAAGTATGCATAACGGAGTTTATTTCACTAAAGCACTATTTATCCAAAACATGAAACATGAAATCAGATTCTCTAACAATTAAACCAAAGCAAGTACAAAGTTAATAAATCATTTTTACATGTATACATCGGTGAAATTAATTTACGGGAAGGAGTATAAATTCGGTGATTAAATGGTACGACACCGACGACGGTGGGCTTCAGCTCCACGTGCTGCAGGAAACATCCAGGACTCGATGCGACGGTAAGTTCAATAATTATTTAACGGTGGCGGGTCTAGCTCAACGCGCTGAAGGCTCACGGCAATAAATAATCATGGACCTAGTGACGGCGGTGCATGACGGAAAATGTCTACCAGCACCAAGAGTTCTAGCTCAGCGCGCTAAAAACCCTAACGCCTAAGACTCCTCAATCACCTAGCTCAACGCGTTGAAGGTAGAAAATTAAAATCATTCTCTTGGCTACGGCGATTCTGTTTAAACCAAAATTGTGGCCTTGGTGACGTCTCATATTAAATGGCGGCAGAAAGTGTGTGGCAGCACATGCCAAATGGTAATTGCAGAAACTATGAAAATGCACATATGCATGATTTATCATATGGCGAAAGGAAATGCACCGTAGCACAAGACTAACGGGAGGTTCCGAAACTATAGTAATGAACATATGTATGATTCATTACAAAGTTATGATCATATTTATAGTCGTCCCCGCACTCTTCGTCAAATATAATACGAAGAAGGCAAAATAGTGCATTAAGTCGCAACCACATTAAATCCGGTATAGGTCTACCTTGTTCTTCAAAATTTACTTTATCCTTTTGGACAATTTTTCAACAATGTTCATGTCGATTAAATTTAAGTATCATGTTGACAGTGTTGACACTAAACAATAATTGTTTGGTGTCAACACTGTCAATATTTTGTTCTTTACGATAAATTTAATTTGGTTTTAAAAATCATTTTACAGTATTCTTCTGGTTATAATTTTAGAAATCCTTTTTACCAAGTATCGAGACAAATACTAGATATAAAAATAAAAGCACATATCACGGCTTGATTATAACTTCAATACAAGGAGCGAAGATGAAAGAGCGTGTAAAGTGTACAATATGCATGGCATATACGAAATACAATTATTTGTGAAGATAGTGGGATGTAGGAATTGACAGTTCTATATAGGAGATGTCGTTTTCTGTTGCCAGCGTTGCCGGTTGTCATATTTCTCGTATGTACAGCATTATCATTTGTATACTTCGGTCATATTTACTGAGTATCTGCCCCTGCTGAATACTGATATGCATTAAGATGCATCTTGACACGTCATATTTTGCAACTACTCTAAAAACTGTAATATTTACTTGATATTTAGAGCCAAAAATGAAGCATATAGGAGAGAGTAACCTCAACATTTATGTGCAGGATTTATCTATTTATTTACCGACACTCCACATATTGAAAAGATACTCAAAAAAATTCATCAGCATCAGTGAAAAGATTGTTGTTAATATTATTAATGTAATATATGTAATAATTGGAATATATTTTAGACTACTGAACCGATCTATTCCAAAATCTAATCAGCTCTCCTCCTTATATAACACCGTCGATCGTCGTAAACCGCATCAAAATCGGTTAATTCGTTCGAGAAATATTGATTACGAGAAATTCGCAAAAAAGTGTTTTTTTGAAATAACATTCAAAATTCCTGTCGGATCGATTCTTGATACTAAG
This sequence comes from Rhamnusium bicolor, assembly GCA_029963845.1. Lineage (NCBI taxonomy): Eukaryota > Metazoa > Arthropoda > Insecta > Coleoptera > Cerambycidae > Rhamnusium > Rhamnusium bicolor. Next base: position 266,192 of record JANEYF010005420.1, on the reverse strand, counting down.
ATAACTTTTTGTACTTAAATAACAGCGTTGAATGCCGTAAACCGCATCAAAATCGGTTGATTCGTTCAAGAGATATCGATTACGAAAAATTCGCAAAAAAAGTAGTTTTTTTTAAATAACATTCAAAATTTTTGTCGGATCGATTTTTGGTACAAACATAACTTTTTATACTTGAAAAACTGCGTTGAATGCTGCAAACTGCATTTCGATTGGTTAATTTGTTCAAAAGATATCGCAGTTCAAAAATTACAAAAAAAGTGTTTTTTTAATATAACTTCGAGATTTTTCACCTAATCGTAGAGGTCAAAAATGTATGTGTATAATAATTTGAGCTCGAAGAGCTCAAAAATTAACTAATACGTATATTTTTGAGCGCTTTAAGCTCGAAAATAGAGGGAAGTTTCAGGGATATCCTGCAGGGTCAACCGTTTTCAGATTGTTTTATTAATGATTAGCCAGATTCTGTGACAATTTTGTTTGTTAAATATTTTTATTTTACCTTTTGGATATATTTTTTATCTTTTAAGACGGAGATATTTTGTTTTTATACAACTCACTTTAAAATAAAAAGTATTAAATATTAACTCTTTTTTTTCCTAGGGATAAATCTAGTACAATAATATTATCAATATTACTGACGTCAACATGGGATACAGTGGGCTCTTATAATGAAAATATCTTCAAAATATCCATCAGTATTATTGAGTCAATATTATTGACCATGTAGGGCCTGGATATAACACATATCAATACTGTCCGGTTGAGAAAACAAGGCCCGCACAGTAAGGGAGAGCATTGCCGATAAGTCGCCTGCTTTCTGCCATATGTAAAAATGTGTCATGCACAAAATAATTTATTTCATTTACGCTTCATTGTGAATGGAATGCAAAAGGCACATTCTTTCCGCAGGCCTTCTTTCCCGGATCAGACATTACAATTAATGTTTCACTTTAAGGAGAGTATTTTATCTTAAAATATTTTTGACCAGAATGAGAAACTCTAAAATTAACTACCACACTTTTAAATGGTATCTATTCAAAGTTCAGTAGTAGCTTTATCTTTTTGTATTGCTCCCAGACAGCACACATATATCCGCTACGTATTCTATTGACACTCGTGATGGCAATGAAGGAATTCCACTGGACATCCATAATAATCTATAATAATTTCTGAATATTTTATTAAGATAATAGTTACCTTTGGATATCCATATACTATTGTTAAATATCATATGAATAACCAGTATAGGGATGTTGGATATCCAGGTATACATAGAGTTACATCTATTTATTGTACGTATATGGACATTTGTTTGATATCCATTTAATGTCATAGATATCCAGGACACGCTATGGATATAAAATGATTATCCATAGGAAAGTTTGTGCATGATGTGACAGAAATTAATGATTAAAGCAATGTTTTATATGAACGTTGATGCATTTAAAATATTTTAAACCCCTCACATACATTATGTCCTTGAAAGAAATTAAAAACCCATAAATCGTTTTTTTTTAATACAAACAAGTTTTTATACATAATAAAATTAAAATTATAATCTGATAGCAAGAAACGGTGTTACTGAACTTTTGCTACCTATCTGGTTATAAAACAAACATATTAATTACAAATTATTTTAGAAACATTTACAGTATGGGGACCATAAAATATGGCAAGTGAGAAAATTAAATGTATACAACAAAGGCAGACTCATTCATACATAACACGTATTAGAAAATAAGAGAGAATGACAGTACATAGTTGCATTTAAAATTATTATTAGTAATAGGACTAATACAAGTAAAGAGGTTCCAACTTCACTGCAAACGAAGGAGAAAAACGTGTCGGTGCATAAGTGGAAAGGTGTTTTCTTGATGTCTCGTTTGTTTAGAAAATTTTAAATTGCACTCTTTTTTTTCACTCTATTACCTATTCTTACTCATTTGATACGTGAACTGTTCTGTCTTTGCTGTACACATTTAATTTCCCCATTGTTATGGTTCCCATACTGTACACAAATTTTGTAAGTTAATAATGACAAAGATAATATCAGTATTAACCGTGACCTTAAACTTATACAATTAAAACTGACATAAAAGAGACACACCTTTTAAGTCATATGATTGATTTTAAATATCTCAAACCTGACATTTAACTACTGACGAATAATTAAAGGTTTCATTACCAAATAGTAATATACTTTTTTGTCGTAGTAATGTCTATAAAAATAGTAGATAATAGCAGTAAAAATTTAAGTAAGTGTAATGACCCCACAGAGGTCCACAAATTTGGATGCTAATGAGCGACCCACCACATTATTGTGGTTCCTGCAACTTGTTAAAATTATATTCTGGCACAGAATATTATTTATTGTTTCGTAAATTAATATAATGTTGTATATAAAAAAGAAGACGTACCAGTATTAATTTTCTCCTTTGTATTGTATTGTGTTTCACACATAGTATAAAATATTGAAAACAAAAGTAATAGAGACTGGGAAGAAGAACTAGTTTCAAAGAATTGAGTAGGTTTACAGGAAGAGAAGAAAATAGTTGTTTTCTATTTTATTTCAGGCTAATCAAATCGTTTGGGAAAAGAAAAATTTTAAACTTGAATGGTGTTACAATAGGACTTAACTTACATGAATGTACCCGAGGGGGGATGCCTGCAACCCCTACCGGGCGCGTCCCCAGGTGGCGGATAGGGAATGCCCTCAACGGCACTTCAGTGCCGACAGGTAGGTGTGAAATAAAACAACACTCGTGGACCAACAGGCTTGCACAGAGGGAAATAACCTCTTCAACAAAAAAAAGTCACCAATAGTCAGAAATTTGCAATGCAAAATAGTAAGGCAAAGTTTACGAAGCAGGGGAGGGATACCCCAGTTCCGGTCGAGGAAGGGAGTGAGAGAGTAGGCTCTACCCGACCGTTAGCCAGTGACTGCTCAGTACACACAGTGGGAGGTCAGGCTGTGGATCGTACTACTGCCACTGACAACCAGGAAACTGGAAAACTGATGGAGATTGGGATCAATCCTACTCCATCAGATGACCCAATATCATCGGACCAGGAGCGGGGGCTGTTAAAGTCCCCACCTCCAAGGGCTGGAGAATTGGGAACATCTTACATTAGATGTTTACAGACAAATCTACAAAAAGCCAGGGCGGCCACATACGTCCTCGGCAAAAGATTTAAAGAAGAGCAAATCGACATCGCTCTCCTCCAGGAACCCTGGACAAGTAACACAGGCCGAATAAGCGGCCTGAGAAATGCTTCTGGCAAGGTAATAAAAATCGGCTCTAATGAAAGACCCAGAGCATGTATCTTGATCAGAAATAACATTAACCATTTTGTACTTACAGGTTACTGCACCCAGGACATTGTAGCCGTCCAAGTATCGATCTCGGAGGGAGGAAGCAAGACGGAAATAATCGTCTGCTCAGCCTACTTCCCGGGTGATAGAGATGCAGACCAACCTCCTCCAGCTGTAGTGCGGGATTTAATCGCCTACAGCAAAAGGAACAATATCCACCTGGTTATTGGATGTGACGCGAATTCCCACCATACTGCGTGGTGAAGCACGAAGATTAACCAAAGAGGTGAGTCACTTTTTGAATATTTATTAGGTGAAGGACTAACTGTGAATAACATTGGTTCCGAGCCAACCTTTGTCACCAGAAATAGGAAGAAGGTATTAGATATCACAATCAGCTCAAACTACTTGAGCAACAAGATATCCGATTGGAAAGTATCTTCTGAACCCTCGTATTCAGATCATAAACATATTCTATTCAATACAGAAGTTGGTCCAAGACCTGTGGTGACATATCGGTATCCGAAGTGCACGGACTGGGAAGGGTACAAATATTCCCTCCAGTCTCACCTTCAATCCGCTATCACCACAATCAGGAATCGTGATGAGACTGAAATTACGGCGGAACAGATCCGCAACGCAATTGTCTCAGCATATAACGAAAACTGTCCACTGAAGACAAAAAGGGACAATAGAGGCACCTCTTGGTGGAACAAAAATTTGGTTAAAATGAGAAAAGAAGTTCGACGCCTCTTTAATCGAGCTAAAGCTTCGGGCGACTGGGACCAATATAGATCCGCTCTAACGGACTATAACAAAGAAATAAGGAAAGCGAAAAGAGGATCTTAGATGAAATTCTGTGAGAGTATAACTGACCTACCTCACAGTACTAGAATCCACAAGATTCTTTCCAGAGAGCCGACGTGGGAATTCGGCTCGTTAAGGCGACCGGATAGCTCATATACGACCTCTAGAAAGGAAACCTTACAGCTCCTAGCACAAAACCACTTCCCAGGGTGCTTGAATGCGGATGACCAACAGCCGTCACCATCAGAAGGCCGATTAAAACGACCTGATAAAAATGATTGGCTGACGGCTAAAAAGGTGATCACAATACCGGCAATTGAGTGGGCCATCAGATCATTCCAACCATTCAAATCGCCAGGAGAGGACGGAGTTTTTCCAGCTCTACTACAAAATGGACTGGAAATATTGCTCCCATTCCTCATTAAACTATTCAGAGCTAGTCTGGTATGGAACTATATCCCATCCAGTTGGTCGGCGGTTAAGATAGTATATATACCAAAACTGGGTAGGAAAGAACCAAGCCCTAAATCGCTTAGACCAATTATTCTGACATCTTTTCTGTTGAAAGGCCTGGATAAGGTGCTGGACGGATATATCAGGGGGAACATCCTGAATCATCACCCCCTCAATATCCATCAGTACTCCTATCAGACAGGAAAATCAACAGACTAGCACTCAATAACCTAGTCGAGAAGATCACCCAATCCCTTCAAATGAAGGAAATTGCGGTGGGAGCCTTTCTCGACATTGAGGGAGCATGTAATAATGCACTGCCCGACTCATTATATGCAGCAGTGGCTGCCAGAGGAATTGAGCCTACTATAGGCGACTGGATTCGTGCTATGCTATCAAACAGGAGCATAACAACGTCTCTACAGGGAGAAACAGTTAGGTTTAGAGCCACGAGAGGATGCCCGCAGGGTAGGGTTCTCTCCCCCCTTTTGTGGTCACTTCTTGTGGATGACCTACTGGCTATTCTCACACTGTGGGAGGTTGAGGTTCTAGCATATGCAGATGATGTAGTCATAATAGTCAGAGGAAACTCTGAAGGAGTAATATCAAATACCCTTCAAGAGACACTGGATACAGTGAGTAACTGGTGTGACAGGGAACAGATGTCTGTAAACCCTCAAAAAACAGTAATAGTACCATTCACCCGGAAAAGGAAGCTGGAGGACTTAAGACCTCCTACCTTGATGGGTGAAACTATTCCATTTGCGGAGGAGGTGAAATATCTAGGAATCACTCTGGATAGATCACTTAATTGGAACTCGCATCTGGAAAAGGTAATCCACAAACCAAAGCTGTCCTTATGGACATGCCGTCGTATTTGTGGCAAATCCTGGGGCATGGGTCCCCAACAAATTTACTGGATCTATATCACGGTCATCAGACCATTGATAACATACGGATCCATTGTTTGGTGGCCGAAAGAATCACAACGGACGGCCAAATCCAAACTCTCTGGACTGCAGAGATTAGCATGCATGACCGTAACGGGAGCAATTAGCACCACACCGTCAGCTGCAATGGAAATCCTCATGGATTTACTCCCTCTTCATATATATATGGAGAAAGAGGCCAGGTGAGCAACCTACAGACTGCAACAAGCGGTCATTAATATGCCGCAGACTAGTATCATGGAGCGGAACAGGTTGCTGGATGACATAGAGAATCACAGCATCCTGGGAATGCCCTCGGATACTATGCCTACCATGACCAACTACCAGCTGACCTTCAACATTCTTTCTCCAGAAAGAGATGAGTGAAATCGGAATAAAGCCGACCTACTGAAGGCAGACAGTTGTTGGTTTACAGACGGCTCCAAAACTCCCGAGGGAACAGGAGCTGGAGTACATAGCTACAGACCAAGGGTGAGGATATTCTCAAGCCTAGGTACTCATGCAACTGTTTTTCAGGCTGAGGTTCATGCCATTGAACTGTGTGTACGAAGGCTGGAATATATGCATCTTACACGCAGATCAAAATTTTCTCAGATAGCCAAGCAGCTATAAAAGCTCTTGGCTCCTACCGGTGTAACTCCAAAACGGTATGGAACTGTCAGAAAGCTCTAAATCATTTGAGTAAAAACAACAAAGTGACACCGGTCTGGATACCCGGCCACTCTGGTATGGAAGGTAACGAAATAGTGGACTCCTTAACTAGAGAAGGAGCGGGATCACGATTCATCGGACCAGAACCAGTACTTGGCATATCCTCAAGTACTGCCAAGATGGCTATCTCAACCTGGGCTGAAAGGAAAACTCTCCAGTATTGGCAAGAGTTACCAGGATTAGTTCATTCGAAGGCGTTTATAAAATACCCTTTGAAATCAAGAGCTAAGAAACTTTTAGAGTTAAACAGGGTAAACTTGAAAACTCTAACAGGCCTATATACCGGGCACTGCCGACTAAACTAACATCTGCATAAACTCGGCCTAGCGGAAAACGCCGAGTGCCGTCTATGCCTGGAGGATGATGAGAAGGCAGACCACATCTTATGCACCTGTCCCGCTGTGAAGAGGATCCGATTCTCAATATTTGGCAAAGAGCAACTGCTGCCAGAGGATCTGGACACATTCTCACCCAATAAAGTTATCAGTTTCATTAAGAGACTGAACTTATTGGGTGAAATATAATTAGGCGTGAGCCACAATAGGCCTGCTGATGGCCGCAGTGGAGGGTCTACTAAGACCCATTCACAACAAACCTAACCTAACCTATATGAATGTAATCTTCATCAATAGTGGTATTCGTGCAAAATTCGGCTTACTGTTTGGTGACTGATTTCCAATTCAAACCCAATTTGCCTTAAAGAAACAGTCTTATCAAATTCTACTCGAGCCAAAACAAGAATGAAATTTTCTTCGGGATCTTTGTTGGGCTCACTTCGGAATTGATTTTCAAGACGATTAAAATAATTTTTTGCTTGACATTGTCTATTAGGATATCGTTCGGCATAAAGGTGTCTAGTCGCAACGGCATTTTTTCTACATTCCCCATAAATAATTAACATGTCCACATTTTCATCTCGTGTATAAATTTGCGGCATTTTGAACACAATTAACAAGAATTTTAAACAATTTTTAAAGACACAATAAAAACACCGGTAAACCAACAAATGTTTGACAAGCTAAATATTTCATTGTTTTCAAAGCCACCTTAATTACTTGTTAACATTTAATTAGAACAAAATTGTGTTTTCTTACTTTCTAGTAGCTGTAATTTTGTTTGTATTTATCGCACATTTTAATACGACATATGAATAAATTCCTTATTAATAGTACTAATAAACGGTACCACGGTACCAATATGGTTCCATTTGAAAAAATTGAGTTTTTCCCCAAAAACCATTTTGATGAACTTTATTTCATAAATCACGTAATTTAGTATTTTTGACGGGATTTCGATTTTTCTAGCATTACACGGATCATTTAAAATAAATCGGAACCCTCATGGCACACTTAAATGGAAAACTAAAAATTATATTATAAAAATTATTGACGTTTAAAATGTCACTTATTTGGTATCGTTGGATTCAGAGAATTATGCAAAATTCAAAAATGCAATAATATACGGGGTGTTCTATTTAAAAATCGAAAGTTATTGTCACTCTCGACGAAATCGGAAGTAAAAAAAAATCACTTGTATGTTAAAAAGTGTCGCTTATTATAGGATATCCCAAATTTCAATCAATTATCTTCAAGACTAAAGGAAAAAAGGGGAATGTACCATGATCCTGTTACATCCGGTATATAACTATCAGGTCCACATCCCCTCAGAGAAAGATGTCTGACATCGATTTAAGTGCAATGAAAATAAATATGATTGACATCGTTTTAAGTACAATGAAAATATAATAAATATTACGTTGTTGATAAGTAATATAATTATTGTATTATTGACTTACCGTTTTAAATAGTTATTTACGTAACAATACCGAAAAGTGATTCTTTATTGTTCGAGCTGGCAGTATCTCCAGGGCGACCACCCGCAATCCTGGAAGCTGACGAGCACAGTAAGACACTTTCGAAGTATGTTGAGTACAATATTTTTTCTACAACCGTTTTTGTTACTCTCAAAATACTGTTTAACCTTAAAATTTTTGTAAACAAAATTCATAAAATTCAACTGACAAATATCAGACGCTGTTGTCTAGATTGCCTAAGTGGAAATTTAAGCCTTCATCTCGCCCCTGGTGGCTAAAAATCGCACTCTGGCGAAACGAGTAATTTCCTCGTTTAGATTTCTTTAATCACATTTGCATAGTCTGTTAGTCGGCGTTCTTCTACCGGTTTCTTTTATTTCAACAACGTTTATTTTAAAATATGCCGAAGAAAACAGTGCATAATACGATTTGTTGTATGTACAATTTTCACTGTAAGAAAAATGTGGATAAGACAATCCACTTTCACTATTTTCTCAAGAAAGACATGAGGGTTTGTTTATATTACCAATAACTGTGGTATCGTGGAGAAATAAATAGGAAAAATGAACAGGAGAAAGCTTTATTGATGAAAAAGCATTAACTTCGGCAATACGTGTCCGTTTCAAGCCAGAAGATTATAATATAAACGGTATATAATGTTGTAATAGTGACATTTTTAGGTTAGAAAATTAACAAAAAATAGTGCAAAATAGGTTAAATTTCGTATTTAGTTACTAAATTTCGATTAATAAAATAATATTTTCCTACCTAAGAAAGAATCCACCATAACAAATAAAACGAATGTAAACAAATCAAAGAATTAGCCGATTTTTACTCTTCTGATTGCAGCGCCATATGCTTGATGATATATCATGAAAAAAGTACCTTTTAAAATCGTATTCACAATTATTTTATTTTAACTCTCCAAAATTAACAAGTATTATCATTTTTTTTTTTTTCGGTTTCCCGATGCCGGTCAGTCCTCCCGTGGCCTCCGACGCCTCACGGGAGTCGCGCCGGCGCAACAACTACAGCCACTCCCCACATCCCGCAGGGTTAGTGACTGTAGATACCAGAATCGTGTGCCCTAAGCAGACGGAGAGAACCCAGAATGACCGCCTTCTGCATTTGACCTGCCAGCCACTCGGCTGGTTTTCGGCAGGCCGGTATGATCTTTAGTTCCGAGAGCAGCGTAGGCTTTATCCCTCCGAGTACACCGATAATAAGGACGACCATTTTGACCGAGTAGCCTGGGTACAGCACTTGGAGCTCGTACCGGAGATCGCGATATTTGGTCCGTTTCTCCTCCTCCTTCAAGGTGATGTTTTTCTCCGCAGGTGCCGAGAACTCGATAACATACATCACCTTGAGTTGATGGTCGAGGAGGACTGTCAGGCTTGTTGGCTTGGATTAGCCTGACAGTCGTTCCAGTAAATCCGGCATTTCTCGTTCTCGACAACGGACTCAATATCTCCGGGGACGTAAGGCAGCACTGGTGTCTGGTCTACCCCGTACGAGTGCCTTAGATGGTAGTATAGCACTCGTAAAGCCGCGTTATGTCGGTGGATGTAGGCCGAAATCGCATATATGGAGCATGCAGAAAGTAAGTGCATGAGCGATTCCGGCGCCTGATGGCAGGTCCTGCAGTTGATATCAGGAACCTCTACACGCCACACGCGGCTACGGTAGACCAAGGTGTTGATAACACCATCTTGGCAGGCCATAATGAATCCCTCGGTCTCCGACTTAAGCCCTGCTGACCTTAGAAAGGCGAAGGTCAGCTTGGTCGATAAACCCAGTGTTTCTATGTTCTTATAGAAGACACCATGCTGGGGTTTATCGACGTGCTGCCGAAACAGATTTTTCTGTTCGGCAGCTCTTATTCGGGCTTTCAGATGATTTGGCTGAAGTTCGGTGACTGACTCAACATCAGCACCTCGCCGGCCTCCTCGCCTGATGTCAAATGCGAGACCGAGTTCATCTGCGGCTCTTTTTGCTGCCTTGAATAATCCTGCTCCCACTCCTACAGTTTCGTGATGTTTTACGAACCGCAAGAGGGGATCTGAGCTTCTGAGTATGTTACATACCATACTCAGTACTACTCTGCCATGCGTACACTTCCCCGCATCGTCCTCTCTTGAGATGGACGACGGCACATTTGTCCAACCCGAACTCCATACCAATTGCCCGCGTATATTCTTCGACCACCCTAAGAGCGTTTTGTAGTTCGCGCTCTCCGGAGGCATAAAGTTTAAGGTCATCCATATAAAATAGATGGGTGACCTCATGCCTCCGGTCGCTGGGTAGCCCACATTGATATCCGCGGGTTTGGCGGAGCCCAACAGACAACGGCAGCAGTGAGATGCAGAAGAGGAGAGGACTCAGGGAGTCACCCTGGAAAACTCCTCTCCTAAATGCCACCTGCCCTGTCGTGACCCGCTGTGCACCTGATGTTATGGTGAAGCGAGTCTTCCAGAGCGGCAGCAGCTGTTCTATGCATCTCACTAGTAGTGCTGGTACCAAAAGACATTCAAGCAAGTGCAACAATAGCTCGTGCGATATTGTATCAAATGCCCCGGTAATCAATCCAGGCTATCGATAGGTTCCGCTTGTATTACACAGAATCCTGTGTAATACAGCGGTCTATCAGCAGGCTATCCTTGCAACCTGCCATACCCTCCTTGGCACTACGCTGTTTGTTTATCCGCTGGAAGACCGGATCAACAGACCACAGTGTCCTAGTATACAAGATATGCGTAAATATCTTATAGCAGGAAGATTTAGGTAAGCTATTTTTATAATATTTTTATAGAAAAAAAAACAAGCTAAGGTATATTTACCAATTTACTTAAATTCTCACATTTCTTCTGTTTGTGTACTGTTTATAATGATATACAAGATAATTTAGATATTTTTCAATGTAGTTCATTCAATCAAAAAATTGTTTTCACATAATCCATCAGCATAAATGTTTTGACAGTATTACTGTTCTGTTTTTTTCTCTCTCTCTCTTTGTATTGTACTCCCATCCTGTAATTGGTATGCAAATACTGTTGGATGGTGTAATTGAAGTAAATAAATAAATAAATTAACATTATTAATAAGCATAAAATACATACATAAAATAAAATACTGTTAAATATAAAAGGAACAGAATTAGCCAAATTTTTTCATGTGTCCTGTAAAATATTAGTTCAAATGAGTTTTTGTTTTCAGTAGCATCCAAGTGCAGTAATTTGATATTTATTTTTGATGATAGAGTAATAATAAGTTCCTAAAACTACCTACTCTTTTAAAAACACCAATTAAAAATTCAGAAATATATTTTTTAAATACGATAATGCATTTTTAAATTAAAATACAATACCTATTTTATATAAATTTATTTCTTATAGTTGTAGAAAATGTTTAATAAAATACAAACATGCATCCGATTTTCAACTTTAAACATTTCGAAGACAGATGGAACTGTCAGTTAAAGATACGTTTAAGAACAATGAACATAATCTGTAATGTAAATTTGTGGTTTATAAATATACGTCTTTGTAAAAACTGCATTGACAGCATTTTGTTGGAATACGAAAATAAAACAAGAGAAATTAAAGGCACGTTCAAGGCTTTAAAATGGGTTAGTAGTTTTAACACCCGTTTTAGACACGATATAAATGGGAATACGGTAAAGAGCTTCCGTACACTTAATTATTTTGGTTGTCTGCATTTAACACGGTTTCTTGCTTTGTATGCATGTCTGGTGGGGTCTATGAAATTGTCAAAAGTTATTCTATAGACTTAAAGAACATGTATTCAAAGAAATACATGTTTGTTTATTGCCACCAATACCAATAACAATATGCCAATATAATACTTATCGTCACTACAAATAAGTAAAGTTATAGCTCTAGAGACACATTTTGAATTTTATATTTTTTTGCATTTTCTACTGTATTATGGATTGAAAACAGGCATTAAAGAAAATGTTAATGACCAAAGTTGTAAGGAATGAAATTTTCCATAAGTTTGGTTATAACCATTCTTAGTCAAAAGTCGAAAATAGGCGAGGTATTTAATAAAAACAAATTCACCCTTAAATTCAAGATAGCAGCTGGCGCTACAGGGATGGAGTCCCGAAAATATGGATCTAAACTACCAAGGATTAGAAAAAGAAATGTCTCTAAATGTGTAGCCCTCTCCCGCACAAAGTACCTCGAAGTACTTTCAGGGATAGAGGGGGTTATATTACCTATAGTGTGTGTGTAACTTCTTAACATATGTACCTAAAAAATTACAGATTCTGGATTGATGTTCCTTTTAAAAACATATATTTTTAACACATTTATTTTATTTCTCATAATTATTATTAATAATTTAGGTAAAATTGTGGGTACCTCTTATGCAGCCATTATGACATCTGGGGAATTTTAGATAAAAAAAAATCATTAAAATTTGTATGTAAATTATTTTTTTTTCCAAAATAAGAATTTATAAACACATTAAAGTACTGATAGTTCCAACGTTATGTTAATGGATTTCTTATCGGTTTTTGTTCATAAGTTGGTAGAATAATAAGAAATATACATTAAACCACAAAATCTTGCCTGATTGAAATATATCGATCAATGTCGTATGATATATATGTTTTCAGATTTATATCTTAATATAGTCATGGGAAAGGAGCATAATTTTGGCATAATATTTCATCCCAAAGCGGCTTCAAGTATTTGGTGACTGAAACCATTAAACCCTTTATTAAAATTTGCGAAAACTAAGACTGATATAAGAAGTAAGCGTAATGTAAACGAATTACAATTAATTAAATAAAATCAACCAAACTGTGATATAAAAAAAAACTGTTTTCCTTCTACAACCTTGTAAATTTTAGGTCAGTAAACTGCTGAAATTGTTCTATATTTCTGTAATTTACTAATTTACAGTGTAGTACAGAATCTTTACTTGAAGCCTCAAAATAACAATAGTTTTTTAGGTTTACCCCAAAGTCAAGGACAGCGACGTTTGGCTGCATTTATCCTATTTTTCATAACAGTGCATCGTAATTTTTTAACTATTTGATTAATATTAATTCATATACACACACACGCACGCACGCACCCACGCACGCACGCACGCACACACGCACGCACGCACGCACACACGCACGCACTCACTCACGCACCCACGCGCCCCCCATGCACGTACGCACGCACGCAACCCGCACTCACCCGCGCACGCACTCGCGCACACACACACCAACACATTCACACACCTACACAAACACACGCACACGCACATGCACACGCACACATTAGTGGTATGATTTAGATGAATGACCGCATTACATGTAATCTATAAATGGTATCAGATTTTCAGATTTTTATGATCCTTCAAAAGGATAAAATATACACGACATAAAATGACACATAGCACTACATGAGTAAATCTGGTGTTTAAAGATGCACATCCACGTACACTACACAAAAATAAACACTGGCTAGCATTCCATTTTCCATTTCCAATACTTTGAGTCACTCGTTTGCCTTTCTTTTACTTTGTTTCTACAACCTTTTTTAAAATCAGTGAAATTCGTGTCAAATCTAGCTAAAAAAATATTCAAACTGATTATTTGCCTACATAATTTCTTATCTGATTCAGATCATACTCCACAGTAATTGATTTAAGATTTGTTGAACAAGATGTATGGATATAGATATAAATGTCGTATTTAAGTACTCACATAAAACACTTTTAAAACTGCACTAACAAATAAGTTGTTGCATCAACGTCTGGTTGAAACTATCAGAACTGGTACATATACCTACGATTGATCCTAACAATTCATAAATCCGGGTATATCAATCACTCCAGATGAATAACGACGCTTTAACTAATTATACCTATATAAAGTTATTTGGATGTCAAAGAAAACTGAAGAATAGTTATGACAAATAGACAAACCAAAAAGTTTGTTTTGTTCCAAAAATATATACCGATTAGTACACCGTGTGTCTCAAATTCGTGCTCATCATTGCGATCTAGGAAACCATAAGACAAGATCGGTTAAATGGAATAAGTTTTAGCAAATTTTGTGCTGATTCCAAATCACGGTTAAATGAAACCGTTTTTGAGATTTTCCAAAAAGAAAACAAAATTTTGTGATTTGTCTTTTCGGCTGTAGCCAAGCAATCCTTGGTTAGACAGATTTTAGACTTTAAATGATTAGGACACTTCTAGAAGACTAATATTTTGGTGTAGAAACGAATGTCGATATTATTTTGTTTTCAAAATATCCCAGGTAACTTTTTTTTCTTATGGCAGCTATATTGGATTTTTCATTTTTAAGATTGCGCTTAAAAAGAGCTTTCAAATGATGTATCACATGCCGAGGAAAAATTGTTTTTCAAGGGATTAATTTAAGAAAAGTTATCCATTGCTTAACAAAACAAAACAGTAGGGCATGGAAATTCAAAGAGTTATTTTCATTTCATGGATATACTTCATTATAAAAAATAACAATAATATTGAGGTTACCAGTTTGACATGTTTAAAAAATTTAAATTTTCTGTTAGAAAGAATACTGAACATAATCGATATGGAGAAAATTTTTTAATAACAGCAAATTAACATAATGGAAGAAATAATAGGAAAGAAGTAAGAAGGTTTAATAAAACTGTTCAATATGACCTCCATTTAGCTGAATACATTTTTGGCATCTACGCCTAACTGAGCTGATTACTCTTCTGAGAGTATTGGCATTTATTGTGCCGAAAACGTCCCTAACTCTGTCTTCGAAAATATCGATAGTTTCCGGGCTTTCAAAATCATACACTTCATTTTTCACCATACCCAACAAATAAAAATCGGGAGGGGTTATATCAAGCGAGCGGGGAGGCTACAATACTGGTCCTCTATGAAATTATGCGGTTATCAAAATTTTCCTGCAATATTCGTCTAACATTATTAGTATTATGTGAAAGACAGCCTCTTGTTGGAACCACAATTCGTTTATTTCTTGCTCTGTAAAAAAGATGTCTCATCTCGGATAAAACTTGATTTTATAGAAGTTCACGATAGGCTTCTTCCGTTAAATTTTTGTGAAAAATGAATGGACCAATTACATGGCGATCTAAAAATAATAATTAAGGAAAGGGTTATAGGCAGATCATAGGAGTGGAATAGGAAGAAGAAAGGTAATACCTATCATACTGCACCAAACATTGATCCAAACCTAGTTTGGAATCTTCTTTTCGTAGTTACATGCGGATTTTCTGTGGCCCAGTGGTGATAATTGTGCTTGTTAAAGACTCCACAATTTGTAAAACGACTCTCATCCGCCCATATAATTTTCGATTGAAAATCAGGTTGTTCTTCGCATTTCTGATTAAACCAACGACAAATCTTCTACCAAAATCATATTTGTTTAAAGCTTGGACAATCGTAGGTTTATACTGATGATATTTTCTTTATTTTAATGTCTTGTGTACAGTTGTCTTAGGAATATTTATTTCGCCTGCAATTTGTCGAATTGATATGCGAGGATTATTGTTAAGAGCTTCGGTCAACATTATCAATATCATACCGGTCTCTTTTATTATCAAAACTCCCGTAAGTTAACAAATTGCTTACAATTCATTCAAAAATTATTCTATGTGGTTGTATTCTCTCTGTAAATGTTTCTCGAAATGATAACTATAAACCCATACAATGAACAACTCGACGACGCAGTTAGACAAATAATACGTAACAAAAACCAACTGAGATGGCTTTGGCAACGAAAAAGAAATGTGGCGGCTAAAGCGGAGATGAAAAGGCTGCAAACGTTGATCGAAACTCCATAAACATCGAATAGAATCGGAAATGGGGTGAAAAATTGCATTTGCTCAATCCGCCAGACGATTCGTTGTGGAAAATGACGTGTCTTAAAAACACGAGGCAGGTCATTCCAGCCCTGTTGGAAAATAACGCAAACGGCCGGCAAACGACGCACTTTAGAGACGGGCAAAAAAGCCAACCATTTGGCCGACCAATTTGAATCAATACACAATCAAAATTACTCAAATGACGAAGATCATCGAAAATACAATTTCCCAAATATACGGTCATGGAGTCCAAATTCCTATGATGCGACAGCAAATTTTAGCAACCATGACCACCCCCGCGGAGTTAAAAAAAAGCTTATCAGGATTCTCGCAAACAAGAAAGCGCCGGGATCGGACGGTATCGATCATAAGCCACTTAAGAATCTGCCGAGAAACGGTATTGTCCAACTTACGTATATCACTAATGGTATTCTGCATCTGTAACACTGGCCTAACTAATGAAAGAGTGCGGTGGTGTGTCATATCTTGAAGCCGAACAAAAATCCGATAACGGCTTCTAGTTACCGTCTCATATCTTTACTGTCGACGGTATCTAAGCTGGTCGAAAAGGTCGTCCTGAGGCGGCTAATCACCGCTCAGGATGATCTTGAAATCAACGACGATTTTCAGTTCGGTCTCAAAATGAAACGCAGCACGACTCAGCAGATCGTCAGGATCATCAATGATGTCAAGCGACAGTATAATCTCGACAAAAGCACCGCCATGGTGCTCTTAGATATTGAGAAAGCATTCGATATTGTCTGGTTGCCTGGTGTCATATATAAACTTCATCGGTACGACTTTCCGAGCCACTTAACGCAACTGATACACTCTTACTTGCACGATCAAAAGCTGCGAGTAAGAGTGAACAAAAATCTATCAACACAGAGACATTAGGCTGGCGTTCTGCAGGGGTCGGTTCTTGGACCAATATTATGTAATATATCCGTGTCCGGCTTTCCGTAGTTCACGAACACCAAGCTTGCAATGTACGCCGACGATACCACCATGTGCTGTCACAGTCACCATGCTCAGGCCGTTGGGCAGCTGATAAAGGCGCACATAGTGAGGGCGTAGGAGTACTACGCCAAATGGAAGATGAAGGTGAATGTCGCCAAGTTGAACTCTATTGTTCTCATTAGAAAAAGATAATAAAAAATAATTACACCTATGTCGATGGGGGCAACCAAATTGAGACTAAACAAGGATAATAAAAAATTAATTTATACGATGATAGTGAGACCAACCCTAGTATATGCTGGGCCGACCTGGTGTTCTGCGAGTGCGACGGCGTTACGAAAATTGTAGGTACTGGAAAACAAATTTCTTCACCTCATAAGTAATTCAACAAGATATACCCCCTAAGGGAACTATGACAACATTGCAACGACATCGTACCCATAGTGGATTATCTCAGAGATAACTCACAAGAATTTTATGAAACTCTCTGACTGTCCACTAACAGCCAACATTACACAAGTAAGGGAGTATAACGCGCCATTTCGAATAAAACACAAATTATCGTACCAAACGTTACCAATTTTCAGACAACAACTTTAAACCACGCTCTTCTCACAAAAAACGGGAGGACCGCCCACACTATAAAAGGGGCACCAAAATTCAAAAAAAAAATTCACCTTTCTTCTTTTTGTTCGTTTTTGTTATCAAAATTTATTCCGAATTATAAACCAACTATCAGTAAATTGCGGCACATTATTATATACAAGAAATATCATTAAACATACCCAAAAATAAGCAGAGTTGGATATTGCCGCTCCGCAGTTCTGTATTATTTAGAGGCGAGCTTTTTTACTGTGCAGTTTGGCTCGTCGTAGCATCATCAAAATTCTAAACTTATGTATACAAATCTTTTACAGTTTATTTTTTGCATTGTTTTAAAGTTTTATATCAACGGCACATGCTTTTGCATGCGTCGTTGTACATAGATAATAATTAGTCGCCGCACAGTGGACGGAAACGCCGAAAAGCTGGCCAAAATATAAAGGCATTGAGCTATTTTACTGAAATTGTGCATACAGGGGTTTTTTGTGTCGCTGATCAAGAATCCGAAGTTGAATTTTGAAAAAACAAAATGGCGACCATGAAATCCCCCCAAACATACCAAAAATCGCCAATTATCGCTGCATTTTTATAAAACTTTGTATACAGTTTTTTTGGGTCGCTGATGAAGAATCCCATATAGAATTTCAAAAAAAATTACGGTTAAAAATATATACATAGTTCAAAAATTATTATTGAATTGAAGCGAATTCATGTGTTTCATTTGTTTCGGGAAAATTAGGATATGGGGAATGGAATAAAAATGTGTAATGACTTTGAACGCATGAGTTGAGAACGCATGACGTTCTCATTTCATGAGAACGCATTCAAAAGGAGCCCACTTTATGGTGCACGAATGTGCATGCATCCGTGCATTCGCGCACAATTTGGTCAATATCTCGCAAAGATGCA
Source organism: Rhamnusium bicolor (assembly GCA_029963845.1). NCBI lineage: Eukaryota > Metazoa > Arthropoda > Insecta > Coleoptera > Cerambycidae > Rhamnusium > Rhamnusium bicolor. The sequence goes on along the minus strand of JANEYF010005420.1, from coordinate 247,823 downwards.
AAAAGATGCAGCTAATTTTTTATACACTTTCGAAAAAATGTTCATTGAACACATTCCAATAAGTTTCAAGACCAACCATCACCAACCGCGTAACTTATGTTTATGAATCGTTGCATGTACACAAAATGCACTCCACTTCGATAATTATTTACTAATTACCATATAAATAAACTGATCTGATACTGAGATATTTTAATTGTACTTACTTTCTGATGCAGAATCCATTTTTATGACACAGAGAACTGCACTTTGAGAATTTTTGCGCTGCAGACAGAATTTATCGATTTTTGAAGCGTTGCGAGCTGCCGAAGTGACGCGCTGCATAGTCGCACAATAAGTAATTTCCTCGCTCAGGTAGTGAATCCAGACCGGTATTAACGGTCGTTTCTAATGCTAGGGGTACCACTACAACGATTTAAAACATTTCCATTTAAAAAAAAATATCTTCATTTTTTAATTTTGGCCAGCTTTTTTGGCGTTTCCGTCCACTGTGCGCCGTCTGAATAAGCAACATCTTTGTATCTGGCTTTACAAAAACTTTTTGATTTTCCATGGCCTACTATTTTGTTTTGTTAAGCAATGGATAACTTTTCTTAAATTGCTCCTATGAAAAACAATATTTCCTCGGCATGTGATACATCATCTGAAAGCTCTTTTTATGAGTAATCTGAAAAACGAAAAACCCAAAATGGCTGCCATAAGAAAAACAAAAGTTACCTCAGATATCTCGAAAACAAATAGCATACGTTTCTGGACCAAAATATTAGTCTCCAAAAGTGTCGTAATAATGTAAAAGTTTAAAATCTGTCTGACCAAAGATTACTTGGCTACAGCTAAAAAGAGAAATCACAACATTTTCACTTTTTTTTTGCAAAATCACAAAAACAGTTTCAGTTAGCTGTGATTTCTTAACGGAATTGGAATCAGCATAAAATTTGCGAAAACTTCCCATTTAACCGACTTTGTAGGTCTTACCGTTTCCGACCAATGGTGAGCATCGAATTTGGGACATACGGTATATATATGTTTCACGGTATTTCAAGCTTTAAGTTAAAAAAATATATAAATATAAATGGATATTTTCAAGAATCCTAATAATAGCCGAAGAGAGATGAAAAATTTTAAATGATTTAATTATTTGTTGCCTATATAACGGTTCTTTTATTATGGATGTACTTAATTAATAAAACTTCCAATTCAGCGAGCGTCTGATTAAATTAAACGTTGCCAAACGGAGGGAATATTAATTGGACTAATATATTTTTGAATATACATACAAAAACATTCATATACCAAGTAATTTCATGATTTACTGTGCATCTGTTAAAATATTATGTATTTAAAAGTTAACCTATTATCTTTTAACTGCAACTATGTTACAAATTCCACGAAAACAATAATTAAGTGTAGTGCTCACGTTTGCACGCATATATTTTGAAATCAAAAGGTACATATTGAATTATAAATACAATTGCCCTTGTTTAATAGGTTGAGTTCTAGTTGACTTCGCTAACATAGTTTTACAATTGGAGTTACTTTAATATATTTGTTATGTTTAAAATGAACAAAGGGAAAATCTAATTATTAAACAAATTAGAGTTGATCTGATACTTCGACCAGATCACGCAATTTGACTGTAGCTAAGTTCCCTTCTAGATATCAGTTACTCATTTCAGAATATTAAGTAAAATATTAAAATCTTTGCCTCTGCATACACATGATTGTGGATTATTTGTCAGAAATGTGATGTAACATTCATTAATCATTAGTAATCTAAATTCTGTAGCATCTAATCAGACTATTTTCATTACATTAGATTATATAGAAAAAATAGTTACAAAAATGCGCAGCCTCCCCAGTTTATTTCTAGACTATTAGTAAAATCTTTGCAAACTATTTTTTTTTTTCGTAATCAGAAGGAAAATTTATCACCCCGTTTTTTTTCGGTTTTCGAAAATTTTGATTTTTGTAAAGTTATGACACTGAAATTTAAGTTCTTCATTGTGTAAATTTCAAAATGTCATAATTTTACAAAAATCAAAATTTTCAAAAAACCAAAAAAAAAAACGGGGTGATAAATTTTCCTTTTGATTACGAAAAAAAAAATAGTTTGCAAATATTTTATTAATGGTCTAGGAGTAATCTGGGGAGGCTGCCCAATTTTGTTACTTTTTCTCCCAATTTTTGCTTCAATTTTTTTCTGCAAAACTTATTCAATCAGTACTAATAGGCCTTCAAATATTGCTTGGGTTCCATGCTGCAATACTGAGATATAGTACAACATAAATCCACCAACCGCCACTGCTGAGGAATTGCAATGTGTTTCAATATTTCGAGTGGTACAAGGCGACCAGAAAGACGATATTTTTATACAACCCATATATGCTCAATAAGGTTGCAGTCTGGGGAGCAAGCTGGCCGTATCATCCTAGGGAACTGATTTTTTTGTAGAAACTGATTTAATATAACCGCTCTATGAGGCCTCGCATTATCATCCACGTCCATAAATCCATTACCAATTTCATTTGCAAATTAAGGAATATTTCCTGCAAAACCTCAATATACTATGCAACGTTTACTGACTGATTGACGAATACTGAAAGTTCCATTCGACCACCAAAATAAATTCCACCCCATATTGTCACAGAACCTCTTCCAGAAATTCGATCGGCTGAACAATTTTCTTCGTATCTCTTTCTCTTCGTGAAATACGAGTTCGGTTATTATAGTTTGAGAAGCGACTTTAAACTTATCAGCAAATAAGCACTGAGACTACTCTTGCAAATCCCAATTCACAAGCTTTTGAGCAAAAACCAGACGATTTCCTCTGTGGTCTCTTGTCCATTTGAGGTGCCTATTAAATCGCCAAGCATTTAAATAGGCTTCGTGTAATCGATTTGGAATGGTTTCGGAAGAAATGTTTAAATTGTGAGTTTCTCGTACTTTGTTTTTGAATCTTATTGAATTAATAGTCCGTTCGTTAAGAGCCTCGTGTATAATATACCTATCTACTCTGGCTGTTTTTATTCTTGTGTGGCCTCCTCCATGGGTATATTGCGCTGATCCAGTGTTTTGAAACCTCGCCTTCGCCATGCCCTCGAAACAACACTTTGATTTATCTATAGCCGTTGAGCTACATTTCCCGGTGATATGCTGGATTCCAGCGTCAAAGCCTCCTATACTTATTTAAAATACCTTACATTAAAAAATGGTAAAAATGCAGGATTTTAGAAAAAGAAATCATAATTTTAAAACTTAAAACAGATGGAGTAGATCTTCAAAAAATTTTTAGGGCAAGATTTGGGCTTTAAATTGCACTACTGCAAAGGTTAAATTGATTACCCGTCATCCCAAGTCACCTATCAAGTTCTAAAAAACGTTATGTTTCTCCCTGTGTACTTTTTTTAAGTGGATAACAAGGAGCGTTCCTGAATTACAACGCAATGATTTACAATCAAAATCATTTAAATCGAAAAAACCAACGACTTCAGAAAAAACTGTCAAGGAATTATTACGCTTCAAAGTGTAGTATAAGTTTAAGTGTGTTAGGTACATCAAGTGTATTTGAAAATCAGCAGTTTTAATTCGACGTCTAAAAATTTTATTTTAATATTTCATGAAGCTGATCCAAAATAATCATAAAGAATTCTAAGAGAACCAAGATATTATGTACACATTATTGATAACGATAACAAATTGTTTTTATTTTGACAAACCAAGTATTTTCTAGCTTTACGAAGGTGTGTAGCCCACGTGGTAAATTTACCTAAAGCAACATTATTAAATGAAGAAATTGAATTCATATCTTTAACGCAAAAGAAAATTTTGATAATACTGCTACCGTTGTAATTCTATAATCATAGAAGTTTGTTTGACTCCAACAAACAAGTATATCATGAATTGGTTAAAATTTGGCATATTATATGCTCGACCCTAGCAAAAAGTCTCTGTAGAGGCACAATCGGCCGATAGGCAATTTCTACGGGTAAAATGCAGTGTTTTAAAAAACGTAATAAATTTTGTCGGTTTTATGATATTGTTGTAGTTAGTATACGTAATAATAGATTTATGCTTTGTTTTAAATGGATTCATCTTTCTACCAAAAAAGGCATGACGGTTAAAAACAAAGAACTTATACATACATACATATTTATAAATACAAATTAATATATCGATCATTAAATCAAATATCTATGACATGTAATATTAAAAATGTAAAAAAAGAAATGTTACATATTTCACACTGAAATCGCAAAAGAAAATAAAATTAAATTAAACCTCAAGCAGACACCAAATTAAAAACATGTACTCAAAAGCGCATAGCGTTTACTTACCAATAATAATGTAACGAGGCCTCAACAGTCAAATTTAAGTTTCCGCTGGCGCGCACTTTTCAATACTGAAGACCATTGGCTCTGCTGATAATCCTTAAGACATGGCTATGGCGATTCTTAGCAAGTGTCTAGGTCGCTAATCGGCGCTCGCACCCGTCAAGAAGGTCGTGACAAGAACATTAGCCCCATCGCCCATCGCGCCTCTCAGACAGGCCCAGACCACAGGAAATTTTTGGGGCGGACAACTCTGCTGTTTCTAAACGAAATAAAATTGATTTTCTACCATAGGCAACACAACATACAACTGAGAGCATTGTAAGTTGTAAAATACATTGTCACGGGCGCTTCACATTTACAAAATAATAATTATTATTTTAGTTAAGTTCTTCTCTTTAAATCTTTATAAGATGTTTTTTATTGCTGAATAATAAATTATTATTTGTTTTAGTCTAGTCTACTCAATAAGTGTTGTAAAAGACACTAAATAAAAGCTAAATAAAAGTAGTTAATTTGTATCTCATTTGTAATTTGACTAGACAAAGAAGTCTATAACCGGAAATTATTTTCGACTAAATAGGGTGAGCCAAGACGATTCTACAGGGTCAACTAACATATTTTTAAATGGAATGCCATGTATATCAGAAAATTTTTTGAAACCCCTTTATGGCCTCCTTCCACTCCTGTATTATTATTAACTCTCTCCCAACCACTTGGATATAATGATTTTTTTTTGTTGAAATTATGCCATTTATACTTGTATATAAAAATATTACTACAATCACAACTATCGATTTTAAGAAAAAATATGTTAGTACCAATTATGAGACATCTCTGTGGTTGACACACAGCCATTTTCACTTCCTAAAAGCATACAGGGTGACCAAAAAGGATTTTTAAATTTACAACTTTTTGAACAGAATTTTCTATTATATTATTATTTATATTTTTGGTCTATGTAATGTAGAATTGAGGAACGAACATTTTTTGTGCGTACATCCCTATGGTTATTTGTAACCATTTTCGATTTATTGAATAACTGCAAAATTCAGTAATAAAAATTAAAAATATATTTTTTTGTAATTCAAGAGAAGATATTATAAAAAGTGCTCCATATGTTGTCCATTTTGATTGATACACATTTCTATGCGTCTTTGAATGAGGTTTCTACTGTTCATAAAATTGCCAAGTGACACTTCTAAAAGCATTTTTTATCATTTCCTTCAAATTTTGGATTGTTGTTGATGTGATGTTTTTATGGGCACCATGTAACACACTTATTATAATACCTTCTTTTGAATTATTTGAAAAAAAAACCTCATTTTTAATTTTTATTGCTGAATTTTCAGTTATTGTTCAATAAATTGAAAATGGTCACAAATAGCCATAGGAATGTAGTACAAAAAATGTTCGTTTTTCAATCCTACATCATATCGTCCAAAAATATACAGGGTGTTCCTTTTAAAAAAATTGAGAAAATTCAATTCAAAAAGTTGTAAATTTAAAAATCCTTTTTGACCACCCTGTATAGTTTTAAGGAGTGAAAATGGCTGAGTGTCATCACACAGATGTCTCATATTTGGTACTAACATATTTTTTCTTAAAATCGGTAGTTGTGATTGTAGTGATATTTTTAATGTATACGTGTATAATTTATACGAGCACAATTGAAATCGTATAAAAACTAAAAGCCAGCAAAAACAGTCGGCATCTCTTTATTGTACATATACAATAATATATAGAATAAAGAGCTGCCGACTGTTTTTGCTGGCTTTTAGTTTTTATACGATTTCAATTGTGCTCGTATAAACTATACATGGTATAATTTCAAAAAAAAAAAACATTACATCCAAGTGGTTGGGAGAAAGTCAATAATAATACAGGAGTAAAAGGAGGCTTCAGAGGTTTCAAATAATGTTCTGATATACATGGCATTCCATTTAAAAAAATTATACTTGATCCTCTGGAATCGTCTTGTGTGTTCGAAAACAATTTCCGGTTATAGACTTTTTTGTCTAGTTTACTTATAACTCAAGTTTCTAGCTATCATAGAACTCGAGATATCGGAGTCTAACGCACTATTGCCCCACGCTGTATAAAGCCAGATGAGTTACAGAATCTATCCTAGAACAAACTGCTCTCTTTTGTACGGAAAAGACAAGTCGTGGATGCACAATGGGCCAATAGGCCTAGGTGTGGCAGATTCTAAGATTTGCATAAGAAATCTTATTCCTCAATTATTGTTATCGAATGTCTAATATTTTTTTTCAATGTTCTGTTTTGTTGGTATGATTTTTTTATATTTTTTAATAGCAACCTGTATTTTTTGACATTTTTAAATTAAGTATTTTTTTGTTTTTATGTATCACTAAATATGTTGTATTATTATATTGGAAGGTTTTTGAGAAGCAACAGGTTAAATCTTTATTAACTAGATAACATTTTACAGGCGAAATTATTTTTGAGATGCCCCAAAAAAGAAATCAAGGGATGTAGATCGGGAGAACTAGCAGGTTATTCTGTAGATTCCCAGCTAGCGATCCATCTATCGGGAAACACCTGATTTAAATATTCCCTCACCTGAACCCCATAGTGCGGTGGTTGAATAAAGCAAGGCATACAAGTTTCATGTTGTTTTATAAGAGTTCCAGATATTTTTAAGCAGTTAAATTTCCATCTATAAAGAACGGCTCAGTGATATGACAGTCATTAATATTTCCACAACCTTGTGGATTATTTTTCGACCAATATCGCCAAAACTTAATACAACAGATTAAAAAAAAATAGTGGATAATAATTTTAATAAAATAACAAAAATTAATGACAACAATCAGTATTATTAACTAGTTTAAATTAAATAAAAAAAATTTAATTCTAAAAATTAACGATTCAATAGAAGTTTTTGTTATATTCTTTCCTCTGGCTTTAGTTGTACTAGTTGTTCACTTTTTTCCCAAATATCATCACAGAATGTTTTATTCCATGCCCCTGGTGGGAGGACGAACATTCTGCAGTCCCAGAAATGTTTTCCTGTAACTTCCCTTAATTTATTAGACAAAGCCAAGTGGATAGTAGTTTGGGCTCCTTCTTCTGGACTCTAAAAAGGACAATAATTTATAGAATATAATACGAAATATGTATAATATCAGTTTTATAATAATGAACTGCGTTTTTCTTTTGGTTGCAATATTTATATAAAAATTACTGAAAATTGGTACACAGTTTTCGAAATTAGTAGGAGAGTGGGCCAAAGTAATGCACGCTCCCTGAATATACAAATTATACATCTGTCAAAATTTTCAGAAGTAGTGGAATATAACTTCATTTTACTGAACGATCCTATTTAAGGTTAATTGTAAGCAAATAAATATGTGATGTCATTTAATAGAGTAACTGAAAGACATAGAACGGAAAGTACAAAAAAACATAATAATAGTTAGAGTTGAGGATTTTTTGAAGGTTTTAAGTTCACTTTGAATTGAAATTAATTTATTTGTATAAATTCAACGTAATATTAATAATAAATACATACATATACATTTAGAGATTTGACATTTTTTATTTATTATTATCTTCGTCATTTTATTTAGAGAATATTACTAAAAATGACAAATTTATCATATGTCTCGACAGATGTAAATATACTGACCTTTCCATATACCATGAGTATAATATTTCTAAAAAGTCTAGCAAAGGTTTCAAGTCCAATAAATCTAGCAGATTTCACATGAATCTCCGTATTTACAAGTCCAGGGTGTAAAGAATTTGAGGTAACACCATAACCCTGTAGGCGTTCAGCAAATCCATTGGCGGTTATAATGTTTGCTAATTTTGAGTTGCCATAAATTAAGGATGTGCGGAATAATGACAGTGGATGACCTTTGGGGTAGTTCAGGTTATCGACTGTTAAGTTACTGCAGAATGCGGAGGCTGAGCTGACAAATATTATTCGGCTTGGAGCTGATTTCTTTAGTAACCCTAAAAAATGAATTCAATGGAATGTTGAAGTGAAACGCAGGTTATATGGATATCTACAGCATAATGTTTCTGCTATAATCCTTTGGGTTAACATTATGAATAATGCATAATTTCTTTTCTGTTATTAAATATTTTGGTCTAATAAAAGAATATGTATTTTATACTGAAATAAAAATCGACAGAACAATAAAAGCGGAATTACTCTAGCAATAAATCCAAAATTCCTTTTTCATTTTAATTATTGAAACGCTTATTGTGCAGATTTCAAATTTTAGTGCAATCTTTTCTAGGCCCAAGGAAAGCAAATGATAGTGGCAGAATCGTTTCTCTGGGTGTTAGGGGTGGAAGAGCATGAGTAACTTTTTTATTATAAATCCTGCATATTTCATATTTTAGTATGACATTTCCTCTAACTATAGAAAATTAACCTCATCGTCAGATTCGTATGCAGATTCGTAGTTCCGAGCGCGGGGGGGCGGCAGAGTAAAATAACATATTATTTACCGATGGTCGAGAGGTAACATAGTTGGGCGCTCGCCAAAAAGTTCCGGGTTAGATTCCCGGTTGTGGCAGTGGAATTAACTATGAGAGAGTTTACTTCTACTATACACGAATATTGGGGTGTGTCCGAAGTCTCTAAATGTGTATCTCCTCTCTCGCAACGTTAATTTAGAGATACAGGGGATTGTACTATATGTATGTGGTGTTATTATAAATACAAGGAAAGATGCTATTTCATTATAAATCGAAAATTTTATGAAGGAAATATGTATATCCTTCCCCAGTGCGATCTGTTATCTACGTCATGTCGTAAGTTTTCCCTATGTCTAATAATATAAAGTTGCTTCAAGTCCAACACATTATAACAACCTAAGGAGCAAGTCGAATGCCATGGTAAGCTGACCTAAAGCTTTTAGTACGTTTAGTAGCTTTTATGAAAATCTGTTTTGTTCTTGAAATTAATGCATTTGCCCTTGGATAATTCCAATTTCAACGAAATTCTTCGGTTACCAGATGAAATGCATAGACAACAGGTTACATGCTCTACGTTCGGATAGATAACTTTTAGTAACTAACCAGGTTTAACCGAATATATGGTACTATAACTGTAAATAACATTTATAATCGTTCTTATTATTAGTTGCGTAATTTCCCCATTTACAGTTTGTAATCTTTTACTGGAGTGACGACGGTCCATCTGGTTGTAAATTCATACTACAACATTTACTAGGTACGTAATTTCCTATTGCGTCCGCCATTTCATGAACTGTTAAGCATTTTTTTTATACACTGTATTAATTCTGCGGTTGGCTCCTTGTGAAACATTATTAAATATTTTAAATAAACAATTATTCTTTAGTTTTTGTTTAATTTTACTTAAAGCTAATTATTTAACACGAGGTAATTTAGGGCCTGCAGTTTCTTCTTCTGCTAGGTAATTGCTATACTTATTACAAAATAGACGAAACAGTTCTTTGTCGTGCACCCACACCAGAATATTACAGAACCTGAACATAAATTTAAGGACACATATAAACATTGCATATGGAAGTTTATGTTTTTATTTCGATGATGATACCCTGATTGTAATGTCTTTTCAACTACACAAATTCGCAAATTTTGTTTAACCATTTTTTAGCATCGGCGTATTTCCGCTACCAAAACCAATCACCGACGCCAAAAGACGAGCTACTCCCAACCTAAAAACTTTGCCGAACCTCCTTGTTGAATCTTTTACTTGTCTAATATCTTATAGAGAAGGGACCGTCTGCTTTACATCCCCCCCGAACAAAATTTGTGGAAAATAAGCTGACGCCACAGAGACAACACTTAACTGATTTACCGTCTGTAAATCTCCCCACTTATTTTCAAATATAAGTGACTCTACACAACCGCTGTACACTCGACTTTGTTACTATATATGTGACATACGCACACACCAAACTGTAAAAACAGACAGTCTGTAGTGAACTGCGTTCATAAATGAGTTGGTGAGTCTACAGCGTATATGACATGTGACGCCACTATATTAGCAACGTTATATCTAGACAAATAATAATGATAAAACAGGTAATTAACCCCGTAGTATGAATAGAACAGGTTCACTCAGTTGAACTTAGATTGTTTAATTAACTTCTGATTAATTTGTCCTGCGCTTATTATGTTATTGAGTGAAAGTATCATGGATGCATCATGTATAGTTATGTTTTTCATTCTTGCTGATTGTTTTAATGTTTTCTTATTTTCAAAAATATTTCTCATAAAAAGTCTATAAATTGTCAGACCATAGAAGAAGTTATTAACAACTATTTACTGATAAATCTTTTTCGAAAAAGAGAATCTGCTTTAAGATAAGATATTAAAATATAAGAGAATTTAATACGTATGCAGACAAAATGTGAATTCATGAACTAATGATTTCAAAAATATAATTTTGATGGCAGCTTTTCAAAGAGTGTTATTGATTTGGTTTATTTAACAATTTTATAAGAACACTAATTTCTCTAGATACCTGTAAGTAAATGTGTCAACAGAAATGGTCCGAAGTGATTAATCTGCATTGTAGCATGTAAACCGTCATCGGTGTGCTTATTCCCAACAGTACCCACACCAGCATTATTTATCAAAATGTCTAATCTTCCTTCGGTAGCGTTAATATCCTTGGCAAACTTCCTTACAGACTGTAATGATGTCAAATCGAGGATTTTTGTTTCAATATTAGCATTATGGGTAATATCTATTATTTTCTTCTTGGCTTTCGTTCCATCACTTCTGTCAGCTATAATTACTCGGCAGCCTCGTGAGGCCAAGACAAGGGCTGTTTCAAATCCAATACCTGGAAATAAAACAAGCAATAATTTTGCTTAACAATGTTTTGGGTTGGACATAAAAAAAGAGTTATCTAATGTCTTGATATATGAATGATGAACATAAAATTCATAAATAAATGTTAATAGCTGTCGCCAGGTAAAGAAAATAGGTATAACCATTTTGCAATACCGATGAAGATCAATTTCAAACCTTGGAGTCTTTTAGATATAATATTTCACTATACGTACTCGGTGTACTCCAAATTATGGACCTCAGTTCATTTATTTTACCTTTAAAAACAACTTGCTAGATAATGATGATGATGAGGTTAAAAAGGAGGCTCGTAAATGACTCGAACAATGGAAATTCTACCAATAAGACGGCAAAGATGTCTTTGATTATGAATATATAAAACAGTATATTAAATATTTATATGTTATATATAAGCGTAACTTGTGTTTTCATTTATTAGGTATAAAGACTTTCGCTACAAAATAAAGAAATAACAAAAATTCAATATTTATGTATATTGTTAAAATAAAATAATACCTACATAGAATTGAGATTTTATTATATAATACTTAGGGCCGGTTTTTCCATATCAAATTAAATCTGTTTGATAAATAAGTTCCAAGGAAACAATTATTATTACAATTATACCCAAGGAAACTATCTACCAAGAAAATTTAATAGGATATGAAAAGATCGTCCCTTATTTTAAATAACGTAACTTTATGTTAATTTTCCAAACATGGCAAAAAAAACTATTTTATTTAAAAAACAATGATTACATCTATTGGCTTCTCGGCATGAGGAAACTCAATTTTTTTTTGTTGAAGACGATGTTATTAAAGACACAAATGTGTTAGGTACACATTTTATTTTGCGGAATGTCGTTCTGAGAATTCAAAAAACAAACAACAACTACACAATCATTGAAGACGGTGGTCCATCTCATCACGCATTTTTGCAACAGTACTCTGGTCTTTTCCATATTTTGTTGAATTGTAGTTAATATACTTTATTCTTTACAACATCTATAAAAATTAAGAACACGGAAAAGATAAAAGAAAGTTCCCACTTACTTAATTAAACTTTCTGAACCAGCTGTGTGTGTGCTTAACTGTGCATTTCTTAAGACAAAAAATAACCTTTTTAATTTAGGCGAAAGCTGGATCTTGTTTAATTAACAGAAAAATTTCTTTGAAAATATAAAATATATACTGTAAATATTGGAACTCCACAAAGCAGTGCAGTGTACCAACTAGAAAAGTCACATGACAGTATTTCAACTCCTATGGGTACCTCTCACAAGAAACCAACAAATGTCCTCAATTAATTCATGAAGTCGCTTCATGAAGCAGTTGGATAAGTGTAATGTGCCAAATTTGATATCAAATAAATTCATGAATTTCTTTGTTGATAGATTAGAGCATTTTCTATTATTCGTCAGTTTTTACATGAATTCCGGGCGTACCAACTGATGAAAAGTGACAAGTGAGGCTATGGTTAGGTCGACGTTCGAAGTATCGTTATTTATTTTGTTATTTGAGTGCATTATTATTAATGTAACAATCAGCGTAGTTTTGCATTTTTGTTATTATAAAATAGCAACAAAATGATCGCACTTTCAACAGTAAAGAAGGGTAGCTGTGAAAAGTTAAATTCTTTAATTTTGACTTTCAAGAAGACTAAAAAATTAACTATACCTGAACCTGATTTTAAGCAGGCGAAGGCTTTACATTCACACGGGTACAAACGGCTGTTCTAATTGCTTATACGAGAGGTACAAAATATTGTATGTCACCAAAGATGAAAATTATAAAAATAAAACGCGAAGATTATTGGCACTACAAAAAAATTCTTAAAGAATTTACGGGGCATTATCCAATGGTGAAGCTAACGGTGGATGATGAAAAAAAAAATAGCTCACGGACACAGTTTTTTTCAAAACTTAATAAAGTAAAAAAGAGTTACATCACTGGAGTCAGGGCTGATGATATTTAAGTCCCCACACTGTAGTGCTACGATCAGTTGCAGTTTCTAGATAAGGGTGCTCCTGTGAGATCTGGCGAGACAAATTTACATTTGCCTGGCACTGAGAAGAGTGATGAAGACGAAGTAGAAGGTGCTTGAAGGGTCAGTGGACGACCTAATCTCAGAAGTGAACGTTTATTTAAGATCTACCCCGTCTACCTCAAGCAACTCAGGATATTCTGATGTGACAGTAACACCAAAATGGTCAAACAGGAAACAAAAATGTACATCAAATATTCGTGGTGAAAAGATGGTCAAATTGATAGAAAAAAGCTACAAATTTACTAGACGACACGATGACTCCAAAAACAACTGATATGTCGGATATTGATGCGTATGCATTGTAAGTAATTATGTATACCATTTGTGGTTTTCATAGAACTAAATACTAAACCTTGTTCATATTTTCATAAAACCGACCTTTAGGAGTTAATAATACAATATTGTTTCTAATGTAAGGGCAGCCAGCTGTATTGTTAATATTCTTAAATTTATTTATGACCTGTACATAGAGATACATTCCCATAGTTGCTTAAAAATTATTATTAATAAAAATAATATTAATTGACCATCGTAGATAATAAGAAATGTGTTTACATCTTTCTTATCTAGGGTCTATCCAATTATTGTTGTTAAGTACACCCTCATGTTTTAACATTGTGATTTATTTTTGTATATTATTTTAGGACAATAGCAGCTGAATTAAAGCTAATTAAAAGTGCAGCTAGATGTAGGACGGTAAGAAGAGAAATCACAAACATTATACACAAGGCTCTGGACGAGGAAGAGTATTAAAAGTGATATAGATTAAGATTGTTATTTTTTATAAATTTAATGTTACTTTTCGTAATTAAATATAATAAACACAAATTTGTTTTTTAATACTTTCTTATTTACTATATGGTACACTAATATTAGAGATTAATTATATATGTTTTAATGAATTAAAAAAAAATCTGGTAGGATAAGAAACTCAAACTCTATTGTACTGCCAAGGCACAGCTCCTTCATTCATAAAATAGTCCTTAAATTCCTCACGCACTGCAGGACTACCATCTTTGGTCCTGTTACTGCCTTGATGACAAAGTCCAAATTTGAACGTAAAATTATTGTTAATCTCTTCATCTTGTAAAGATGTTGGCATTTTAGTTCTCAAAAAATTATGTAAAGCACAGCTTGCTAGTGTTATAATTTGTTCTTTTTCTGGACTCAAGTGAATTGTTAAAAAAATTCGGAAACGATTAGCTAAGATTCCAAAGACATTTTCAACTACTCTCCTTCCTCGATTTAATATGTAGTTGAAAACGCGTTGTTCTTCGGTCATGTTACGAAATGGAAATGGTTAAATAATGTGTTCCAAGAGAGAAAATACAGAATCAGCCAAAATAACGTGGGGCACAGGTTTGTTTCTTCCAGGCCGACTTTTATTCTCTGGTAAGTTTAAAAAATTGTTTGCTATAGCCTTTGCTAAACTAGATTGTCTGAAAACACCACCATCTCATACACGTTCATTTACCCCCACATCTATGTAGGTAAAATTATATTTTGCATCTACTGAGCCTAGGAGGACGATACTGTGTATGTTCTTGTAGTTACAAAATGTAGAACCAGCAGATTTTGGGGCTCGAAAAACAATATGTTTTCCATCCAGGGAACTAACGACATTAGGAATATTCCAGATATTCTCAAAATATTTTGCTATATTTAGCTATTTTACAGCTGTTGTAGGAGTCTATAAAGATAAGTAGGATACAAAATGAAATATTTTGCTAGACATAGTTACAGTATGTCCTTACCTTTAAATAGTGATTCTTCAGTACTTCGTAGATAGCTCTACAAACTTCAGTAACAAATAACGATATTCTTGACTCTAATATTCTAAATGTATACATCAAACCACGGTAAGATTCTTCAGTGGCCAAAAATTTGAAAGTTACGATTAATTTGTCTCTTAAAGGTATAGTATCCCTAAATTTTGTGTTAGTTTTTTCTATTCGAGATTTCACAAAATCCAATAGTTTGTTGAAGTTCCGACATTCGAAGAAACTTTTGGAATTGCTCAGGATCACCCTTGACTTCTTTTCTAGCTAGTTTTAAACCACCTTTATTTTTATATCATAAGATATGTATTACCAATTTAATAATAAATAGAGATATAACAAATATTAGACAGCTCTATGCATTTAAAAGTATATAAATTATAGAATGTAAAAAGTAGTATAAATAGTGACAAGAGATCTCAAATAGTACGCTTTACTGATTAGAGACTTTTCGTACCAATTATCTGTTAAATTTTTAATGATCGAGAAAAACATTTTTAATAATATTTTTTAGACATAGTGAGTGATAAGTGTATCCCTCTGGTGATCAGTGCTACTACCAGTCAGACATCACTGTCTTAGTGACTGATAGTGACCTGCAAAGCAAGTACCGAGAGCTGCAACCTCTAACCCTGGTGTGCTAAACTATATACTGAATAAGATTTACAGGAAACAACTACTCAGCGGACAAAAACCCCGACCTGCGTTGAATTAAACCTGCAAGTTTTATGTGGTAGCTAAGAGCATTTGACAATTCCTCACTAGACATAGACAGGTTTCGAACTTGTTATGTTCTCGTCAGTATGCCATAAATAATGGATCAGTTACATCAGTGATGGCTGACGGGTAGTAGCACTGATCACCAGAGGGATACACTTATCACTCACTATGTCTTACATCTTTTGCTTCGTCTGCTTTAGGCTAACCTGGTTTGCTATTATTATTTGTCTTTTCCATTACTTATGGCATACTGACGAGAACACAACATGTTCGAAATCGGTCCATGTCTAGTGAGGAATTGACAAATGATCTTAGTTACCAAACAAGAATTGCAGGTTTAATTCAATTCAAGTCGGGGTTTTTGTCCACTGAGTAGTTGTTTCCTCAAAATCTTATTCAATATATTTTTTTAATTAAAGTCTCTGGTTTTTTAACCTAATATCAGGCAGTAAATATTCTATCGATCAGTCTAGAATTTATCATTTCATTCTTGATATGATTGCATCAAATGTCAAATTATTGAAACTGCATTGTTTTGTGTTAATACCTCTAGTAGAGTAATACAAGACTATTTTAAGAGGAACAACTAAAATGAAGTTAACTGCTATGTTTCAATCAATCAACGCATGCATGGTGTGTTAATTTTTTCAAAAAGAAAATTATCCTGAACATCTCTGAAATGCGTGAAGATTTTTTAATTAAACTCTATGTGTGAGTCCTTAAAGAGACTTATTTTGGCTTTAAAAGGTTTTTTTAATCCAACAGGGGTGTCCAGGTGAGTTTCTTGGTTGATATTTACCTCTTAGAGTGATACACCACTGAGTTTTCAAAATTTTAATGTTTTTTTTATAAGTCACGATCTGAAACTGTGTAAAAAGAGTATAAATTGAATATTGTTTGTACGATGACCCGTTTGAGTGTAAATAGGGTTTTGAGGAATATTAAAACAAAATGGAAACAACATTAAGCATTCAAACTCATCGTAATAATTTAAGTCCGAAAAGGAAGAAAGAATCAAAACAACATTGTTGTCAGAAATGCAAACCATTTATCCGCAATTTTTTAAAATACTAAAAATTCCGAAAACCATTTTTTAAATCAACACACTGTATTTCCGAAAAGGAGCAGTGAAGGACAAAACTTTAGTTTCGATTTTCATCTGAAAATAGGTTCAGGAATCATTTACTGGTTTTTATCGATGTGCAGGGTGGTCACTTTAGATGGCTCACTCGATTTCATTGCTTATTTTTTACCTCGGGAAAAATCCAAAAGTGTGCTTTTATATTTTTTCTGAGGAATTCAAATTCGGAAAAAAGACGCCAATTGCACATCGAAAAAAAATGTTATGGCCGTAAAACTAAAAAATACAAATTTTACACCCTGTAGTGTATATTAATACGAAAATGGACATGACATACAACTGATTATAATTGCGTATCACATATGTACATATTGTTCCCTACGGGTTTAACCGGAAATTGCCTCAACTTTTTTATTTTAAGTTTTACCCCCAGTACATTTGGCTTAGCTTAAAGGAAGTTTCTTTCTGAATTCAACAGTATATAATATGTTATCATTATCTTTCATATCTAATAAGATATTGAAATTTAAATTTAAAATAACACAAACGCATCTTTTAAAACTAAGTCAAAAAGAAATAAAAACATTTAAATAATTCATTTATTTCAGAAATTAAAAGTAATTTCATAAATTATATTTACAAGATATGTTCGAAAACATTACCATTTTGCTGCAAACAGAGGCGAAGGCGTTTTATCAAGTACGAATTATGATGAAAAAAACATAACTTTAGTGGAAAAAATCTACAACATGTCTGTAGTATCGCGACAGAAGCAGCCGCAGTTCTTGAGCATTCAAATTTGGTATACATGTTCTAAAGGCCAAAGACAATGATAAAATCGGTGATGAGCAAAATTGACCCGCTGAAAAAGGTGGACGACACCAAAATTTTTTGTATTTGACTACAAAAAAATAGATTCCTGATGAACGATTATAAATTATGTCTATTATACAACCAGGGTGGGGCAATAGTGCGTCCGACTTCGATATCTCGAGTTCTATGATAGCTAGAAACTTGATTAAAAACATAAGTAAACTAGACAAAAAGTCTATAACCGGAAATTGTTTTCGAATATACAGGGTGAGCCAAGACAATTCTACAGGGTCAAGTAAAAATTTTTTAAATGAAATGCCATGTATATCAGAACATTTTTTTGAAACCTCTTTGTGGCCTCCTTTTACTCCTGTATTATTATTGACTGGATATAATGATTTTTTGTGTTGACATTATACCATCTACACGTGTATATTAAAAATATCACTACAATCACAACTATCGATTTTAAGGAAAAAATATATTAGTACCATTTATGAGACAACTGTGTGATGACATTCAGCTATTTTCACTTCCTAAAAATATACAGGGTGGCCAAAAAGGATTTTTAAACTTACAACTATTTGAAATGAATATTCTCATCTTTCTCAAATGGAACACCCTGCATATTTTTGGACGATGTGATGTAGGATGGAAAAATGAACATTTTTTGTATGTACATTCCTACGGCTATTTGGGACCATTTTCAATTTATTGAACAATAACTGCAAAATTCAGCCCCACCCTGTACAGTACAGAACCAATAAAATATATTTTCCAAGTACTTAAATAAAGCTGATGTAAACTGAAATTTGGTACACATTTGACCACATAAAATGGGGTTAGGACAAATTTGGCAGTTTGACATTTGAAATGTCTAATTTAGATAAAGAAGTATCAATATGTCAATAAGAAGAAATTGTTAAAAAATATGACATGAATTATTATTTGACAGTATCGAAGGACGCCGATAATTAATTATTTACATTTTAATGAAATATTTCAAGGTACGCTTTTAAAATTTAATTGAGTTAATAATGTAAATTTCAATATCGTATTAAATATGATAGATAATGATAACATATTATATATTGCTAAAGACAGAAAGAAACTTCCCTTAATATGAGCTGAATATGCAGGGTGTATCACTTAAAATAAAAAATTTTAATAATTTCCGGTTAAACCGGAAGTGAAAACTATGTATATGATACTCATTTATAAATCAGTTGAATGTCATATGTCCATTTCCACATTAATATACGAGGTATAAATTTTCGTATTCTCTAGTTTTTCGGCCGTAACTTTTTTAATTTATTGTCAATTGTTTTTTCTTTTTGAAATATGATTCCTCAGAAAAAAATACATAAGTATAGTTTTGGAATTATTTTCTAGGTGAAAAATCAAGCAATGAAATCGAAGCTTTTAAAATATTCACCCTATGCCTGTATATTGTTTTTAATATTTGGGATATCTTCTTATGAAACATAATACTGCATTCGAGGACAAAAGTACAATTCTTTGTACAGAAATTTCTTAATACTAATAATATTTGCAAAATTTTCTATAAATATATTTATCTGCAGAATTAGTGCATTCTTACCTGAACATCCTCCTGTGACAATGGCCGTTTTACCATTTAAACACACCAAACTTTTGACTTTTCCGGAGCTGAATTTTTTGAATAAATTTCAGAAGAATTAATGCTATAACAGGTAAAGACACTGCCACTAGAGCAAAAGCTAAGTATTTTAAATACACATAATAAACAATCATTTTAAAATCTAACTATATTATAATTGAAAATTTTGGTTCTTCACTCTTCGGGGCCACAATGGAAACTGATGTACGTATATTAAAGGAGAAAGTTTAATAACTTTAAGAAAGCGGCGACTGAGAGGTGAAAATGAGAGAAATGGTACCTGTTATAAGTTAGATTTAGAAAAGGTCAATATGCCCTGAATATACTTTCATATTCGATTAATTCAATTTATCTACTTTGCATGTAGTGACCCACTTAAAATTTAAATATAGTTTTATCAAGAAAATTTCTCTTTTTGCCCCAACTTTAGTTGCATATATTTTAAAACACTTTTTAATTTTTTAAACTGAAATTTAACATAATTTGAATCCACTAAATTAAAGAATTTAATCAAAAATTGAGATGTTAAATTATATTATAAATACTCTCTAGATGGCAAAAGGTAAATTATAGAAATTGAGAAAGGTGTCAAACAATTTATTCATTATGTACCTACTACTAACTTGAAAATAATTATCAGTTTCATTATGAAATTTATATATTAATTGATGTTTTTATTAGATTCTTATTTCGGTTAACATCTGTTATAAATAAGGTCTTAATTACTTACAATATTTTAGATATTGAATGACTTCTTCGTTTCCATTGCACTTGTAATTATATACAAACACAGGATAAAAACTTGTAACCGATATTTCCCATTGATGATTTATTTTTGATACATAAAGAATCCAGGTCAAATTTAAAAGTCAAGGGAAAATTGATATTTGCACGGTTAAAAATAACTAAGATAAAGAATAGGTCTCTATTTCAACTTACAAAGATTGAACTGCGGTGGCGGTTCGTTCAATTAGAAATCCAATGGAGGTAGAATGTATTCTAAGACCACACAGTTATACCCCTGTCAGGTCAAAACGTGTACTTTTAGTTATAACGTAATCAACAATTTCATTAAATTTCGAAGATAAATAAATTAAAGTTACAAAAAGCATTAGGAAAAACTTGTATTACGAACAACCATAAAACACTTTTTTTTAACCACTCTCCAAACCACATAAGTATTTTCTAAAATCTATGACATCACTTTTTGTTTGAGAGAAGGACGGGGCTCTACAGTTAATAATAAAGTTCACACCACGCCATGAAAAAAAATCATAATTAAAAATTATTTCCCAGTAAAACAAGAAATACATTCTTATTTTTTTTTGTCTCATATTAGTTGTCAAAAAACATCCTCAACTAATCTTTTGACGTAAAAGTCACAAGCTTTTTTAGATAACCAAGAATTATTCATGCGGTAGTAAGCCCCAAGGAAGAAAAAGAAAAAATTAGAGAATACCACAAATAACGTTCAAACAATATTTATATAACAAATCGAACCCAGACCACTTAGATATATTTGGTTATTAGTTAAATACAATAACTAATGGGATCACTTTTCTTGAGCCGAGTGCATGAACGTGGATACACGAACTTGCTACTGCCCGATCCTGCAATAAATAGTGACAGTATCGAATACGTTATATCGTTGATAGTGTATGTTTTATAGCAAAAGCAAGAAATCCAGTGAAAGTTAGCAACCACTAGTGAAATCTGACAATTACTAGTTGTCCTAGTAAATATGATCTTTTTAAACATTAACTAGAAAATGTTAAAAGTTACTAGTAATTGTTGGAAAATTTGTTTTGGGTAAGGTTCCTTATTTTGAGAAAAACTACTTTTTTAACTTGCCGACGGACGTTTCGGTAATTTTTATTGTCATCTTCCGGACAATTAATTATGAGTTTTTCCTGGTCACCATAAATTGCCCTGAAAAACTCATAATTAATTGCCCTGAAGATGGTAATAAAAATTACCGAAACGTCGGCAAGTTAAAAAAGTAGTTTTTCTCAAAATAAGGACCCTTACCCAAAAAAAATTTCCAACAATTAATAAGTCGGGCTAAAAACTTTTCTATTACGTTACTAGTAATATCTGAATGAAGAGGATTATTATCGTTGTACCAGTTTCCTATTAACGGTAATTGTATCTGAAATTCCTCAGAATTACTTTTCATCACTTTTGCAAAACGTCTCAGGTCATCGGCAAATAACAATTTTTCACAGTTTGCCAATGTAGTGATGTCATAAATACATAATAAATGTCTTTATTAAATATAAATGTATACAGGGTGGCCCATTTTCGAGCCTCTTCATTGGGATCTTGGAAACTGCAAGAGATACAGGATCGATTAAATTATGGCAAAGTTGCGCAATCTGATGCTTATCAAAATGCTGTGTTGGTATTTGGAAAATTCCGATTACTTTCTGAAATATCCGGAAAAAAACGAAATTTCATAAAATCTTTTTTATTTTTTTCTGACGTTATTTGAAAACAAATTTTAAAACGATTAACACTTCCCCATTGCCACTTTTTATCCTCTTCCAGAAACCATCAACTTATTTTTTTTAAAATACGGACCTGGATTTTTTATTTTATTTTTTGTTACCTTTGGACGACTTAAATGCTATGAACCGTCACAAAATTTTATTTTCAAACGTTTCGATGACTAAAACTGACATTTTCCGTATTTAAAAAAAAAATAATTAATACGACACTGTTTTTTAAAACAAATTATTCTTTCAAAATTCAAAATTTGTAAACTAGGTAAAAAATAAATATCTAAATTTATGATACTGATGAAAAGCTATATTAAAAGCGGATAAAAAGTCATTATAATTATAACTAAAGCACTTATTGGTATTTCTTATTTATTTCCAAATCCTAAATGCGTAAATAGGATTTTAAAAAATAGGATAAGTCAAATACTTTTATTTCAATCTAATGTGTCCGTCCACCTCGTTTATATTGAGCTTATTTCTGTAATATTAACGGAAAATTAAAAAAGGCGGCCTTGATATTAAAACAAGAAATCTTCCTAGCTCCTTAAAATATGACAGTTTAAATTTTTAAATAATTTGAGACAGTAAAAATGGAGTTTTCCAATTCAGAAAAACGTGATATGCTTAGGATTTATTACGGTGTCAATAGAAATTCGCAAATTTCATGTGAACGAAATTTAGAAATATACCCCGAGCGTCCACAACCCCATTATTCGTATTTTAATACTTTGGACAGAAATTTGGAATTTTTTGGTAGTTTTGGTAAACCCCGAAATGCTTATGGCGCACAAATAGAAGCTGAAGATAAAGAAGCTGTTATGAATGCTGTAAGTTTTGTTATAAAATAATAATATGCATTTTATTACATATAATATTTTGTGGTAAAATTTCACCGAAACGTTTTATTAAAGGTTACGGAAAATCCTACGGGTTCCTCCCGGCAATTAGAATCCGAATTCAGAGGATTCTCAAAAAACATAGGTATCATCCGTATAAACTACATGTCAGCCAAGAATTAAGGCCAGCAGACAGTGAAAGAAGGATTGAATTTTGCAACTGGCTTGATGGAAAATTGCAACAAGATGGCGATTTTTTAAATAAAATTATATGGACTGATGAGTGTAATTTTTCCACATGCGGTCTTTTTAACAGGAACAATGAGCATTATTATGCAGTGGAAAATCCGCACCAAAATCAACAAGTGCAAAGGCAGGTACGGGCATAATTTAATGTTTGGGTTGGGCTGTATCGAAATAAAATCTTGGGGCCAATTATTTACGATGGAAACTTAAATGCTGAACGCTGTCTTAATTTCATCCGAAATTATATATTAGATGCGCTTGACGACGAGCCTTTAAATATGTTTCGGCAACTGTGGTGGCAACAGGATGGCGCACCAGCCCATAATGCAAGCGTCGTCACACAGTTTCTTAATGAAACATTTCCTAATCAGTGGATTGGAAACCAAGGGGTAGTGCGCTCGCCTAGAATCCGGGATTTGTCCCCGCTGGATTATTTTTTATGGGGATTTTTAAAAAACCGTTTGTATCAAGATACTTCACGTGACATAAACATTTTGCGCCAAAATTTAATGTTAGAGATAACAGATTTAAGAGAAGCGGAAGAGTATCCAGCGGGCGGTTACGGGCAATCTGCGAAGACGCATGCGAAACTGCATAGACGTGCAAGGGGGGATATTTGAGCATTTACTTTTGAAGGGGCCTAAGCCGATTCAGCGGGTGCGTCCAATTTTAAATTAATTAAGTGAACTGTATTAAACCAAATCTATAAAAATAATAATTCAAATGTTTGAAAACTTACCAAATTTGTGGTGAGTTTGGTATCTTCCACTGTCGATTTTAGTATGAAAGGGAGAGGATAGGGATAAAGGGAAGTTTGAAGTTTCATACACTTTAAATTATTATCTAATAATGCAATGTGAGAAAATTGATTAATTGAAAACTCACTCCTTATCACATACACAGGTAAAAATAATAAAATTATTGAAAAATGCGTTAATAGGCGTGCAATCGCGAACGTGCTAGTTTTCTATCTGTCCACTAGTCCCCTATGCTCATCACTCGAGCTCGTAGCGCAAGTTTTTTTTTAAGGCATACCAAGAAAAACATATATTAAAATTCCTATAATTCCAGGCGCGTAAACAACTTTAGGTTTTAATTTTGTTCCTTTTAAAGTTTAGGTGTGTAGTTATTAATTAATTAAGTAATTATTATTAACATTATTTAGCCAGGAGTAATAATTTGTTTTATAAACAGTGTCGTATTAAATATTTTTAAAAAAATACAGAAAATGTCAGTTTTTGTCATCGAATCGTTTGAAAATCAAAATTTGTGATGGGTCATAGCATTTAGGGAGTCCAAAGGTAACAAAAAATAAAATAAAAAAATCCAGGTCCGTATTTAAAAAAAAATTAATCGATGAAGGTTTCTGGAAGACGAAACGTTGGATTTAAAATTTGACAGCGCTACCTTGTAGAGGATAAAGAGTGGCAATGACGAAGTTTTATTAGCTTTAAAATTTGTTTTCAAATAACGTCAGAAAAAAAAATTTATGAAATTTCGTTTTTTTTCCGGATATTTCAGAAAGTATTCGGAATTTTCCAAATTCCAACACAGCATTTTGATAAGCATCAAATTGCGCAACTTTGCCATAATTTAACCGATCCTGTATCTCTTGCGGTTTCCAAGGTCCCAATGATGAGACTCGAAAATGGGCCACCCTGTACATATCTACAGTTATGATGGCAAGGTTTAGCTCACAGGTTATTCTTACACTATTTTCTTTTCTGAGAGCTGAGCAATTTCAGCTTTTCACCCAGTTGGTATTTTTTCAAATTTTCTCGGGTGTACAGGGTGGGCAAATTTCAATGTTTGTATGGGATAACTTGGTAACTGTAAGAGAAAAAATGGAAGACACATTCTCAATCACTTTTTTTGAGACAAATTCTCTGGCGAAAACAAAAATTTGCTAACGTCTTTTGTTTTCGAGTTATAAACAAAAGTTCGATTTTTCGACTTTTAGATACATGTCAATATCTTGGTTGTTTGTAAAGTTATGAAAAAACAGTTTTTACATTCTTCAAGCTCTTTTTCTGTACAATACAGTGGTGTCGAGAAAATTTTTAAAAAAGTACAATTTCGAGTTATGGCATAAGTTGTATTTTTTTAAATGAGAATCATAATTCACTATGGTTTAGGTAAAAAGAATTTTTTTTCTCTGAAATTATATATCATATGTGGGATCGCTTTTGATGTGTAAGTATTTAATAGCGAAAATAATCTTTTAGTAGTTTACTTTTGCGTTTTTTTAATATTTATTCCAAGTAAGCGTGTGTCATCTATGAAAGTATTTATCCGTTTGTTAGTGAATAGCATATTAATAATTTTCTTTCCTTCATAATTACGCCCCATTTAATCATAAAAGTGAAGATGTCTTACGAAAATTACGAGAAATATGATATGCTAGAATGCTTTATTCAAAGTAATTATAATTGTGATATTGTATCCGAAATATATTTCAATCGCTATTCAGAAAGAAGACAACCTAATAAAGCTATTTTTAACAGGTTAAAAGAAAATCTCATTAATGGTGGGTCCTTCAACAAACATTAAATACACTTCAATGTTTGAAAGAGAAAAAAAAAAATCCTTTTTAACTAAACCATAACCAACTATGATTCCCATTTACAAAAAATACTTTATGCCATAATTTGAAATTGCACCTTTTTTTAATTTTATCTACGCCACTGTATTATACAGAAAAAAGTGTCCGAGGAATGTAAAACTTGTTTTTTCATAACTTTACAAACAAAAAAGATATTGATATGTGTCTAAAAGTCGAAAACTTTAACTTTTGTTTATAACTTGAAAACAAAAGACGATTGCAAATTTTTGTTTTCGCCAGTGAATTTGTCTGAAATAAAAAAGATTCAGATTGTGTCTTCCATTTTTTTTGTATGTTTTACAGTCACCGAGTTACTCCATACAAACATTTGCCCATCCTTTACATTACTATTAATGAGCCACGAGTTCCAACATTTGTCCAAAATAATCCTCAAAAACATCTGCATTCATGTTTGTGGTAGTCACTAGTACGGTTTAACTGAAATGCTAATAAACCACCATCTACAAAGCCATCAACACTACCAATATGAGTCAAAATTAATGGGCGACCTTTTCCCGACGTAGTATTATTCTTCCGAACTAGCCATCTGGATGAGCTTGACGAGCATTTTTAATGTTTTTATCCTACCACATTTTTCCAGCCGTATCCTTTATTGAAATAATAAAATATTTTAATTCTCACAGCGAAACTACTAATCTTCAGTAACTTCATCTTCAACAAATAATTTCTGTTTTATTTTACCCAGCTCAAATCATTAACTGCTTCTGCTTATTTGACAACCATCCTCATATTCTTTAAGTGCTCCAGAATTTTGTTCAAGATAGGTATTTCTCAGTTGAAATAAAAGAATCAATTTTTCTTTTGATGGCATTTCTGTTGTCTTTGTCTATAAGTGTATTTTTTTCTCCCTGGAGATTGTTACACTTTCTTTCACAATAGTCTGAATGTGGTCGATTTTCCAAGCCTTACATGTTTCAACACATCTCAATTACACCCTCAGCACTCCTTATTGGATTCTGGTATTTAAGACCATCCTGTACGTTGATGATAATAATCTTTTCGTTAACTGACAATGCATATTTGATTACTCGTTTCACAGGAGAGAACCGAGGCACTGGCCATTTCAGGATTAAAAAACAGGATCAAATGCTAAATTCACAAATTTATACTGGATTTCAGGTAATTTGAAAATAATGATAATCCAGCAAGTTTTCTTCAATTCTAGTTATTACTAAATTATTATTGACACAAGCTCTAATAGGAAAGAGGGAATTAACCATAAGTGCCTTTATATACAGTAATTATAAATATTTAACAAGGAAAAAAGGGTAATCAATCAAGGGGGCGAAAAAAATGCCAGTTACATATAATATTACATACATATATCCCGGCTTCCTGCCACAATACTGATTGCCGAGCTGGTGCATATATTAGAGGTGTATAAATGAACGTATACATATCAATTAATTCAATTATATGAAGGCTGTTTATAACTACCGAATTTAAAAAAATATTATATATTTCCTGTGCCTACACATTGCCTAAAAAAAAATGCATCAGCGACGGCTGGTGAATTATAGGTTATGCCATATCTAAAAATTGGAGCATGGGATCCTTACAACGATCGATCATATTTTTATCAATTTTAAATATGAAGGATTGTGTTGTGTGTTTTATATTATATCCGATCATAGAACCGTTTTTTTTTTCGATTTAAATATGACAGAATTGGAAAATAATAGTGGTATAAAAACGTCTCTTTTTAAGATGAAATTTTAATGAAAACACTATTTTGAATTTCAGTATAGCGATTCACAATGAAAGATGGGATAATTATATATTTCTTTATTATTTTGAGCTCTATTTTCCACTCCGAAAATATTACAATAACACAGCAGCTGATAGAAAATGGGTAAATAATATAGTGAGTCTCTAGTGAAAATTTAAAAGATTTGCAAAAGAGTTATCCGGAATTGTTTATTGTCTATAAGAACCGGAAAATGATCCAACTGTTGACTGATAAAACTAAAATATCTGATGTGGCCAGCACATAACTTTCTTATACCAGTATATATCATCCTGATCTAAAAAAATCATTCTATTTAATTCTTCACTTACCTCAATTAAATTTTAATATCGTACCATGAAATTTTTCATTAAAATTTTTAAATAATTAATTATTAGCGTCATTCGATACTGTCAATAATAATTCATGTCATATATTTTAATAATTTTTTGTTGCTGACATTGACATTTTTGTAACTAAATTCGACCTTTCAAACGTCAAACTGTTAAATTTATCCTAACCCCATTTTATGAGGTAAAATGTGTAAAATATTTCAGTTTACATCAGCTTTATTTAAGTACTTGGAAAATATGTTTTATTCGCTTGATATAGTATACATGATTTATAATCATTCATCAAGAATATATTTTTTTGTAGTCAAATACACAAAAGTATGGGTCCCGTAGACCCTCTTTCAGCTGGCCAATTTTGCTCATCACTGAATTTTTCATTGTCTTTGGCCTTTAGAACAAGTGTAACAAATTTTAAAGCTTTGTCTCAAAAACTGTGGCTACTATCACGATACTGCAGACATGCGGACAGATTTTTTTTTCATAAACTTATGTTTTTTTCATTATAATTCACCAAATTTAATGTGTCACCTAAAATGTTGACAATCTTAACTCCCATTCGTATTTTTTGAGTTATCGCGGATACACACATATACACACACACACACGCGCACACACGCGCACACACACACACACACACGCACACGCATACGCATACGCACACGCACACGCACACGCACACGCACACGCACATGCACACACACACACGCACACACACATCCACACACACATCCACACACGTACCGACAGACATCATTCGGAAAATAGTCAGAATGGATTTAGAAGGGTTCAAAACATATATATCAATCAAAATCTCGAGGTAGAAAAAATCACGATTACTATACTTCCTTATATTAGGTATAAGAAAGTAAAAAGCGTATCATTTATCAGAATAAAACTGTTAATTCTGAAAATCAATCTCGATATGCTTGGAAAGGTCCGAATTATGTAACCGAAATGAAAACCATAATAAAAATATTATTAATAAGGATGGGGTTTCATATGAAGAACCTAAAGTAATTGCTTCACTTTTTTAATAATTATCTTATTGAAACACCTAAAAATACAATAAATCAAATACCAAAATTAAATTTTATCTAATTCTAAAAACCACAATATAATTGTAAAAAACAATTCCTTATTTCTTAACCCGTTTACCACAGAAGAAATGTTACATTTATTGACAAACAAATTAAAAAATAAGAAATCGTCTGGTACGAATGATGTTCCAATGTTCTTAATTAAAAGAGTTTTTCATGTTATTTCTGAACCAATTACTTATCTAGTCAATATCTTCTTAGCAAGTGGAACATTTCCTGATATCTTTAAAGACTGGAAAAGTCGTTTGTTTTCAAGAAAAGTGACCCAAATTCTCTGCAAAATTATAGACCAGTTACAGTGCCTTTAGGTTTTTATAAAATACTGGAATATTGTTTCTTGTATCGATTGCTGAAATATCTGGAAAAACATACAATTCTGACAAAAAATCAACATGGATTTCGTAGCGGAATGTCTACAATTACGGCTGTGCACTTATTTTATGATAATGTTTTAAAATTTATTGAGGCAGGCTAATGCCCTGTTGGGATGTTTTGTAATCTCAGAAGGGCATTCAATTGCGTCGTTCATTAATAACTAGTGTCCAAACTGTATATTTATGTTATATGAAGTATAGCGTTAAAATGGGTTCTAACTTTTCATTGAAAACAGGAAAAAATTTGTGAGCATAACATATGTTAATCAAGATGGCCAAAAAGAGCTATCTATAAATGGCCATATTTAAAAATTGGTCTTCCACACCTTTTTGGGGCCGGTGTTGCTTTTATTATACTCATAATTAAGTACTTTCCAAATAAGTAGAGTTGTGTATATAAACATTTGCCTTAAATCAGTTCATAAGGAAGCTACAATCGTTTAGGGGATAAGTGCAACATAGTTATTTGCCAATAAATTCGAAACGTCTTAAGTTGTAAAAATTAAAATAGAATCATTTATTAATTTCATAATGTTACAGTTCATACATGTTCCAGTGAGACACAGAATCAAGGGTTTATATTTAAATACATACTCTAATATTTGATATTTATTTTTATAATAACTTCCAGCGTTCATGCAAGACAGAAATAACACACTATCATCCTGTGGTTGCTATTCATTATAGGCTATCTTCTTCTTTATTGAATCAACAATTTTTAAGTAACACTTACATTTCCTAATTGAAGCCCTTGGTGCAAAAAGGGTGTTAACTCAATATTTGCAGTTTTAGGAAATTTAGAGTTAACACGTTTTTGCATGAATGAAACACAAGTGATAGACAGATGACACCTTTTTGATATCTTATACTGACGTAATGAGAGCCATCTAAAATGCTAAAAACTTTACTACCAGACGGATACTAACTTTACACCTTCTTGCATGCACAAATTGCAAATTTGCTAATTAGTGAGTTAACACTTTTTTTGCACCAAGGGCTTCCTATCAAAAGTAGCATGCTGGATATTCAAGTTAAGATTTAGTTTTTCATTTGCTCTAACACAATTCACACACTTTTTATTTTCACTTCTGCTAGCAGTGCTAAATTGATACTATTAGAAACGTTCATATACTTTGTTTCAGCTATATTAACCTGTAGCTCCACTTTCCTCGCTGCTGCTTCTAATCCTTCGAAGGTTTGTATTAAGTCCCTTTTTGATCTTGATTATATCAATTTCATCTGCGTATGCTAGTATTTGTACGCTCCTGTTAATAATTGTTCCTCTAGTCATTATACCTGAATCTCTTATAGCTTTTTCTAGCGCTATGTTAAACAGCAAGCATGATAAACTGTCTCCTTGTCGTAGTCCTGTGTGTTTTGAAAAGATCTTGACATGTTGTTTTGGACCTTAACTTTGCATTCGACTTTAGAGAGGGTTGCCTTCACTAATTTTATTAGGTGCATTGGGATATTAAATTCTATCATAGCATTATAAAGTGTTATCATAGGTGCTTCTGAAATCTATGAATATAAGTGGTGGGTATTAATCCCGTATTCATAAATCTTTTCTAGTACCTGTCTAAGGAGAAACATCTAGTCGGTTGTTGATTTTTCTTTACGATATCCACTTTGATATTTGCCTATTATATCTTCACTATATGTTACTAACCGATTATAGAGTATGTAAGCCAGTACCTTGTACATCACTTTTAGGAGGATGATTGCTCGATAGTTGTCACATGGTATTTGGTCTTATTTTTTATGTATTATTATACCTATGCTCCAATCATCAGCTATTTCAGGGATTTTAAGCACATTCATGTTAAACTTCTCTTTTTTTAATTCCTTTTCCTCTTTTCGTATTCTTGCTCATAGCTTAAATTGAGCTTGAATATGTTGAAAAGTAAGGTGTTTGCTAAAGAGCTCTGCAATTATTGTAAGTGAAAAACAGTTACGAAAGTTGTAAAATATACAAAATGTGAAAAATGTGAAAAGACATCACAATAGCTGTGCTTCACGAATTACATGCTGTGATTTAAAACTAAGTGAAAAAATGTCTACAAATTCTAATGGAGAGGTTAAAGAAACAGACGTGCTGCTTTTAACCATTTCAAATGAAGAGCTAACAGCAGAAAATCAAAAATTAAAACAACGTAACAAAGATATATTTGAGCAAATTACTCAGCTGATACATAAAATTTGCAAATTACAAAACGAAAATGATGTCTAGAAATGAACAAATAAAAACAACTCAATTAGAGTAGAAATTCAGAAGTTTATTTCTTCTGAAAAATTTCTCATCTAAATGATTTAAGTGAAATTAAGGTAATATTAAAAAATTTAAAAACAATGAAAATGAAACATTTAATGAGAAAAACAATAAAGAATTAAATAGATCTACAGATAAGAACATAGCTCTACAAAAAACACACTACATAATCCAACAACAAAAAAAGAATATACCTGGTCCATCAAAAGAAACAATCCACCAAAAAAATTGAAATTAATTAGTATGTAAACAAAAATAAATTATGGAAAACATAATAAATTTGGAAATAAATGATGATTCACTATAAGATACCACAAATCATAAAAAACTCAAGAGGTGAGTAATAAAGAGTCAAATGTAAATAAAAATGGAGGGTCAATGAAACTAAATGTTGACAATAAAATGCCACCACACTTAAACACGATAAATAAAGAACCCGACCAATTGGATATTTCGGTGAATATAGCAAATCCAAAGCAAAATGAAAGAACATGGGAAGAACTCTTGAGAAAGAACAATCACCTAAATAACAGAATGTTCGCAACAGGAAATACTAACACTAACCCTGCTCTCAGTAAACTAAAAGTTATTGAACGCTTTAGCTAGTTATTCCTATCCAACTTTGACCTACACATGGAAGTAGGATGACAAATTTAGAGATAAATATATTTGTGAAAAGCAAATTCTATGTATTATTTAAACTAAGAGTGCCCCAATTCATGGAAAAGACAGTGAAATCCTCAATATTCTGACCATATGGAATTCTGGTTGACGACTTTTATTCTTCAAAGAAAACATCGCTACAACAAAAGGAAAGAAAACTTGAAAACTTTCTTATAATCCAACCTGCAGATTTAGGAATATATCCTATAATAATATAACAAATGACCAGTTCTCTCAAGAATCAAATGAGTATAATCTAAAAATAGCCCATGTAAATGTGCAATGTATATAATCTTAATTCTTTTTATATTTTTAATAATTATTATAATACATATGTATAAATTTACATTCTAAAAATAGTGTAACAGAACTAACGATCACATCTGTATTCTGTATAGCCAAAGTGATAAATAAAATTCTGTTCTATTCTATTCTATTCTATTCTATTCTATTCTATTCTATTCTATTCTACTACATGGTCAATGTGGTTAACCGTATTTATTTCTGGGCTAACCCATGTTCCTTTGCAATGATTAATAATGCGTGCAGGTGTCCTCCTTAAACCGACTCTGTTTTTTACCAATCCTCAAAAAATCAAATATCGTGTTATAACATATGCGATAACTTTAGAACATTATTTGGCTCCAATGATGTAGTGACCTTATGTTGATTAACAACCCCTTTAGAAGACAAATTATGAGACAAATAGTTAAATAGCCTGACGACTAACTTCAGGAATGACAGATTTTTCTTAAATTTATACAATTAGGTATTATAAATACAAATTAAATGTGAACAACATAAAATACGGCAAGTTTTGTATTTCAAATAATGCTAATTCTATTACATTTCGTAGACACTGATATTTCTATCATTTAAAGCTTAATAAGATTAACTCAACTTATAGCGCTTCCCGCTGCTAATTATAATTTTCTTATACATACATATGCATACATCAACTCACTCTTCAAATCGATCAGCCTATGCCTATTTTCATATAGTATCTTAGTACCTGTACTTAAAAAGTTTGTATTGATTGTTCCCTAGCAATTTCTGACTCACGCCACGATCTAGCAGGGTAGCACAGTGTGTAATTTACCTAGAACACACACATACAGGCCTTCAAAAATGTTTTGTTTAAATTTTGTGCATTGATGCCTAAAACGGAAACGGAAAAACTATAGTGTCACGCCGTTTATTACCCAGTGCTATTCGCATATAGTTATTCTTTTTATATAAGTAAATAAATAATATAGTGTAATAATATGATTTCGCTTAAATTAATAGTCATACTTTCTGTGCTAAACGCGATAAAGACTAATGGGGTAAAACAAATTATAGAAATCAACGGTGACGTTAATGTAGCTCTTATAATAAATAATTGTCGCAATGTTAGTGAAGTGATACCTTATACAATACAGTCGTTAATATCGTCTGCGGTTTGGACGACACAGCGGGTGAACTTTTTGGAATTTTTATCACCATTAAAACTTGGTTTAAGTGTGTACGAAACTTGCACTAACAATGACTATTATAAAACTATATTTAATTTGTACCAGCAAGAAGAAGAGTATCTATTGGGAATTGTTAATAGTAATAAAAACTTGAACGAAAAAATTTTGAAATTTTGTGAAGTGTTAGACATACGAACTAAAGTTACTTATAACTATCACAGTTTTTTTATTAAAGCATCTGTGAAGTTATTGAGTGCTTTAGAATGGACGGAAAATGTTACAGTCATATCTCCAGATGAAAATCTCATGAAAGAGTTTTATCGATATTCCAAACGGGAATTTATTTGTGTGAAAGACTGTCTTATTTATGGGTATGTTCATTAATCTTTTTAATATAACATAATTAATTGTTGTTTTTATAAAACTATATCTTAAAAACAATATTTTAGTTACTACATTTTTAGTTTATAGAAAACACTAATTTATCAGCAAAATAACTAGTTGAATTTCTATTGAGGAAAAATACTAAGTGCTCATTAATAATACAAAACATAGTCCAGTTATGACAGACAAAAAATATGTATTTGTGTAATAATTTTAAATGAATTTTGCGTGAGTAAGAAGAAATTTCTTACTCACGCAATGTGGCTCCGTGGTCTAGAGGTAACGTACTTGCCTCGAAACTTCAGGGTCCCGGGTTCGATTTCCGGCCGAGGAACTGGGATTTTTCTGTGAGAGAGATTAATCGTAGTATACTCGGATATTGGGTGTGTGTCCATTGTCTCTAAATGTGTAGTCCTCTCCCACACAAGGTTATTGCAGACCTTCAGGGATAAAGGGGGTTGTAATTTCATGTGGTGTTATTATTATTCTTGCGTAAATTACATAAATAGAAATAGGTTTACAAACAGGCCTCTCATAAAGCTGTTATTGTTATTTATGCAAATAAAAAGTTCAAATAGTTGTACGATTAAGAATTTCAGATAAAATAATAATAAATAAACGGATGAAACCCATAAACAAATAAGTATACATATATGAATATAAAATATGATTAAATGAAAAATTAAATGAGAAAAATTATTAGGACTGAAATTAAACCTTTTATATAATATACATATAAAAATTTATGTTACAGTGTTTCAAATAATTATTCGTCTGTATGTATGTAGAATTTTCATTCGCTTCTAATAAAATAACTATTGGTTCTATTGTTTGGTCGATGATGTTTTCAGGTTCTTCATGCTCTATACATTTATGCCACTTCTCTGCACTTACTTCTTTTAAAGCCTCTTCAAAATGATCCCGAACATTTAGCTGTTTCCTTCAAATAACGAATATTTTTATTTTCACTGAAAAATTATTTTGTATTAAAATTTGAAGCAACTAACTTAAAATTAATTATCGGCGTATTTTTGCGCTGCGAACGCAAACTAAAAATTAATGTTGATTAGTTGAATACAAATTTCCTGCCGCGTGATTGGTTACAACAGTAAACTGTTTGAACACGTTCGTGGCGCAAAAATATGCTTTATACTGAGCTTTGAACCGTAATAATTCCTAGATAGTTTCATCGATTTGAACGATTTTATATAACATCCTGATGTAAAAAATCATTCTATTTAATTCTTCACTTAAATTAAATTTTAATAGTATGCCTTGAAATGTTTCATTAATATTTTTAAATAATTAATTTTCACCGTCATTCGATACTGTCAATAATAATTCATGTCATATATTTCATAATATCTCCTTATTGACATTGACATTTTTGTACTAAATTAGACACTTCGAATGTCAAGCTGCTAAATTTATCCTAACCCCATTTTATGAGGTTAAATGTATAAAAAATTTAAGTTTACATCAGCTTTATTTAAGTAGTTGGAAAATATATTTTATTGGCTTGATATAGTAGACATGATTTATAATCTTTCATCAAGAATATATTTTTTTTGTAAAATCAAATACAAAAAAAGTTTGGGGCCCGTAGACTTCCTTTCAGCTGGCCAATTTTGCTCATCACCGATTTTATCATTGTCTTTGGCCTTTAGAACATGTGTACCAAATTTGAAAGCTTTATCTCAAAAACTGTGGATGCTATCGCGATACTAGTTTGTTGTTTTTTTATTATAATTCCTCGAGATTCGTCCAGAAATGCAATAAAATTTTTAAAATTTTTTTCCCGAAATTGTACCTTTTTTTCTTCTTTCATTCATTATGTCTCTTCTGGTGGTGAAACAGTCATCAAATTTAATGTGTCACCTAAAATGTTGTTGACAATCTTAACTGCCAAATTTGGGAAGTCTTCCGTTAGTATTTTTTGAGTTATCGCGGTTACACACATACACACACACATACACACGCACACGCACACGCACGCGCACACGCACGCTCGCGCACACGCACGCTCGCACACTCGCACGCACACACACGCACACATGCACGAACTCACGCGCACACACACACACACACCCATACACGCACGCACGCACCCACGCACGCGCGCGCTGACACACACACACACACGCACACACACGCATCGACAGACATCATTCGGAAAATAGTCAGAATGGATTCAGGAGGGTTCAAAGCGTATATATCAATCAAAATCTCGAGGTCGAAAAAAAATCACGATTACTATACTTACTTCCTTATATTAGGTATAAGAAAATAAAAATCTAAGTTTCAATACATATTTTTCCCAATATGGCATTGCACAAGGAAAAACTTCTTCCACCCCAAAACAAAGCGACTAAGCCATGTTTCAGGTTTTATAATTTTATTCCCGATTTCAAATTCAGCTTTTAAATAATAAACTGTTTATTATAATTATTTCGCAATGACTTTTTAAAGTATCACGTCCCTACTGCATTCATATCATATTTGTAAACCTTCAAACCGCAGTGTTTCCTTGGGCCAACTGGGTGTGTTGGGGTGAAAACACGCATTATGTATTATTTATTGTTTTACTTATAATATATTCATAACTTGAATATGCAATAGTATAAAGTCACGCCAAAACATTGTTTTAAGGGAACAGAAAAACCACCTATGTAGCTCTCAAATGAATGCTTCTTGTATTGTTTCAATGGTATAGCAATGAAAAGGGCAAACATATCGATATCTTTCATGCCTATTACAATTTTCTTTACAAAGAGATATGAGTCTAGTAAAAACCATAGTACTATAATATCATTTCATGAAAAATATTTTCAAAAAGATAAGAGCCTTTGAAACTGTTTTCTGTTTTCTTCAGTTTGTAGTATAAACAATAAATATAACCTATTTGCATGGAAATTGTCTGACAGCAAATCTTAAATAATGTACTTATATATTTGTGGTATTTTAAGAACTAAAACCAGCATATACTATCTTAAACAAGTTTTCCACATTACAGAACAATATGTTTTATTATAAAATGTTTTCAATAATCCTCTAATAAATTTGTTCTTAAACTTTTAACAACTCATTAACAACTATTCATTATAGGTTATGTTGTTATTTTGTTTATCGTTTATACTCCAAACTTAATGTGTGACGTCACACGCAAATTATCTATCAGTAATAATAGGGGAGGTGCGACCATGGACATTAATATGTGCAATTTACCTTTCGCTATATGTTTTGATATTTGCACACTACATAGTGAGAGAGTGTCGAACTCATACATTCGTAGTAGAGAGAAGAGCATAGACTACATGGTTGTCACTGTGGCAAATTCACGACATAGAGATGAGCTTAGCAGCTACTTTTGGGTAACGGACATACCGGTGATAGTGACTTTTAGGTCACCGATAATTTTATTGGCGACTTAAGTCGCTGCGACTTGAAATTTTCAGCGCTGGAACTGACGGTCGCCATCGAAGAAAATAATATAGAATAGAATGTGTTTTTAATCTTTTTTTATTATTATTTTTGAAATGGGAATTTTTAAATAAGTATTATAACACCCAGATATAAAAAAGAAAATAGGCCCGTAGAAGGTAATTGTAGGCCAATTTCGGTAATTAATAACTTAGGTAAAGTTTTAGAAATGAGTATAAAAAGTAGACTAATGGAGCACTTAAATTACAACAAATTCTTTCAAATAATAAATATGTTTTTCGAGATAAAGTAAGTACAGAAAATGCCATACACTAGTTAACTAAAACACAATATAACTCGATTGAAAAAGGTAAGAAACAGATTGCAATATTTTTAGATTTGGTCAAAGCGTTCGATACCGTGTCATATGATATTTTAATTAACAACCTTAATAATTATGACGTTAGAGGTAACCAAATAATTATTTGCTAGCTATCTCAACGCTATAAGTCAGTGTGTAAAAGTTGGAAATGTCAAAAGCTCCTTAAGGGAAATAACCTTTGGTATACTCCAAGGAATAGTCCTTGGACCTATTTTATTTATTGTTTATATTAACGAAATCCTATTCCTTAACATACATGGTAAAATTATTGTTTATGCCGACGACACTGTTCGTCCAGTTGAGGAGGATAGCTCCCTACAGGTAAAAAGAAAAAGCAGAAATAGAATTTGCCAAATTACAACAATGGCTCTCTGAAAATTTATTAACTGTTAATTTTGAAACAACTAAATTTATTTGCTTCAATGTTTATGATAAAACTGAATCTAATATTAATAACTTAAAATTACATATATACAAATGCCTTTTAGAAAATAAAACTAAATGCAAATGTACTATTGAGGTGAAAAAAACTGACAACATTTATCTATGACAACTTCCAAATACTTTAGTATTTGGGAGTTGTCATAGATAAAAAATTAAAATGGACCGAGCAAATAAATAACTTAAATACTAATATTAGAAAACTAATATATAAATTTTACTGTCTCCGTAAAATAATGCCTTATTGAAAACACTATATTTCGCTATTGCCGAATCTGTAATACGACATGGAATAATAATTTGAGGAAGAACCTACCCCTCAAATCTAAAACACTTCAAATATTTCAAAAATATTTAATCAAAGTAATTTTAAACAAACAATTTAATTTTAATGTTTTTTTTTTTAGCAAGTTATGGATAATTCATAGAAAATATCACGTGTACTGTAAAATTGTCACCGTTTCATTTGAAAATTTATATCTCCCACGAGAAGACAGATATTGGAATTATTCAAAATACGCAATGTTGAGAATCGATGTGGCTTAGATATGAAACATGTTGGAGTATGACTGTGCTCTGTCTACATACTCTACAGGGTTTATAATTTAGTGAAAAAACAGCATATTTTTCACCTGATATAACACAAGTCAATTCTTCTTTGAAAATTAGAAAACGCGTGATAATCTCTATGAATTTATCTACAACTTTTTAAAAAAAATAATTAAAATCGGTGCAAGGGTGAAAAAGTTATCAAACATCCAACTTCATCAAAATTTTGGGTGGATCGATTTCTCTTGCCGGTGAGTGTATTCCCCTGTAAAATTAATATTTCTCAAACAGTAAATAGCTATTTGTAAAACAAGGGAGGAAAGTGTTACATTTCATCCCGTGGATGAATTTAATCATCCATGGGATGAAATAACACTTTCCTCCCATTTTATACATATGACAATTTATACAACCTACTCATATATTGGCATTATAACAGTTTTAATAGTAATTTGAATAGTAAATAAGCCGTGAAATATTAAAATATCAGTTTCAACGATGGTTGTCATGGTGGCAAAATATTGTAAATCATAACAAAAACTGAAATGTTAATTATAATTGTGTTTCTAAAATGAGCTGTATTGTTCAAAATTAATAAAACACAATGAAATTATTTACCTTAATTTTAACGTATATATTTACATTTATGAGGCATTGAGATATCAAGGTAACTATGTAATAGTCAAAAATTCGGTAAGAAAATACGTTCTTCGCTAGGGAGGAAAGTTATTTTGCCTCCCTAGGGAGAAAAAGTACTATTTTCTATCCGCATTTGAGGAAGGAAAATATTACTTTCAATAGAGGTCATAGAAAAAGAAATTTATTTTTAAATGGACATATATGTCAACAAAATACAAAAATCATTTTATCTGTTTCCTATATACAGAACTATTAGATTTATCGAAAAAAAATTCTTATGATATGCGAAATTTTTCTAAATCGCGTAGGTTCTGACAATATTTTTGGACAAACTAATAAGAGAACTATTTATTAATGTCTAAAGTGACGTCAATAACATTTTTGGACCTGTGTTTATAATACGAAATGAGAAAGGACATTTATATAATAATAATAATAATAATAATAATAATACCTTTGGTCTTCCGAACTTTCGGGGAAGAACAAGGTGTCTGCAACTAATATGCTTGCCGTTCCGATTCTGCTCTACTCCTTCGGAGTAGTAAAGTGGAGGGTAGATGAGCTGCGTCAATTAGACAGAGATACCCGCAAGA
This sequence comes from Rhamnusium bicolor, assembly GCA_029963845.1. Classification (NCBI taxonomy): domain Eukaryota; kingdom Metazoa; phylum Arthropoda; class Insecta; order Coleoptera; family Cerambycidae; genus Rhamnusium; species Rhamnusium bicolor. Next base: position 208,043 of record JANEYF010005420.1, on the reverse strand, counting down.
TGATGAATATTCACAGAAGTATTCATCCTAGATCGTCCGTTCCTCGTGTGTACCTCCCACGTCAACGGGGGGGCCGAGGACTTTTGAGCCTGGAGTGTACGCATGGCAGAGTAGTTCTGAGTATGGCATGTAACATACTCAGGAGCTCAGATCCCCTCTTGCGGTTCGTAAAACATCACGAAACTGTAGGAGTGGGAGCAGGATTGTTCAAGGCAGCAAAAAGAGCCGCAGATGAGCTCGGTCTCGCATTTGACATCAGGCGAGGAGGCCGGCGAGGTGCTGATGTTGAGTCAGTCACCGAACTTCAGCCAAATCGTCTGAAAGCCCGAATCAGAGCTGCCGAACAGGAAAATCTGTTTCGGCAGCACGTCGATAAACCCCAGCATGGTGTCTTCTATAAGAACATAGAAACACTGGGTTTATCGACCAGGCTGACCTTCGCCTTTCTAAGGTCAGCAGGGCTTAAGTCGGAGACCGAGGGATTCATTATGGCCTGTCAAGATGGTGTTATCAACACCTTGGTCTACCGTAGCCGCGTGTGGCGTGTAGAGGTTCCTGATATCAACTGCAGGACCTGCCATCAGGCGCCGGAATCGCTCATGCACTTACTATCTGCATGCCCTATATATGCGATTTCGGCCTACATCCACCGGCATAATGCGGCGTTACGAGTGCTATACTACCATCTAAGGCACTCGTACGGGGTAGACCAGACACCAGTGCTGCCTTACGTCCCCGGAGATATTGAGTCCGTTGTCGAGAACGAGAAATGCCGGATTTACTGGAACTACTCGTTCCCGACTGTCAGGCTAATCCAAGCCAACAAGCCTGACATAGTCCTCCTCGACCATCAACTCAAGGTGATGTATGTCATCGAGTTCTCGGCTCCTGCTGAGAAAAACATCACCTTGAAGGAGGAGGAGAAACGGACCAAATATCGCGATCTCCGGTACGAGCTCCAAGTGCTGTACCCAGGCTACTCGGTAAAAATGGTCGTCCTTATAATTGGTGTACTCGGAGGGATAAAGCCTACGCTACTTTCGGAACTAAAGATCATACCGGCCTGCCAAAAATCAGCTGAGTGGCTGGCAGGCCAAATGCAGAAGGCGGTCATTCTGGGTTCTCTCCGTCTGCTTAGGGCACACGATTCTGGTATCTACAGTCACTAACCCTGCGGGATGTGGGGAGTGGCTGTAGTTGATGCGCCGGCGCGACTCCCGTGAGGCGTCGGAGGCCACGGGAGGACTGACCGGCATCGGGAAACCGAAAAAAAAAAAAAAAAAAAAAAGGGTGCAAGGTCGGCAACCTCCACGTTGGTGCACCCTGGACAGGCAGAGGCTACTCTGCCTGACTAATGTCGGCCGGGGGTACCAAGGCTAACCACCTGGTACCCCTTCTACTTCGGGTTCCTTATGAACTAAGAAGAAGGGCCCCTCACGATCGACCCCAAGCGGATGGGGGTCAGAGACAGGCGGGAGGGGCCTCACCGGATAGTCTCAACAACGACGACATTGGCATTGTACACGGACGCTTTAAGTGGACGAGGGAACTTCGGGATGACTTGCTGACCTGCCGCGAGAGTAGCGAACCTGAGCGAAGGGGATACATGGCGCGAATGCATGCACTTTGGTGCGAAATGCACCCAGAGCATCGCGCCTTCTCTCAACAACATCTGAGAGATCAAGTATCCTTTCTGCTCAGGACAGGTTACGTAAGGGCACCCCGTCAGCCGGAAGAATTGCCAGCCGCAGTCCCACCGCGGCAATTACCAGCTGATGGGGAACATCCTTTAGAGTTCACCGATGTAGACTTAAGGACGAGGGTTAGCCTTAACACCAGGGCTAACCTAAAGCCACAAGACCTGGCTAGAATGGACGAGGTCATCGATGAGGAAATTCCGGAAGATGCCGACATCTGGCAAATCAACAGTGCCGTGTACAACGCCGCGAAGCAACTCGTCCCCCCGTGAGAGGTCAACCAATCACGGGGTCGAGAAAGCCAAGCGGCGTGTACAAAAAATCGAGGGCAAAATACAGTCGGCCAGACAACACGCTTCTCGGATCCAGAGTGTGGTGGAATATAAGACGACTGGGAGGGTCTTTACTCCCAGAATCCGGCGCATAGCAGCTGGATTAAGACGTCAACACCATACTCTAAATCTGACAGTGATGCTTACCATCAAGCAGCACTGTCTAGATAGGATCCGAGCACTCATGGCGATAAAGAAAACATTGAGGAGGCGGGTGAGGAGTATGGAACAAAACAATTTGTTCCGTACGAATCCTTCCCGCCTCTTTCAAGAGCCACAGCGTGTCGTCGAGAATCCGCCGACTGTAGAAGATGTCGAAACCTTCTGGAAAGGAATCTACGAAACGACACGTCCATTCAATAGCGACACTCCATCAATTGCACACTTCGAGGCTCTGTGTCACAGACATCTTGAAGAGCCAGAAGAAGTGTGCCCGGCAATCAGTACGGAGGAAGTCCAACAAGCACTTGTTGGTACCAAGAACTTCGCTGCCCCGGGCCCAGACGGCATTAACAACTGGTGGTGGAAGAAATTTCCTTCCACTCACCGTCGTCTGGCGCGAGTTTTCAACTCATGGTTGAACGAGGGGCAGCAGATTCCGGACTGGTTCGTCGAGGGACGTACTGTGCTTATCCCCAAAAAGGGGGATCTCTCCGACCCGAGGAATTATAGGCCGATCACTTGCCTTAACTCCTGCTACAAGATATTTACACGTATCTTGTATGCTAGGACACTGAGGTCTGTTGATCCGGTCTTCCAGCAGATACACGAACAGCGTGGTGCCAAGAAGGGCATGGCAGGTTGCAAGGACAGCCTGCTGATAGACCGCTGTATTACACAGGATTCTGTGCAATACAAGCGGAATCTATCGATGGCCTGGATTGATTACCGCAAGGCATTTGATACAACGTCGCATCAGCTATTGTTGCACTTACTCGAATGTCTTGCGGTACCAGCACCACTAGTGAGATGCATAGAACAGCTGCTGCCGCTCTGGAAGACCCGCTTCACCATAACATCAGGTGCACAGCGGGTCACGACAGAGCAGGTGGCATTTAGGAGAGGAGTTTTCCAGGGTGACTCCCTGAGTCCTCTCCTCTTCTGCATCTCACTGCTGCCGTTGTCTGTTGGGCTCCGCCAAACCCGCGGATATCAATCTGGACCACCCAGCGACCGGAGGCATAAGGTCACCCATCTATTTTATATGGATGATCTTAAACTTTATGCCTCCGGAGAGCGCGAACTACAAAACGCTCTTAGGGTGGTCGAAGAATATACGCGGGCAATTGGTATGGAGTTCGGGTTGGACAAATGTGCAGTCGTCCACCTCAAGAGAGGACGATGCGGGGAATTCCCTGAAGATGCGCAGCTCGCAGACGGAAGCATCCTAAGACATCTGGATGCCGGAGAGACCTATACATACCTGGGTGTACAACAAAGGCACATCCAGGATGTAACACAAATAAAGGAATCTCTCCGCGGCAAGTACAGACACCGCCTCCGAAAGATTTGGTCCTCCGAACTTTCGGGGAAGAACAAGGTGTCTGCAACTAATATGCTTGCCGTTCCGATTCTGCTCTACTCCTTCGGAGTAGTAAAGTGGAGGGTAGATGAGCTGCGCCAATTAGACAGAGATACCCGCAAGATGATGAATATTCACAGAAGTATTCATCCTAGATCGTCCGTTCCTCGTGTGTACCTCCCACGTCAACGGGGGGGCCGAGGACTCTTGAGCCTGGAGTGTACGCATGGCAGAGTAGTACTGAGTATGGCATGTAACATCCTCAGGGGCTCAGATCCCCTCTTGCGGTTCGTAAAACATCACGAAACTGTAGGAGTGGGAGCAGGATTGTTCAAGGCAGCAAAAAGAGCCGCAGATGAACTCGGTCTCGCATTTGACATCAGGCGAGGAGGCCGGCGAGGTGCTGATGTTGAGTCAGTCACCGAACTTCAGCCAAATCGTCTGAAAGCCCGAATTAGAGCTGCCGAACAGGAGAAACTGTTTCGGCAGCACGTCGATAAACCCCAGCATGGTGTCTTCTATAAGAACATAGAAACACTGGGTTTATCGACCAGGCTGACCTTCGCCTTTCTAAGGTCAGCAGGGCTTAAGTCGGAGACCGAGGGATTCATTATGGCCTGTCAAGATGGTGTTATCAACACCTTGGTCTACCGTAGCCGCGTGTGGCGTGTAGAGGTTCCTGATATCAACTGCAGGACCTGCCATCAGGCGCCGGAATCGCTCATGCACTTACTATCTGCATGCCCTATATATGCGATTTCGGCCTACATCCACCGGCATAACGCGGCGTTACGAGTGCTATACTACCATCTAAGGCACTCGTACGGGGTAGACCAGACACCAGTGCTGCCTTACGTCCCCGGAGATATCGAGTCCGTTGTCGAGAACGAGAAATGCCGGATTTACTGGAACTACTCGTTCCCGACTGTCAGGCTAATCCAAGCCAACAAGCCTGACATAGTCCTCCTCGACCATCAACTCAAGGTGATGTATGTCATCGAGTTCTCGGCACCTGCGGAGAAAAACATCACCTTGAAGGAGGAGGAGAAACGGACCAAATATCGCGATCTCCGGTACGAGCTCCAAGTGCTGTACCCAGGCTACTTGGTCAAAATGGTCGTCCTTATTATCGGTGTACTCGGAGGGATAAAGCCTACGCTGCTCTCGGAACTGAAGATCATACCGGCCTGCCAAAAACCAGCCGAGTGGCTGGCAGGTCAAATGCAGAAGGCGGTCATTCTGGGTTCTCTCCGTCTGCTTAGGGCACACGATTCTGGTATCTACAGTCACTAACCCTGCGGGATGTGGGGAGTGGCTGTAGTTGATGCGCCGGCGCGACTCCCGTGAGGCGTCGGAGGCCACGGGAGGACTGACCGGCATCGGATATTCCGGAAAAAAAAAAAAAAAAAAAAAAAAAAAATAATAATAAGAAAGCTCAGGAGCTCAGATCCCCTCTTGCGGTTCGTAAAACATCATGAAACTGTAGGAGTGGGAGCAGGATTGTTCAAGGCAGCAAAAAGAGCCGCAGATGAACTCGGTCTCGCATTTGACATCAGGCGAGGAGGCCGGCGAGGTGCTGATGTTGAGTCAGTCACCGAACTTCAGCCAAATCGTCTGAAAGCCCGAATTAGAGCTGCCGAACAGGAAAATCTGTTTCGGCAGCATGTCGATAAACCCCAGCATGGTGTCTTCTATAAGAACATAGAAACACTGGGTTTATCGACCAGGCTGACCTTCGCCTTTCTAAGGTCAGCAGGGCTTAAGTCGGAGACCGAGGGATTCATTATGGCCTGTCAAGATGGTGTTATCAACACCTTGGTCTACCGTAGCCGCGTGTGGCGTGTAGAGGTTCCTGATATCAACTGCAGGACCTGCCATCAGGCGCCGGAATCGCTCATGCACTTACTTTCTGCATGCCCTATATATGCGATTTCGGCCTACATCCACCGACATAACGCGGCTTTACGAGTGCTATACTACCATCTAAGGCACTCGTACGGGGTAGACCAGACACCAGTGCTGCCTTACGTCCCCGGAGATATTGAGTCCGTTGTCGAGAACGAGAAATGCCGGATTTACTGGAACTACTCGTTCCCGACTGTCAGGCTAATCCAAGCCAACAAGCCTGACATAGTCCTCCTCGACCATCAACTCAAGGTGATGTATGTTATCGAGTTCTCGGCACCTGCGGAGAAAAACATCACCTTGAAGGAGGAGGAGAAACGGACCAAATATCGCGATCTCCGGTACGAGCTCCAAGTGCTGTACCCAGGCTACTCGGTCAAAATGGTCGTCCTTATTATCGGTGTACTCGGAGGGATAAAGCCTACGCTGCTCTCGGAACTGAAGATCATACCGGCCTGCCAAAAACCAGCCGAGTGGCTGGCAGGTCAAATGCAGAAGGCGGTCATTCTGGGTTCTCTCCGTCTGCTTAGGGCACACGATCCTGGTATCTACAGTCACTAACCCTGCGGGATGTGGGGAGTGGCTGTAGTTGATGCGCCGGCGCGACTCCCGTGAGGCGTCGGAGGCCACGGGAGGACTGACCGGCATCGGGAAACCGAAAAAAAAAAAAAAAAAAAAAAAAAAATAAGAAATAGTCTCAACAACGACGACATTGGCATTGTACACGGACGCTTTAAGTGGACGAGGGAACTTCGGGATGACTTGCTGACCTGCCGCGAGAGTAGCGAACCTGAGCGAAGGGGATACATGGCGCGAATGCATGCACTTTGGTGCGAAATGCACCCAGAGCATCGCGCCTTCTCTCAACAACATCTGAGAGATCAAGTATCCTTTCTGCTCAGGACAGGTTACGTAAGGGCACCCCGTCAGCCGGAAGAATTGCCAGCCGCAGTCCCACCGCGGCAATTACCAGCTGATGGGGAACATCCTTTAGAGTTCACCGATGTAGACTTAAGGACGAGGGTTAGCCTTAACACCAGGGCTAACCTAAAGCCACAAGACCTGGCTAGAATGGACGAGGTCATCGATGAGGAAATTCCGGAAGATGCCGACATCTGGCAAATCAACAGTGCCGTGTACAACGCCGCGAAGCAACTCGTCCCCCGTGAGAGGTCAACCAATCACGGGGTCGAGAAAGCCAAGCGGCGTGTACAAAAAATCGAGGGCAAAATACAGTCGGCCAGACAACACGCTTCTCGGATCCAGAGTGTGGTGGAATATAAGACGACTGGGAGGGTCTTTACTCCCAGAATCCGGCGCATAGCAGCTGGATTAAGACGTCAACACCATACTCTAAATCTGACAGTGATGCTTACCATCAAGCAGCACTGTCTAGATAGGATCCGAGCACTCATGGCGATAAAGAAAACATTGAGGAGGCGGGTGAGGAGTATGGAACAAAACAATTTGTTCCGTGCGAATCCTTCCCGCCTCTTTCAAGAGCCACAGCGTGTCGTCGAGAATCCGCCGACTGTAGAAGATGTCGAAACCTTCTGGAAAGGAATCTACGAAACGACACGTCCATTCAATAGCGACACTCCATCAATTGCACACTTCGAGGCTCTGTGTCACAGACATCTTGAAGAGCCAGAAGAAGTGTGCCCGGCAATCAGTACGGAGGAAGTCCAACAAGCACTTGTTGGTACCAAGAACTTCGCTGCCCCGGGCCCAGACGGCATTAACAACTGGTGGTGGAAGAAATTTCCTTCCACTCACCGTCGTCTGGCGCGAGTTTTCAACTCATGGTTGAACGAGGGGCAGCAGATTCCGGACTGGTTCGTCGAGGGACGTACTGTGCTTATCCCCAAAAAAGGGGGGATCTCTCCGACCCGAGGAATTATAGGCCGATCACTTGCCTTAACTCCTGCTACAAGATATTTACACGTATCTTGTATGCTAGGACACTGAGGTCTGTTGATCCGGTCTTCCAGCAGATACACGAACAGCGTGGTGCCAAGAAGGGCATGGCAGGTTGCAAGGACAGCCTGCTGATAGACCGCTGTATTACACAGGATTCTGTGCAATACAAGCGGAATCTATCGATGGCCTGGATTGACTACCGCAAGGCATTTGATACAACGTCGCATCAGCTATTGTTGCACTTACTCGAATGTCTTGCGGTACCAGCACCACTAGTGAGATGCATAGAACAGCTGCTGCCGCTCTGGAAGACCCGCTTCACCATAACATCAGGTGCACAGCGGGTCACGACAGAGCAGGTGGCATTTAGGAGAGGAGTTTTCCAGGGTGACTCCCTGAGTCCTCTCCTCTTCTGCATCTCACTGCTGCCGTTGTCTGTTGGGCTCCGCCAAACCCGCGGATATCAATCTGGACCACCCAGCGACCGGAGGCATAAGGTCACCCATCTATTTTATATGGATGATCTTAAACTTTATGCCTCCGGAGAGCGCGAACTACAAAACGCTCTTAGGGTGGTCGAAGAATATACGCGGGCAATTGGTATGGAGTTCGGGTTGGACAAATGTGCAGTCGTCCACCTCAAGAGAGGACGATGCGGGGAATTCCCTGAAGATGCGCAGCTCGCAGACGGAAGCATCCTAAGACATCTGGATGCCGGAGAGACCTATACATACCTGGGTGTACAACAAAGGCACATCCAGGATGTAACACAAATAAAGGAATCTCTCCGCGGCAAGTACAGACACCGCCTCCGAAAGATTTGGTCCTCCGAACTTTCGGGGAAGAACAAGGTGTCTGCAACTAATATGCTTGCCGTTCCGATTCTGCTCTACTCCTTCGGAGTAGTAAAGTGGAGGGTAGATGAGCTGCGCCAATTAGACAGAGATACCCGCAAGATGATGAATATTCACAGAAGTATTCATCCTAGATCGTCCGTTCCTCGTGTGTACCTCCCACGTCAACGGGGGGGGCCGAGGACTCTTGAGCCTGGAGTGTACGCATGGCAGAGTAGTACTGAGTATGGCATGTAACATCCTCAGGAGCTCAGATCCCCTCTTGCGGTTCGTAAAACATCACGAAACTGTAGGAGTGGGAGCAGGATTGTTCAAGGCGGCAAAAAGAGCCGCAGATGAACTCGGTCTCGCATTTGACATCAGGCGAGGAGGCCGGCGAGGTGCTGATGTTGAGTCAGTCACCGAACTTCAGCCAAATCGTCTGAAAGCCCGAATTAGAGCTGCCGAACAGGAGAAACTGTTTCGGCAGCACGTCGATAAACCCCAGCATGGTGTCTTCTATAAGAACATAGAAACACTGGGTTTATCGACCAGGCTGACCTTCGCCTTTCTAAGGTCAGCAGGGCTTAAGTCGGAGACCGAGGGATTCATTATGGCCTGTCAAGATGGTGTTATCAACACCTTGGTCTACCGTAGCCGCGTGTGGCGTGTAGAGGTTCCTGATATCAACTGCAGGACCTGCCATCAGGCGCCGGAATCGCTCATGCACTTACTATCTGCATGCCCTATATATGCGATTTCGGCCTACATCCACCGGCATAACGCGGCGTTACGAGTGCTATACTACCATCTAAGGCACTCGTACGGGGTAGACCAGACACCAGTGCTGCCTTACGTCCCCGGAGATATCGAGTCCGTTGTCGAGAACGAGAAATGCCGGATTTACTGGAACTACTCGTTCCCGACTGTCAGGCTAATCCAAGCCAACAAGCCTGACATAGTCCTCCTCGACCATCAACTCAAGGTGATGTATGTCATCGAGTTCTCGGCACCTGCGGAGAAAAACATCACCTTGAAGGAGGAGGAGAAACGGACCAAATATCGCGATCTCCGGTACGAGCTCCAAGTGCTGTACCCAGGCTACTTGGTCAAAATGGTCGTCCTTATTATCGGTGTACTCGGAGGGATAAAGCCTACGCTGCTCTCGGAACTGAAGATCATACCGGCCTGCCAAAAACCAGCCGAGTGGCTGGCAGGTCAAATGCAGAAGGCGGTCATTCTGGGTTCTCTCCGTCTGCTTAGGGCACACGATTCTGGTATCTACAGTCACTAACCCTGCGGGATGTGGGGAGTGGCTGTAGTTGATGCGCCGGCGCGACTCCCGTGAGGCGTCGGAGGCCACGGGAGGACTGACCGGCATCGGATATTCCGGAAAAAAAAAAAAAAAAAAAAAAAAAAAAAAAGAAATATAATCTAAGAAGGGCCCCTCACAATCGACCCCAACCGGATGGGGGTCAGAGACAGGTGGGAGGGGCCTTACCGGATGGTCTCAACGTTGACAACCAAGGCAATGAACATGGACGCTTTAAGTGGACGAGGGAACTTCGGGATGACTTGCTGACCTGCCGCGAGAGTAGCGAACCTGAGCGAAGGGGATACATGGCGCGAATGCATGCACTTTGGTGCGAAATGCACCCAGAGCATCGCGCCTTCTCTCAACAACATCTGAGAGATCAAGTATCCTTTCTGCTCAGGACAGGTTACGTAAGGGCACCCCGTCAACTGGAAGAACTGCCAGCCGCAGTACCACCGCGGCAATTACCAGCTGATGGGGAACATCCTTTAGAGTTCACCGGTGTAGACTTAAGGACGAGGGTTAGCCTTAACACCAGGGCTAACCTAAAGCCACAAGACCTGGCTAGAATGGACGCGGTTATCGATGAGGAAATTCCGGAAGATGTAGACATCTGGCAAATCAACTGTGCCGTGTGCAACGCCGCGAAGCAACTCGTCCCCCGTGAGAGGTCAACCAATCACGGGGTCGAGAAAGCCAAGCGGCGTGTACAAAAAATCGAAGGCAAGATACAGTCGGCCAGACAACACGCTTCTCGGATCCAGAGTGTGGTGGAATATAAGACGTCTGGTAGAGTTTTTACTCCCAGAATCCGGCGCATAGCAGCCGGATTAAGACGTCAACACCATACTCTAAATCTGACAGTGATGCTTACCACCAAGCAGCACTGTCTAGATAGGATCCGAGCGCTCATGGCGATAAAGAAAACATTAAAGAGACGAGTGAGGAGTATGGAACAAAACAATTTGTTCCGTACGAATCCTTCCCGCCTCTTTCAAGAGCCACAGCGTGTTGTCGACAATCCGCCGACTGTAGAAGGTGTCGAAACCTTCTGGAAGGGAATCTACGAAACAACGCGTCCATTCAATAGCGACACTCCGTCAATTGCACACTTCGAGGCTCTGTGCCACAGACATCTTCAAGAGCCAGAAGAAGTGTGCCCGGCAATCAGTACGGAGGAAGTCCAACAAGCACTTGTTGGTACGAAGAACTTCGCTGCCCCGGGCCCAGACGGCATTAACAACTGGTAGTGGAAGAAATTTCCTTCCACTCACCGCCGTCTGGCGCGAGTTTTCAACTCATGGTTGAACGAGGGGCAGCAGATTCCGGACTGGTTCGTCGAGGGACGTACTGTGCTTATCCCCAAAAAGGGGGATCTTTCCGACCCGAGGAATTATAGACCGATCACTTGCCTCAATTCTTGCTACAAGATATTTACACGTATCTTGTATGCTAGGACACTGAGGTCTGTTGATCCGGTCTTCCAGCAGATACACGAACAGCGTGGTGCCAAGAAGGGCATGGCAGGTTGCAAGGACAGCCTGCTGATAGACCGCTGTATTACACAGGATTCTGTGCAATACAAGCGGAATCTATCGATGGCCTGGATTGATTACCGCAAGGCATTTGATACAACATCGCACGAGCTATTGTTGTACTTGCTCGAATATCTTGCGGTACCAGCACCACTAGTGAGATGCATAGAACAGCTGCTGCCGCTCTGGAAGACCCGCTTCACCATAACATCAGGTGCGCAGCGGGTCACGACAGAGCAGGTGGCATTTAGGAGAGGAGTTTTCCAGGGTGACTCCCTGAGCCCTCTCCTCTTCTGCATCTCACTGCTGCCGTTGTCTGTTGGGCTCCGCCAAACCCGCGGATATCAATGTGGGCCACCCAGCGACCGGAGGCATAAGGTCACCCATCTATTTTATATGGATGACCTTAAACTTTATGCCTCCGGAGAGCGTGAACTACAAAACGCTCTTAGGGTGGTCGAAGAATATACGCGGGCAATTGGTATGGAGTTTGGGTTGGACAAATGTGCAGTCGTCCACCTCAAGAGAGGACGATGCGGGGAATTCTCTGATGATGCGCAGCTCGCAGACGGAAGCATCCTAAGACATCTGGATGCCGGAGAGACCTATACATACCTGGGTGTGCAACAAAGGCACATCCAAGATGTGACACAAATAAAGGATTCTCTCCGCGGCAAGTACAGACACCGCCTCCGAAAGATTTGGTCTTCCGAACTTTCGGGGAAGAACAAGGTGTCTGCAACTAATATGCTTGCCGTTCCGATTCTGCTCTACTCCTTCGGAGTAGTAAAGTGGAGGGTAGATGAGCTGCGCCAATTAGACAGAGATACCCGCAAGATGATGAATATTCACAGAAGTATTCATCCTAGATCGTCCGTTCCTCGTGTGTACCTCCCACGTCAACGGGGGGGCCGAGGACTCTTGAGCCTGGAGTGTACGCATGGCAGAGTAGTACTGAGTATGGCATGTAACATACTCAGGAGCTCAGATCCCCTCTTGCGGTTCGTAAAACATCACGAAACTGTAGGAGTGGGAGCAGGATTGTTCAAGGCAGCAAAAAGAGCCGCAGATGAACTCGGTCTCGCATTTGACATCAGGCGAGGAGGCCGGCGAGGTGCTGATGTTGAGTCAGTCACCGAACTTCAGCCAAATCGTCTGAAAGCCCGAATAAGAGCTGCCGAACAGGAAAATCTGTTTCGGCAGCACGTTGATAAACCCCAGCATGGTGTCTTCTATAAGAACATAGAAACACTGGGTTTATCGACCAGCCTGACCTTCGCCTTTTTAAGGTCAGCAGGGCTTAAGTCGGAGACCGAGGGATTCATTATGGCCTGCCAAGATGGTGTTATCAACACCTTGGTCTACCGTAGCCGCGTGTGGCGTGTAGAGGTCCCTGATATCAACTGCAGGACCTGCCATCAGGCGCCGGAATCGCTCATGCACTTACTTTCTGCATGCCCCATATATGCGATTTCGGCCTACATCCACCGACATAACGCGGCTTTACGAGTGCTATACTACCATCTAAGGCACTCGTACGGGGTAGACCAGACACCAGTGCTGCCTTACGTCCCCGGAGATATTGAGTCCGTTGTCGAGAACGAGAAATGCCGGATTTACTGGAACTACTCGTTCCCGACTGTCAGGCTAATCCAAGCCAACAAGCCTGACATAGTCCTCCTCGACCATCAACTCAAGGTGATGTATGTTATCGAGTTCTCGGCACCTGCGGAGAAAAACATCACCTTGAAGGAGGAGGAGAAACGGACCAAATATCGCGATCTCCGGTACGAGCTCCAAGTGCTGTACCCAGGCTACTCGGTCAAAATGGTCGTCCTTATTATCGGTGTACTCGGAGGGATAAAGCCTACGCTGCTCTCGGAACTGAAGATCATACCGGCCTGCCAAAAACCAGCCGAGTGGCTGGCAGGTCAAATGCAGAAGGCGGTCATTCTGGGTTCTCTCCGTCTGCTTAGGGCACACGATTCTGGTATCTACAGTCACTAACCCTGCGGGATGTGGGGAGTGGCTGTAGTTGATGCGCCGGCGCGACTCCCGTGAGGCGTCGGAGGCCACGGGAGGACTGACCGGCATCGGATATTCCGGAAAAAAAAAAAAAAAAAAAAAAAAAAAAAAATAATAAGGGGTGAAAGGACCGGCAACCTCCACGTTGGTGCACCCTGGACAGGCAGAGGCAACTCTGCCTGACTAATGCCGGCCGGGAGTACCAGGGCTAACCACCCTGGTACTCCTACTGCTATGGGTTCCTTACAACCTAAGAAGTGCCCCTCACAATCGACCTCAGTCGGATGGAGGTCAGGGACAGATGGGAGGGGCCTTACCGGACGGTCCAAACGATAACGACACCGCAATTGTACATGGACGCTTTAAGTGGACGAGGGAACTAAAAGATGACTTGCTGACCTGCCGCGAGAGTAGCGAACCTGAGCGAAGGGGATACATGGCGCGATTGCATGCACTTTGGTGCGAAATGCATCCAGAGCATCGCGCCTTCTCTCAACAACACCTGAGAGATCAAGTATCCTTCTTGCGCAGGACAGGTTACGTAAGGGCACCCCGTCAGCTGGAAGAACTGCCAGCCGCAGTCCCACCGCGGCAATTACCAGCTGATGGGGAACATCCTTTAGAGTTCACCGACGTAGACTTAAGGACGAGGGTTAGCCTTAACACCAGGGCTAACCTAAAGCCACAAGACCTGGCTAGAATGGACGCGGTCATCGATGAGGAAATTCCGGAGGATGTAGACATCTGGCAAATCAACTGTGCCGTGTACAACGCCGCGAAGCAACTCGTCCCCCCGTGAGAGGTCAACCAATCACGGGGTCGAGAAAGCCAAGCGGCGTGTACAAAAAATCGAGGGCAAAATACAGTCGGCCAGACAACACGCTTCTCGGATCCAGAGTGTGGTGGAATATAAGACGACTGGTAGAGTCTTTACTCCCAGAATCCGGCGCATAGCAGCCGGATTAAGACGTCAACACCATACTCTAAATCTGACAGTGATGCTTACCATCAAGCAGCACTGTCTAGATAGGATCCGAGCGCTCATGGCGATAAAGAAAACATTGAAGAGGCGGGTCAGGAGTATGGAACAAAACACTTTGTTCCGTACGAATCCTTCCCGCCTCTTTCAAGAGCCACAGCGTGTTGTCGAGAATCCGCCGACTGTAGAAGATGTCGAAACCTTCTGGAAGGGAACCTACGAAACGACGCGTCCATTCAATAGCGACACTCCAGCAATAGCACACTTCGAGGCTCTGTGCCACAGACATCTTGAAGAGCCAGAAGAAGTGTGCCCGGCAATCAGTACGGAGGAAGTCCAACAAGCGCTTGTTGGTACCAAGAACTTCGCTGCCCCGGGCCCAGACGGCATTAACAACTGGTGGTGGAAGAAATTTCCTTCCACTCACCGCCGTCTGGCGCGAGTTTTCAACTTATGGTTGAACGAGGGGCAGCAGATTCCGGACTGGTTTGTCGAGGGACGTACTGTGCTTATCCCCAAAAAGGGGGATCTTTCCGACCCGAGGAATTATAGGCCGATCACTTGCCTTAACTCCTGCTACAAGATATTTACACGTATCTTGTATGCTAGGACGCTGAGGTCTGTTGATCCGGTCTTCCAGCAGATACACGAACAGCGTGGTTCCAAGAAGGGCATGGCAGGTTGCAAGGACAGCCTGCTGATAGACCGCTGTATTACACAGGATTCTGTGCAATACAAGCGGAATCTATCGATGGCCTGGATTGATTACCGCAAGGCATTTGATACAACATCACATGAGCTATTGTTGTACTTGCTCGAATGCCTTGCGGTACCAGCACCACTAGTGAGATGCATAGAACAGCTGCTGCCGCTCTGGAAGACCCGCTTCACCATAACATCAGGTACACAGCGGGTTACGACAGAGCAGGTGGCATTTAGGAGAGGAGTTTTCCAGGGTGACTCCCTGAGTCCTCTCCTCTTCTGCATCTCACTGCTGCCGTTGTCTGTTGGGCTCCGCCAAACCCGCGGATATCAATCTGGACCACCCAGCGACCGGAGGCATAAGGTCACCCATCTATTTTATATGGATGATCTTAAACTTTATGCCTCCGGAGAGCGCGAACTACAAAACGCTCTTAGGGTGGTCGAAGAATATACGCGGGCAATTGGTATGGAGTTCGGGTTGGACAAATGTGCAGTCGTCCACCTCAAGAGAGGACGATGCGGGGAATTCCCTGAAGATGCGCAGCTCGCAGACGGAAGCATCCTAAGACATCTGGATGCCGGAGAGACCTATACATACCTGGGTGTGCAACAAAGGCACATCCAGGATGTAACACAAATAAAAGAATCTCTCCGCGGCAAGTACAGACACCGCCTCCGAAAGATTTGGTCCTCCGAACTTTCGGGGAAGAACAAGGTGTCTGCAACTAATATGCTTGCCGTTCCGATTCTGCTCTACTCCTTCGGAGTAGTAAAGTGGAGGGTAGATGAGCTGCGCCAATTAGACAGAGATACCCGCAAGATGATGAATATTCACAGAAGTATTCATCCTAGATCGTCCGTTCCTCGTGTGTACCTCCCACGTCAACGGGGGGGGCCGAGGACTCTTGAGCCTGGAGTGTACGCATGGCAGAGTAGTACTGAGTATGGCATGTAACATCCTCAGGAGCTCAGATCCCCTCTTGCGGTTCGTAAAACATCACGAAACTGTAGGAGTGGGAGCAGGATTGTTCAAGGCAGCAAAAAGAGCCGCAGATGAACTCGGTCTCGCATTTGACATCAGGCGAGGAGGCCGGCGAGGTGCTGATGTTGAGTCAGTCACCGAACTTCAGCCAAATCGTCTGAAAGCCCGAATTAGAGCTGCCGAACAGGAAAAACTGTTTCGGCAGCACGTCGATAAACCCCAGCATGGTGTCTTCTATAAGAACATAGAAACACTGGGTTTATCGACCAGGCTGACCTTCGCCTTTCTAAGGTCAGCAGGGCTTAAGTCGGAGACCGAGGGATTCATTATGGCCTGTCAAGATGGTGTTATCAACACCTTGGTCTACCGTAGCCGCGTGTGGCGTGTAGAGGTTCCTGATATCAACTGCAGGACCTGCCATCAGGCGCCGGAATCGCTCATGCACTTACTATCTGCATGCCCTATATATGCGATTTCGGCCTACATCCACCGACATAACGCGGCTTTACGAGTGCTATACTACCATCTAAGGCACTCGTACGGGGTAGACCAGACACCAGTGCTGCCTTACGTCCCCGGAGATATTGAGTCCGTTGTCGAGAACGAGAAATGCCGGATTTACTGGAACTACTCGTTCCCGACTGTCAGGCTAATCCAAGCCAACAAGCCTGACATAGTCCTCCTCGACCATCAACTCAAGGTGATGTATGTCATCGAGTTCTCGGCACCTGCGGAGAAAAACATCACCTTGAAGGAGGAGGAGAAACGGACCAAATATCGCGATCTCCGGTACGAGCTCCAAGTGCTGTACCCAGGCTACTCGGTCAAAATGGTCGTCCTTATTATCGGTGTACTCGGAGGGATAAAGCCTACGCTGCTCTCGGAACTGAAGATCATACCGGCCTGCCAAAAACCAGCCGAGTGGCTGGCAGGTCAAATGCAGAAGGCGGTCATTCTGGGTTCTCTCCGTCTGCTTAGGGCACACGATTCTGGTATCTACAGTCACTAACCCTGCGGGATGTGGGGAGTGGCTGTAGTTGATGCGCCGGCGCGACTCCCGTGAGGCGTCGGAGGCCACGGGAGGACTGACCGGCATCGGGAAACCGAAAAAAAAAAAAAAAAAAAAAAAAATAAATAATAATAATAAGAAATACAAATAATAATCTAAGAAGGGCCCCTCACAATCGACCCCAACCGGATGGGGGTCAGAGACAGGTGGGAGGGGCCTTACCGGATGGTCTCAACGTTGACAACCAAGGCAATGAACATGGACGCTTTAAGTGGACGAGGGAACTTCGGGATGACTTGCTGACCTGCCGCGAGAGTAGCGAACCTGAGCGAAGGGGATACATGGCGCGAATGCATGCACTTTGGTGCGAAATGCACCCAGAGCATCGCGCCTTCTCTCAACAACATCTGAGAGATCAAGTATCCTTTCTGCTCAGGACAGGTTACGTAAGGGCACCCCGTCAACTGGAAGAACTGCCAGCCGCAGTACCACCGCGGCAATTACCAGCTGATGGGGAACATCCTTTAGAGTTCACCGGTGTAGACTTAAGGACGAGGGTTAGCCTTAACACCAGGGCTAACCTAAAGCCACAAGACCTGGCTAGAATGGACGCGGTTATCGATGAGGAAATTCCGGAAGATGTAGACATCTGGCAAATCAACTGTGCCGTGTACAACGCCGCGAAGCAACTCGTCCCCCGTGAGAGGTCAACCAATCACGGGGTCGAGAAAGCCAAGCGGCGTGTACAAAAAATCGAAGGCAAGATACAGTCGGCCAGACAACACGCTTCTCGGATCCAGAGTGTGGTGGAATATAAGACGTCTGGTAGAGTTTTTACTCCCAGAATCCGGCGCATAGCAGCCGGATTAAGACGTCAACACCATACTCTAAATCTGACAGTGATGCTTACCACCAAGCAGCACTGTCTAGATAGGATCCGAGCGCTCATGGCGATAAAGAAAACATTAAAGAGGCGAGTGAGGAGTATGGAACAAAACAATTTGTTCCGTACGAATCCTTCCCGCCTCTTTCAAGAGCCACAGCGTGTTGTCGACAATCCGCCGACTGTAGAAGGTGTCGAAACCTTCTGGAAGGGAATCTACGAAACAACGCGTCCATTCAATAGCGACACTCCGTCAATTGCACACTTCGAGGCTCTGTGCCACAGACATCTTCAAGAGCCAGAAGAAGTGTGCCCGGCAATCAGTACGGAGGAAGTCCAACAAGCACTTGTTGGTACGAAGAACTTCGCTGCCCCGGGCCCAGACGGCATTAACAACTGGTGGTGGAAGAAATTTCCTTCCACTCACCGCCGTCTGGCGCGAGTTTTCAACTCATGGTTGAACGAGGGGCAGCAGATTCCGGACTGGTTCGTCGAGGGACGTACTGTGCTTATCCCCAAAAAGGGGGATCTTTCCGACCCGAGGAATTATAGACCGATCACTTGCCTCAATTCTTGCTACAAGATATTTACACGTATCTTGTATGCTAGGACACTGAGGTCTGTTGATCCGGTCTTCCAGCAGATACACGAACAGCGTGGTGCCAAGAAGGGCATGGCAGGTTGCAAGGACAGCCTGCTGATAGACCGCTGTATTACACAGGATTCTGTGCAATACAAGCGGAATCTATCGATGGCCTGGATTGATTACCGCAAGGCATTTGATACAACATCGCACGAGCTATTGTTGTACTTGCTCGAATGTCTTGCGGTACCAGCACCACTAGTGAGATGCATAGAACAGCTGCTGCCGCTCTGGAAGACCCGCTTCACCATAACATCAGGTGCGCAGCGGGTCACGACAGAGCAGGTGGCATTTAGGAGAGGAGTTTTCCAGGGTGACTCCCTGAGCCCTCTCCTCTTCTGCATCTCACTGCTGCCGTTGTCTGTTGGGCTCCGCCAAACCCGCGGATATCAATGTGGGCCACCCAGCGACCGGAGGCATAAGGTCACCCATCTATTTTATATGGATGACCTTAAACTTTATGCCTCCGGAGAGCGTGAACTACAAAACGCTCTTAGGGTGGTCGAAGAATATACGCGGGCAATTGGTATGGAGTTCGGGTTGGACAAATGTGCAGTCGTCCACCTCAAGAGAGGACGATGCGGGGAATTCTCTGATGATGCGCAGCTCGCAGACGGAAGCATCCTAAGACATCTGGATGCCGGAGAGACCTATACATACCTGGGTGTGCAACAAAGGCACATCCAAGATGTGACACAAATAAAGGATTCTCTCCGCGGCAAGTACAGACACCGCCTCCGAAAGATTTGGTCTTCCGAACTTTCGGGGAAGAACAAGGTGTCTGCAACTAATATGCTTGCCGTTCCGATTCTGCTCTACTCCTTCGGAGTAGTAAAGTGGAGGGTAGATGAGCTGCGCCAATTAGACAGAGATACCCGCAAGATGATGAATATTCACAGAAGTATTCATCCTAGATCGTCCGTTCCTCGTGTGTACCTCCCACGTCAACGGGGGGGGCCGAGGACTCTTGAGCCTGGAGTGTACGCATGGCAGAGTAGTACTGAGTATGGCATGTAACATACTCAGGAGCTCAGATCCCCTCTTGCGGTTCGTAAAACATCACGAAACTGTAGGAGTGGGAGCAGGATTGTTCAAGGCAGCAAAAAGAGCCGCAGATGAACTCGGTCTCGCATTTGACATCAGGCGAGGAGGCCGGCGAGGTGCTGATGTTGAGTCAGTCACCGAACTTCAGCCAAATCGTCTGAAAGCCCGAATAAGAGCTGCCGAACAGGAAAATCTGTTTCGGCAGCACGTCGATAAACCCCAGCATGGTGTCTTCTATAAGAACATAGAAACACTGGGTTTATCGACCAGGCTGACCTTCGCCTTTTTAAGGTCAGCAGGGCTTAAGTCGGAGACCGAGGGATTCATTATGGCCTGCCAAGATGGTGTTATCAACACCTTGGTCTACCGTAGCCGCGTGTGGCGTGTAGAGGTCCCTGATATCAACTGCAGGACCTGCCATCAGGCGCCGGAATCGCTCATGCACTTACTTTCTGCATGCCCCATATATGCGATTTCGGCCTACATCCACCGACATAACGCGGCTTTACGAGTGCTATACTACCATCTAAGGCACTCGTACGGGGTAGACCAGACACCAGTGCTGCCTTACGTCCCCGGAGATATTGAGTCCGTTGTCAAGAACGAGAAATGCCGGATTTACTGGAACTACTCGTTCCCGACTGTCAGGCTAATCCAAGCCAACAAGCCTGACATAGTCCTCCTCGACCATCAACTCAAGGTGATGTATGTTATCGAGTTCTCGGCACCTGCGGAGAAAAACATCACCTTGAAGGAGGAGGAGAAACGGACCAAATATCGCGATCTCCGGTACGAGCTCCAAGTGCTGTACCCAGGCTACTCGGTCAAAATGGTCGTCCTTATTATCGGTGTACTCGGAGGGATAAAGCCTACGCTGCTCTCGGAACTGAAGATCATACCGGCCTGCCAAAAACCAGCCGAGTGGCTGGCAGGTCAAATGCAGAAGGCGGTCATTCTGGGTTCTCTCCGTCTGCTTAGGGCACACGATTCTGGTATCTACAGTCACTAACCCTGCGGGATGTGGGGAGTGGCTGTAGTTGATGCGCCGGCGCGACTCCCGTGAGGCGTCGGAGGCCACGGGAGGACCTGACCGGCATCGGATATTCCGAAAAAAAAAAAAAAAAAAAAAAAAAAAAATTAAAAATAATAAAGGGTGCAAAGGACCGGCAACCTCCACGTTGGTGCACCCTGGACAGGCAGAGGCAACTCTGCCTGACTAATGCCGGCCGGGAGTACCAGGGCTAACCACCCTGGTACTCCTACTGCTATGGGTTCCTTACAACCTAAGAAGTGCCCCTCACAATCGACCTCAGTCGGATGGAGGTCAGGGACAGATGGGAGGGGCCTTACCGGACGGTCCAAACGATAACGACACCGCAATTGTACATGGACGCTTTAAGTGGACGAGGGAACTAAAAGATGACTTGCTGACCTGCCGCGAGAGTAGCGAACCTGAGCGAAGGGGATACATGGCGCGATTGCATGCACTTTGGTGCGAAATGCATCCAGAGCATCGCGCCTTCTCTCAACAACACCTGAGAGATCAAGTATCCTTCTTGCGCAGGACAGGTTACGTAAGGGCACCCCGTCAGCTGGAAGAACTGCCAGCCGCAGTCCCACCGCGGCAATTACCAGCTGATGGGGAACATCCTTTAGAGTTCACCGACGTAGACTTAAGGACGAGGGTTAGCCTTAACACCAGGGCTAACCTAAAGCCACAAGACCTGGCTAGAATGGACGCGGTCATCGATGAGGAAATTCCGGAGGATGTAGACATCTGGCAAATCAACTGTGCCGTGTACAACGCCGCGAAGCAACTCGTCCCCCGTGAGAGGTCAACCAATCACGGGGTCGAGAAAGCCAAGCGGCGTGTACAAAAAATCGAGGGCAAAATACAGTCGGCCAGACAACACGCTTCTCGGATCCAGAGTGTGGTGGAATATAAGACGACTGGTAGAGTCTTTACTCCCAGAATCCGGCGCATAGCAGCCGGATTAAGACGTCAACACCATACTCTAAATCTGACAGTGATGCTTACCATCAAGCAGCACTGTCTAGATAGGATCCGAGCGCTCATGGCGATAAAGAAAACATTGAAGAGGCGGGTCAGGAGTATGGAACAAAACACTTTGTTCCGTACGAATCCTTCCCGCCTCTTTCAAGAGCCACAGCGTGTTGTCGAGAATCCGCCGACTGTAGAAGATGTCGAAACCTTCTGGAAGGGAACCTACGAAACGACGCGTCCATTCAATAGCGACACTCCAGCAATAGCACACTTCGAGGCTCTGTGCCACAGACATCTTGAAGAGCCAGAAGAAGTGTGCCCGGCAATCAGTACGGAGGAAGTCCAACAAGCTCTTGTTGGTACCAAGAACTTCGCTGCCCCGGGCCCAGACGGCATTAACAACTGGTGGTGGAAGAAATTTCCTTCCACTCACCGCCGTCTGGCGCGAGTTTTCAACTTATGGTTAAACGAGGGGCAGCAGATTCCGGACTGGTTTGTCGAGGGACGTACTGTGCTTATCCCCAAAAAGGGGGATCTTTCCGACCCGAGGAATTATAGGCCGATCACTTGCCTTAACTCCTGCTACAAGATATTTACACGTATCTTGTATGCTAGGACGCTGAGGTCTGTTGATCCGGTCTTCCAGCAGATACACGAACAGCGTGGTTCCAAGAAGGGCATGGCAGGTTGCAAGGACAGCCTGCTGATAGACCGCTGTATTACACAGGATTCTGTGCAATACAAGCGGAATCTATCGATGGCCTGGATTGATTACCGCAAGGCATTTGATACAACATCACATGAGCTATTGTTGTACTTGCTCGAATGCCTTGCGGTACCAGCACCACTAGTGAGATGCATAGAACAGCTGCTGCCGCTCTGGAAGACCCGCTTCACCATAACATCAGGTACACAGCGGGTTACGACAGAGCAGGTGGCATTTAGAAGAGGAGTTTTCCAGGGTGACTCCCTGAGTCCTCTCCTCTTCTGCATCTCACTGCTGCCGTTGTCTGTTGGGCTCCGCCAAACCCGCGGATATCAATGTGGGCCACCCAGCGACCGGAGGCATAAGGTCACCCATCTATTTTATATGGATGA
The DNA here is from genome assembly GCA_029963845.1 of Rhamnusium bicolor. Classification (NCBI taxonomy): domain Eukaryota; kingdom Metazoa; phylum Arthropoda; class Insecta; order Coleoptera; family Cerambycidae; genus Rhamnusium; species Rhamnusium bicolor. Next base: position 185,611 of record JANEYF010005420.1, on the reverse strand, counting down.
CCTTAAACTTTATGCCTCCGGAGAGCGCGAACTACAAAACGCTCTTAGGGTGGTCGAAGAATATACGCGGGCAATTGGTATGGAGTTCGGGTTGGACAAATGTGCAGTCGTCCACCTCAAGAGAGGACGATGCGGGGAATTTTCTGAAGATGCGCAGCTCGCAGACGGAAGCATCCTAAGACATCTGGATGCCGGAGAGACCTATACATATCTGGGTGTGCAACAAAGGCACATCCAGGATGTATCACAAATAAAAGATTCTCTCCGCGGCAAGTACAGACACCGCCTCCGAAAGATTTGGTCTTCCGAACTTTCGGGGAAGAACAAGGTGTCTGCAACTAATATGCTTGCCGTTCCGATTCTGCTCTACTCCTTCGGAGTAGTAAAGTGGAGGGTAGATGAGCTGCGTCAATTAGACAGAGATACCCGCAAGATGATGAATATTCACAGAAGTATTCATCCTAGATCGTCCGTTCCTCGTGTGTACCTCCCACGTCAACGGGGGGGGCCGAGGACTCTTGAGCCTGGAGTGTACGCATGGCAGAGTAGTACTGAGTATGGCATGTAACATACTCAGGAGCTCAGATCCCCTCTTGCGGTTCGTAAAACATCATGAAACTGTAGGAGTGGGAGCAGGATTGTTCAAGGCAGCAAAAAGAGCCGCAGATGAACTCGGTCTCGCATTTGACATCAGGCGAGGAGGCCGGCGAGGTGCTGATGTTGAGTCAGTCACCGAACTTCAGCCAAATCGTCTGAAAGCCCGAATTAGAGCTGCCGAACAGGAAAATCTGTTTCGGCAGCATGTCGATAAACCCCAGCATGGTGTCTTCTATAAGAACATAGAAACACTGGGTTTATCGACCAGGCTGACCTTCGCCTTTCTAAGGTCAGCAGGGCTTAAGTCGGAGACCGAGGAATTCATTATGGCCTGTCAAGATTGTGTTATCAACACCTTGGTCTACCGTAGCCGCGTGTGGCGTGTAGAGGTTCCTGATATCAACTGCAGGACCTGCCATCAGGCGCCGGAATCGCTCATGCACTTACTTTCTGCATGCCCTATATATGCGAATTCGGCCTACATCCACCGACATAACGCGGCTTTACGAGTGCTATACTACCATCTAAGGCACTCGTACGGGGTAGACCAGACACCAGTGCTGCCTTACGTCCCCGGAGATATTGAGTCCGTTGTCGAGAACGAGAAATGCCGGATTTACTGGAACTACTCGTTCCCGACTGTCAGGCTAATCCAAGCCAACAAGCCTGACATAGTCCTCCTCGACCATCAACTCAAGGTGATGTATGTTATCGAGTTCTCGGCACCTGCGGAGAAAAACATCACCTTGAAGGAGGAGGAGAAACGGACCAAATATCGCGATCTCCGGTACGAGCTCCAAGTGCTGTACCCAGGCTACTCGGTCAAAATGGTCGTCCTTATTATCGGTGTACTCGGAGGGATAAAGCCTACGCTGCTCTCGGAACTGAAGATCATACCGGCCTGCCAAAAACCAGCCGAGTGGCTGGCAGGTCAAATGCAGAAGGCGGTCATTCTAGGTTCTCTCCGTCTGCTTAGGGCACACGATTCTGGTATCTACAGTCACTAACCCTGCGGGATGTGGGGAGTGGCTGTAGTTGATGCGCCGGCGCGACTCCCGTGAGGCGTCGGAGGCCACGGGAGGACTGACCGGCATCGGGAAACCGAAAAAAAAAAAAAAAAAAAAATAATAACAACAGAGTGGCCAGCTATCTTTACTGGGTCATATGCAAGCACTTCAACATACCGGTGCCCGAGAAGTATTATGAATACGCCCCTGAAAAAGTCATTAACAACAACGACGTGACACTCATGTGGGATATGCCGATCATAACCGATAGGGAAATCCATGCGAACCGACCGGATATCGTCGTGCACAATAAAAAAGGAGAAGACTTGCTTACTGGTTGATGTGTCAGTCCCAAACGATACCAACGTGTTGCTCAAGGAAACTGAGAAACTGAGTAAGTACAAAGACCTCCAAATAGAAGTAAGTAGAATGTGGAACGTGAAGACAACAATAGCTCCAGTCATTGTAGGAGCACTCGGAACTGTTAAGAAAGGCTATGATAGGAGTTTACATCAGCTGCCTGGCCAGCCCAGAGCACAAGAAGTGCAAAAGATCGCACTATTAGGAACAGCTCATATATTGAGAAGAGTCTTGGAATAGGAGTCTCTGTGATTTCTTGTTGAAGTCTGGATTCTGAGCTACAAGACCAATCAATAACATCGGGCCTAGGCCCCAACAGAGCCGCACCCCAAAAGCGCGCGCAAGGGGTCGGTGAATAGTTTCCGGTACTGTCGAGAAAGTGAACGCTTAAATCTAATAATAATAATAATAAAAAGGGTGCAAAGGACCGGCAACCTCCACGTTGGTGCACCCTGGACAGGCAGAGGCAACTCTGCCTGACTAATGCCGGCCGGGAGTACCAGGGCTAACCACCCTGGTACTCCTACTGCTATGCGTTCCTTACAACCTAAGAAGTGCCCCTCACAATCGACCTCAGTCGGATAGAGGTCAGGGACAGATGGGAGGGGCCTTACCGGACGGTCCAAACGATAACGACACCGCAATTGTACATGGACGCTTTAAGTGGACGAGGGAACTAAAAGATGACTTGCTGACCTGCCGCGAGAGTAGCGAACCTGAGCGAAGGGGATACATGGCGCGATTGCATGCACTTTGGTGCGAAATGCATCCAGAGCATCGCGCCTTCTCTCAACAACACCTGAGAGATCAAGTATCCTTCTTGCGCAGGACAGGTTACGTAAGGGCACCCCGTCAGCTGGAAGAACTGCCAGCCGCAGTCCCACCGCGGCAATTACCAGCTGATGGGGAACATCCTTTAGAGTTCACCGACGATGACTTAAGGACGAAGGTTAGCCTTAACACCAGGGCTAACCTAAAGCCACAAGAACTGGCTAGAATGGACGCGGTCATCGATGAGGAAATTCCGGAAGATGTAGACATCTGGCAAATCAACTGTGCCGTGTACAACGCCGCGAAGCAACTCGTCCCCCGTGAGAGGTCAACCAATCACGGGGTCGAGAAAGCCAAGCGGCGTGTACAAAAAATCGAGGGCAAAATACAGTCGGCCAAACAACACGCTTCTCGGATCCAGAGTGTGGTGGAATATAAGACGACTGGTAGAGTCTTTACTCCCAGAATTCGGCGCATAGCAGCCGGATTAAGACGTCAACACCATACTCTAAATCTGACAGTGATGCTTACCATCAAGCAGCACTGTCTAGATAGGATCCGAGCGCTCATGGCGATAAAGAAAACATTGAAGAGGCGGGTCAGGAGTATGGAACAAAACACTTTGTTCCGTACGAATCCTTCCCGCCTCTTTCAAGAGCCACAGCGTGTTGTCGAGAATCCGCCGACTGTAGAAGATGTCGAAACCTTCTGGAAGGGAACCTACGAAACGACGCGTCCATTCAATAGCGACACTCCAGCAATAGCACACTTCGAGGCTCTGTGCCACAGACATCTTGAAGAGCCAGAAGAAGTGTGCCCGGCAATCAGTACGGAGGAAGTCCAACAAGCGCTTGTTGGTACCAAGAACTTCGCTGCCCCGGGCCCAGACGGCATTAACAACTGGTGGTGGAAGAAATTTCCTTCCACTCACCGCCGTCTGGCGCGAATTTTCAACTTATGGTTGAACGAGGGGCAGCAGATTCCGGACTGGTTTGTCGAGGGACGTACTGTGCTTATCCCCAAAAAGGGGGATCTTTCCGACCCGAGGAATTATAGGCCGATCACTTGCCTTAACTCCTGCTACAAGATATTTACACGTATCTTGTATGCTAGGACGCTGAGGTCTGTTGATCCGGTCTTCCAGCAGATACACGAACAGCGTGGTTCCAAGAAGGGCATGGCAGGTTGCAAGGACAGCCTGCTGATAGACCGCTGTATTACACAGGATTCTGTGCAATACAAGCGGAATCTATCGATGGCCTGGATTGATTACCGCAAGGCATTTGATACAACATCACATGAGCTATTGTTGTACTTGCTCGAATGCCTTGCGGTACCAGCACCACTAGTGAGATGCATAGAACAGCTGCTGCCGCTCTGGAAGACCCGCTTCACCATAACATCAGGTACACAGCGGTTTACGACAGAGCAGGTGGCATTTAGGAGAGGTGTTTTCCAGGGTGACTCCCTGAGTCCTCTCCTCTTCTGCATCTCACTGCTGCCGTTGTCTGTTGGGCTCCGCCAAACCCGCGGATATCAATGTGGGCCACCCAGCGACCGGAGGCATAAGGTCACCCATCTATTTTATATGGATGACCTTAAACTTTATGCCTCCGGAGAGCGCGAACTACAAAACGCTCTTAGGGTGGTCGAAGAATATACGCGGGCAATTGGTATGGAGTTCGGGTTGGACAAATGTGCAGTCGTCCACCTCAAGAGAGGACGATGCGGGGAATTTTCTGAAGATGCGCAGCTCGCAGACGGAAGCATCCTAAGACATCTGGATGCCGGGGAGACCTATACATATCTGGGTGTGCAACAAAGGCACATCCAGGATGTATCACAAATAAAAGATTCTCTCCGCGGCAAGTACAGACACCGCCTCCGAAAGATTTGGTCTTCCGAACTTTCGGGGAAGAACAAGGTGTCTGCAACTAATATGCTTGCCGTTCCGATTCTGCTCTACTCCTTCGGAGTAGTAAAGTGGAGGGTAGATGAGCTGCGTCAATTAGACAGAGATACCCGCAAGATGATGAATATTCACAGAAGTATTCATCCTAGATCGTCCGTTCCTCGTGTGTACCTCCCACGTCAACGGGGGGGCCGAGGACTCTTGAGCCTGAAGTGTACGCATGGCAGAGTAGTACTGAGTATGGCATGTAACATACTCAGGAGCTCAGATCCCCTCTTGCGGTTCGTAAAACATCATGAAACTGTAGGAGTGGGAGCAGGATTGTTCAGGGCAGCAAAAAGAGCCGCAGATGAACTCGGTCTCGCATTTGACATCAGGTGAGGAGGCCGGAGAGGTGCTGATGTTGAGTCAGTCACCGAACTTCAGCCAAATCGTCTGAAAGCCCGAATTAGAGCTGCCGAACAGGAAAATCTGTTTCGGCAGCATGTCGATAAACCCCAGCATGGTGTCTTCTATAAGAACATAGAAACACTGGGTTTATCGACCAGGCTGACCTTCGCCTTTCTAAGGTCAGCAGGGCTTAAGTCGGAGACCGAGGGATTCATTATGGCCTGTCAAGATGGTGTGATCAACACCTTGGTCTACCGTAGCCGCGTGTGGCGTGTAGAGGTTCCTGATATCAACTGCAGGACCTGCCATCAGGCGCCGGAATCGCTCATGCACTTACTTTCTGCATGCCCTATATATGCGATTTCGGCCTACATCCACCGACATAACGCGGCTTTACGAGTGCTATACTACCATCTAAGGCACTCGTACGGGGTAGACCAGACACCAGTGCTGCCTTACGTCCCCGGAGATATTGAGTCCGTTGTCGAGAACGAGAAATGCCGGATTTACTGGAACTACTCGTTCCCGACTGTCAGGCTAATCCAAGCCAACAAGCCTGACATAGTCCTCCTTGACCATCAACTCAAGGTGATGTATGTTATCGAGTTCTCGGCACCTGCGGAGAAAACATCACCTTGAAGGAGAAGGAGAAACGGACCAAATATCGCGATCTCCGGTACGAGCTCCAAGTGCTGCACCCAGGCTACTCGGTCAAAATGGTCGTCCTTATTATCGGTGTACTCGGAGGGATAAAGCCTACGCTGCTCTCGGAACTGAAGATCATACCGGCCTGCCAAAAACCAGCCGAGTGGCTGGCAGGTCAAATGCAGAAGGCGGTCATTCTGGGTTCTCTCCGTCTGCTTAGGGCACACGATTCTGGTATCTACAGTCACTAACCCTGCGGGATGTGGGGAGTGGCTGTAGTTGATGCGCCGGCGCGACTCCCGTGAGGCGTCGGAGGCCACGGGAGGACTGACCGGCATCGGGAAACCGAAAAAAAAATAATAATAATAATAATAATAATAATAATAATAACTCAGGAGCTCAGATCCCCTCTTGCGGTTCGTAAAACATCACGAAACTGTAGGAGTGGGAGCAGGATTATTTAAGGCAGCAAAAAGAGCCGCAGATGAACTCGGTCTCGCATTTGACATCAGGCGAGGAGGCCGGCGAGGTGCTGATGTTGAGTCAGTCACCGAACTTCAGCCAAATCGTCTGAAAGCCCGAATAAGAGCTGCCGAACAGGAAAATCTGTTTCGGCAGCACGTCGATAAACCCCAGCATGGTGTCTTCTATAAGAACATAGAAACACTGGGTTTATCGACCAGGCTGACCTTCGCCTTTCTAAGGTCAGCAGGGCTTAAGTCGGAGACCGAGGGATTCATTATGGCCTGCCAAGATGGTGTTATCAACACCTTGGTCTACCGTAGCCGCGTGTGGCGTGTAGAGGTTCCTGATATCAACTGCAGGACCTGCCATCAGGCGCCGGAATCGCTCATGCATTTACTTTCTGCATGCTCCATATATGCGATTTCGGCCTACGTCCACCGACATAACGCGGCCTTACGAGTGCTATACTACCATCTAAGGCACTCGTACGGGGTAGACCAGACACCAGTGCTGCCTTACGTCCCCGGAGATATTGAGTCCGTTGTCGAGAACGAGAAATGCCGGATTTACTGGAACTACTCGTTCCCGACTGTCAGGCTAATCCAAGCCAACAAGCCTGACATAGTCCTCCTCGACCATCAACTCAAGGTGATGTATGTTATCGAGTTCTCGGCACCTGCAGAGAAAAACATCACCTTGAAGGAGAAGGAGAAACGGACCAAATATCGCGATCTCCGGTACGAGCTCCAAGTGCTGTACCCAGGCTACTCGGTCAAAATGGTCGTCCTTATTATCGGTGTACTCGGAGGGATAAAGCCTACGCTGCTCTCGGAACTGAAGATCATACCGGCCTGCCGAAAACCAGCCGAGTGGCTGGCAGGTCAAATGCAGAAGGCGGTCATTCGGGGTTCTCTCCGTCTGCTTAGGGCACTCGATACTGGTATCTACAGTCACTAACCCTGCGGGATGTGGGAAGTGGCTGTAGTTGTTGCGCCGGCGAGACTCCCGTGAGGCGTCGGAGGCCACGGGAGGACTGACCAGCATCGGGAAACCGAAAAAAAAAAAAAAAAAAATAACACGGGTGCAAAGGACCGGCAACCTCCACGTTGGTGCACCCTGGACGGGCAGAGGCAACTCTGCCTGACTAATGCCGGCCGGGAGTACCAGGGCTAACTACCCTGGTACTCTTTTTGCTATGGTTCCATATAACCTTAGAAGGGCCCCCTCACATTCGACCTCAGTCGGATGGAGGTTAAGGACAGATGGGAGGGGCCTTACCGGACGGTCCTAACGATGATGACAATGCGATTGTACATGGACGCTTTAAGTGGACGAGGGAACTTCGGGATGACTTACTGACCTGCCGCGAGAGTAGCGAACCTGAGCGAAGGGGATACATGGCGCGATTGCATGCACTTTGGTGCGGAATGCATCCAGAGCATCGCGCCTTCTCTCAACATCTGAGAGATCAAGTATCCTTTCTGCTCAGGACAGGTTATGTAAGGGCACCCCGTCAGCTGGAAGAACTGTCAACCGCAGTCCCACCGCGGCAATTACGAGCTGATGGGGAACATCCTTTAGAGTTCACCGATGTAGACTTAAGGACGAGGGTTAGCCTTAACACCAGGGCTAATCTAAAGCCACAAGACCTGGCTAGAATGGACGAGGTCATCGATGAGGAAATTCCGGGAAATGCCGACATCTGGCAAATCAACAGTGCCGTGTACAACGCCGCGAAGCAACTCGTCTCCCGTGAGAGGTCAACCAATCACGGGGTCGAGAAAGCCAAGCGGCGTGTACAGAAAATCGAGGGCAAGATACAGTCGGCCAGACAACACGCTTCTCGGATCCAGAGTGTGGTGGAATATAAGACGACTGGTAGAGTTTTTACTCCCAGAATCCGGCGCATAGCAGCCGGATTAAGACGTCAACACCATACTCTAAATCTGACAGTGATGCTTACCATCAAGCAGCACTGTCTAGATAGGATCCGAGCGCTCATGGCGATAAAGAAAACATTGAAGAGGCGGGTGAGGAGTATGGAACAAAACAATTTGTTCCGTACGAATCCTTCCCGCCTCTTTCAACAGCCACAGCGTGTTGTAGATAATCCGCCGACTGTAGAAGATGTCGAAATCTTCTGGAAGGGAACCTACGAAACGACGCGTCCGTTCAATAGCGACACTCCAGCAATAGCACACTTCGAGGCTCTGTGCCACAGACATCTTGAAGAGCCAGGTGCCCGGCAATCAGTACGGAGGAAGTCCAACAAGCACTTGTTGGGACCAAGAACTTCGCTGCCCCGGGCCCAGACAGCATTAACAACTGGTGGTGGAAGAAATTTCCTTCCACTCACCGCCGTCTGGCGCGAGTTTTCAACTCATGGTTGAACGAGGGGCAGCAGATTCCGGACTGGTTCGTCGAGGGACGTACTGTGCTTATCCCCAAAAAGGGGGATCTGTCCGACCCGAGGAATTATAGGCCGATCACTTGCCTCAACTCCTGCTACAAGATATTTACACGTATCTTGTATGCTAGGACACTGAGGTCTGTTGATCCGGTCTTCCAGCAGATACACGAACAGCGTGGTGCCAAGAAGGGCATGGCAGGTTGCAAGGACAGCCTGCTGATAGACCGCTGTATTACACAGGATTCTGTGCAATACAAGCGGAATCTATCGATGGCCTGGATTGATTACCGCAAGGCATTTGATACAACATCGCACGAGCTATTGTTGTACTTGCTCGAATGTCTTGCGGTACCAGCACCACTAGTGAGATGCATAGAACAGCTGCTGCCGCTCTGGAAGACCCGCTTCACCATAACATCAGGTGCGCAGCGGGTCACGACAGAGCAGGTGGCATTTAGGAGAGGAGTTTTCCAGGGTGACTCCCTGAGTCCTCTCCTCTTCTGCATCTCACTGCTGCCGTTGTCTGTTGGGCTCCGCCAAACCCGCGGATATCAATGTGGGCCACCCAGCGACCGGAGGCATAAGGTCACCCATCTATTTTATATATAAATGACCTTAAACTTTATGCCTCCGGAGAGCGTGAACTACAAAACGCTCTTAGGGTGGTCGAAGAATATACGCGGGCAATTGGTATGGAGTTCGGGTTGGACAAATGTGCAGTCGTCCACCTCAAGAGAGGACGATGCGGGGAATTTCCTGAAGATGCGCAGCTCGCAGACGGAAGCATCCTAAGACATCTGGATGCCGGAGAGACCTATACATACCTGGGTGTGCAACAAAGGTACATCCAAGATGTAACTCAAATAAAGGATTCTCTCCGCGGCAAGTACAGACACCGCCTCCGAAAGATTTGGTCTTCCGAACTTTCGGGGAAGAACAAGGTGTCTGCAACTAATATGCTTGCCGTTCCGATTCTGCTCTACTCCTTCGGAGTAGTAAAGTGGAGGGTAGATGAGCTGCGCCAATTAGATAGGGATACCCGCAAGATGATGAATATTCACAGAAGTATTCATCCTAGATCGTCCGTTCCTCGTGTGTACCTCCCACGTCAACGGGGGGGGCCGAGGACTCTTGAGCTTGGAGTGTACGCATGGCAGAGTAGTACTGAGTATGGCATGTAACATACTCAGGAGGTCAGATCCTCTCTTGCGGTTCGTAAAACATCACGAAACTGTAGGAGTGGGAGCAGGATTGTTCAAGGCAGCAAAAAGAGCCGCAGATGAACTCGGTCTCGCATTTGACATCAGTCGAGGAGGCCGGCGAGGTGCTGATGTTGAGTCAGTCACCGAACTTCAGCCAAACCGTCTGAAAGCCCGAATCAGAGCTGCCGAACAGGAAAAACTGTTTCGGCAGCACGTCGATAAACCCCAGCATGGTGTCTTCTATAAGAACATAGAAACACTGGGTTTATCGACCAGGCTGACCTTCGCCTTTCTAAGGTCAGCAGGGCTTAAGTCGGAGACCGAGGGATTTATTATGGCCTGTCAAGATGGTGTTATCAACACCTTGGTCTACCGTAACCGCGTGTGGCGTGTAGAGGTTCCTGATATCAACTTCAGGACCTGCCATCAGGCGCCGGAATCGCTCATGCACTTACTATCTGCATGCCCTATATATGCGATTTCGGCCTACATCCACCGACATAACGCGGCTTTACGAGTGCTATACTACCATCTAAGGCACTCGTATGGGGTAGACCAGACACCAGTGCTGCCTTACGTCCCCGGAGATATTGAGTCCGTTGTCGAGAACGAGAAATGCCGGATTTACTGGAACTACTCGGTCCCGACTGTCAGGCTAACCCAAGCCAACAAGCCTGACATAGTCCTCCTCGACTATCAACTCAAGGTGATGTATGTCATCGAGTTCTCGGCACCTGCGGAGAAAAACATCACCTTGAAGGAGGAGGAGAAACGGACCAAATATCGCGATCTCCGGTACGAGCTCCAAGTGCTGTACCCAGGCTACTCGGTCAAAATGGTCGTCCTTATTATCGGTGTACTCGGAGGGATAAAGCCTACGCTACTCTCGGAACTGAAGATCATACCGGCCTGCCAAAAATCAGCCGAGTGGCTGGCAGGCCAAATGCAGAAGGCGGTCATTCTGGGTTCTCTCCGTCTGCTTAGGGCACATGATTCTGGTATCTACAGTCACTAACCCTGCGGGATGTGGGGAGTGGCTGTAGTTGATGCGCCGGCGCGACTCCCGTGAGGCGTCGGAGGCCACGGGAGGACTGACCGGCATCGGGAAACCGAAAAAAAAATAATAATAATAACACCACATATAGTACAACACCCTGTATCCCTAAACTAACGTTGTGCGGGAGGAGGTACACTTTTAGAGACAACAGACACCCACCCATTATTCATGTATAGTGAAAGTAATCTCTTTCATAGTTAATTCCACTGCTTTGACCAGAGATCGAATCCTGAACATTTTGGTGAGAGTCAAGTGCACTTGACTCTCGACCATCTGTCATACATTAAACCAACACAGTTCAAAACATATTTTTACTTCCCCACCTTTTTTACATCAGTAAATGTCTTCTAGAAAGGTTAAAGAGTATTGCAAAGTTGGTATTACAATATGTTGTTATCGTGGCCAATATGTCGTGTTATGTTTTGAAAAGTCGCGGATTTAGACTATTTAACCATGCCTGATAATGGACTTGTAAACGATGTTGTAATAATCATTTATTCCTGTTGATGAAATGTAATACAGTGTTGCTTTTTGTCATAAAATTGCATAGCAGTAATGAAAATGTGTTATCGATCAATCATTTAAGGTCAATGTTGTAAATTTCACTAACAGTTAAGCTACCACCAACTGGATACAGTTTATTAGAACGTTGTTTAATGATCTATTACAAGACAGAAATATGGTTAAATCGTCCAAATCAGAAACTTAAGTTACCAGACATTTCAAAACATGACTAGAAATGTTAACTACGATAACGACACACTGCAATACCAACTTTACAAAACATTCCAGACATTCCTGAAGATATTGTCATATTAACCATTTGCTGATGTAAATAAGGTGGGTAACTAAACAATATTATTGAAGAGTCTAAGTTTAATATGTACATATATTTTCTCGCCTCATAGAACGAAGTACTGAAAATGAAGCGCTTCTTTTTTTATCATTTATTTAATGTCAGCCTATTTCCACTACCAACGCCAATCACCGATGCCACGCCCAACCTGGAAATATTGTCAAACCTTTTCTTTGTCAAGAGTAGGGATCTCTTACTTGTCTATCATCTTATAGACAAGGGACAGTCTGCTTTATATCCCCTCCGAAAGGTGGTATATCCACTACACAATCCTCGCCTAAGATTGTATAGCTTCTGCGTTTTTAAGCTAATATACAAGACGCTAAAAAATGAATGAGACTACTGTGTATCGCTGTGTCACAAATAGGACAAGGCTTTGTTTGGGTTTTGAAGACCTGTTTCTTTGATTTCTCTCTAGCTGGGTTATTATTTTTCTATGAAGTTAGGCGCCACGTGACTTGCTGAGACGAAAATAATTTTAGTTTTGTTGTCTTGGTATTTGATCGTAGGAATGCAATTTTCTCAAGGTCGATTTTGATTATACAGAAAGGTAAGGTAGCCTGTTCTTAGCCGCGGTGAATTTTCTGTGTGCCTTTGGCTATGCTAGCAGAGCTGAGCGAGACTTCAGCGATTCCTCTTTGGCGGTCCTGGTTTGAAGGACTTGTTTCTACCTCAGACTTTGTAGCTGAAGGATTTAATCGAGCGGCTTATACTTTTTATTTATTTACTAGGGCTAAAAAAATTTGCACAGGGGTCCCTGACAATTTGGCTTTTTTTCTAGCCTGAAAATGACTTTAAGGAATACTGAAAATATTTTTTCAGTCAGTTTTTATGTAAAAATAAAATTGTACAGGGAGCCTGTGCAAAAATGTCTTTATACTTCCTTGCGAATGCTTTTTGAACGAATTTATTTTTTTCAAAGTCGCTGAGGGCCAAAAAATAATTTGAACAGAGGGTTCCTTACAAAATTGAATTTTACTAGTGAGATCAGGTGGTTTGTAAAAGTGTAAAATTTATTTGTCAAGTCGTTAAGACCAAAAATAAAATTGGACAGAGAGTCCTTTAGATGAACGTAAAATTCACAATCACAAAACACTTTCAAAAAATTGTTGAAATTCAGCAGACTAGACAGCAAGTTCACCTACAAATCGGATACTACTAGCCTGCCTAAAAGATCGCGCATGACTTCACAACTTTTCTTAAAATGAACAATTTGTAAAACCAAAACAAAAAATTTTTATTAAAATTTAGTCGCATTCGAAAAAAAAATTGTTTGAGCAGTGTATCTTTTTTTATACTTAATGAATTTGAAAATTTATTTTCAAACGACAAAGTCGAAAGTTATTGTAAATATAAAAATTAATTTTTCTATGTCCTGGTGTACTAACAAAATGACTCAGATGAAATTTATTTTTTTCTAAAAATTTCGGCTGTCGATCCTTAAAACTCAAAAAATTTCAATAAATTCTAAAACTTTTATGGCAGCCTAGTAAACACCCGAGAAACTTAGAACCAACCAAATTTTGTTGAATAAATTAATTTTAAGTCGAGTGAAGCTTTAATTTCAAAACAAGTTAAATGTTCTAATATAAAACTGAGGTTCGAGAATTTATCTTAACAAACCTAGCCTCGCGAAAAAAATAATTTTGAAAAATAAAGTATTTAAGTATGTAAGTCACTTTCTTACCTTGTCCTCGGAGATCTCAAACGATGATGTTCTTTTGCAAAAACGTTTAATTTTTTATTGTTAGACAACCTACGTCCATAGGAGCCTGCTTGTGGTTTTTTAAGTTTAATAAATAAAGAACAATGTAAATTTACAGTAAAATCTGATGACAGAAGACTCCTCAAGCCAAAATCCACGGATGATAAAAGATGTCGAAGAAGTGCTTCTGGTTTTCTACGGTGAATGTTTTAAAATCACTTTATAGGTAGTGGATGTCGTCTTCCTATCTTGAATACCAAAAAATTACCCAGCCTGGTGCGTGGAGAAATTTCTTAGTGCCTATTTTAAGACTTCTGGGGATCTATTACCTGTGAAAAAAGTCTACGAGGGACTGTCCTAAGGGCTCTAGATCAGTTGGTGTTTAAGGTTCACATCCGGTTTTAAGTTAATTATTTGTCATGCGCGGAAGGACATCAAGTCAGTATGAATGCAAGAAGTGAAAATTATACTTAAAAAAATTAATTTAGTACCACGATGCTTTGCTCTTCAGTGTGGAGTGGTGTAATAATTCTTATATTTTTAAAATGAATGTAAAACTTATAAGAATGAATTGAGTACCACGACATTCCTGTGTGAAGCTGTGTGGTAGAATTGTCTTAAGTTGTCTAACATTTTATATTTATAGGGATTGTGTCGTCATCTATTGCGATGTTAACATGATGTCATGTTTTGAAAGCGCGTAGTAAAAATAAAATCTACCCTGCTCGAAAGCTCCAGATTTGGTAAAAACTCCCGATAGGGCTGGCTGTTTGAATGGTCTGCTACACGGTGTACCAAACTCCAATTTTACAAGTCTCATATAAATAAATGTAGCGGTTAATGAGACGCTGTGGAAACAATGATTGTTGCCTGAAATTATTATTATTATTTTGTCTTAAACTATTTTACTTTGATATTAATTGTTATTTATTTGACTATACAAATTTATTTTTTGGTGTGTGCGACTAGCATTTTTTTAATATTTATAAAATATAGAAATCCAGAAATTAGCTTTTACTCTCGTATGATGGCTTTGGCTTCTGATAATTATTTGCTTCTGTCGACCACTGAAATTAAAATTTTGTGGGGCCTCTCGGATTGCAATAAAATCGTTCAGACCGGTTTGTAATTATTGCTTATGAACGTCTTTATGAGTTTTGGTCATTTTAATGTTTGTAAGTGCACCGCGGCGCTTGCCGTCGTGTTTATACTGCGGTGCGGTTTTTTTAATGAAAATTTATTTTATTATTTCGGCTTTTAAAAATCGAAGAATTGAGATAAAAAATTGCGGTTTGAAGTTTTGAATATGGTTTTTTATTCTCTAATTGGCTACAAAAAGTGGTGTAACATGTGATATTTTGAACCCGTGTAATTTCGGTCTCGGGCATTTTTTTTTAAAGTTTCTAATGGCGGAAGACCTTCTATGTGATTGGGGTGATTTTTTGGTAACATTACTTTTTTTGGGTTAATTAAATTTTTTGTAGAATTTCGATTCTACAACAGCTGGACTGGTTGCCCAATCAACTACTAGCTTCAGTACTGGTTGCTTTACTTTCGTTCAAGGTCAACACGATGTAAATTCGGTGATATGCTCACCTTTTAAATGCTTCTTGCTTTAGCAATCTTGTCACTGCAAGTTGCAAGGCCGAACAGGTCACAACTGGATTCACACTGGTTACAGTAAAACACAAATCGGGTAAATATTATCTGATTAGGATGATTCTATAGTAGATATTAATTAGAAGAAAAAAATATGAATTAGCACCTTGACATTTTTAACTTTGATTTTTAAGGGATACCCTAATACATAATACTAATTAGGTTCCTTATGTCTTATTGATTAATATATTTATCACGCATCATTCATTCTTCTCAATTCTAATTTCTAATGATTTAAAACTAATTTAGCAGTTTATGATATTAGAATTCTATGGCTTTGTTCTATTAAACCTTTTACAATAAAAAAAGTATTGACTACCTATAATTATAAAGCTTTCAGATATATGGAAATTTGTAAATGGTGGTTCTAAAAATAAATGATAAAATCTATATAAAAGTATAATATCCATGAGTGCTGATTCAGAAAAAGAATATTAGACAACACATTTACTTTATTTATTATTAACCAATCGATATATTGTTTTAAATATAGCTTGTGCCTGCCTGAAACAGTAGTAGATCAGTGGTTAAGGTATCTAGATAGTAACTCCTCCTCCTTACGAAACAATTATTAATTATAGAAATTATCTCCAAGAAGTAATTTGACCCACCCTAAAAAACCGTTGGGCCACCCACATTCCTTTCAGTCAATCAAATTGAAGGTGAATGAAAATGTAACTAAAATGTTTTCGTAGTTTTTATTGAATCAAGAGATGAGCGCACCAAAAACAATAAAATTTTAAAACAATTGAACCACACAGCTGTGTTCTCCATAACATTGTCATTACCTTTTATCCCTTTATTGTTTTGTCATAGGAAAATATAAGCATTTGAAGTATATCTATTTTTCACGTTTTTTTTTAATCATATTTTACAAAGTAGGCTACAGATTTCAAATTGTCATAGCCCATAGAAGAATAAATTTTATTTCAACATTTTTTCTCGACTATGAATATTAAGCGAGATATCTGGAGTGGCCCTCATAAAATAGACAGCTTGTATGATTTTTCTTTGTGCTGAAAAGAATAATAAGAGGAAAATAATTTTTTTTCTTAATAGATGGAAACACTTTTCAACATAGAACTGAAATTTATTTATTGAATTTCTCAGTATAAATGTTGAATGTACAATTAATTGTTCAAATTAGAAAATACTAGTATGATATTTTCATCAACTCCTTGCGATTTCTTCTTTGTTCTCCACTGACGAAACAACAGGTAACACTTCTCGTATTTGCCCTTGATTTTGCAGGAAATAAATTTGAGTCAGTTTCTAAAGTTGTTGTTAAAATATCAGAAAATTCTTCATTTACTTTCACTACTTGTGCATATAGTTTTGCAAAACAATTTTCATTGTTTATTTACAAAGTGTTAATATGTTTGTTGTTATAGTGTTTCCAATATGAATTGGAACAGCATAAAAACGCCAACAACGGGAATTTAGTCATATCCATGAGCGTCGACCAAAAAAGGTTTGGAATTATCTTTTAATTCTTTAAAATAAATCGAATATTTTTTTAATATTTTGTTTGAGTTTATATGTATGTATATCATTTATAAAGTTCACTATTTCATATTCCATAAATTGTTTGTATCTTCTTTCATTTAAACCGCATTCGTAAAAAATCGGCTAAAAATTTTTATTATTTAATATTTCACACCAAAACCCTATAGATTGATGACCTTATCGCTAAATCTCATTTACTTGGTGGTCATTTTTAGAAACTCAATACTGTTCACTTACGCTATTAAATAATTCAGTTAAAGTAAAATTAGCTCGTGAAAAATATATTTGCAATGATATTATTAACTTGTTTTATTCATTGCAGAAATACATACGTTTTTCGTAGTCGTTAACACTCAATTTCTGGACCACAATAAATTTATTTTGTATTTTGAATATATCCGTAGAACACCTCAAGCTCTCGTACTCCATCCTTAATAGATTTTGAGGGTTATTCGATAAAATATAATACAACATTTAGTTGTTTTTCATTAGTCGCATTATAGTTTCTTTTGGTATTATGCAATTTCTAACACGTTTAACAAGGGAATCAAAATAAATTTTATGTGGGCAAGACATTTTCTTTGGTATATATATTTAGTTACTTTCATTCGAAAGAACAGATCATTTTATTCTTCTACGGAATATGGCATTCCTAATCATGTATTTTTGTACAAAAAACGTTTTAATAAGTAAACAAGAGGTAATCAAAACCGACTATTAGAAATTAATTTGCCTGTTCAGAAATTAGTATTTTGAAACATTTATTGTTTTATGCAAAAAATAATTAACAATTAGTTGTTTCCCAAACTTTTAAGGATATTATTTAATTCAATCTCACTTATTTGATTTTGTGGGGTATATTTATCAAGACATAAATTCATAGCACATATGAAAACTTGATGGAATATGTCATCGATCCATTTTTTATATCTTTTTCTAGCTATATTTTTAAGAAAAATGAGAAATTTTTAGTTGATCGCCCTGTACATATTATTTTTTTGTATGGTTTGTTTGTTTCTTAATAAAAAAAATATAAATAAATATAGGACTTTTTTTAGCGCCTCGACTAGAGCCTGCGACTTTTTTAAATCCAATCCACCCCTGTGTAAAACCTTCATCTGAGACAAACCAAGACAAATTATTTACTGCATCTTACAGATAGATAACAGACAAATGCAAAATTTAATAGGACGACTTGTTTAATTTATTTATCGCGGTACATCAAGAGTTTACAACTATATGGTGAAAAAAATAAATAAATCTGGGATGGATTTTAAAGGGTGGTTATTTACCAGTGGCTATTTACACGTGTATTTTCATGCAACCTATTTAAAATGACTCATGAAATATGAAAAAAATAATAAAAAAATATCAAACTCAGGAGTGGCTTTGTAGAGGCTAGTTTTTTGAGATAGTAAAAATTTATCTATATTTTTGCATGCATTCTATTTAAAATGATTCACAAAATACGAGAAAAATAATGCAAAAAATATAGTAAAATACTAATAATTAACGGAGGTATATAACTTTTTAACGTAAAAGATGCGTATACTCTTATTAATACAAAAGAGAGAAACGTCAGTTATTCATCGGTATCAGTAGAGTTTGTGTCACTTTCGGAATCGGGATATGTGGTCACATTCTCCTCAGAAGATGGAATTGTTGGCTCTTTTAAGAGCTCAAAGACTTCAGGTAACAACTTTGACTTCTTCTTCTGGGGAAGTTTGTGAAGAGAAGTGATCGGTGGATTTGATGAAATCAATAATCTATTGAATAGGTCTTGAATCGTTGCAACTCGAGATATTTTTCTGTTGGGATGTTCTCTATATCTGTTAATATCTTTATTGCGCCTCTTCGAACAATTGACCTATCGGCAATAAAACGAACTTAATAACTGTGGAACCGTGAACTAAAATTGTATGTACAGATGCCAGCATATAATACCATGGATACGTGGACACGAATAATATTGCAGTCTGTAGGGCATACTCATGGAACGCATCAGTATCGACCTCGTATCCACATGAAATGGTTTGCAAATCTTTTAATAATATTTTCATCGATACTAGAGATTGAAGCCGATGTAACTGGGTCCTTAAAAAATATTCTCGCCGTGTTCCCATCGTTTGTTGTGCCAGTACCTCCACTTTTACGTTGATGAATTAGCAAATCCATTCTAGTCCTAAATTCATTTTATATTAACTTATTTCTCTCTGTTACAGTACCTTTATCTTCAGCACGCGCTTGCCACTTCTTAATATCTAAACGATAGGATACGTAAAGCAAACATTCTAATCCATGCATGTAACGTTGATAGTCCAAATTTAAAAGCTTCCTCGTGCTCCTCCTTTTCGACAACTTTCTTTATATTGTTCATTTCTTTTGGGGTGGCCTTGCAAATGTTTGTGAAGACAAAGTGCCCGTAATAGCGTTACATAATTTTCCATTTATCATGGTCATAATGCAAGAAACTTTCATTTCTTCTTCTCGAGAAGTCCATGTCGTTGGTTGAAGCTTGTCAAAATGATTTTGTATATAGGTCATTTCGTGCTGTGAAATGTCAGTTGTTTCTTTCAAGAACAGAATTCGAAGAGGCCTGCAAAATTTGCATCTTTCGGCAATTGCGCAAACATTTGCAAGGGAACCATAGATATTAAAAATAAATCGCTATCTTTTAAGGTGGACTCGGAAAATTGTTGCTTATATTGAAAATGACCGCTACTACCATCGCAACCCTATTTTACTAACAGTACTAAACTTCTTTTTAGGAGCAAGAGATAATATTACGGTTTTTTGCATTTCCAGGTTTCGGGAAACCGGATAATCCAAAAGGGCTTGTATTTGAACTTCCGTGAACTGTTCTGTTACTGTTAGGGTATCAATTGTCGGATAATATCGGACCTTAACCTCTAAAACCGTGTGGTAGGAGGGATAGATATCCTCATGTTTTTCTTTAGCTTGCTGTCTAATAAACATGTACTGACGTTTCGTTAATTTGGCTTCGACAATTGAAGAAACCGTCTCATCTGGCGTTAAAGGAACTAAGTCTTCTGATTTTTGTGCAGCATGCCAGGCTTTACAAATTTTCGTAGCTCGAGTTGATGTCGTAAAAACAGCTTCAGTGATTATTTTGGCTTCTGAATCTTTTCTCTTAGATTTAAAAACCATTTTCGCAGCGTAACTGAGTTCTTCCGTTTAAAACTCGACTCTGTCGACAATTTCAAGGCTCATCGCCCCTTGGTCCTCGAACTACCTTCCTCAAACGTTACCTTGAATCAACCACGACCCGATGATGTGCTGGTTGAGCACTTGACACAGTTTTCTCCGATTCCTCTTCTTCGTCAACATCAAAATTGCTATCAAGCCACTTTCCATGCTTCTGACCGAGTCTTTCTCGATTGCCAGTTTTGAAAAAACTTTGTTGTAAAAGTCCTTATGTAAATGATTGTTTGAGCATTCCCTACCTTTCCATAGTGATTGACTAGCTAATCCACCCCGTGAGCCTTCTGTGCTACACGCATTTCATCACATTTTTTTCGATAATACGTCAAACAGTTCTCTTCTTGTACGCATTCTAAAATAAAAAATAAAAATTTGGTGGTTGCTTAAGCTAGGGTGGTTTAGGGTTGGGGCGATGTAATCACTTCAATATGTACTACAGGTAAAAAGTTTTTAGTCTGTATAGTATAGCGTTTGCCATACTACTGACGGTAACAACACTATCTTATTTTGGTTTGAAACTAACTTGAAGCTCCCTGTATCGAAAATCTCCGTGACTTTTAATGGCAAACTCTCTTTAGGTCTAATAGAAGTTACAAAATGCCAAAGAAATTACGTTTATAGAAAATAATAAAATCAGGTGCTTCAAAAGAAAATTTGTGGATATATTTTATATGTGAATAAAGTACCTGCCTTAATGTTTTTCTTGTAAAAATTACAAACCAAAAGCACAAATATTTGAAGCACAGTCACACATTGAAATCTACCAACAATATGAAGCAAAATCGTAGTTTTACAATTATTCATGTTTGAGAAATCTACCTGGGGTGACCCACCCCAGGTAGATTTCTCGAACAAAGGAGTTGATATTCCGGAAAATATTACCTGAGGTATACTTAAATATACCCTTGGAATGTAATAAAAACTATTATTATTATTATTATTGATAACTAAGCTTATCTCTTGGAGTCGCCACAATCGTTCAAAATCTGAAAAAAAGTTATAGAAAATCATAGCGTCATAATGAAAACTACCTGGAGGGTAAAAATTTATACGCTTACGTCTTTTGGGTTATGGAATTAGATTTTGGGGTTAATTTTAAAATTCAGTAAATGTTTCACTCTTATAACAAGGGTTGCATGAAAAAAAGTCATTTGTGGAAATACGCAATGCATAATTTTTGTTAAATCGAAATATTTATATTTGATTTACACTGTCCAGTAGCGAATTAAAAAACTACATCTTGAAAAGGCAAGGGGTGATTTATGGTTAAACTGAAATATTATAAAATTTATGAGAACAAATAAACTTTAATATTTTTGAGGGCGTACAAACTAGTTATAAGTTTTTCTTTGTATTTCAGGTTAAGATTTATGCACTGTCAAAGTAGGTTAGGTTGAAATACATAAAGCATATGAATAAATAGAGAGGTGTCTGCTAAATAAAAGTAAATGTGACAAGAAATTAGAAAACAATGTCAATCAAAGTCATCTGACCAAACTTCTTCACCAGCATCAGATTCTTCGTCGTCTTTTTTTCTTCTTCTTCTGGCCTTTCAGGAATTTTCAGCAAGTCTAATACTTCAGGGTCCTTCAGATGTTTTTTTTATCATTTTGATGGAAAGAATGAAATATAGGTTCGATCTAAGCAATAGTCTTTTAAATAAATCGTCATTATTTTTTACTTTGGATGATTTTCTCGTATGGTGTTCTCTAATTTGACGAATTTCTTTATTTTTTTTCTCTTGATCCTCTTCAGATAATTCCTCAATTGGAAGTATGGAATTATTAAAGACATTAGCTACATGTATTAATATTTTATATACAGTGGTTGATATGTACAGTATCAATTATTGTACAGATGTATGTATTGCTCTGCTGTTTCTAAGCATTCAACATATTTCATATCCCGAATTAATAGGTTTTAGAAATATCC
This sequence comes from Rhamnusium bicolor, assembly GCA_029963845.1. Lineage (NCBI taxonomy): Eukaryota > Metazoa > Arthropoda > Insecta > Coleoptera > Cerambycidae > Rhamnusium > Rhamnusium bicolor. The sequence continues at coordinate 163,915 of JANEYF010005420.1, read as the reverse complement.
CAAATCTTTTAAAATGTTTTAAGTCATCAGTGTTTTCCCTATATTATTCTCATTGTATGTACGTACATTATATTTGTTCAAGATAATATCAAACTAATCAATAAATAATGTTTATTAATAATTTAAATGTTTTTTTTCAGAACCAATTGTCCATCGGTAATGTTAAATATTACTACTCCATTTATCTTTTTTGGATATAAATATCAAATAGAGCAGTTTGTAAGAAGTCAAAATTTCACAGAAAATTTTGAGGAATTCAATGCTTTGTTCGTACCGCTGGATGGATCTGTGCCAACAGGTAAAATATTATTTTTAACGACAATACTACTTTTGTTATTTGTTTAATTACTAAATAATATCTAAATCTAGTCTTAGTAGGATTATATAACAGATCGTTAAAATTGTAAAAAAGAGCATGATTTTCAACATCGCCTAATTATATTTGAACCAACAAATGCTGACCGAAATTTGTATATACCTAATCCTTAATGCTATGGTATTCGATTAACTATGGTACAAAGCAACATAAGTCCTTGAATATTTGAAAATATCTGTTTTTAATCAGCCAACTGGTCAAAACGCAAATTGACTTGTCTCTCAGTTCAGAGTTACAGATTCATTCCCTCGCGAAGAATAGGGGATTTTTTAGGAATCAGGAATTAATCCCATTGTATATTCGCATATCGAGTGCTTATTCATTCTCTCTAAATATGTTTCAACACAAAGTTACATTAGAGATACAATTGGCTGTATTACCTGGTGTGTAGTTATTATAAATAATCAACACGCAAAAAATTAAATTTAAAAACTTATTATTATAATCAAGTACATTTGTATTTCAGATTTGCCGGATAAGAGTTACGTCATAATACCACCCCATGAACCAGCATCAAACATTTACAAAAAACCAGAAAACATATTACCAACTCCATTGCTTTTTAACGTAGCGAATCCAATTTTAACCTATACAAAGAACATCGAAGAATTCATCACGGAAAACTGCAATGAAACTCTGTATAAAGTAAATTGCTTGAGGAACAAATTTAACAGAAAATATCGTTCTGTTTTGATGACACCTAGTAGCATCACTGATATACTCAAAATAGAACCACTGAAGGAAAACTTTGTTTATAATATATTTAGGATTGAAAACGTCACTGTGAACTTAACTGAAGTGATTAAAAGAAATAGCTTATTTAAACCTTATGCAAAAATATTTTCTTACAGCATCTTTAATGATAAATTAAATCCTACAGATCAATATCTTGAAACTAGTATTAGAAACACTTCTTCCCAAGAATATGTGGAAAAATGTATAAATCATTTCTTAGACAGGAACTTTAGATATGTACTAAGTAATGAAACTATGGACGTTCTATACTTTAGATCCGAGTCGTGGGTTTTTGCATTTCTATCACTATCCCTTCTTGGTGTACTGTTTTGCATTTCTATCCTGATATTCTTATTGATATCAATTTTCAAAAGAGATATTCTTGAAGGCAATCCAATATTAACATTAGCTCTACTTTTAGGAGTAATGTTACTGTTTTGCGCAGTTCTACCTTTCAGTTTGGAGTATAATAAATATACTAAACATTATTTATGTCTCGCGCGATATTTAGCAGTAACGTTAGGTTATGCTACGGTATTTTCATTACTCCTTTCCAGATGTATTTTATTAGCAACAGCTTCTAAAGAAATTGGATTTATGTCACATATAGCAGGACCAGTGCAAGCATTCCTTTGTTTATTTATTTTTGGTGTACAAGCAGCTTTAAGTATTCAGATTATAGGAAGGTGCCTAGATATGTTTCGCGGTCACTCTTTTGTTTTCTTAATGAGCTACAATACCATGCTCTTATTATTAATGTTATGTTTATGCCCCTTAATTTATAAATGCCAAAGAAACTATCGAGAAGGAAAATATTTTACTATTGCAATAATTTTAATCACTTGTATCTGGGGAATATGGTTACCCTGTTACGCCTTCTTGGATGAAAATTGGAAAGAACCTATGTTGTGTTTGGGGCTAGTGTCTACTGCAGGGATATTTCTTGGAGCCATATTCATTCCAAGAACTTATTTAATGACTATTGCTGCTGCAAGAGACAAGATAACTAGTACGTTGCCATCTTTGGCCACCGCTGCCAGTACCATGGATATCTACAGAGCTAATACTCAGGTAAAGAAAAGTATTATACGTTTATAATCTATTTTAGTGTGGTTAAGGAAACAAGAAACAAATCTTTAAATCAGGAAATTTCGAAAAAATTCACATGTGATCTGGAACCACTGTCCTTAATAGTTGGTGGCTACACGCTTTATATATAAACTGCTTACGTATTATACAGGATGATCATTTTAAGTGCATCGCTCGATTTCATTTTTCGATTTTTCACCTAGGAAAAAAAATTCAAAACTATACTTACGTATTTTTTTCTGAGAAGTCCAATTTCGAAAGGAAAAAACAGTTGCAATTGTATTAATTCATTCAAATTTTTCACTTCTGGTTTAACCAGAAATTACCTAGTTCAACTTTTTAATTTTAAGCGATACATATATATTAATCTCGGTTTAAAAACAATTTCTTCCTGAATTCAGCAGTATATAATATATTATCAGTATCTTTCATATTTAAATAGATATTGGGGTGTATTGGATAATGCAAGTGAGTGACGAAAGTTTCATGTTACAGCACCTTCTTAAATTTCTTGGTGTAGTACATCATAAAATTTTGTCATTATACCTTCAAAATGGAGGATGTGCTTCTTATGGATAGTTATACATTTTAGACTTTTCTAGGTGAATATGAGGTAAACCTCTCTTTTGGAACTCAACAGTGTACAAATATGTTAGTACTTCGCTAAATATTTGTTTTTGGTTAATTAAACGCAAGAGTTCCTTTACTTTTGCATGAAACACGCGAACAGTAACGTCTGGCCTATTATTAGCAGTTTCATAAGAATGTATGCTATTTGTAATTTCAGGCCATAAAGGATTACATGTAAACGTCAAAAAAATTTCTGGCTTACCAAATTTTCTTACAATGGACATTTCGTCCTGATAATTTTGCATTATGTTTCGAGGACTACCAGTAAACGATGAAGGTAAAATAACAACACGTCCAGCCTTTAAATTTCCGTTGTCGGCCCTTACATGTAAAGCATCTGCAAGACCAACGTATGTATCTACTCGCAATTTCACCTGTTGGTTACGGATGAATTTCAATCTGTCGCCTTCGATGCGACAGTAATAATCAACAATCAACTGTTGCGTTAACTTCCCAGCATTAATTATTGGATTGAAGTCTCCTACAGGAGTTAAATCTCGAACCATAAGTCTGTAAGATATATATTCTCGCATAGAAATATTTTGGCGAATTTTAGTTTTGCGCTCTCCTCCAGTTGGCATTGAAATATGCCATCCTGGTTCCCCGCACGGCCAGATTAATACATATGACATCGGATCGCAATGCATACTGTCAAAATTTATATTTTTTATTCCACCGTCATGTGCGTAAACAGCAATTTGTCTATGAGAACGTCGAGCACCGTCGCCTGATTCAAAAACAGCTGCAACTTCAGAACATGTAGGATCATTATACCGTCGAGGATCTGATTTGGGTTCGTGGTAAAAACGCATTACCAAATTAATAGGTACACAATTTTCTTTTACAGCTAACTCCTTTTCTTCACATATCTTCTGATGCATTGTCTTATATGACATCACATAAGGATTACATTGATTTACGACACGATTTAGTATTTCTAGAATGTCTTTTCTCAAGGAACTGTTCGCAGCATGTTCAAGTCTAATTTGATTGGCTTCGGAAAAGTCTAAAATGTATAACTGTCCATAAGAAGCACATCCTCCATTTTGAGGGTATAATGACGAAATTTTATGATGTACTACACCAAGAATTTTGAAACAATACGGACCATATCCGGAAGGTAATTTTATATTTGCCCCGAATGACACGAACGACAAAGCATTATTATATTGTCGAATATTATCTCGAAAATTTTTCGATATCTCGTCATTCCCTGTAAATAATTCTTTCATTTTATCAGGAATCCGAAATTCCGGTAATTTGAACTTTTTATTACAGCAACAAAGAGCAAAGTAGTCAGCCGAATTTTTTCACATGAAAAGTACCGGGCAGAGCAATAACTACATATGTTGTTTAAGTTACCTAAGTTGAATGGAGTTAAATTTGCGATAGTATCAGAAACGGCACATCTATATTGAATTGTAAAGCAGGTTTTTTTTCGTATTTTTGACGTTTTGTGTGCGTTCGCGTCTCCTTTCCCTGCCGCCAATCAACGTCTTTCTTAATTTACGTTTTTTTGAAGTATTATGTTGCACAACATTGCAGAGTGCGTTTTCCATATCGGCATCATTAGTGACAGGACGAAATTTTAAAACACTATAATGTCCTGCATCAATATTACCAGAAAAAAGTAAATTAGAAATAATATTTCCAGTACCATAATCAAGAGTTTCGTAAGTATTATTATTATCTCTATACACTCTAAACAAATGATCAGGAAACAGCTGACTAATACAGTGCAATTCGACATGGCCGGCGAACTCGTCATCTAAAGACAAGAAATTTTCGTATTCAGCGGAATTTGTAATCGGTAACCGATACGATGGATCTCCAACAATAAAACCTTCATAATATTCCCATTCATTTTTAATTTTTTCGACGACTTGCATGCGTATCTCGCGATGATGTTGATCATTATTAAATAAACAATGCGAAACAGAACGAAATAAACAATTTCCGTCACCTACAATAGGAACAACATGTCGTTCCATGCTTAAAATAGGTTTATCCTGAAAAACAAATAAAAATAGTAAACTAAACTAAAAATACTTAGCTTAAATTCGTATTTGCAAAGCAAGTAAAAACTCGAAGTCACATATAAACAATCCTGTTTGCAGCAAAGTAACTGAAAACTCGAATGTAAACAATAACCGAACAGCACACCGGCACAGATTCTGTGACACTGGCACAGAATAAGCCAAGCGTGGTTGTCTCTGGCCAAACCGGCTAAGATGTTCCATTTCTTAAGAGGTCGGTGGTAGAGGTCGCTTCAAGTAACGCGCGCTTAGCATACGCTAACATGCATTAGTTTTTATTTATTTTGTTTTACATATGAAAATGGTGATTAAAAAATATAAAAATGTTTCATGATCCATCTGAGGGTAGAGACCTTTCACTGAAAAAAAAATATATCGAAATTGGTGTAGCGATAGCCGCTTGAGGAAGCGGAGAAGAAAACCTTTTGAGCTTTTATATATGTATAGGTAATTTGTATTATTTAAATTTAATCTCCAATGTCTTATAAGACATTGGAGATTCTGTGCTTTTACATTTAATAATTATTAAATGTAAAAGCACAGAATCTGATTCTGTGGTAAAAGATAATGATTATATAGTATTATATAATGCTGAATTCAAAAATAATTTGTCTTTAACCTAAGCTTAATGTACAGGGTGTATCATTTGAAATAATAAGTTGTAATTTCCAGTAATGAGCCATTTACAGAATATTTAATCAGTGGTGTTTTTAAAATACCATATCTGCCATATGAGTTACTAAGAATGCGTGTTACGGTACGATATTTTCAGGTACCGGTAATTTTCTTTCCAATCCTCGATGTTTTGTACCAGTATTACAATTTACGATACGGTACATTTTTGGCCAGTACCTATCCAATCAAACATAAACATTGACTTTTGAGCAAAAATTGACTTTAAAATATATTCTAGCGGCGAATAACTGAAGTTATGTCACATCAGAATATTGCAGTATATTGCAAATTGGAAATTTCGGCGGTCTAGCGTTACATTAAGGCCATCCAAACCAAACGATAGATAGAGGAACAAATGTTTTAGTATAATTGATTGAATGCTCATAGCATCTGACCATACTACTTAAAGTAGAGGCAGCAAACTTTTTTATGTAAAATCTATACGTTTATTTTTGGAAAGAGTTTAGAGTTTTATTAGTTTTGTTTTATGTTTGTGTTTGTATTTATTAGTACTTTTATATTAGTGGCAAAATTTTATGTTTTATGTTAGTGCCAATAAATAAAACTTTAAAATCCCTTTCAATAAATGCTAGATGGGATATGAACCGGTATCGTGGATTGGTATTTTTCTGTTCAATTTTGTACCCAACCGGTAATTTTTAATCAATACGGTACAATGTGCGATACCAGATAAAATGCTACTTGAGGGCGTGAGCATGCAGAATTTAAACTAGAATAGATGGTTACTTGGAGCTTAAAAAAAAGTTGAAAAAATTCTTCAAATTTGATATTTAATGTTGTGTCTATTAAGAAAATATTTGCCATAATCAATGCTCACGCCATAAAGCAACTCTTTAAAATAAACTAAAAATGTAAAAGTTATACGAAAAAATGGTAAAAAGTTTCCTGTTAAAACTTTCCAAAAAAAAACTTTTAATCAGAAATAATTGCACTGGGAGGTGCTTCACTCTACAGAAAATTGACGAAAACTCAATAAATATATCTTTTACTACAAGTCCATTGTCTAGTATGTATATGTAACATATATTTAAGTTTGTTTCGCCTCAAACTTAAAAATTGACTTAAATGTATTAAAAGATGTGAAAAATATGAATGTAAAATGTATATATTAATATATACAGGGTTTCAAGTTTTGTAGTTTTAAATTTCTCCGCTCTTTTATTTAATGTTCAATTGTTTTCGTTTTTCGAATTTATTTCGAATTTAGATTTCTCCCACTGTACAGGGTTATTTTTCGAGTTAGAAAAAAATGTTTTAAATAAAAATTGTAGTAAATTAAATGTACTCTTTTAGAATCCCTGCAAAAATATACAGGTGGTCCCATAAAAGCGGGACGCCCTCAAAGTTAAATTATTTTTAAATAGAACAACCGATAATTTTTATATTTTTAAAATCTGTGTTCTTTGTAATTTCAAATAAATAATGTACCAGTTCTTATAACTTTTAAACCCGTCTGTTTTTCCTAACTCTGTCTGAATTTTCAAACAAAACTGATCAGAACTTTGCAAGTTGGTGATGTTTTTAAAATTTCATTTCATCTCCCGCATGTATTCCGAAATTATCGCATTAATTTCAACATGTACTGTTTTCGGAATTTCTTTATTAATTTCTTGGGCTTTGCACGGAAATCTCGATAGCGTATCGACAACAATATTGTCCATGCCTTGACAATATTCAATTTAAAAATCATATTCTTGAAAAAACAAAATCCAGCCAGTTAGTGATGAATTTAGCAAACGACAATTTCGTATAAATGACAGTGATTTGTGATCACTTATTATGGTTAGTGGTCTCCCAATAATACAAATTCTCCAGTGGCGTAAGGCTACTAGTATAGCCAGCGCTTCCTTTTCTGTGGTACTATATCTGATCTCCGCAGCTTAAAGAGACCGACTTGAATAAGCTATAACATTTCTATTTCCGGTCTTCGCATTTTTTTGGAATAAGCAAGCTCCAATCCCGTACCCAAACGCATCTGCTTGTATGTAGTATCTAAGATTTGCATCAGGATGTCTAAGCAGCGTAACATTGACAAAAACATCTTTTATTTTTTTAAAAACCCAGGTCCTTTTTAACCCCCGACTTCTAACATTGGCCTCTCTTTAAGAGACATGTCAATGAGTTCTGAGCATCGTTCACAAATCTGTCTATCATTTGAACCATACCAAGAAATTATCTAAATTGCTTTAAATTTCGGAGAGAAGGAATAGCCTGGATAGCTTCTAATCGAGCTGCATCCATTTTTATCCCCTCAGAAGTTATAATAGCCTGACAAGCAAAATGGGATTTTTTTAGCTTGACTGTAATGTGCGCCTTGTTAAACTTCTCAAAAATTATTTTCTTGTGCTCCAAATGCATATCTGGACTTTCAGAGTGAACAACTATATCGTCTACATCGGGTATCATGAAATTTTCCACATCGGAACTCAAGATTTTGGTCAACCCTACAATAAAACTTCCAACTGAAGTCGCGAAGTCAAACGGTAACACCTTAAACACGTATGTCTTACTGTCGAATGAAAATCCATATTTTTGGTGTTACCTTTTAATTGAAATTTGCCAATAACTGGTAGTTAAATCCATAATGCTTAGGACTTGGTTATTTACAAATTCATGTAAAAGTTCACTAGGATTCGGTGGGGTTACGTGATCCTTCATCATACGGCTATTTGAAAATCGAGAGTCAATACAAATACGAATTGCCTTATCATTCTTCGATACGGCAACTAGTGGACTAACATACTCGGTACTCGCCTGCTATATAACCCCGCACTCTATCATCTCGTTCAACTGCGCTTAACCGCATCTCTATATATCTTAGGCGCTAATTAAGACTTTATATAAGGTGTATAATCATGTAGTTTAATTTCATGAGTATAAACATCTGTCCTACTGGGCTTGTTTCAAAAAATATGTTGATATGTCTTAAGCAGATTGCCTAACTTTTGCTTATATTCATCATTGAAAACTTCAGCCTATGATACAGACTCCAGAATTTCACCATCAGTGTATTGAATCTGTACACTGACAAAGTCATTATCAATAGACAACTCATGAACGACTACTGGATACAATGGATTCGGTTCACCCATAAAATCAAATATCTCATTTTGATCTTCAAACTTACCCGAAATTTGTTGATCTTGAAAATTTATATTAATTGAATAATTTTGTAATCAGTCACATCCAAAAATAATATATCGGACTAAATTTGGTACGATAACAAATGCATAATCAAAAGAAAGATGTTTAACACAAAACTGCAAATAAACTTGCTCCCGTACTTTTTGATTTTGTACCTAGGGCCCCTACTAAAGTAGTACAAGTAACTGACAGGTCAAGATTAATTTCCTTAAGTTTATTAGAGTTACTTGACTACCTGAATCTACAAGAGCTCTAACAGGGATTGTTTCAAAAAGAACTTGAATAGTTGGTACAATAGCCAATTATATATTGTATCTCATATTTGACTGTTTTTTATTTATTGCAAATTTTATACCAACAGCATCTGCATGGTTATCAGGTTCACCATGGATGAAAAACAATTAATTTGATACGTATGCCTTAAAAAATAATTTAATAAATTCAAAAAGAAAACGGCGTAGTTTTGTGTATCATATTATTTGTGTGTGAAAAACGTTTACTTTATCAGAGCGATATGTTCACTATTTATAAAAAATAACAAGAACTCTTCAGTGGGTAACATTTCATTTGGTATAGTATGTATAATAGTAGTTATAATAATAATTATTACGCAGTTTGCTTTTTGAATTTATTAAATTATTTTGTAAGGCATGAGTGTTAAATTAAGTGTTTTTCATCCATGGCTAACCTGATAACCTGGTAGATGCTGGTAGTATAAAATTTGCAATAAATAAAAAACAGTAAAAGATAAGATACAACATATCTATCTATATTTGAAATCATAAAGGAACACAGGTTTCAAAAACGTAAAAAAATATAGGGTGTTCTATTTAGAAAAATGTAAATTTGGTATGTCCCGCTTTTATGGAACCACCTGTATATGCTTTGCAGGGATTATAGAGAGTTTATTTGATTCACTATAACTATTATTTGAAACTTTTTTTTAACTCGAAAAGTAAACAAACTATAAAGGTGGGCCTTTTCGTTGGATAACCCTGTACATATGCATTTTATAAATTTTGTATCGATAAATACATATATTTATTTTATTTGCTAAATACATAATTATACAATTTTTTAGTAGGTAGTTGGTTGCTTCCTTTAACTCTTAAGTGTTCACTTTATTAAGCTATGCCATGCATATCAGAGAAAGTGTATGCATCACAACAATACAAAGATAAATAATTAGTTACACTCCTAAAACAAAATAAGTTGATGCCCATTATACCATCGTCGTACATTTTAACATTGCTACGTTATTATGAAAGTTCTTAATTCAGAGATATCAATAATGATAATAATAACACTAAAATAAATAACAATAATAATAATAATAATGTCTTTATTAATTTATAAAAGATAGAAATACACTTGGGAGAAGTTTAGCCATTAACGGCTATTCTTACACTTAACCCTATTATTTATATTACTGATAAAATTATTTGTAATTAAAGAAATTCGACATACGTGTTACTTGACTACCTGAATCTACAAGAGATCTAACAGAGATTGTTTCAATAAGAACTTGAATAGTTGGTACAATAGCCAATTATATATTTTATCTCATCTTTGACTGTTTTTTATTTATTGCAAATTTTGTACCAACAGCATCTGACATATGACAATATTTAAAATACATATTTATGTATGTGCAAGATCTCCTAAAGAATCTAACCTTACTTAATCTAGTTTTATTAACTAACCAAACCTATGTTAACAAATATATTAACGTAAACTAATTTTACGCACATAGGAAAAGAACAATAAGTGTTCTTGAGTTACACTAAGATATATTTTTAATTTTTTCCTAAATAAGGTAGCAGATGAGCTCTTAATATCAACATTTATAAAATTATACAACTTCACTGCGTTGTATGTGAAGGAACGTCGAAAAATGGCTGTCTTATGCTGAGGCATAGTTAACAATCGTGGAAAGCGAACATTAATGGTGTGAATTGACTCCCGAGATACAAGCGTTTCTATTAAATATGTTGATATTGAAGTATTTAGAAGGCAATATACAAAAACCAGGAAGTGGTATTTAAAGAGGTTATTTAACTTTAACCATTGTAAATCTAAGAGAGCTTCAGTTATATGATCATATTTTCTTAAATTTTAATAAACCTACAGCAAGTATTCTGAATTTTCTGCAATCTGCTGGAGGTGATGACGTCAAGGCAAGGGTGGTACATAATGTTGCAGTAAGATAATTTAGATAGACCCAAACTTTCACACAGCATTTTTTTGTTTTTTTTTTTATTTAAAGTTTTCTTACTCGAATAAAGCAACTTAAGTCACAAGTAACACTGCTTTAAAACGTTTTTGGTGTGATCTATAAATCTAAGACTTTCATCAAAAGATATTCCCAAAATTTTTGCTGTATTTACAATAGGTATATATTGGTCATCAACCTTAATACATATAACAGATTTTAGATTTTCGCGTTGATTTTTCGAACTAATTAAAAGAACTTTAGATTTTGAGGGATTCAATTTCAAGTTATGTTTGTTGGCATAATGATTAATATTCGCTAGATCATTATTTATAATAGCGGTGGCATGTTGAAAATTATTATTGGAAAAGTGATGGTACAGATGTGTATCATCTCCAAAAAATTGCACATTACAATAAGTAACTTGTTTGTGTAGATCTGAAGTTAACAACAAAAATAACAGATGCTCCAAGACTAAGCCCTAAGGGACTCCAGATGTAATGATTTGATCAGAAGAAACGTCGTTGTTTATAATGACTCTCTAAGTACGATTTTTTAAGTAGCTCTCAATAAAGTTGCAATGGTACTGGATTTAAACCAAAATAATTACAATTTGCAACAAGCAGACTGTGATCAATCGTATCAAATGCTTTAGTAAAATCTAGCAGAACTAAAGCAGTTGCTTGACCTTTATCTAGAGCCCTTATGATATTATCACTCATATTAATCAATGCAGTATTTGTACTGTGCCCCTTTGATGGGCTGGCAGCAAATTATTTACAGAAAAATATTCGTTTAACTGTTTATACACAATTGTTTCTAATATTTTAGATAGCAGGGGTAAGAGGCGTATTAGACATAATTCATTATATGTTATAGGGTTATTAACTTTAGGAACCGATGTTTTCCAACTATCTGGAAAGTACGCTATTTCTAAATAAACATTGACAATATGAGTAATATATATGGCTATAGCAGGCATACACAACCTTACCATTTAAATGAAATTTTGTCGTATCAACTGGCATTCGATTTAATTTCATTTACTGTTTTTATTACTGTAGAAGAATCAACGAGATTAAAGTCAAAGCTTAAGTCACTTGACTTAATATTACGGTAATAATCAATTGTTTGTGGACAAGCACTCTGATTAATTTGAAAGACTGACGTAAAATGATTGTTAATATCTGAGGGATTACATAAACTGGGAAGAATTTCAGTATTGTTACTATATTGAACTTTTAGGGACTTTAACGCTTTATAAAAGCCAGATATATTTTTTTGATTAATTAGAAACTGAAGATACGCTGCTTTTTCGCGTCTTACACAAGAAAGTGCAAAGTTCCTTAATTCTTTATAGGTGTTCCATTTTTCTGGAGTCTTTTACAATTTATAGTCAGAAAACGCTTTGTCGCGCTGTTTTAAAATCATTTTTAAATTGTTCGTCAGCCAAGGTGCAGGTGGCTCCTCAACTCACACTATACGTAAAGGCACATGTTTATCAAAAAGAAGTAAAATACACTCAGTGAGATATTTCACTTTTTCATCAATATCATGCATATATAACAAATTGGACCATTGCACTATTTAAATGTTTTGTAAATTTGTCAATATCAAAGTCTTTAAAATCTCGATACGTAACCATTTTTTGCTTTTGTCTTTCTCCATTTAGTAATACTGGACAATACATCAAGTGATGATCTGTAAGCAAATCAACATTTATTGTACCATTTTTAGTACATTTTTCAGGAAAATTTTAAAAAATTGGATCTATCAATGTAGAAGAGTGGTTCGTAACCCACGTTGATTCAGTAGTAATTTGTACCATATTATAAGCATCAAAACATTGACTTATTTTGTTATTATGGTTATATATATCAACATTTACATCACCGACAACCATTACATAATCGTGAAGAGGAATAATTTGGAATAAAATATTATCAAAAGATTCAATTGATTGATTAAAATTGCAACGACGTGGACGGTAAAATACCCCAAGCTAATTCTAAATTAATTTCTCTAAGCCGTTGAACAAGGGCATTTTTCCAGTTAAATGGAAAAATGCCTACGTTTCAACTATTTTTAAATCAGTAAATAAGGCTAATCTAGCTAACTATCGTCCTATAACAATTCTCTCGGCGATCCCTAAAGTTTTAGAAAAAATAGTTAAAATTTTTTTAGCGGAACAATTTAAACATGTGATTATAAATCAGCAATCCGGGTTTCAATCGAGTAAGTCTACCGCAACAAACATGGTTTCACTCGTAAATTATGCTCAAAGTTCAATGGAATCGAGCGATGAGTTACATGCAATATATATGGATTTTAGCAAGGCGTTTGACAAAGTAAATTAAGACTTATTAACCCAAAAGCTATCTAGTTTGAGTATTGGAGTTATATTGTTGGAGTGGCTTTCCCCATATTTATTAAACTGGTGTCACCAAGTGAGAATTAATGGTCACCTATCTAATGTATTTACACCTACATCCGGCGTGCCACAAGGCTCTCATTTGAGACCACCATTGTTTAATTTGTTTATAAATGACATTTACATAAGCTTTAAATTTTGTAACATTTTGTTATTCGCAGACGACTTAAAAATATATTTAAAAGTGTCTGACCTCCGAGATTGTCACAAAATTCAAGAAGATCTTGATAGATTTACAATTGGTGCCATGAAAATGACATGTCATTGAACGTTGATAAATGACATTTATCAAATTTTCTAGAAAAATAAATAGCCCTCTTAATGTCATCCATCAACTAAATGGCCATGTTCTTCATGAATCCAAGCAAATAAGAGACTTCGGGGTTCTGCTCGATTCTAAGTTGAATTTCAATGATAATATTGATTATGCAATAGCAAAAGCAAACAAAATATTAGGTTTTATAACAAGATGTACCTCGAATTTCAAAAATGTTAATGCTCTTCGTATGCTTTTAATTTTGCTTGTGAGATCGGTGCTTAAATACTATACTACCACATAGTATTGGCATCTTCTCATAAAACACATATTTCACGTTTAGAACGTGTCCAACATAAATTTCTGAAACAGGCTTGTTATAAACTTATGCTTCAAGGATTCCATTTGAATGCTGCCAGTATTGCCATATATCTCAACATGCCCGCCCTTAAATAGCGACGTATTTTTTATGATTTAAGTTTTATTTATAAGGTAACGAACAACATGATCAATTCTTCATACTTATTGTCAGAAATTAATATTCATGTTCCCTTCATGTTCCCCCCTAGAAATACCAGAAACTCACTAATTTTTAAGCCTAATTTTCATAGAACTTCTTATGGGCGTCATACACCCTTGAATAGAATAATAAATAACTTCAACACACACGGGGAGAATATTGATACCTTTAATGTTAATTAGATCACATTCTGTAAACTAGCTCGACTCGCTTTATACTAGCAATAACTTTTATATGTTCTGTGTATATCAAATTAATTTATTCCCAAGTGGCTCAGCGATTTGTAGTTTAGTCGCGCCGACGTTGTGGCAATACCTGTCAAAACGTTGCCGTGACCGGATTGCAGCTCGGTGTTATTACTTGGATTGTGATATCTGATCTTTAATGTTCAGATGTTTTTATTAATTTTAGTTTATGTTTAAATTGTACCAAATTTTGTAATTATATTGTAAAACTCGTGTAAATAATTAATTATTGTGTAATGGACGTGTTCGTAAATAATGTATTATTATTATTATTATTATTATTACACATTGAAACTTACCTTTTGTTTGAAGATTAACTCGTTAGTTCTAAAAAGATTTGTTTTTCATGTACAAAAATCAATAAAATAAAGAAAACGGTAACAATCAAATCCAAATATAAACAAATGGAAATTTGACAACTGACGTGCAGAAATAGGAAACCATGAAAAATATGACAACGATGATAGTCAAAAATATTCGATCAGACTTATTGATATTATTCTCGCTTGTTACTGAGACGTACGAAATCAGGCCCTCTCTTTCTTTTTCGTAAAGGAAGTTAGATTTTCGTATAACGTATCAACAACATTAGTCTGAGATATTAATAATGACATATAATGGACTTCCTAGCACTGTCTTCCTCGTTTTATTATTTTCTAAACAAAAAACACTTGAACAGCGTATGTTGTAGATTAGAAATAAATTTGTGACGTATGTCTCCGACAACGCTACGACTTTATTGTCAGCAATACATTGTCAAAACACATTGTATCGATTTATTAACAAAAAGATGTCTTGTTTTATTTTTAGCCCATCTACGACTGTGTAAATGTAGCTGCCATTAACGCTGTAACAGTTGCCAGAGCCGGGGTAGCCACAACAATACCATCAATGCAGCAACCAGATTTGTACTCTTGTCCAGCATTACCAGATGATGATGATTTTAATTTTCGTTGCGATACACCACCTAGTACTGATAAAGTCACCAGATTTTAGATTTATAAGGTTGAAAAAAATTAAATGCTCAACAAGATAGTACGTATTTTCAATGAGAGCTTCTGAATAATATGTTCAAATTTCACTGTACAAAGTCAAAACAAAGTTTTAATATTGAATACGGATTTGATAATTAACATATTGAAAGTAGATGTGTTTCGTCATATTCTGTAATATTATAATTAGTGACATACTACTTGACCAGTATTACTAGGCATCAGAATAGTATTTACAGTCCCTAAGAATTGCATAGAGTTAGTACCGTCACACTGTTGGCCGAATTCTTAGCCTACTTTAAGAAATTTTCGGTTTCTACACCACTGTCTATTTAATTTCTAATTTATTTTAAAAATTTCTGTTCATTTTCATTTTCCATTCCGAGTTTATTCAGAACAAGATAATAAACTACGGCGTATAGTTGTCCAAAAGGCAAACCTCAAATAACTATTTTTGTGATATAGATGTTACGGTCAATGTAAGTAATTAGTAAATGTAAACATTTTCCGGTGAATGTTTACATTTACCAAGCTGAATGGTTAATGTAGAAAGAAATTTAAAAATTAGGCGTTCTTCCCACTTTAACCGGTAAATGTGCACAATTTCCTATGTGCTTTGGGAAAAGTAAACATAAAGTATGAAAATAACATAATTTAACATATGTTTATTTGATATAGTACATAACTAAAACAGCTTAATAATAATAAAAAAACTGATTAAAAGCAAATTTTAGGATTTCTGTCTCTGAAAATAAAAATGCAAACGAAAACATTTTCTTTCAATTTTTGTTATTATATGGTCCGCTACCATGGCACAATTACGATTTTTATTCTTCACTATATCTATTAAACTTTTTAAAATCTTTTCCATAATTGTCTTTCTTTTTAATTTAACTATTGTTGCAATATTATACTGCTGCCTCACTTGTCATAGTAGAACAAAACTTTGTACTTTTACAGCGGCTTGCTGGTTAATGTGCATATTTCCCAATTTAATTGGCGAATTTGAAAAAAATATTAGTTAAAGTGGATTATTTTTACAACTGAGTAGAAAAATGTGTACATTTACCGGTTGATGTACACATATACCAATCTGTTTACATTTACCATAACATGGACATGTTATTTGCATTTTTTAAAACTAAAATTATTGACACAGTGAGTGATAAGTATATCCCTCTGGTAGTGAGTGCTACTACTCGTCAGACATCACTGATGTCTTAGTGACTGATAGCGACCTCCAAAGCAGGTACCAAGAGCTGCGACCTCTAAACCCTGATGGGCTAAAGTATGTACTGAGGAAAACATAACAAGTTCGAAACCAGTCTATGTCTAGTGGGGAATTGACAAATGATTGTAGCTACCAAACAAGACTTGCAGATTTAATTCAACGCAGGTTGTTTCCTGCACATCTTATTCATTAAAATTATTATCCCACAAGAAATATAAGCACTGCAAATCCATGTCTGCAATAAAAACTAGTATAATAGTCCAGGAGGCAGTGACGATTTTCGGTACTTATTTTCCCAGTCAGCAAACATGGATAGAATTGTTCGGTTAGTAATTCTAAGCAAAATTCATATATATTTAGGCGGGGTTTTCCGATGGGTTGAGGTGGAAAATGCGTCAGAACATACGAATACACTGCCCTTTTTTTTCCAGTGATAAAAATAGTTCTAGTAGTAAGAAGTATACTGAAGTTAAGTAAAAAAAATAGTCTGGCTAATCTGTGAGTATGGATAATATGTCTGGCAGGTGAAAAACTGAAAAGTTTTCATCAAAAAAAATTTCCCTCATTTTCGCAGTCATGAAAATTTATCAGATGATGGCCTATATTATAATAACAGCTTAAAATACAATCTGGCTAATGTGCAACACCCTCAAAGCCTTGCCAGACTCGTTTAATGATCGTCAGGCGCCCTAAATTCGGCACGTTCGATTATACAGGTGATTAGTCTCATACGTACATGTTATTTTTTATGAGAGCATTAAACAATGAAACACAAGAAGTACAGAATTATGATGGGGCAGGTTGAAAAATATTTATTAACGAAATCATAAATTTTAATGAAAGCCACAGAAAAGTTTTTATTTGACATCGGCTAATGAAAAAAATAACTATAATTGATCAAAAATAATAATCAATTATTTAATGAAAAATATTATTATAATTAAATATAAATTAAATGAAGTCTTCGTCTTCTTCTTCATCAATTTCGCCTTCGCCATCGCCATCAGTGTCTTCATAATATTCATTATCATCATCATCATCTTTTTCGCATCTGTTGTCAATATCATCATCATCAATATTCTTTTCAAGTTCCATAGCATCAGAGTCAGGGTTGTTATCATCTTCACCTGCGAACACATAAATAAATACATTTAGAAAATTCAATTCTACTTCAAAGTGTCATCGACGCTATATATTTAAAACAAAAAAAATATGTACCTTCATCTGGTTGAATGACGACTTCACTGACAAACGTAGGCAGCTGATCACCTTCAAATCATCGAAATTCGTATTTTCCATCCACCTCTTCCCAGCCACTATCAATAGGCGATAGAATCGTTGGATACTTAGAATGAGCATTTCTCCAAATGTTCGAAATAAATCTGCTGGTGAAATTCGGATTGACAAGGTGGTACAGCAGAACCGTCGAAATTTTTGACGATTGGCTTGAAGAAGTTATAGGTATTACTGTCTGCGTCTATTTTTGTAAACATGGCAAATCTTGCTTCGTTAACAGTTGTGATTTTTTCATGCTGTACATTTGACAAATGAATTCTTCTACAATTTTGTATACTTGTTGGCTATCGCATTGTGTCAGATTTGCCAAGTCAGTAAATGTTTTCTGGTATTCTTCAGAGCCTTGTAATATTAATAATGGCCGTTTTTTGCATAGGTCTAGGCAGCTGTTCTCAGGTAACTCGCATTCCAGCGTCGTTACCTAAATACGCACATACTGCTATTCCGCTCCTCGTTTAACTACCTGGCTTGTGAGTCTGGCAAGGCCTTCGTGATTGTAAATGTCAGCCAGACGTGTATTTTCTATGAAAATATAGTATAATCTATCATGTGACAAATTTTAAAACCCGGGAAAATAAGAGCAAAAATTTTCTATTTTTCCCATTTTGAAGATGCCGCCAGACTTATTTGCCAATTTCGTAAATCAGCCAGACTTATTTTTAATTACAGTTTATGATTATAACAATTTATATGCTAAATTTCAAGCCTGGAAAAATAAGGGTTACGGATCCGCAAAATCGGTCAAATTTTGGAATCCGCAAATTTTCAGCCAGACTCACTTTCCGCTATCTGATATAAGCCAGAATGCTATTTTCATAAACTTAATGTTCCACTTTAGTAAATGTAAAATATTTATGACTGGGGAAATAAGTGGACGTATTTTATTTTTATTTTTTTGAATCCATCCAAAAATTTTAGCCAGACTCAAAAATTCTTGTTTTTTGTCACTAAGATAACAGATTAAAACATATATACCGACTAGGAAAATAAGTACGAAAAAAATTCACTGCCACTGCCAAATAAGTTTGAAATAAACGTATTTCTAAGGTAATTTAAAAAAAAATTGCTGTTAATTATTTCAGGATCAGAACTTCCTCACCGTAGTAAAACTCGATGTGTGGTGGAGTTTGTAATAAAAATAATTTTTGACCTTTCCAGAAAGTCACATTTTTTGACGTGTCAAAAAAGTCACATTTTGGCGTTTCAAAACAGTTAACCGATTTTGCTCATCAACGAAATCAATCTCTTCCTTGACCTGTAGAATGTGTGTACCAAATTTGAAAGCTTTATCTCAAAAACTGTAGCTGCTATCGCGAACCACACAGACAGACAGATAGACAGACACACATACAGAAAATCTTTTCTGTCTGAAATTTTGTGTATCGTCATAATTCGTCGAAATTCGTCCAGAAATGCAATAAAAATTTTCAAAATTTTCTTCACGAATACATCTTCCTCTTTTTGAGGGGTGAGGAAGTAATAAATGTTCATGTCATTCCTTGTTTTAGAAAAAAATAGTGCAGTTATAACAGTACTAGTGCGGTAATTATGATCTCAATGGAACTCAAATTAATTTGTTTAATAGCCTATAAACAGCACCGACGTATATAAAAGCTTTTAACGGTAAAATTTTTTATTGCACCACTAATAACTCTTCATTAAAGACTTGCACACATATAAGCGGTGGCGGTAACTGTGGTGGTGGCGATATCGTTTAGACGCAGTCTATAGAAACAAATGTTTACACATTTGTTGTGACCAGTCGACGTCATTATCGATCTCTGCTGTGTTTTACCCTGCGGTAGCAATAAGGCGCTACTTGTCAGTTTGTTGATTGACAGCGCGCTGCACGCTATAATTATGGCTAGTTTTACGGAAAAATGTATGGAACATGTATGTAAAAAAAACATGAATTATTATACAATTTACCACATACTGACTACAAAAACGTCAGAGTGGAAATAAAGTAGAGGACGAAATTGGAAAGTTAATGAAAGTAAATGCTATATGTACACAATTTATTTTTATTACATACATTTCCACTCAAACTTGACCTAGTGTCTAAGAAATCATTTTTCTACAACTGCCTTGTTTTATTTTAACGCGTCCGTCACTGCAAACGCCACCGTGTAGGTGTTTCCTGTCACAATATCACAACTACCACCGCCAACGCTACCGCTACCGCCACCTTAAATGACATTATTATCTATTGTAGGTGTTTACTGTATTAAGTTGTTTTTAAGGCACAAATATTTTGAAGTCTCAATGATCATTGATCACTGTTAGATTAGGCATTTGGTCTACTGTGCGTTAATTACATAATCTCCTTACTATGTTTATATTTGGACACCGTGGCAAAAAAGGAAGATTTAGACTATTGTTATTGTCTGTGTTAGAATTACGCCTTGAATTATAATATTTTGTACGCTGTTGCTATGGGAAATGTTTCGATCTCTGCCTTGTTTGAAGAGAAAATTTCTTTGTTATAAAGTATACTCGGTAAATTTATATAACGATCAGATAACATTTACGGAAAATATTTTCCTCTGATTATACGAGTATTTCAGAAGTCTTATCTCTGTTGAACATCACCTCTTTATTAGATTCGTATGTATTTCTCATGTCTAGTAATATCGGTCAAGTAGTATTTAAAAAACCTGTTTCCCTAAGGCCCGGTATATCCATCTTCCGGTAGAGTGGTTGTTAGTTACCAAACAGATTTATATTAATTATTACATCTCTACTTTTGACTCATATGGAATAACTGTTCTGCAAAAATAGGTAAATAGTAACTATTATTTTACTGATTTAAAAATTTTGTTCTCAAATTTATCTGTTCGGTAATTTTGCCAGGAGGTGGATATACCAGCTCTAATACTACGTTTTCACCAGGCATACAACCTACTAACTATAAATCGTTCTTTAACTTTTTCTGTTGACGAAAATCAGAAACGAAAATATACATTTTAAATAAAATACATATTTAGTCGCTAACATTAAATACACAGTATGATTTAACCTTTTTATTAAATGTTGTTTTACATAACTTATATTCGTATTAATAAAAATGTGGACATGGCATCACTTTCACCTGTAATTTCCATCACAAAATCTGTACTTTGGTTAAAATGAGACAGTTATTTTCGTTATTAGGTTATAATCAGTAGAAACATTTATTTAATTTTAAAGTTACATAAACAGTTTCTTATAATTAGAGTTGTCCAACGGCGGCCGCTAACGCTAGCGTTACATGCGCGTTCTCGATAATAACGCATTTAGATTGCAATAGATGAAAAACTAATAAAATAGTTACCATTACCTGCAGGTATAACTCTGCTTACCTTTTACGTACCGAGGCCAGTAGCTGAGATTGTACACCATTATCTGCATAATTAATACAATTTCTATGTTTTCTACTGTAAAACGTCTTCTTCGTGGAGTAAACACACTTGTCTAAAGCGGAAATGATTTTTCAACATCTACCGAAGTAATATTTGCAAACTTAAATCTCTCCAAAGCACTTGCAGGATGTTCCTCGTTGAGACACCTATTAATAAAATACAACTTTTCATATTCCACATTTGTTTTTAATATGTCATACACCCGTTACTCACTCGCATACTGGGGGCATATTTTGAAGTGTTTAATTCATTTTTTACATTATGAATGAGATCTAAAGACCCTTCTAATGTCGATGAAAACTAATCATAGAATACTGTCCAACTGCACGGTGCATTTGTCATGAATCATATTATGTGTCACCGCTTCTACCGCAAGATTGTTGATGATGTTTCTGAGCCGCGGAGATGGCTTTTGATTCTGTCGGAAATATAGTTTATTACAAACTTACTTACAACATAAAAAACGTTAGTTTCTTTGACGACGGTAAGGGAATCAAAGAAGCCGAAATTTTTTACGTTTCAGATAAGTTTGATATAAACTATACCTGCAGAATAAGTCTTTATTCTTTAATAATACTGAAAATAGTTCCTAACTGTCACTAGCTGGCTAACGGCAAAAATATGTATTCACGACGCGTACACAATCAGGTCGTCCGTTTAACTGATCGTCAATCCCTGACCGTTCTTTTTATTTCGTGACGAACTTCCTAACAGCTATCTGGTCGATAATTATAACATAATTGAGAGATAATCTATCAGATAATGATGATCTGTCATTTCATCAAATTTTAAAGAGCTGATAATGAAGCGTTGAAATATCAAAGGGGCTACGTGCCAAAATTTGTTTATTGAGGTATTTAAAAAAAACACGTACTGCAAAACAAATCTTATGGCACTTTGACTCATTACATGTTGTTTTCGCTTATACGTAGCACCTTTCTACGAAACAAACTCAATTTCACAAAAAAAAGGCAAAGCCGCTTTGATATTTCAACGTTTCAATTATTCGTCTACTCTCGAAAATTTTACACGTAGATTATTTTTTTACATGTGACTAATCTCATGGACATTGTTTTGTAGAAATAGTGTAATAAATATCTAGAAATGAAAAGTCGCTTATTGGCAATATCAAAATGTTAGATATTAACCAGCACCTACTTCATCAGGAAGTAAAAGACGGGTTTTTGTAGGTGTAAATATTTGTCATAACATGACATATTTCATATTGAAACTTTAAGTTTTGTTAGGTTATGGTGGGAAATTGTCCATCTTAAGAAGGATTATAGTTTTATGTTGGATACTGGGTGAAGACGCCATTTAAATAATGTGTTCCTATTTTTACTTTAAATTTACGAATCATTAAATCTGAAAGAAATAAATTAAACTAGTCAATAGCAATTAAATATTAATAGTCTTAAAATTGGACGATGTTAAACAGAATGGAACCAACCAACTTTGTGTACAAATCCAGAAATATCCCCTCAAATATTTTGCTTCACTAAAATTACAATATTTAAACTACAATATTAACTTTTTGTAAGGAAAATGTTCACTAGGTGTAGATTATACTGCAAATCAATTGAAGAATAAAATTTTATTTACGGTATATTCCATTTACATTCATTAAAATCAATTTGTTTTTATTTTTGTGGCTTGATTCCTTTCTGTTTAATGCCGTCCAATTGAGGTTTTCTGTTCTGTTTTGAAACATGTATCTTTCATCTATGTCATTAAATAAATAAACTTATTACATATTAGAATAATTGCAATATATACGTATAAAGTATTTGTAAGTAATCACTAATCACGTTTTAATCTGCATTTAAGCCAATATAATTTTAAATGATTAAAAACCATATTGACTAATAACAAATAATCAACATCTTAC
This sequence comes from Rhamnusium bicolor, assembly GCA_029963845.1. Lineage (NCBI taxonomy): Eukaryota > Metazoa > Arthropoda > Insecta > Coleoptera > Cerambycidae > Rhamnusium > Rhamnusium bicolor. Next base: position 140,737 of record JANEYF010005420.1, on the reverse strand, counting down.
TATAATAAAAATTTAAGAAAATTTTATGAAACAGCTATTTAAATATTTTGAATCCGTACGTAACTAATTATAAAATTAAATAAAAATATTTTGGGAGTCAGCCAAATAAAAAACGAGACAACGAGACAGCAGACTAACAGAGCAGATTGCAGATTTCAGTATCGCTAAAGCTGCGGTGGAGAGTATTGCTCGTTCAGACGGGCGACTGTAAACTGCGCATACTGCTAGTCAGGTTCCTAGCGGTCTGCCTCAATCTGTATACCAAATATTCTCTTTTCATTAAAAATTAATTATGTGCAATACCTCATATGAAATAAGGGTTTATAAAATTAGGGATTATTAACGGCCTTGTAAGTGATAGCAAAAATAAAGTATATAACATTTAAAAAAAATTGTAGTTCCTAGTTAATAAAATTAAAGAACTCCCTAAAACTTATCAAATTATCATAAAAATTGTATAAAAAAGTAGTTCAAAAACGTATAAGACAGGTATCTGTGTTTTAAAATATTACGCTTTAATTTATTAAGATGCTGTAATATGCACGCTTTTAGTCATTGTATTTTTCTTTCAATCATGTGTTATATTTTTTGCTTAATTTAATTTAAAATATTGTTTGTAAGTCTAAACAGATAATCCGTCCAGCTGTATATTTAACGATTGCCTTAGTCAATAAATAGCATTTGAATAATATGTTCATTCATTTATTATTATTATTATTTTCTCCCAATTTCTCTTATCTCCATTATCCTAAGTGTGAAAAATTTTTTATATTAAAAACAAATATGTCCCTATTAATCGAAACAATTGATAGCATTTTCTACTGGCTACACTTTTTATACAGTCGGCATATCTCTATTTTATTTTAACACACATTAGTAGAAAGAGAAATAGATCTAGCGAGTGCATAAAAGTGCCGTCAATGGAAAACTCCATTTTAACAGGTTGAGACTTCCTAGATTCAGCTATATAGCTAAATCATTTTAAGATCTTGTTTTGTGAGTATACCCCTTAGAAATAACAATAAAGATAGCATTTAATCCACTGTTTGGACCGTACTTTTATATCATTTAAAAGGTGGAAAGAATAAGATCACAAAATGTATTTTTAACGTATCACATTTTATCAAAAATAGAGAAAATTTGACCCATTACAAAAAACGTTGGATACTGTTTTTCTATGCAAGGAATGATTCCATATATGATACGAATAATCATCATATTTACAGGATAAAAATTTCTCCTAATTTTTCGTGTTCTTCGAATAGAAATGAGAGCATTGGAATATTTCATCAATTTTATCAGATATATTAATATTGTCCCTATTTATTAATTTTGTCCAGTATTTCTTGAATGTATTTTTTCTGGTGATTAGTTAATATACAGTGTGGGCTATTTTGGTGTAACATGTATTGGAATCTCGGAAACTATAAAAGATAGAAAAACGGTTAAATAGGGAAAGTTATAGCCTATTTTATTACCAATTAATAGCCACCTTCAAAACTATTCCAGCTTTTGGTAATTTTGAGATATCGCAAAAGTTGAATGTTGCATTTTCTAATATCAGCTATAAATTTTTTATTTTTCAGTATTTATTAAATCTGTAAAAACAATTTCAAAGCAACTTTTTTCGTAGAATTTAGCTGTCTAGTCAGATTTTACTTTCAAAGTTTGGATTATTGAAGACCATCATCAGGTTCGTTTTTTTCTTATGGACGCTATATTTGATTTTTTACTCATTAAAAACACTTAACTTTAGCTTTTCAACAATGTATCACATGTAGACAAGAAATGAGGAATTCTTTGAAAAACCAGTATAACTTATTTTCGACTAGATATGGCAACACCTCAAATTAAAAAATTAAAATGCAGTAAACGTAACTAAAGATTTACCTTTTGATGAAAAGATAAAAAAATTTTCTTAAATAATAGATTTTGGGTAAATTTTACAAAGCAGTAAAGAATTATTTAATAAAATCATTAAATTTGTTTAAACTTTAAACTCAGTAATTTACTAAAAACTTTGTAAATAAGTCCTACTAGTTATCAACAAAAATATCGTAAGCAGTAATACTTATTTATTTAATCAAAATACGTAATAAAATATCAATTCTAGACATTCTTCTACACAAAAAAAAAACGCTGCCACTTACTTGGCATAGTAAAATTCGACGTGTGGTGGAGTTTATAAAAATTAATTTTTGACGTTTCAAAAAAGTCACATTTTGATGTTTCAAAAAAGTCACTATTATTTTTTTTTAGACCGATTTTGCTCATCGACGAACTCAATCTTTTCCTTGACCTCTAGAATGTGTGTACCAAATTTGAAAGCTTTATGTCAAAAACTGTAGCTGCTATCGCGTACACAGACACTCAGACAGAAAATTTTTTCTGTCTGAAATTTTGTGTATCGTCATAATTCGTCGCGTTTCGTCCAGAAATGCAATAAAAATTTTAAAAAAACTTTTTCACGAATACATAATTTCTCACTTTGAGGGATGAGAAAGTAATAGTATAAAAGCTGGCAACATTTTCGACAGAGAATTTCAGGTAGGCTAGTTTTTTTATATCCCCTCTCTTTCTCTATCTCGGTAGGCATGCGGACTGTCTGGCTGGCGGGAGAGGTTGCGTTTACTTGTGCGCATAACACTAATACATGTAAAAAAATTAATTTCAAAAATTTTGACGGGAAATTTTGAACGCGAAATGGAACTTTCGGGATTGGTTTCTGCCTACAGATCGAAGTATTAAGGTTGGGAAGGAGCTTCGCGTTCCCGCACCGACCTGGATCTCGAAGATTAAGGGCGGCAGGAGCGAACTAAAAGTGGCATTTTTGACTTTTACACTAAAAATCGTAGACAATTCAATATGGCCGCCGTATTTTTCACAGAAAATATATATAAATTTTCGTTATATGTAAGCTGCCGACAAGAACGAATTTTTTTTACGCATCTTAAAAAATTCATATTTTTTCGATGTGGGAAAATAAGAAACCAAAATATCGGTACGCAATGAAGAAGTACTTATATTTTCCGATTTTGCAAACGCGCGCCCTTAGAAGATAGCGCGGAAAAAGCCCCCGATTTCTCCAAATTTGAAACGTCAAAAATGCCACTTTCCGTTCGTTCCTGTCGCCTTTAATCTTCAAGATCCAAGTCGATGCGGGCACGCGAAACTCCTTCCCAACCTTAATACTTCGATCTGTACGCAGAAACCGATCCCGAAAGTTCCATTTCGCGAGATTCCTGCGGTCAGAATTTCCCGTAAAAATTTTTGAAATTAATATTTTTACCTGTATTAGATAAACGCAATCTCTCCCGCCAGCCAGACAGTGCGCATGCCTACCGAAATAGTGAAAGAGAAGGGATATCAAAAAACTAGCCTACCTGAAATTCTCGTTCTGGCGATGTTGCTAGCTCTCGTACTATTATAATAACTAAATCAAATTCCATGCAGTAAAATGAGAACTGTGAAATATCAAATGGACTTTGAATTTATACGTCCAACATTTGACAACAAATATTGTTTATGCTGAAATTTATGCGTAGAACGTGTTTTAATTAATTATTTAAAAGGGCCTTACATTATTCCAGCGAGGAAAAATTTGATATATTGGTGTATTATATTTAAAATAACAGGAATGCGAATATGGCCTCAAACAGTTATTTTAAAAATTTCCCAGAGAGGTAACAACGTAATGAAAGATGTTTCACAAAACTTGCAACAAATTTGATAACTTTTGGAAGTTTTGATAAACCGCGTGTTAGATGTTATGAAAAAGAAAATGATGTGACAACAATATAATTGATTATTTCAACGTTAACCCAGCCTCATCAACAATTAGACATTCCTAGGACTACGATTCGAAGAGTTTTAAAGAAACATAAACATCGTCCGTACAAGCCTACTATCGTACAAGGGATTCAGGAAGATGATTTTCCTAGAAGAATAGAATTTTGTAATTGGTATGTTAATAAATACCATAAAAATGCCAACTTTAGCAATAACTTTGAACATACGAAACATATTTTATTAACTGCGGTGTCTTTAGTAGGCATAATTACCATCATTGTGCTACTGAAAACCTTGGACTGCGTGCCCAACGCAGATTCCAGAGACGATTTGGTTTTAATATATAGTGCGACATTTATAGTAAATATGATTAAGATCGTTGCAATAGAGCAATAATTTTATATCTTCATCGAGCGTATACGGTATTTATTAGCGAAAATAGTCTTAAGTCTCACCATCCTTTAAATCAGTGACTAGTTTCGGAGTTCTTTATATAGTTCCATCTTCATACTACTAAGGACGAATTACAAGAATATGTTAAAAAACTGTGAACACATAAAAATATCTAAATACTTACAAATTATTTGAAATGATTTGTCAAAAAAATTTTTTTGAAAGAAAAAATTTATTAGTGTAAATAAAATTGTAAATGTATTGATCTCACAGTAACTCTTTCAAATAAACGTATTATAGACAGAGGACTATAGCACATTGGCTCAGCTATTCTCATTCTTGGAGAAGAAAAGAATATTTACAAAACTCCAAAACTGTAACATAAAATTTAAAATGACGTCATAATGCGCACTAATACACAACATTTTTTTTAGCCGTTTACTTTTGATAACATTAGTGCCAGTCCATGCACTTGCCCCTCACTAAGAAACTTCTGTGTCTCGCTTTAACTTTATTTTCTAATTTATCCCCTGATCAAAGTATTGTTCTACAGTTCAAACAATTACATTATTTTCTAAATAAATATAAAAAAATTAAAATAAATTAGTAAAAGAAAATTTAATATTCCAGCTAGATATTAATAGCCCACAACATCTAACCCTTGATAATTTCAGGATATATGACCTTACTGCATCTCTTAAATCTTTTAAAGTAGTCTGCAACCTTGTGATAACAAAATGAACATTGAATCTCCATTGAAGCTGCAAATTTCTAATTCAAAATCATTCTACACCGCAATTTACTATCCTTTACCGAGGATAATAAGATAGAGTAAGGCCAGATGCTACTTTGTCATCCTGAGGAGACTCAGTCACAAACATATTGTGTCCCGCACAACATGTCGAACTTAATTTTGCATTTAAAGGAAAACAATATTTTTGTATTTGTTATTGTATATTTGTCCTTTTTGTTAGATAATGTGCTACTTACGGTTGTGGGTAAGTATAATTTAACAGTTTTTAAGTAGAAAAATTGAATAATTGAAACAGTAATAGAATAATTTATGAAAAGTTACATTTTTGGACAATTATTAAAAAATAATAATTAGAGTATTGGGATTTGAATTTAAATCACCAACACCTATCATTGAGCATCTGGTATAAAATTTGTTGTGATTTATTTATTTAATAGATATATCGAAATATTTTCCATATTTTTTTTTTTTGAAAACTTGTGAATTATGTACGAGTAGTGGTAAATAGTAGGAAACCTCGGCTTGCTTTAAATTTTGTTATAAAATTAATCAAAAGTACAGAAATAAGTAGCTTTTTAAGAGTATAAGATTGTTACTATAAAACAATACCCCTTCCCACTGATAAGAAATATTTTAAATGAAATTTTTTTTAAAAATCGAAGATACTGTTTCATATATATCATTCGTGGCTTGCTCTGAAAAATATATAATCTTTCATCGTAAGAAATACTTATTTCTGAATGGACAATAATATATTAAATTCAGATTACGATTATTTAAATATATCAAGGAAATTATTATTATTCATGAAGGAAATAAACTTCAACATTTTATGGGGGAGAATTATATCTTAAAAAATCGCTACCAATTACTTGGGGATTAGAACTTCCTCGTCGTAGTAAAACTCGACGTGTGGTGGGGTTTACAATAAAAGTAATTTTTGACGTTTCAAGAAAGTCACATTTTTGATGTTTCAAAAAGTCACATTTTTGACGGTTCAAAAAAAGTCACATTTTGACGTTTCAGAAAAGTCACATTTTGACGTTTCAAAAAAGTCACATTGGTGGAATGTCACTAATATTTTTTTTTAGACATTGGAACCGATTTTTCTCATCAACGAACTCAATCTCTTCCTTAACCTCTAGAATGTGTGTACCAAATTTGAAAGCCTTATCTCAAAAACTGTAGCTGCTATCGCGAACTACACAGACACACAGACAGAAAAATTTTCTGTCTGAAATTTTGTGTATCGTCATAATTCGTCGAGATTCGTACAGAAATGCAATAAAAATTTTCAAAATTTTTTTCACGAATACATAACTTCCTCGCTTTGAGGGGTGAGGAGAAAAAAAACTAATTTAGGAAGGTGATGATTTTCCTGACACTTTCAGGCAGTATATCAACCTGCTGCATTGTAATATTTTCTCTGTAGTTTCTCGGTAACTAGCTCACATTCTTCTATTTGATTATTAAGTACATTTAAAAATCACTAACAATTAGCACATATGTAGTTAGCTTCCTAAATCAACGTCATTCTGTTTGAATAGATAAAGGGAACCTCTTCCTTGGCCTTCGAGAAGTCCAAATTTGAACCCACTGTACTATTTTCTTTGGAAAACTTTCAAAGAGAAATTTATAAATTTTATATAGACAACATCTAACATCTGCGAAATCTCATTAAAGACATAGGTATTAATAATTTAAATAATGATAAAGTTATTTCTAAAAGAGTTAGTCGTAACGTTATTAAACGATGCAATATTTGTGTGCCAAGCAATCGAGAATTATTAAAAAAACTTTTTTTAAAACCGACGCTGTCTATAATGAGTAGAGTTGGCAGAAATGTGCGGCCGGACATAGGCGTATGCATCATAGTAAGCGTAATAAAAGAAATTAACTAGTAACAAAAGCAATAAACTGTTACAATTTATAACAATGTATGCACAACTTAACTAACTTGATAAACTAGCTTTGTTATCATAAACTGGAGAAGATCTGTAAAAACTTTGCAGCATCAGGTATGTTTCTATGGTTGTCTCCGTGAGTAATATTCTCCGTGATGAAAAAATATGCTTATATTTTGAGAACGACCGTTCGACATCTATTGATGTAATACAGGCACACTTAAAATTGTCTTTGAACGCACTTAACGGATCTGGGGTTGCACCATCAGTACCATCACAAATTTGTCTTAATCTGGTAAAACTAGTGTCTTGCACACACGTGCGAGCTTTTGTCTAACGGGCTCATTTTTTTGCGTCACCTATTGAGTGTAGCAGTCGATTTACTTCATCCACTATTTGCAGTGACTTTGCTAACAACAGTGCACTGTTTTGTAAGTTTTGTATGGCCTCATGTAGTCTTGTGAACAGTTTTTGAAGCTATTTCAATGGAAATATTTTCGAATTTTGTCTGGCTGTCTTTAATAGCTGCAGCCTCGTTAGGATTGAATTGTATATCACAGTTTTTATTTGTTGTAAATATTCAGCATAATAAAAAGTTGCCGTCAACCATGTTCCCCAACGTGTAACGGCTATGATGGTTAGGGAATACCGGGACACTTGCAGTGAAATGCGCGAAGATGTTTAGGAGATTTAAGGAACACTTTTTTATAATGCATATACATACCTCTAGAAAATCTTGTCGAATAGTTTCTGCCACATGAGTAAAGCATATACTTTATACGTAATATGTACCAACCTACAACCGCGTTCTTGAAGAGAACGGCCTACCAAACGCATTGTCGTGGCACAATCGGTCACAAACATCAACACTGGACTTGTTGACAGAACAAATTTTTCTAACGTCTCTAGGACCACACGCGTAATTGTTTTGCCAGTACACTCAGTTAGTCTTTTGCTAGCTAGTAATAGTGGAAATGTCTGTTTAAGAGGGTCCAGTACACGTACTATAACATTTACATTAGAATGTTTTTTTATGATCTGTCGTCTCCTCAACCATAAATACAGCCTTGTATTTTTTAATACACATTTGATCTTATATACAGTTGGTATATAGTTACGCAACGTCGCGCGACTTGGTAACATCACCTAAGGATTGTATTTATTCTAGAACTCCCGAAAGAGTTGTTTATCGAGTATGTTCAGCGCAACATCACAGGCAATCAGTAAATCGAACGTAAACTGTTTTCGAAGGCACGCAATTTTTTTTAGTTTTATGCTGCACAGTATTTACGAGACGTCTACAATCATATTTATCCCAGCACATCAGGTCTGTCTCGCACACCTTACAAATTATTGTAGTATTATAGAATAAATCCGAGAATTCACTGATAAATTTATTCACTTTGTCAGCGTTTGGCCGTTTTTTATCCTTGCGCACGTCTGACGTATTTTATTATTAAATTAACATCAACAATAAAATACAACAAATAAAATTATCAACAATACAACAACATAAATACAAAAGAAAGGAATAAGTTAGCGTGTAAACACTACGACATACAACAATGGACTAATCTCGCGGCTCGCTTCGATTTGTCCGCCATCCGATCATTGCCTCACCAGTTATCTATCTACCTATTGTTGCACCACTGAATAGCCGCACGACTTGCCAACTCTGATAATGAGGTTACACTTAGAATAACGTGCACATACAATCATTCCCACTGATATTACCAGTGCTGGTGTGGAGATTCGAACCCGCAGATACGATAAAAGTTTTCTAGTCACGTTTGCCCTCATGCGCTCTAATCATCCACACCACCGAGTCGGCTTAAGTTATGCAGGATACAGACGAAGAGTTTTCATTGGGACTCATGCAGAAGTTTCGTCACTGATATAGGAGATTTCCATCTTTTCAAAACGTTACAGATAATTCATCCTTAACATTCAATAATAACCACGAGTCGTCACAAGTAAAATAAGTTGTGTCGTATGAAAGAATTAGTTCTCCTTTTTTAATAGCTGAATCAATTGCTTAAGGCCGAAGGTTGAATAAAATTATAGTTACGTATACACATGTCCTTATGTAATGCGAACACAACAGTGGATTCCGAACATCAAAATATTACGATTTTGCCAAATACGCCTTAGTCCAAAAGTTGGTATTAACAGAGGGACAGGGTGCTAAAGGCCAAATTTTAATTTAAATTCTTGCCGTAATTTAAGCAGTTTTGAAGATATCTGAAAATTAGTAAACGGATGTTATTTGGGATGGGAAATTATAATCTGTCCCCAATTTTAGGTTAGCTCCTAAATGGCGCCACGTTCGCTGCACTCGATACTTAATCAAGCCTCAACTATTTAATTTTTTGCAGTTTCAATTAAAAACTGGGATCGCTTCATCATTTAGAAATAAGTAAGTCATACCATTTAAAAGTTACTAAATTTAAGGTAATTATTTTCGAGATATTTACAATTTAAGTATTCGATGAAACTTCTTATTCATATTAATTTGAGATAATTTGACGCAGTAGACTTTGCATTAAAATTAAAATATAAAGATTAAACAAAAGACTGAATTCTTGCAAAAAACTAGCCGTAACTGTATGTAGTTTTTATTGAAGATTTTGTGACATACATATGGTAAATTTGGTTAAAACGTAATATTTTAAAGTTCGGAATCCATAATTGCTCTGCATCCTATTACTTAAGGACCACCCTGTATATATTCATAATTTTAGTATTAATTTAATTGTATTTTTTTGTTTACAACTATTTATTTAATCAACTGCTATTCTTTATTGCTTCTAAAACTCCTATAATATTTCATTTTAAGAAAAATGTTTCAGTGCCAATAATTCCAGACTATTTATTTTCTAACGTATTAAACGTATCAACAATAGAAAAAGGTAATCGTTTTGGGCCCGCATCTTTAAGTCCGCTTCAAAGAAAATATGAAACTCTGGAAAACGATAATGGTCCCTTAGGTGCACTGCTTGCTTCCAAGGCATTTGTCCAATTAGCCTTCACGCCGTTAATTGGATATCTTATAGGTGTTTTAGGTTGCAATATTCCACTACTTGTTGGATCTTGTAACATGCTTCTGGCGGCAATATGTAAGTATCAATGTTAATATTTTTTACCACAACTAATTTTGAGTCACAGAAGTTCTAAAAATGTGAGATATTCACATGACATATCAATGCTACTTACCTGCTATGCCACTACTGTCTGGAATAGGAACGATGTTTAAACCTATTTGTACTGAGGTCAATCTTTTCTTTTCAATTTACTCTCTGCGTAGAAAAAATTTATAGGTACCTTATTACCCAACGTATAAAGTTTATAAATATATAAATATTTAAATTGACATGATATGTTATCATGGATATATGTGATTTACACAAGCTAATTGATTAATTTTCTTATTCAAATATCACTTTAAAATTAATATAAATGTGCATGATATCATGTTCAATTTAAACAATCAAATAAACAATTCATATTTTTTAAACCTGTAATATCCTTCCAAATTTATTCGGCAGACAATTTTCTTGGATACGATTGCATCAATAATTGTTTTAGTGTTTGCCTATGGAAATTCTTATGGAATTCTGGTCCTAGCCAGAGCCCTCCATGGAAGTTCTTCAGCTGCAATAGCTGTAAGTGGAATGTGTATTTTAGCAAGAAATCTCCCAAAATATTTGAGAGTCCGGTTAATGCCACTATCCTTTGGTGGAATTGCATTAGGAGTTCTTATTGGTTATCCTTTAGGTGGTGCAGCATATCAACTATTGGGCAAGCCAGCACCTTTTCTATTTATCGGATTTTTCGTTAGTATAAACATAAGTAGGTGACATTTTATTTATTAATCATATCAACAAATTTTATTAAGCAATAATTCCGGTTTAAATGATTTTAGATAATTTACACTATAATAACGAAAATAATCGAAAATAACGTAAAGTGAACGTCTAATGCAACTAGTTTGGTAGTTTTATATATACAGTATCTTCTGTAATACGTCTCCAATTAGTGAATAGCCAGTTCCCTCACCAATCCAATATTCGTCGACCGAATAACTGAAAAACAATGCCACTAAAAATATCAAACGTGTACTTTCCTATATGCATGCACAAATAATAGTAATTTTAATTTATTGTGTAAATTTGTGTATATTATGAAAATTAGGTTGAAAAATAGGAATAGAAGAAAAAATAATAATAATTTGAAATTTTTGTGACAAATTCAGAATATAAGTAAAAATTCAAAACTAAAAAGTTCACATCCCTAAAGGGCGTGCTTCATCCCCTCAAAAAAAGGTGCATTTTTGCGATTTTTCGATTTTTTTAGCAAAACGGTCGGTGGCTGAAATAAGCGGATGTTTCATCATAAAACTAAAATTTCTAATACGCGCTAGATTTTTTCGAAAACTTACTATGCATATAACAAAAATTATAAAGCAAAATTTTTTCTATAAGATGACGGTACCCCTTTTTTCGGATTTTTATTTTATTAATTAATTGACCCCTTTATGCGTAGCGAACGCAAGCGCATATTTTTTAATTCTATAATTTCCACTTCAAAAAATTAATATTCTTTTAAAACTTTAGTGACATATTTGCAAAGAAAGAAAATCCTAAATGATAAAGAATTTTTCACCCAAAAGTGACGAGCTGCACTCGTATCCTCTCAAAAAGAGGTTTCTTTGGTTTTTTTTTTGCCAAAAGTGTCCTATACGTGAAGAAGTGCAAAGAGAGAACATGGCAGAATTTTCCATAAAGAAGATCCTCATCATATTTTAATACATTCGAGTTACAGGCTGCTGAAGTAGGAGTATGTTTAAAATTAATTTGCCCATTATTGAGTATCAAAAACAAAAGTATTTTTCTTTCTATTATATTTCTAATTTTATTCCGGTAAACGAAACCTTTGCTTTTACTTTCGAAAAGTCTTGAAGGTACGTCAAAAACTCTGCCTCAATGGTGTGGAAATGAGCTGATACTGAGACCTATCGAAAATATGATAAAAATAAATTTTTGTAGGACATTTTTTAAGTAATATTTTTCTTTTGAAATTATTTTTGTAAATGATGGCAGAAGTATAGGACATTGGTTCACTTAAAAATTCAAAATATAGCAAAAATATCCCTTTTGTGTAAGTTTACTGCTAAAGCTCGCCCCTTAAGAGTGGGAACTCTTTAATTTCTTAAATTTTACTTCTTTTGTAAATATGTCACTAAAGTTTTAAAGGATGGTTAATGTTTTGGAATTGAAATCATAGAATTAAAAAAAGAACTCGCAATGCATTCACAATTAAAAGGCTAATTAATTTTAAAAAAATGCAAACAAAGAGTACAACCATTTTATGGAAAAACAAATGCTCTATAACATTAGCTTTATGCATTGTAAACGTCGGACAAACCGCTTGTGAGAAAATCTAGCGCGGATTACAAAGTTTAGTTGTGATCTGATGCATCCCCCTACTACAGCAGCCTCTAATTCGAAATTTATTAGATTTATCGAAAATATGATAAGGACCTTTTTTGAAAAATTTAACTGGCAACATTTTATTTCTAAACTTTTTGTATAGGACACTGTTTTGCTAAAAAAATTCTAAAAACCGCAAAAATTCACTATTTGAGGAGTTAGGAGTGAAGCCCGCCCTTTAGGGATGTGAACTTTTTTAGTTTTAATTTTTACCTACATTCTGAACATGTCACCAAAATTGTTAATTTTTTCTTCTAAAGCGTCTAATTTCCATACACTATAAGTTTATATTCCGTTTTTAGTTCTACAAGTCGTTTATCTTAAAGATGATCAAGTTGAAGAGGGAGCACAAACTATTAAAGGAAATTACACAGCTTGGGTTATGTTACTAAAAGACAAACAAACTTTAATATCAACTTTCACTATATGTATTTGTACGTCATCCATGGCAATTTTAGAACCATGTGTGCCAATGTGGCTTTTAGCAAGAATGGATCCTCCTCCAACACGATGGCAACTGGGAGCAGTTTTTATTCCTGACAGCTTTGGTTATTTTATTGGGTCACATTTTGCAGGTAATATCAGTAGTTTTTAAAAATGCCATGATAAAAAAAAATATACTAAAAGATATATTTTTAACTGAAAACTGTCCATTTCTGTTATGAATTATTTATTTTATACAAAATTGAACCATACGTATAGTTGTTGACTCTTACGTATCATGTTTCCTTGTCCTATAATGTTTTCCATTGGTAAAACGCGCACTAAATGCAACATTAATATTCCATTAGTCAAGCCAAGGCACATTTTTAAATTCCATTGGGAAACTAAAGCAGTAATTGTTGCTCTGAGTGCATATTTTTTCGCACGAGGTTTTACAGATCGTGCTGGTGCCAGTGCAATTAAAAAATGGCGGAAAATATGCGAAACAAAAACGCTGCACACTTTTAATTAGCACACGGAAACACCTGCCAAATATTGAAGGGTTGAAGGGTTTGTTGAATACGTTATAAAATTTGTATTGAATATTTGGGTCATTTTTAAAAAATAATAACTTTAGTTGCGAATGCTCTTAAATTCGTGAGATAAAATTTACGTTCCACATCACAAACGCAAAAAAGACGTATGCAGAATCGAACTTCCATTTCATTGGGATTGTACAAAAACATTTTTTTGATAGAATCGTGCAATGTCAGTGCTGCCAAGTGTAGCCCCAGTTCGGCCAATATACGTTGTACTCAGATTTACATTCAGATCATTTTTTATGTAGCCAATATTTGCAAAGTTACAGTCATTATTCAGTTCTTATTCCCACCCTGTATAGTTTATTCAAAATTTACAATGTGTTAAAAATATTTTTTCTGTAGTAAAAGAATGATTTTATATTTATTAAGAATTCTGAACTAAACTTCTGGACAAATATATAATAGAAGAATATCTTTAAAATGATAAGAGGTGTCAAGATTTTGTTTTGTTAAGCAATGGATAACTTTTCTTAAATTAGTCCCCTGAAAAATAGTTTTTCCTCGGCATGTGATACATCATTTGAAAGCTCATTTTAAGCGCAATTTGAAAAACGAAAAAATCCAATACGGCTGCCATAAGAAAAAACAAAAGTTACCTTGGATATGTCGAAAACAAAAGAATAACCATTCGTTTCTACACCAAAATATTAGTCTCCAAAAAGTGTCCTAATAATGTAATGTAAGTCTGACCAAGGATTACTTGGCTACAGCCAAAAAGAGATCACAAAATTTTCGTTTTTTTTTAGAAAATCTCAAAAACGGTTTCAGTTAGCTATGATTTCTTAACGGATTTGGAGTCAGCATAAAATTTGCTGAAACTTATCTCATTTAACCGACCTTGTATCTCTTATGGTTTCCGAGATCGCAATGGTGAACATTTGGGACACACGGTATGATAATAATATAATTGTAGAGGCAAAAAAAATAACAAAAATCATGTTAATAAAACCTAAGTTTTCATTAATATTTTGAATCACTCTGTTTAAATAAAATTTCAATCATAAACTCCCTGTAGGAGTGAAATTAGAATTTCTAAAATTTTAAAGTTGCAATTTTTTCTTCAATTTATGGTTCTATATACAAAAAATCGTATCTTCAATAATAATGGAGCTAACGCAAAATCTAAAAAACCGCCTTGGCAATTTTGCCCAACAATTTCGAAATATACTTGAAAATTGTTAAATTTATAATCGTTTTCATTTAGCAAATCACTGAATAGATAACTCTAAAAAAATCTCCACTTTTAAATAATGTGAAATACTACGTTTAAATTGCGAGTATTGTGGGGTAGTTAAAGATATGCCTGCTGAACCGAATTCTAATAAAAAACTTTTATTTCAACTGTCCACTAAAGAGTGATTGGTCAATGTATAAAATGGTGCCTCTACTATGGATACTTGACCACTCTGGTCTGGAAGGTAACGAGACAGTCGGCTCCCTAGCCAGAGAAGGAGCAGAGTCATGAATTATTGGTCTCGAACTGATACATGGCATATCCTCAAGTGCTGCGACGATGGCTAATTTAACCTGAGCTGAAGGGAAAACTCTCCAGCATTGGCAAGAGTTACCAGGATTAATTCATTAGAAGGCATTTGTAAAATAACCTTTGAAATCAAGAACTATGAAACTTTTAGAGTTAAACAGGGTAAACCTGAAAACTCTAACAGGCCTATATACTGGGCATTGCCGACCAAACTATCATCTGCATAAACTCAGCCTGGCGGAAAACACCGAGTGCCGCCTATACCTAGAGGATGATGAGAAGGCAGACCACGTCTTGTGCATCTGTCCCGCTGTGGAGAGAATCAGATTGTCAATATTTGGCAAAGGGCAATTACTGCCAGAGGATCTGGACACACTTTCACTCTCAATGAAGTTATCAGTTTCATTAAGAGACTGAACTTATTGGATGAAATATAAGCAGAAATAAGCTACAATAGACATGCTGATGGTCGCAGTGGAGGGTCTAATAAGGACCCACTCACAAGAACCTAAACCTAAACGTAATATGACAGACAAAAACATACAACTGTTTTTTACATTGTCGGCACCAATGAAATTTTTAAAAATTGCAAAAGTTAGTGCACCATATACAATGTATTCTATCGTAATTTGATGTCATGGTTAAGTTTATTTCTGACGGAATTTGCAAGAAAATCTTCAAGACCGCATCTCGATACGTCTTATCGTTTTGAAGACATTCTTGTTCAAAATTACGCAAGAAAATTACATTATTAATTTCATTTGGTGAGCATTTTGTTTAGCCCTTTATTTACCACCAATCATATTAAATGTATTTTCAAACCGTAATTGTTACATGTTTTGAGAAAATATTAATTAGACTGTTGGATATTATTATTACTATTTTCTTTAATTTTAGGTTTACTTCCAGTACTACCTTGGCGTATTTCAATAAGTGCCATGGTACTTACGGGCTTAAGCTGCTGTGCTTTACCCTTGGCTAACACGATTTCCCAATTGGCATTACCCCACTTTGGAATAGGTTTAGGGGTAGGTGCAGTAGATGCAGCCTTGGTTCCATTATTAGCAAATTTTGTAGATAAAAGAGGAAGTAATCAATATGGCCCTGTTTATGCACTTCAACAAGCATCCGTTGCAATCGCTTATTCTTTTGGTCCTCTGCTTGGAGGTCAGGCAATTCATGTGTTTGGATTTCCATGGTTGATGAGAATTGTGGGTTTTATGAATTTAATTATCTGTCCTCTTTTGCTAGAGTTAGAGAATGTAGAGGTAAGTAAAGTATATAGTAATCCAGGAAACAGTTAATTATTTTAAACTTAAGAACAACGTAATCTATACAAACGTTTTTCAATATATGCAGAATAAATTCAACTATTTCGTGTATACACCTGTTTTTCTGATTATGATTTAAAAATCGTATTTTGCGATTATTAAAGATGAAGTTTATCCCTGAATCCAAACAAATGCAAAAAAAATTAATGCCATATTTTACTATGTTTTGTGACTAAATTTGTAGAAATTATGTAGCAAAGGGGAAATTTTAAAAATATGTATTATTAGATCTTAAATATTAATATGTTACAGCAAATTGCACTTAAAAATTTATAATTATTGCCCTTTAAATTTTCAAAAAAAATCTATTTTATCTTATTATAGAAAATTCTGTTTTGATTATATACAGAGTGTCTGAAATACGGGGTAATTTCAGGAGCAACATAAAAATACGTCAAAAAGTTTAAAGAAACGTATGTCCGGTACCGCTTTCTAAGGGAGCTATGCTCCTCGAAGGGGAGCGTACATTATTCAAGGAGTATTTTTGCTTTTTGATTTTATTTGACAATTGAGTTTCGAAATATGATTTATCCTTTGAATAAAATTAAACAAAAAAGGTACTCTACAATATATCTCAGAATCAGTTATCCGCGGTAAAACCGTTGTAATCGATTTACTATTGAAATCGTGCGCCTTAACGAATCGTCAGTAAATTATTTAAATCGATTTTTCTCAGAGTCGGTTGATTCTAAGACCAATTACAAAACTACCACTTTTATCTAATTTTGTCCAAGCAATAATTTATCGGTACCAAAAGGGCATTTTTTAACTTAACGAGCGTAAGAAGTAAGCTCACTTTTAGCCTAACATGATAATAATAATAAATACCTATATATTTTTATATTTTATACTGAATTTTATATCTGAATGTGCTAGAATAAAAGTTTTAAGCATATAATGAATCAAAAACAGCACATCCAATACATTTTACCATAGAAACTATTAAAACAACTACTCAGTATAGGAGCAAGAACTGCGTTAAATTAAATAAAATTAAATAACAGTGTCCTCAGTATTACAAGAAAAAAATAATGAGATTGAAAAAAATATTAACTCATCAAAAATAGGAAAATTTTCACACTCAAGCTGCTTTGCATTTCTAGAAAAAATAATAAAATAATTATTGGGAATTACAAAAGCATTCTTTCAAACCTAACACGATAATAATAATAAATACCTACATATTTTTATATTTAATACTGCCAGTCTTATCTGAATCTGCTAGTATAAAAGTTTTAGGCATATAATGAATCAAAAACAACACGTCCAATACATTTCATCATAGAAACTAATAATGCAACTACTCAGTATAGGAGCAATAACTGCATTGAATTAAATAACAGTGTCCTCAGTATTATTAGTGTAACTTCGGAAACCATAATGACATTCATGACATCCAACCTAACCTAAATAAGCCCATTCTTTTCGTACATTTCAAAACAATCAAGCAACTACTCAGTCTAGGAGCAAGATCTGCTTTGAATTATATAACAGTGAGTTCATATTTTTTCAATATCAATATTCTTTTGCTTTTAATACTGAATTAGAAGTAGTTGTTCGAATAGTTTCTATGATAAAAGTTATTGGAAGTGTTGTTTTTGATTCATTATATGCTTAAAACTTTTATACTAGCATGTTTAGATAAGACTGTCAGTATAAAATATAAAAATATATAGATATTTATTATTATTATCATGTTAGGTTTGAAAGCATGCTTTTGTAATTCCCAATAATTATTTTATTATTTTTTCTAGATATGCATAAATACAAAGCAGCTTGAGTGTGAAAATTTTCCTATTTTTGATGAGTTAATATTTTTTCAATCTCATTATTTTTTTCTTGTAATACTGAGGACACTGTTATTTAATTTTATTTAATTTAACGCAGTTCTTGCTCCTATACTGAGTAGTTGTTTTAATAGTTTCTATGGTAAAATGTATTGGATGTGCTGTTTTTGATTCATTATATGCCTAAAACTTTTATTCTAACACATTCAGATATAAAATTCAGTATAAAATATAAAAATATATAGGTGTTTATTATTATTATCATGTTAGGCTAAAAGTAAGCTTACTTCCTACGCTCGTTAAGTTAAAAAAATGCCCTTTTGGTACCGAGAAATTATTGCTTGGACAAAATTAGATAAAAGTGGTAGTTTTGTAATTGGTCTTAGAATCAACCGACTCTGAGAAAAATCGATTTAAATAATTTACTGACGATTCGATAAGGCGCACGATTTCAATAGTAAATCGATTACAACGGTTTTACTGCGGATAACTGATTCTGAGATATATTGTAAAGTACCTTTTTTTGTGTAATTTAATTCAAAGGATAAATCATATTTCGATACTCAATTGTCAAATAAAATCAAAAAGCAAAAATACTCCTTGAATAATGTACGCTCCCCTTCGAGGAGCATAGCTCCCTTTAGAAAGCGTTACCGGACATACGTTTTTTTAAACTTTTTTGACATATTTTGATGTTGCTCCTGAAATTACCCCATATTTCAGACACTCTGTATATAATCAAAACAGAATTTTCTATAATAAGATAAAACAGAATTTTTTTGAAAATTTAAAGGGCAATAATTATAAATTATTAAGTGCAAATTGCTGTAACATATTAATATTTAAGATCTAATAATACATATTGTTAAAATTTCCCCTTTGATACATAATTTCTACAAATTTAGTCACAAAACATAGTAAAATATGGTATTAATTTTTTTTGCATATGTTTGGATTCAGGGATAAACTTCACCTTTAATAATCGCAAAATACGATTTTTAAATAACAATCAGAAAAACAGGTGTATAACTTAAGAATCGTAGACGAGCGATTGGTTTTTTTAAAACAAAAGTTAAAGATTCTTAAGAACATTTATTTATTTGGATCGTTTATTAACAGTTTACGTTTATGAACAATTTACACACGAACTATGCTAGTCAATGTCTAGGATGAAAAAACTCTAAGAGTGCTCGATCTGCTCTTATTTATAGACTTATCTGGGTATCACGTTTAGCTGATGTAAGGGTTTTGTTGTATCATAACTCCTCCACCCTTAGAAGGCAATTTATGTCAAAATGGCTTTAAATTGTCTAAATTAATTTGGTTATTTTCAGGTTTCATTTGTTCGTCCTTTACAGAATTAAAATTTCTTACAGTTTTATTTATTTGGTTATTATATTGAGAAAGTGTTACCTTAGTACAATTTTCTGAGGTATGTTCAATTAGGCTTTTTATACATAGTTCAGATATTGTCATTCGTTCGATTTCACATATACGTATATAGATTTTCAATAATCGCTTGACATGGTTTTGTAGTAAGCGCGTGATTTTGATTATTGCTTAATAAATAATTTCCTTTAGGTAGGATGATTTGATTATTTTTATTTGGTAGTGGGAATAATTTAAAATAATCAAAAGTAGTTTTATAAGTAAGTGGAATCATTAGGATAAAGTAAAGTTTAGTGTTTCTTTGGTAAGTTTTAACGTGTATCGTTTTCTCGAAAATAGATAACGTTTGTAAGTCAGGTTGTGTCATTAATGATATTTCAGTTGATAAGTGATTTTGAATATCTTTAAATTTTTTAAGTAATTCTATTATGGTTTTAACATACTTGTATGAAATTAAGAATGTCTTGAGAATGTTTGTATTAGACTAATATCGGTAAGGAGTGAATTTAATTGCTCGATATTTATTAAAGCTAAAGCTGTACGGCTTTCAGTAAATATACAAAGTTCTGTTTTTTCAAATTTGTTTATAGATGAAGTAAGTACCGTCATAGTTGTAGCTAATTCTTTTTGATTTTTGCTTAGATCAAAAATTGTATTATTAACTCTTTTAATAAAACTTTTGTTTATTGATAACTGATTTCCAAGGTCTGTTTTCAACATTTTTTGATTATCAAATAGATTTTTAAAGTTTCTTTCATAGCGTTCTCCGTCGTCCGCGTCTAAAACTCCGGTAGATGTTTTTTTGTACTGTGCCTATAAAGTTAAATAATCCGCGTTTCACTCTACTTGTTGGGATTATTTCGTTAATCAAAGTCTCGGTTTTTTGAAACATGGTGTGGTGCTGATCAAAATTTTCTTTTCTATTTTATAAATCCTATATTTGGTCTATTCTAGACTATGACTGTATTTTTTATAGAAACGTTGGCAATTGTACACTTAAAAAGTTGGACATTGTACAAAATAAAGCCCTTCGTATATGCTTAGGTGCCATGAAATCCACAAAAGTGGAAGCATTACGAGTAGAAGCGCTGGAACCACAACTTCAAATCAGAAGTGATTTTCTAGCGGAAAATTTTATTCTGAAAAGCAAAGTTAAAATTTTAAACTTACTTAAAGACGTAAGCATTCTCAACACATTTGATCTTACCAACAAATTTTGGTGTAAGAAAAATTCTCCTCTCCTGTGTCCAGCTTTTCATGAAACATATATGTACTTTAATAAAATGGAAGCATTATTATACCCACCTTCCCCATGACACAATTTTTTTGACCTACATAATAATGCTTCATTATACCAAAATATAATTCGAATCCAAATGTTCGCCATAATATTTTAAAAGAAAATTTCGAACAATTCCCCTCATACATCCATATATACACTGATGCATCTAAATCAAACGCCGGTACTAGTTGTGCCTGTTTAGTTCCCCAGCATAATATAGAGTCCAATTTTAAATTAAACCCTGAAACCTCAATATTTTCTGCTGAAGCACTCGCCATTATAAAGGCACTTGAATACATGTCATCTAAAAATGAAAATGGTTACGTCATATTGTCCGACTCTCTTTCTGTCCTCACAACTTTGATAAATAGTTACTCTCCAGATACATTACTTAATCCTCACATTATTAATATTAAAAATTGTCAAATAATATTATACGGGATTGAGGACACGTCACATTTATTGGCCTATTTTTTAACGAAAAAAGCCGACAAACTCGCGAAAGAAAGTATGATTTCAGGAATGACCCTGGCAAATGCAATCAGTGTTGATGAGGTCGGGGAAATATTTAAAGATAAGTTAATACAAAAATGGTCTAATATGTGGCGTAAATACTGTTTTACAAACCCAACAAGGTACACTTTGATCCATCCTGTAATATCTGCCAAACAATGGCATGATAATCAATCCATTCCACGAAAATATACCAGCATTATAGTAGAATAAAATTTGGCCACACTTGTCATGTAACTCACCTAGCGAGATTTGGCAATATACAATCAAGCTTGTAATATCGAGAAAGACATAGACCATATATTTTTTAATTGCGCCAGTCACATAGATTCATGCAACGAACTGAATAGGAACTTATTGAAACTAAAAATCGAAACACCTTTTAGTCTTTTAAGTTTATTATTTTTAGATAATTTCGCCGTCATAAATCTACTTTTGCGTTTTATAAACAATAGCAATATCAGAATTTAGTTTTAGTTTTGTTCCTCTATTTATCCTTAATTGTTTTTTTTTACCTTTTACTCGTGTCTCTTCTGTGTTGTGTAATTTGCAAGTGGGTTTGACTGGCCCCTAGGCTCGAAGCGAGTATCTCTGTTTATCCCAATCGACTCAATGTCCTCAATGCCAAAAAACTGAAAAGCACCTGTGGTCAAACTATACGTTAAATATAAAAAAATTTTCATTATGCAAGAAAATATCAAATTCCGTGAAAATGCGGCTAGGATTTCCAGACGCAGGTTGATCCTTTTTACTAAAAGGTATCCCGATTCAACCTACGACTGAAATACAGTCACATATGTATCTCTCAACGGGTTGCGCAAATAATAATTAATAAACCAATTAATTTTGGTTGCTATCTTCGAGGGGACATATTATTTTCGGACTAATGGGACATGTGTTTATTTTAACTTTTTAATTTTTATATCCCGAACATGCTCTTGAATTTATGCTCTATATTTGAAAGACACCATATATGACTGCTTTAGTGTATTTGTTTCATAATGCAGAATACTGGAAGAAAAGGCATATGGCAAATTAACATAAGTATAGGTAAATGTTTAGATCATTAAATAATGTATGCATCGATTTATTTATTCACTTATTTTTCACAAGAATAATATCATTTAATTTGTTTCTTGGAAACATCAATACATTTTATACACATTTGAATATGCCTTCAGTCAGGAAATAATGGAAACTTAAGAATGTCTGTCATGGGCAGCGTTACAGTGAAGTTCAAAAGGAGCATCTCATTAAATAACAAATACTTTCAAAAGAAAAAATGTATTATACAATCTACTTATAAAGTCGAGGAATATTTTTTCATTTACTGTGGGCACCGTAGCCGTGTGGATAACGTATTTATAAAGGCCAATTCGCATCAACCGCTTCTGTGGATTATCTTTGCCACCACAAGTAGTATGTATACGATGGTGTACATGGTTACATGCTGCAGTCTACTATTTCGAATATTTTGAAAGCATAAAACAGTTTATAATGGAATTAAATTGCCGAGAATCCGAAGACAAGCAGGATTTCAAGTACAAGACGTTCAAGCGCAGTTACATATATTCGATTCCAAATTTTAATTCAAGTACTTACGAAACTAAAATGTACTACACTCAGCGCCGGTCCTAGCCTTTGATCAGGGTAGAGCGAAATTGTTTTTCGGCGCCCTTTGGTCGACGCTTTTATTTCACGTTAATTCTACTTCGGTTTTATGTTAAATAAATAATAATTCAAAAATTTTCAAAAATCAACTTTTATTGCAAATATCAACACTTATTGAATTTAAATTATTTTAAGTAGCTCTAATTAGTCTACTTCTGCTTCTTTAACACTCAGAAAGATTTTACTGCTATATAATTAAATTATTATTTGGTGTTAATTTCAATCAGTCACTATATAATAAAATCTGTTACCTATGTAGGTATTTCAATAACATAATTATTAAAAGAACACATAATATTATATTTCGTTATATCGATCTAGATTAAAATTAAATTATTTTTCGCGTTTGGCTTTTTGGCGCCCCTTGCCATCTGGCGCCTAGAGCGACCGCTCCTCTCGCTTTATCCCAGGGCCGGCGCTGACTACACTACCTAGAGAGAAATTTGTAAATATTATCCGTAATGTGCAGAATTCACTGCGCGGCTTATCGGACCTTCGCACAGTGGGCCAGATTTAAAGAAACGTAATCGAAATGCATATCTTTTTACTTAATTTCTTAATAGTGAAATTGTGTTACTACAGGTTTTTCAAGCCGCTGAATCTAATTTTGAGGTAATTTTAGCGTCCCGAATTAAAAGTACCCTTGGAAAGATGGTGAAATAAAAATAAATTAAACAAAATATATTACCTATTAATTTTTGAAATAGGTAAGCATATTAAAAAAATATTTATTGTAACATTGTCAAAATTTAAAACTACCCCATCTTAGGGGTAACATTTGTATAGAAATAGAAAACATTAAAATACAACACAGTATTTGTTTGTAATATTTTTGGGATTTCTGAATTATATTTTAAGATTGTTTCTATTGTAAGTATCGAATACGATCTGTATTAAGGCGCTACCAAATCATGGGTGCCACGCCACGCAGTCGCACACATTGGAGCAACACAGTAACGAAGTGATTTTTTCGTTGATAGGTTTCTATTGTAATCAGACCTAAGTGGGTTTTTTGTTCACTTTGGTACACCCTGTATACGATAATTTTTGTTAAGATTTCTGTTAAAACCGTTTTGAACCAAAGTTGAATTTATTTTGCAAATCCAGTATTTGGAATAACACTTATTTCTCAAATATAATTGTTTCAAACCAATTCCTTTCCAGGATTATCTTAAGTTGTTTATTATTTTAATGATAAATCGTTTCTTGTGTTTATACTCAATCAAGTAAGAGGAAAGTAGTTTAACTTACTTAGTTTGATTTCAAATCAAGCTGAAATTATTTATTTATGATAAACAAATATGTTCCTATTTGTTTTAATAATTTACCGGATAATTTATTAGGTGATCTATTTTAAATATTAGTACTTGGCCGTTTCAAACCATTTCTTTTCGAAAATATGGTTTAAAAATTATGAGAAAAGTGATTCCCAGCCTTAGTATATTTGATAACCATTTGTTTATATTAAATAGCGCAGGGAATTTGTTTAAACGTATTTCGCTAAGCTTGCTTAAAGAATTTTGCCCCTCGACATCAACCGCAATTCCGTTCTTCACGCAAGGAATCACGTGACTTTCTCGTAATCCGTTGGAAACAAAACTGCTCACACCGCTTGAAAGAATCACTTCTTCTCCAGTGAGCGCTCAAGGTAGCTCGGTCTCCAGTGTACTCCGCAATCAGGTAGTGCTAAGAATTACTTTAACTATTTTACTGTTTTATTTGCATGTGCCGTTTGTACCATTTTACTGTTTTATTTGCATTTACCGTTTGTACCATTTTACTGTTTCATGTGAATTTATCGTTTGAACCATTTTACTGTGTTTACTTGCATTCACCATTTGTATCTGATATATCTGTTGTCCGAAATATACCGTCTATCCGTGGACTAAATATCCTGTCGTTGTGTCGCGCTTGAACTTCGTAACTACTTATTGCATTACCTGTTGCACCAACCGCCTGCCGTAATACCGTCTTAAGCATTAGTGACTAGAGTCATTAACTTGCTGTAAATACCAGTAGTAGTAGTAGCGATCGTAACTGTGCTTTATTTTGAATCACCGCTTACTTGCTTTTGTAGATGCTTGAATATTGCCTGCTGATAGTAATACCGTGGTAGTAGTTTCCGTAATTTAGCTGTGCTTGATATAACTGATCACCGCTTTTGCACTACCTAACATCTTGCTTGGTTTCTTAGTTGCTTACTTATAATATAGCTTAGTACCTATTTTCCATTAAGACATAACTGTTTTTATTTACTATTGGTTTTATTTATCTCTTTTTTTTCTGTAAAGTAGTCTTATATAAATAGAGTAAGTAAAGAGGTTCTGCCTTTTATTTAATGTAAGGATATAAGTAAGTAAAACTCTTTATACACCGAGAATCATTTTCGGCAGGTAAGGCAAAGTTGTCCATTGCTACGCAACCGGCAAACACACATACAGACTGCCTGGATATTCCGTTTCTTCACTGAGTTACCCAAGCTTCTATCATACCGCCGATAGAATAAAGTGGTGTTCCTACACTTTAAAACAGAAACTATCGCTTGAGACCCTGCCATAATAAGAAGTTCAAAGTACTGCTCTGCTGTACTGAAGGATGCCAAAGTGACACAATTACTATTTTGTGGTTCGTACGTCAAAACACCCGGTTTGGACGGACAGCTGTGCAGTTCTCCGTCCAAACTGCATGTCGGAGGCGGCCTGAGGGTGCCACGTTTAGGGTTGGAACGCTTGGACATGTTAGCAGGTACGCCACTGGTATTTTGTAGTTGACACATACAAGTTTTATTACATAACTAAACAAACACTTACCGTTTACACCAAACAGTAAAGTAGTAAAACAATAAAACTACCGAATAACAGTTATTCAACAAAGGAACTAACGGTCCGCCATCCCGCTAGCTCGCACTGTATTCACCCTCTTTCTACTTCAAGTGCCCATACAGTGTCTGCTCTCCCGTGCCGAGCCAGCTGGCTACGTTCCGTTCACCTCGGATTCCCTTAGCGAGTTCCTATGCTTCAAATCTTAAATGATCATTGGTTAAGCCAGATAAACGTATCAATGTTTATATTAACATAATAACTTAAACCTATCAATGTTTATATTAACACAGTAACTTAGCTGTGATAGCAGAGTGCCGTTGCTGGTATCGAGGAACCATAGGCGTGGATAAATTATCTTCGGTGGCGCCGACACGGCCATTCTGACATCGTGCACGTCCTCGGGCACTCATGTTAAAGGTGAACATCTGAAACGGAAACAAGAATGACGTTTCTATCAACACCGCTCGTTCATCCTGACGAAGCAACTTTAATATTTACTGGGATTCCCATCGGAATCAACATAAAGGGCGGGGACATATCATGTCTCATCCAGACTCACCTGGATCAACTTTGGCGGCAACACATCGTGCCTCATCCGGACTCACGGGGATCAACTATGGCGGCAACACATCGTGCCTCATCCGGACTCACCGGGATCAACTATAGCGGCAACACATCATGCCTCATCCAGACTCACCGCGATCAACTATGGCGGTAACACATCGTGCC
The DNA here is from genome assembly GCA_029963845.1 of Rhamnusium bicolor. Classification (NCBI taxonomy): domain Eukaryota; kingdom Metazoa; phylum Arthropoda; class Insecta; order Coleoptera; family Cerambycidae; genus Rhamnusium; species Rhamnusium bicolor. The sequence goes on along the minus strand of JANEYF010005420.1, from coordinate 114,376 downwards.
TCATCCGGACTCACAGTCTGAATGTCCTTGCAGTCCTGATCCCACATCTGATGTCGGAGGCGGCCTGGAGCCGTCACGGTGAGGGTTAGACTGCTTGGACATGTTAGCAGATACGCCACTGGTATTTTGCATTTGACACACACAAATTTTATTAGATAACTAAACAAACAATTACCGTTTACTCCAAACAGTAAAATAGTAAAACAATAAAACTACCGAATAACAGTTATTCAACAAAGGAACTAACGGTCCGCCGCGCCATCCCGCTAGCTCGCATCGTATTCACCCTCTTTCTACCGCAGGTACCCGTACAGTGTCTGCTCTTCCGTGCCGAGCTAGCTGGCTTCGTTCCGTTCACCTCAGATTCCTTTAGCGCATTCCTATGCTTCAAATCTTAAATGATCATTGGTTAAGCCAAATAAACGTATCAATGTTTATATTAACATAATAACTTAAACCTATCAATGTCTATATTAACACAATAACTTAGCTGTGACAGCAGAATGCCGTTGCTGGTATTGAGGAACCATAGACGTGGATAAATTATCTTCAGTGGCGCCGACATGCATATTACTGCAATGTTTGCAAATGCGCAACGCGGCGTGCTTGCTTTGGAAGCGCCTTTAAAATAATTTTCTAAATATTCCAAAACACGATTTTTTTCACATCGGTTGTGTCACCCCTATGCTCCAAATTTTTCTTTGTGTAACATTAGACAAATTGTTTTTTTTGTCAGACATTTTAAGATAATGAAAACAACAAACACAATATGTTCCGACAACTTTTATCACACAAACAATCCGCAGAAACACTACATAGAACTACAAAAATAGTTCACCGCGATTGTTGTTCACAAAGTAGGAGATCTTGACAGCTAATTTTTGCATTTATACCTTCTTCAACTATTTGCAGATCAGGTAATATTCTAGAAATTATAATAACGAGGCTATTGTATTCAAACCATTTCTAGGAACTTAATATACATAATATGGAATATAAAATATTCTTGTTCCGTATTCTAAATAATACCTTACAAAATACTTCATTCGATTTTAGTCTTTACCTATCTGCAAAAACACTAAGAGGGATAAATGTACTTTTTTTAAAGAAAATTGTACGTTTACAGATTCCTTGGATTTTCTTCTACTTTGAATTGCTCTAAAATCTTCGCACGTAATGCAGGGTCAAAAATTAACAGCTCTACACGTGATTTATTACAAAAGTGACACATTTGTAAGTTAATTAAAAAATAATTAAAACATGAAAAAATCTTATTTAGATCGCGGTTTTTAAATCTGTCCCACTATGCGTGGTGTTGCTGTTACAGATAAATCATACTGTGTTTAAATGGCTTAAATTTGTATCGTTGAGATCTGTCAACGTAGAACGCTCCCTTTTTCCATACAAAATGATATATCGACCAAATTGTTCCAACCTGATTGTTGTTCAGTAGAATAAATTCTGATAATATCAATCAATACTAATGTTTTGGATACACAACAGGAAGTTTAAGGTTTAATGAAATGTTAAGAAACTTGAAGTATGTATTTTAATTGTTCCGTATTATTGTCACTTATCTCCCTCATAGAGATTTCAAGGTCATATAAAATAAATATTTCTTCTTGATTTTTTATGGTCTCAGAAGTAACTAATATCATCGAATATCATCTATGGATAATGCAATTTAAATAAACTTTACTTAATTTATTTTACAGGAAAAGAAGTCACCGCTATTAAACAATCAGCTGCCTTCTTATTCAAGTTTGAAAAATGCAAGTGTCCCCGAGGAAAGATGGAAATAATTTCTAATAATAAGTTCTATTATTGAAGTGGTTTTATATCTTCAGCGTTCTATATCAGTTAAAATGATTGAAAGGAGAACATTTCATAAATATTGTGGATATTTGATGCATTTGTATACTTTTATAACGAAATGGTAGACTGTCTTAAAGCAATTCTCAAGAGATGCACCGGTTATTAATTATTTATATTTGTGGAAGATACAGAAATCATCTCATTGTTATCTTCAGCATAATAGATAGATTTTTTTCTATTATCGCAAATTTCAAGAGGACTGATTCTGTGCTTTTATCAAGACATTGTATGAAATGATGTGTACATTTTTACAAGAAAAAAATTATAAAAGTGCCCTTATTCGAAATGTTTTTTTTATTAGATCATTGTTAATAATTGTTCCGCTTTTGATCATTCTAGCTGATATATTTTACATGAAATTATATTTTGATGATGGTATTTTGCTGTGTAATATACCCACAACATTGAATTTTATTGTTAAAATATTTATCGGATTGCTACATGTGAGAATATATAATTTTTTCACATGTAACTAACTTTACACTCTGTTCTGTTGAGCTTTTAAATTTTGTAGATATACTCCCAGAAACAAAGCATTATGTTGTTAGTCGGATATTTAATAAAGAAAAATATAAGTAACCTGTTAAATTTATACTTCCTCAAATCATTCATACAAAACTATCCTTGAAGAAAGCAATTAAACTACCTGTGCCCTTTTTGTATTATCACCACTTGAAAAATATTTATTAAATCTTGTTAAATATGTATTACATATACATTACAATGTACTATTGAAAAATGTAAAATCTTCAAAAAGTTGCCTTGTTGCAGAGTACAAAAAACTGTAAAAACTTCATCAAAATTGTATACGTCTGCACTATAAAATCACTTTATTTGTTTGAAAGAAACATCAAATTAATAGAGGTACATTTTTTCTAAGTTTTTTTATTTATTTATTTATTTTTCGAAAAATTTATGTAACCGTCCATAGTAGGAAAATTAAATATTGACATTTCATCATGATTCAGAATAACTTGTAAGAATTTTATTGAATATAATGTAAATTTTTAAAACGCATAAAAAAATTTTTTCTCAAAAAAAAATTTTATGTAACGTACATCTGGTACTGCATATGTAAAAAAATGTGCTCTTTCAAATGGCACACCACACATGAGTATATTTAAAGAAATTGTCAATGACCTTATAACTTTTACAAAACCGTTTGATGAAAATTTTTTTTACACATGAAAAAATAGGGAAATATATTTAAAAATTCCATTGGCTACATTTTAAGGAATATATGTGTGCAAAAAAAACACGGTCATAAATTCCGTACAATATAAAATATAGCGATGTGTAAAAACTTGTATGTATTATTGACTGTTTTTTGGTTCATCCATAAAACTGAGAAAAAGGCACATATGAGATTTTGCAATGAAATGCAATTTTTACTTGTTTTTAGTAAATCAGCTTTTTTTTAAACACTTTTTCAACAAAAACAAGATGGCATTTTCCCGTATTTGATCAATATGAAGAAAAATTAAACTTCTAAATAAACTTTTTGAATATTTACAAGAAGTATGGGATCACTAATTTGTTATAGCAAAGATGAAAAATGGACAACTACTACTACTACTACTATTACTCGGTACAGCTAAAAACATATAACACTATAATCTTGACAACCGGGCATGAATTTATTCACTACTGAATGTACGCTGACATGATGGGTGCCACAGCTACCATATACCGAGTATCAACGGAATCATTAGACAAGCCATAGTCTCCAGAGTTTTCAAGATGTAAGGGGCAGGGGTAATATATACCAAAAACGGCAAATTTTTCATTATTTAACGCTTTTCCATCACTTTCCATCCATCATTTTATGTACGATTGCATAGTTTTAAAAAATTTTGAAACTACTTTTTTTAGGGCTATTTTTATTTTTGCATCTAGAGTACAGTGAATACAGTCAAATCAATCAAATAGACCAAAACGATGAGAGAAAAATGTAAACGTGAGATTTTTTCAATTAGTTTAGTCGCTACGACCAACCAAAATTTCCGAAATCACTAATTTGTAATTATGTAAATTTTTTCAAATGGTATAGACACAGTAGTTAAATACTAATTTTCACGACAAATACATTGATACCTTCAAATCGAAAATCGGTTTGATATTAACCCAATTACACAAGTTCTTTGGTGGATAATAATTAAAATATCGAGAAAATACACTTATCAAGTAAGTATGCCGTGGAAATTGAATAAAACTAGAATCAAAACATTCGTTTTGTCAACAAAACGCTACAAATAATAAAAGTGTGCTGTGAAAACAAAAATAAGTTTGACATAATAATCTGTGTGTATCGCTACTTGATAAGTTTGCTCTTTATCGTTAAATTTATTTTCATATCCATACATTGAGGGTTGTAACATAGAAAACAGGTCAACAAAAAAAATTATCATTAAACGCCACAGAGAACTAGAATTAAGTTACAGACTAATAAATAACATACAAATACCTAAAATAAGTATAGACATAAGTCAAGGATTAAAAATAAGGAAAACTAAAATATTAATATTAATGATAAACAGCGACGAGAAAGCTACCAGGTTTCAATTATTCCCATTATATTCAATAAATTCTTTCAGCGTGTAAGTACAAATAGTCTTAAGGTACGCTTTTAATCTTTTTTGAAAATATTTATGTTTTGTGAGCTATTTATCTCTAAAGGGATAATGTTATATAAACAACAGCCACTACAGCAGGCACTTTTTTGATAGAGTGATGAATTATGACGATCGGGACAATGTATATGTTTATGACGTGTATAATACAGCTTTTTAAAAGCAGCTCTGCAAGATTCTCTTCTGCGAGAATCCGTAGAGCATATTTTTGTACGTGAAATATTCTGTCAAAATCTTTACATAAACCCCAGTGAATAATACCATACCGAAGGTCCGAATAAAAACTTGCATAATACAATGATACCAAGATATGCAGAATGCACTGCTTTGATATAGGCTTAAGCCCATGACGTAGTTAGCTTGTGACATAGATTATTCACCTGGAGGCCCCAATCAAGTGTATTATCCAGATTTACTCCCAAGAGTTTGACAGATTGCATGATAGCAGGTTTATTTTCATTAATTGGTAATTTATTTTTTTTAACCATAAGATTAGTTTTTCAAAAATCCAATTCGCATTTTCCTCAAAATTGGACGAATCTTTAGACTTAAATAAAACATTTGTATCGTCAGCGTAACTAATCAGTAAATTAGGATATTCCATGAGCACTGTGTAGAGATCATTGACGAATATTAAAAATAATTGAGGCCCAAGGATAGATCCCTGATGAACCCTAATTGATAATGAAGATACCTCTGATTGTACTATCTTATTATTTAAGTATATAGAGACCTTTTGACGCCGACCATCAAGATAGGATTTAAATAATTTATGTGCAGTTTCACGTATACCGTACCTATGCATCTTTTCTAATAATAGCTTACGGTTTATACAATTAAAAGCTTTACTTAAATCTATATATATATATATATATATATATATATATATATATATATATATATATATATATATATATATATATATATATATATATATATATATATATATATATATATATATATATATATATATATATATATATATATATATATATATACTATACTATAATACTTTCCAATTGTGGAGAAACAAATCAGGAAAGGAATTGATAACAATCCTGTAGCTTTTATCATTGATGAAGCGACAGAAATTAACGTCTTACCTTTTGTAGAAGTAAATCCTACTGCTTCTATTAGAGAAATTGGCCACGAGGTGCAAATTAGTCATGAATCAGCAAGAAAGATTCGCCAAAAATATTGTTACCGCTCAATTTGTGCAATATCGAAACTTTAAGACTGACTCGTCTCTTGAACTTCAGGTGTTCCTCACAGATCAATCCTATGACCCCTCTTTTTTATAATATTCGTTAATGACATTGCCAATGACATGAATGTTCACTACTTTCTGTATGCAGATGACCTTAAATTATATTAATTGTGAAAATCTACAAAGTAACCTTAATACTTTTGATAAATGGTGTAATAACAACAAACTGCCACTTAATGCTGCTAAGTGTAATGTTATGTCCTTTTGTCGCAGAAAATCACCACTTTTGTTTGATTAGGTACTCGGCAGTGAAGTCTTGGAGAGACGTACATCGAGGATTTAGGAGTTTACTTTGAGTTTGGCCTTACTTTTTCACATCATATTGATGTATGCTTGACTGATGCATATAGAAGTCTTGGTTTTATTACGCGTAACTCTAAGGATTTTTAAAATGCCTCAACACTGTGTCTATTATTTATCACGTTTGTATTATTAAGGCTCGAGTATGCATCAGTCATATGGAGTCCTTTTTATGCAACATATGTAACATTGCTAGAGAGAATTCAGAGAAGATTCTTCAAATCTGCTAATTTTTTATTAGATGGAGTCTATCTTCAAAAAGGTGTATCCCAATAGCCGTTTCTTGAGAAATTTGAGCTGCAAAGTCTCCTAATTAGATGCAGGCTGTATTCAGTAGTGTTTCTTCATAAATTAATTCATTATGTCATAAAGTGTTAGTCAATTACAGCCGAGCTTAAATTTCGAGTACCTAGAGTTAATAGCAGGCATAGCAGCTTATTTTTGTTACCTTTTGCACACACTAATTATTGTAAAATCGCCATTATATCAAATGTTATTTAGTTACTTTAATGTTGAAAATGCATTATATATTTTATCTTGCAGTCTCAGTAATGTCAAAAAGTGTAAGTGATTTTTGATGTATATACAGGGTGAGTTTTAAATGCGTAGTTATATTTTAACCCTTAATATATTTCGTCGTGTACAATTGATTGGCACTATCAAAAAAAATTTTAACAAAAAAAAAGTTTTAATTTCTGATAATTTCTTTATCCTTCAGCAACTGACATTTTGATAGTCACTGGATAACTTTGTAAACGCCGTTCACAAAAATGACGTAACTGAAGGCAGTGTTGTCACTGCCAGAGTTCGTCATCACAATTATCCTAACTCATGAATTGCATATCCTGAATTTTTAAAAAAATTTTACGCTTTTGTCACGGACATTTTGTGAGACGATATTAGACTTATTTAATATCAGCGTAGATGCCGCACCAAAACAAATGTAATAGTTTATAAAACATTGAGCTCTTTTTTAAGAAAGCATTATGACTGTACGCACTGGCCGAAAATAAGAAATAAACCTCAAGGCGGCCAAGGCGCGATTGATTAGTCCTTTGTGGAAAGCGATACTTGTCACTTGTAGCTTGCTCTTAAAATAAAAAGGTGGTAAAAGTATCTGTTTATCTATTTTTCCTTGTAAAATTCGATAATCCTGACACTCGTCACGTGTTTACGTGGTGTTTGGTGTTTACCAAATCTTAAAAATATGCAATACTTTTGCTGTGTATTTTAAATTATTATTATTGTCTCTAATTTATGGTTTAAGTTTAATATGGTTCATTTCTAAAAATGAATCAAAGTTGAAAATAATCATTTTAAAAAGACTCATTTACTTTAAAAGAACGGAAAAGCAGATTTGTTTACTTACCTAATACAACATTTACTACACAAACATATCATATGGGCTTGACGTTTAGATAACATACCATAGCCGTTTGCTTGTCTAGCATTTTCATCTATTTGAAATATGCTTTTAACATATCCATCATTAGAAATTATTCGCTATGGTTAATCACTACTTTTCACAAAATGAACCACCAAAGGAACAAATTATAAATAATAAATTTCGGTAACATAGTAACTCAAAACCTCGAATCACAAATTTAACCACAAAAAACTATAAATAACGGTATTAAACACATTTTTGTAAATGCTAATGCAGACAGGTACGCGAACACTCGCGAACTATCAATAACACTGATATTTACATGGAGTGTAGTGTTGCCAGATGTGTGTTTTTCACATAGGTTATAAATTTCGTTATAAATAAATCATGATGCTTTTCAAAAAAATTCTATTGACCTAACTGACGGTTAATTTAGCTAACTGAACATTGAAGAAACGAGTCTTACCATCGCAACAGAAACAGCACAAAACAACAAAAGACTATTATTTATTTGGGCTTGCACAACTAGCGCTGTTTACGCGAAGTTCCGATTTATAAAGATCTACGTACACGATATAAAATTTTGTTTAGTTTATTATTTATTTATGGTATAAATACCATGAAAATGGTATGTCTGGCAACACTGATTAGGTGCGTAGTTAGATGTGTGAAGATCATAGATTACATCTCTCCGTTAAAGTATGGAATGATCGTATATTTTGAGCGTATACCACTATTATTGCATTTAAATGCTGCTATTTAGCATTGTTTTAGTAAAAGTGATATTAACCCAGAAATATTCTAGTCTTTTAAAAATGTTAACTTTTTTATCAGCGTTAGAGTTGCGTCCGCAAAAAAAATAGCAGCTATTTTTTGCACTGTTTTCAAATAAAAATAAAATGATTTTATTAGTACTATAAATTTTGTTTTGCAAAAAATTTTAATTTCAATTGAAAATAATAAATTTATCGGTATTAAAATAACCTACTGTATCAAAACAAAAAAAATTCTATCCTTAGTAATAGAAATCGTCCAAACCATTGAGCATGTGACGTCAAACCCAATTAGCAAGCACGGGAGAAACGATTTCTGCGGGAGCTGTTATGATTCTTTTTCCAAATAAATTTCAACTACTGTTAATAAGACCTCTAATCTATGACTGTAACTAAATTAATCTTTTCCTTCCAATAGAAATAGCGCAGCACACTGTGTGATGTCAACCCAATTAACAGTCACGGGACAGTCGCTATGATTCTATTCCAAAAATTTTCAAATATTGGTAATAGCTCAAATGTACGATTTTAACTACTTATTATTAATTTTTTTGTGGACACATCTATTAGCAGGTAGAACAGATATTGAATTCGATTTCAATCCCAAGGTCGATTCGGCTTTTTCTGGGATCATATCGAGATCCAACTTAATCCAACTACATGAGAATGGCTATTGTATTGAATCTAAACATGCGCACTGTGAAGTTTGTTTTATAACCAATAAATTACAACCTTTTCAAACTTTCCATTTTGTGGCTCAGTGGCTGTTAAACTTAATGTATTTAATATAAAAATATGTAGTGATAAATTATAGTTTCCAATAAACCAAAAACATCAGCTGATAAAAGACACCTGCCCCAAGATGACAGTTAACAGCTGGCAAATGTTAAAATTTCAAAACGGGATTTCAAATCATTTTAGATATTGTTCATGTGAAACGTTGAACGGTATTAAACTGAAGTCGATTTCAATACTCCATGGAAACATAGTAAATATGTGACACGCCACGCTAATATTGCAGTTCACATTATGGCGTGGTTGAATTTTTATCATGTAATGGCGTATCCTGAATAAAGTGCTGTTTTCTCAAGAAAAAATTGATTTTTTTTTATAAAATATAACGTATACTATCCTACTAAACGTCCAGAGTATTATGGAGGAAAAAAAATGCAAACTGTTAGGTATATCCAGTGTAAAAAAAGTGACAGAAGTGTGTGAAAATACTGCAAACTGTTTTCCATCACCTGATTGTTATTGTGTTGCACCTTCAGTGTTTTACTATTAGAGGCCAATTAAAATAGTAGAGAGCTGATTTATTCCCTGAACCCCTACACAGTTTAAATTATTGTAATAGCAGAGAGTAAGTACCTACTTCTTAAAAATAATAATCCTTTTATAAGCTTTGAAAAAATGAGATTGGAACATTACATTCCTCTCGAAATTTCCTAAAAAGTTTACTGCTCATCGGAAAATTTGGTTTTAGTTGTACATTCCATATAAAACATTTAAAAAGAAATGTTGATTGGTGCAAGAAAAAGTCAAAATTGTACATTTCTCACATTGAAAGGTATTTCAAAATGTTTAAAAATTATTTCAAATGGAGCAATTAATCGTTTAAGTAGGTAATTATTTCATCCAAAGTTATAAATTCAGGAATGAACTTACTGCTAGGGCTCGGTTTTTTAATCGTGGGTTAGCTAAACTCACACTTTTAAAATTCGAATTTTTTCAATTTTACGTTTGTTTTGGAAGTGGTTATAGCAACAATTATTTTATGTTAAAGTAACTTTTAGTTGAAGTGGTTTGTATTAGAATGTCATCGATTTTTGTGAAAATATAATGCTAGGTAACCTCCAACTTATGTTAATTCACGATTGTAAAATCGAGTCTAGGTGAGAGAATTGCATAAGAAGTGCGGCAACGTTGCTTCAGCCCATTACATCATTTTATCTAAGATATAGAATGTTTCCAGTAACCAGCAGTTCCAAAACAGTTTTATTGTATTTTTCTTTTTTTTGAAAGTCAATAACTCAGTTACACGTGGGAATTAAAAAAAAATGTGTCAGAGGGTTTCTACAGATGTCAAGAATCGGTGGTTTAAATATAACTACACACTTAAGACTCACCCTGTATTTTGATAGTATGTGTGTATATATTTGTAATGTATATATTTAGATTAGATTATTTTGTCATTCAGTCTTAGTGATATCAAAAAAAGTTTCATGATTTATGATGTATATATTATGTATTAGATATCTTTGCTATTCTTTATACATATATATATATATATATATATATATATATATATATATATATATATATATATATATATATATATATATATATATATATATATATATATATATATATATATATATACAGGGTGAGCCACGGTGGGTGGAGTATTAGAAGTATATGGAGAATGGATCAACCGATTGCTTTGAAATTTTGGTTACCAAGATAATCGAGTATGATCTCTCCAACTAAAATATTTTAGAAAGTGCGGTGTTGCCACTTATACGTAAAACTGGCAACATCTTCGTTATTTTAAATGGAATGTCCTGTATATTTTTGCATTTTTTGGATCGTCATCTCTTTCTGAGTAACTTTTGTTAATATTTCCCTATACCTATCTCAAGCCGTTTTCGAGATAATAATTCTTTTCTGAATTTATTGCCAAAAATTTGACTTTCAGTAAATCGTGTTTTCTCCTACCTACGTGGCAATTAAAAGATAAATTTTTGGTTGCGGCTAGGCAAGGCCTGGGGGCATCTCCTCCATTAATCACATGTTTCGAATATCGTACAGGGTGAGTTAGAGAACGCTTTCTACAAGTGACTTAGAAAAATGCACGAAAGTCAATTTTTTTTAAATGGAATGCCCTGTATATTATTACTGATTCGGAAAGGCGATACATTTACCTCTTTAAAAAGGTAATATACTCTATACCTAGTGCACATCGTTTTCGATTTATGGGCAGTTTTCTGTAACCTTACCAAGAATATTAGTCTTCTGGTAACGGGTGGGCCATGAAATTTTTGTTTTGTTATTTTGTAATGACAACAGATGTTATTTTTCTAAATAAATTTGACGTTAGTGATATTTGCACCTAATTTGAATAGCTATGTAGCACAAATATTGCAGAAAATAATTATACAAACACGGTTTTAATTGATTTGTTTATTATCCATGGACAGTGCAATAAGATTATCAGCAGAACTTGTACAAGATTTAATGAGAAATATCCGAATTTGCCGCAGATCAGAGGAATTTTATAAATTTTGGTTCATCATTAAGAGAACAATAACAGTGTCAGTATTAGGAAAAAATAATAACTAAGCAGCAACAACAGTAACAAAGTCTAAGTAGCAATAACAAATAATACCAGTAACAGTAATAAATATAAAAATCTTAAAAATATTGTTATAATTGTTCGAAATGTAGACCGTTAACTTCCAGACACTTTTGTATACGACGATGGACGACGTTTGTTGTAGCAGCTCTTATTTCAGCGGGGTCCAACTTTTCAATCTCTTGAATCACTCGACGTTCTAATTCTTCCCTGTTGTGGACTGGAGTTTTATAAACTCTATCTTTAAGAGTACCCCAAAGATAAAAATCTAACGGGGTAAGATCAGGGGATCTCGGAGGCCAATTCCACGGTCCCAAACGTCTAATCCAACAATCATCGAAAAAGCGGTCCAACTCCATACTAATTTCGTGTGTACAATGTGCAGGAGCACCGTCGAGTTGATACCAACAAGTTATATATTTTTCAATAGACATAATATCAAGGAAGTCTTCCACAATTGTTCTAATTATATCTAAATATTTTCTGGAATTCAATTTTTCGTCGTATATGTAATATTTTATTTTGTCATCCATTAACATACAAAACACATTGAAACTAAATTTGACTTGAAAGCCAGCCTCTCTAGTAACGTGGGGTTGTCTGTGGCCCAATGATGCCGATTTCGTGTGTTACAAACCCCTGCCCTAGAAAATTTTGATTCATCAGTCCATATAATTTTCTTTAAAAAATTGGAGTCCTCTTGCATACGTACAAGTAACAATTCATAAAATTCTATTCTCTGTAGATAATCCTGAGGCATGAGAAATTGGACTCTTGTAAATTTGTAATTATGCATTTTATGGTTTGCTAGTATTCTTCGAATGGATGAATATGGCAATGCTAAATTCCGCTCAGCACAACGTATGGAATACTGGGGATTTGCATGAAAATATGCCAGCACATTGATTTCATTTACCTCGTCAGATGTCACAAGTTTAGGTACATTTCTTGCTTCTCTTAATGACGAACCAAAATTTATAAAATTCCTCTGAATTCGTAAAAATTTTCTGTTGTTCATCTGCGGCAAATTCGGATATTTCTCATTAAATCTTCTGCTGAAGTTCTGCTGATAATCTTATTGCACTCTCCATGGATAATAAACAAATCAATTAAAACCGTGTTTGTATAATTATTTTCTGCCATATTTGTGCTACATAGCTATTCAAATTAGGTGCATATATCACTAACGTCAAATTTATTTAGAAAAATAACATCTGTTGTCATTACAAAATGACAAAACAAAAATTTCATGGCCCACCCGTTATGATATACCAAAAGACTAATATTCTTGGTAAGGTTACAGAAAAGTGCCCATAAATCTAAAACGGTGTGCATTAGATATAGAGTATATTACCTTTTTAAAGAGGTAAATGTATCGCCTTTCCGAATCAGTAATAATATATAGGGCATTCCATTTAAAAAAATTGACTTTCGTGCATTTTTCTAAATCACTTGTAGAAAGCGTTCTCTAACTCACCCTGTATGATATTCGAAACATGTGATTAATGGAGGAGATGCCTCCAGGCCTTGCCTAGCCGCAACTAAAAAATTATCTTTTAATTGCCGCATAGGTAGGAGAAAACACGATTTACTGAAAGTCAAATTTTTGGCAATACAGAAAAAGAATTATTATCTCGAAAACGGCTTGAGATAGGTATAGGGAAATATTAACAAAAGTTACTCAGAAAGAGACGACGATCCAAAAAATGCAAAAATATATAGGGTATTCCATTTAAAATAACGAAGATGTTGCCAGTTTTACGTATGTGGCAACACCGCACTTTCGAAAATATTTTTGTTGGAGAGATCATACTCGATTATCTTGGTATCCAAAATTTCAAAGCAATCGGTTGATCCATTCTCCATATACTTCTAATACTCCACCCACCGTGGCTCACCCTGTATATATATATATATATATATATATATATATATATATATATATATATATATATATATATATATATATATATATATATATATATATATATATATATATATATATATATATATATATATATATATATATATATATATATATATATGATATTAGTATGTGTATGTATATATGAGTGTATACATGCATACCAGTAATGCCGTACCCAGGTGGTACGCCGAGTTTTAATTTTGTCGCGCCAACATTGTGACACATGTCAGGGTATTGACGCGATCGGATTGAAGCTCGGTGTGCTACTTGGGTAATACTTATCCTGTAATTGGGCTCTTGTCCGTTGGATATTTCATTGTAATAAATAAATAATTAAATATTCATGGAACATTTTCTACCTAGAATGGTTTGAGGAGCGTGCTACTTGAGTTTGTATAATACCTCATGCACCACCCTGTACATCTCACTTTTGCGATTTTGTCACTCACTGCCTTTTCTACCGAGACCGGTGATTTTTCTAATTTGTCTACCATAATTGTTGACAAAGAGATTTATTTACTTCACACATTACAATTTTTTAATAGAAGTCACTTGAAATCATAATTATTACATCATTTCAAATTTGTTGAGCAGCCAACTCTCCATTACGTTGTATTGATTGTTTATTATTGAAAATACTGCTTTTAAGCAAGGCACAATTAGGTGTAATATATTTTTTATACTTTCTTATTAATAGTAGAACTGAAATAGTGCTAAATTTTGCAATTTTTTTCTTTAAATTCATTATGAGCTTTAATTGGCATTTTAATTATTCCTTCTATATTTTGGCTAATGCCTTTTCGATTATTAATTTTTTGAATAAATATTATTTTAACGTTATAATTAGAATAGACGCACTGGGGATAACGCTCATTAAAGAAATTTGGAAACATTCTTTGAACAACAACTAATTGTACAATTTGTTGTAATGGCATAGTTTATTTCATAAAAAAAATTTGAAATTGTCTTTCGCTTGATAGCGAAGAATCAAAATTTTTCTGTGACGATGATTATGGTAATTGTATTTTATTTGAGACTTTTTTTATCGATCACCCACCCCGACATGTTTTGGATCCGACCATGGATGAACGAGTGAGATGACGACAATCCCTCTTACAAGTCACAGTTGTTTGATTTTCTGAGAAGTAAAAGTGGCAGAATAGTCTAATGCCAAGCTTTGACTAGGAAACTTTTTACAAATGTTTCAATATAGACGTTTATTATTTTTTTTTTTCAGTATTGTAGGAACCAGGACTAAAGATAAGAAAAATGCAACCTTACCTATATTTCGCTTATCCAGCTATAAACATAGCCCCTCCAACAGAAATCGGAGAAAGATGAAAACAATTTATTATAAACCAAAGTCAAGAAGACAATGTGATATATGTAGAATACTGTGTTTAAAATATGAGAATATATTTTTTTAACATTATCATAACATTACAATTTAACCCTTAAAATAAGTACTTCTTCTGATTGAATGTTGTGCTCAAATGGAACATACATTTTATTTTTTACATAAATTCCAAAATTTATAAAATTGATTAATTTCTGCAGTAGATGGTAAAATATATTAAAATTAAATAAACTTCATGAATATTAGTAATATTTTCTTTACGCTTTTTTTTATTTTTCCTCTACCACACATTCATTATCATTATTTGATCGTTCAGGGTATGTCAGGTATACGACGTGTATCACTGTAATAAACCATATTTTTTTGTGGGTTCTGATTTTCTCTATTGACAGTATTTACATTTGTATCTACAAAATCCTTCATATCTTCCAATGTTTGAATATTATGTTTTTCCTTATTTATGTATTTTGTTAATGATACAATTAATGTTACTGATATAATATGACTAACTTTTGTAAACATTGTATATAAAGTAGGAGAAAACAAAATCCACCATTATTTATATTTAAACAATTTCACTAAGCATGACTGTGAGTAGAGAATTCAAGATATAGTTGGAGTCATAGAAATACTTTTAGTATTTAGGACAAAGAGACTTCTGGTGTAAGTTCAAATCCTGTAAATAATCAAAGTATAATTACGTTTGATGAAGGAGTTTAACTTTCCTTATATTATTTAAAAGCACTAACATTACTAAATATAAACTATATTACCATCAATGTAATTTATATTTTTTACGAATTAAGAAATGCATATTGAAATAATATAATCATATTAACCCTCCAAAGCAGATATAAATAATTCATTTATACCCTAAAGCATATGTACCTAGTGACGGACGATTTACCATTGAGTGTTTTAAATCTGATGTAATAAATACTCCAGAATTTTTTCCAATTTGGAACTCTCCCTACGTTAACTCGATTACTTCACATCGGCCAACCGCCTAGATAACTTGATCCCTTTGTTTATACAGTAAGTTAAGACGGATCTCCCATGTTTATTTGCCATTTACGGTAGTCTACATGGAATAACACGTCCGACACGCGCTGCGAATTAATAAAACTTACTCTGATATATTCAGTTCTTGCTTCTTTGTGAAGTAGGTAGTAATAAAAAATCAACTTCTAAACTATATGATTTTTTTATCCAAAACATATCAGTGAGTTTTACTACATGTCTTCAACTACATATTTGTGAAATAATAAATATTAAAACTTTGACAAATATCACCGTAAAAAATTGAAAAAAAATAATAGTTATTAAGTATAGCAACTAAGAAGCAAAACCAGTATTGATGTACCGCAAGGATTCATTTTTGAGCCCTTGCAATTTTTAATATTTATCAGCGATAATTGTAACAATTCATTGATGTTTGCAAACGCATTTAATATGTGGCCCTTCAATAGATTTTACAATACAAACGTTACAAACTACAATAAATGACTTTGTGCAATGATTTAAAAATTCCAATCTCTTTCTTAATGCAATAAAACCAGTTTTTATTAACTTCACTTCTAGAACCAATGCAATAAATTGCAGTTATTTATAATGAATTGATCATAAATCCATCGAGCAAGTAAATGGTACAAAATGTTTAGGAATATATATTGACAATGTTCTTAATTGAGGAAAATGCTGACTTTTTATGTAATATATTGTCATAATTATGTTTTGATTTGTATAGACTGAAGGAAATTACTAATAAGTCAATAGCATTTTATTTTTCTCATATATTATCAGGTATACGAAATTATGTCATATTTTGGGGCAATTCTAATCAAATGAATCGGTTATTTAAGACAGAAAAAAAGGGCAGTACGAAATATTGTAGGAAGTATGCAGACCAACTTTTAAACCATTAAAAATTTTGCCTTTATCAAGTATACTGTTATCTATTAATTTCTCGGATGGCTAATAAAATAATTCAATTCACTTAAAGTATTTATTTTCACACCAACATTTATCACACCACACAACTTTGTTTAACCTTAACCTCAAACTGATATTCCTAACTCAGACTCACTTACTTTCTCTCTCACTCGATGGCTAATACCAACATGACACAAATTAATTTCAAATTAGAAAATCAAAATTCCTAACATTCGGCCTATCCTGAATAACCTTGGGCCCCAAGATTTTACATAACCTAACAAACATAATAAAAATATAAATTTTACATATCATCAGTTCATGCCAATACATATTCATCCATATATTTCGGTTTTGTTTTTCGCCTTATAAGTTTATGGTAAGTATCTTCTATTTCAGTTTTTCTGTTTGGGACATTTCGTGTATTACTGTATCTATCTTTTATGTTTTTACTTTCTCCATCTATATCGTTGTTAATCTCCTTTTCACCTCCATCGAAACTATTTTTCCGTATCTTCAATTGACTAACATGAGCAGTGATTTTGAATTTTCTTCCCCCATCATCAATTAGTTCTGATATTTCGTATATATCGCTAGGTATAACTTTGGTTATCTTTTTTGGTCTTTTAATTTTAGGTTGCAACTTGCTTGAAGATTACTTTTTACGTATATAATGTCTCCGAAGTTGTATCTCAAACCTTGATATCTCTGCTTATTGTACCTTTCTTTATATTTCTTTTGCTTTACTTTTATGTTTTGTCTCACTTCATCTCTTATTTTTATGTCTCATTTGTAACAGTTAACAATCTATTCTGTCCATAATCAAAACGGGGTATGTATCCATATATCAGTTCAAAAGGTGTTCTACCTGTAGTTTTGTTAATTGAAGTATTTAAGTCTCGTTCCATCTTTTTAATATATTTGTCCCAATCTCTATCTACCTTTTACACTTGATTGCATCATAGGTAAGATCGTACGATTTAATCTCTCCACTAATCCGTTAGCTTATGGATGTCTACTTGAATTTAAGGTATGTTTTATTTTATAAGCTTCACAAAAATTTTGAAAAGCTTTTGCTCCAAAACTAGTTCCTCGATCACTAATGATTCGTTCAGGTGTCCCAAATTTTTCAATAGTTAAATTATCTATCAGTAACAATACATATTTATTTCCTCTCGTTGTTTTCAAAAACGGACCCAATTGATCGACATAAATAATCTCAAATGGTCTTCTTCCATGAGGTATCGGATATATATATAACCTGGTTGCTTTCCTGAATTATTTTTAGACATGATACATTCTAAGCATATTTTAATGTGTCTTTCTATATACTTTCTCATACCTGGATAATAATAGAATTTACTCATTTTATTGAATGTCCTATCAGTCTGTGTGTGTCCCATTAAATCATGATATTTTATTAGTAATGACTTTCGCATGTTTTTCGGCACCACATACAAGTTTATTTCACTGTTTTCACTTTTAACCGTTTTATATAACAATCCATTTATACGTTTATAGTCACGCACATCATTTTTATCTCTGGCACACCAGTCTTTTTTTGTATCTTTTTAGAATGTCTATTTTATTTCTCAAAATATTATTCGAAAACTAAAATAATGCGATTTTTTCTTGGCGAGTCACAACGAGTATACACTTACCTTATCAACAATCAAATCTTCAATCTCCTTCTGGTGGTTATCAAAAGGGTTGATAAGGCATCAACATGTTGCATTGCTTGACCTGGCTTGTACTTTATGTCAAAATCATATTCACTGCGTATATTAATCCATCGTACCACTTGTGCATTTTTAGTTTAATTTTTATTTAAGAAAATAAGCGCTTGACAGTCAGTGACAACTGTAAATTTAATACCAATTAAGAATATTCTTAGTCTTTCGATAACTCAGACAATCGTAAGTAACTCAAGCTTACTCGAATAATATACTTTTTCTGTATCTGAGGTTCGTCTGCTTATAAAATGCACTGAATGCAAATTTTCTTTTGTGTCAGATTGCAGAAAAATGGCTCCCAAGCATATTGAGCTAGCATCAGTATGTAACTCAGATTTCTGAGCGTTTGGGTTATAAGTTTGTAACACAGGGTAAGAAGTTAAAAGGTCTTTAATTTTGTTGAATGAAAACTCGTGTTCAGCCTCCCATTTAAATACTTGTTCTTTTCTAGTTAATCGGATCAACGGTTCAGCAAAATGTTCGACAAATTTACGGAAGAAACTTGTCATACCCAAATACCTTCGAGTACCATGTGTATCTATTGGTCTGGGAAAGTTCTTGATTGCATCGAGCTCCCTCGGTTCTGGTTCGATGCCTGTGACAGAAACAATATATCCTAGATACTCAATCTTGTCTGCACCGAATTTACATTTGGATAAATTTATACTAAGTCCAGCTCCCATTAACGCTTCTTATACCTGTCTTAATGGAGATAATAGTTCAGGCCAATCTTTTACAGGAATAAGCATATCGTCTAAATAGAATATCACTGTTTTATCTCTAAGAGGTTCCAAAACAGTTTGCATTAATTTTGAGAAATAGAATGGTGCATTCATTAACCCAAACATAGCCCTTGTAAATCTCCCGTTTCATCTGGTGTTATAAATGCACTCGTTTCCTGAGATTCTTTTGATAGTGGTAACTGCAAATATCCATGCGCTAAATCTAAACCTGCATACATTTTGCACCTCGCAAAATTTCCATGTGTTTGTTCAAGCTCGGTAATGGAAAATTCATTTGTTTTGTTTGAGCAATTAGCTTTCCATTGTCTTGCTTCACCCATCTTTTTGGTTACCAAAAGTACAGGACTGGCATAGGGAGAAATTGTTTCTTGCATCACACCTGCTTTCTTCCAGTCTGTCACAATTTCTTTTATCTTATTTCTTTCTGCCAAGTTTGTTATATATGGTTTACAATTTATCAGCGTACTACCTAGATTTTCTTCAATTTTCATTTCCATAACGTTAGTTTTCCTAATTCATAAATGTTTTTTGCTATACAAACTCTGAATTCATTTATTAAATTTAGTAGTTCCAGTTTTTATTCTTTGGTCACATCTGCATTTATTTCCACGATTCTGACAGATTCTTTATATTTATTTTGACTGAACACTGAATATCAACAATCTGTACTTTTTCATTGCTTAAAAATTTTTTCTTTGGAATCCAAATTCATTGTTGGAACAAATAACTGATTATCAGAAATATTTACATTAACAAAATGCATAGTGTTTGCTGGTATTTCACAATCTTTTAACACTTCAAGGTTATAGTGAATACTTATTTCATTATCAATTAGTGGTAGATTAACAGAAGATGTTAATCTATCAATTGTTTTGAAAATGCAATTTATTATTAACTTTGTAGTATACAACATGATCAAGTTCCGTAAATGTTCTTCCTACGATAACATCTGTAGGCTGTATGACATCTGGTACAATTCTAACTAATACATTATCAGTAAAAGTTTCATCCACACTTAAATTCAGTAATATAGTTTCACAAGATTTTACCATATTTGCAGTGTTGCCAAAACCTTTCAATGTACTTTCGTTTCTTTCAATTTGAAAATTTCCCAAAATTATTGCAGTAGATTTTATAGTACACTCAGAACTACCTGTATCAATCACGGCTATATAACCAATGCCATTTAACTTGACATTTTTTATGTACTTGGCAGACTTATCTGTTCCGATTTCATTAGTTACCATTTTAACTTGTGCATTTTCTAATTTTCTTGGTTCGCTGCAATATTTTGGTATATGCTACTCCGCAGCAGTAACATTTAATTTCTCTTTTCTCTCGTTGACAGTTCTTTGTTATGTGTCCAAATATTCCACAATTACAACATTTAAATTGTCCATTTTCATTTTTTAATAGTGGTCGGGAGCCTTTTGGAATAGTATGTTTCTCTCTCGCAAAATTCAAGTCTGGCTGAGTTATTTTTCTTTCGACATTTTTTACTTTATTTTCGGATTTTTAATCGTCTCGTCTAGCTCTATCAATTCTTTCTTTCATAATGATGTCTTTATATAAATGGTCCTCATCAAAATGATGTCGTGATGTTACAAAATCTGAAAGTTTATCAGAATATAGACCAATTGCCACATGTTCTTTTATTTCTTTTCTCTAACGCTTTGCATAATGCTACTTTCTCATGGAAGTATTCATTAACATTTTCAGTAGCCTGTTGATGTCTTCTCTGCATAGTTTTCCATAAATCGGTTTTGCTTTCTTCAAATAGAAATGTGCTTTTAAAAGTTTCTTTAAAAGCCAGCCAGTCAACATCTTTGCTTTTGTTTTTGTACCAATGTTTAGCCGCTCTACATAAATGACTTAGTGCAGTTTTAAAAATAATGGCATCAGGCCAAGAATGTATTTTTGAGGAGATTTCAATTTATTCTAACCACTGTTTCGCATATATAGGACTTTTATTCCATCAAATACGTCAATTGTTTTGTTCAAATCCAGCATTATGTTTTTTAATATCTGTACTAGTACTACTGGCGTTTGCCGCACCTTCTTGATTTTGCATTTAATTAGTTAACATTCCTAACATTACAGCATTTTGTTGCATCAGTCCATTGATGGCTTGCAACATTGTGTTGAAATTATTTATGCCACTTGGATTTTCAGGCAGTGTTTGTTCATTACGTGCATTAGCCATTTGTTGCTCACAAAAACGATCAAAGTCTTCCTCAGTAAACGACATTTTCCTTACGCGCGCAAAAGTCTACACACTTTAGGCACATTTTTAATGGTCCACTGTGTCACTTCTGAATTTGTTATCTATTAATTTGTCGGATGGCTAATAAAATAATTCAATTCATTTAATGGATTTATTTTCACACCAAAATTTATCACACCACACAACTTTGTTTACCTTTAACCTCATAACTGTCATTCCTAACTCAAACTCACTTACTTTCTCTCTCACTCGATGGCTAATACCAACATGATCAAAATGAATTTCAAATTAGAAAATCAAAATTCCTAACAATACATATTTTAGAAATGTTAATGTATGTTAAAAGAAATCCGTCTCCGTTTATTTCCAATAGTAATTATCACACATATGAAACCAGGGGTAATGAACTAATACACCACCACATAATTTAAAATTATATGAAAGGTCTTCTAAATATATAGGTGTAAAATGTTATAACAAATTACCTAATGAATTGAAATTTGTTGAAAATGTTAAGATATTTAAGAAAAAAGATATTTAATCATTTATTAAAAAATGTGTTTTAATCAGTCAAAATACTTTGATGCATAATTAGTCATTTCTGTACCTAATTTTATTTTATTTTGTTTTTTTATTATGATTATTAATATGTTTTTGTTATCTCACGTGTTTTTTTTTACAATCAGTTCTATTGTTCTTTTATCGTGGGTTAAGTTTTATATTAATTCATATAATTCTGTATTTTGTTGTGGACATGTCCTATACCATTGTAATATGGTCTCTTGGATATAAAAATTATTACTATTCCTTTTGTTTATTTTTTTTTTTCGATTACCCGACTCTGGACAGTCCTCCTGTGGTCTCCGAACCTCACGGGTGGAGCGCCAGCAAATTACCTACAGCCATTCCACACATCCCGCAGGTTTAGTGGCTGTATATCCAAGAATCATGTGCAATAAGAAGACGGAGAGAACCCAGAATAACCGCCTTTCCCATTTGGCCTGCCAGTCACGGCTGATTTTTGGCAGGCTGGTATGATCCTCAGTTCCGAGAGCAGCGTAGGCTTAACCGAGTAGCCTGGGTAGAGCACTTGGAGCTCGTTCGTTTTTCCTCCTCCTTCAGGGTGATGTTTTTTCTCGCGCCGAAAATTCAATGACATAAATCACCTTGGTTTGATGGTCGAAAAGGACTCTCAGGCTTATTGGCTTGGATTCGCCCAATTGTCGGGGACATGTAATTCTAATAAATGCGACATTTCTCGTTCTCGACAACGGACTCTATCTCCAGGGACGTAAAGTAGCATTGATGTCTGGTCCACCGCATAGTATTTTAGGTAGTAATATAGCACTCGTAACGCCGCATTATGTATCAAGGTCGAAATCGCATATGTATATGGGGCATGCAGACAGTAAGTACATGAGCGATGCCGGTGCCTGACGGCAGGTCATGCATTTGATATCAGGAACCTCTACACGTTACATGCGGTTACGGTAAACTAAGGTGTTAATAACACTATCCTGGCAGGCCATAATGATTCCCTCGGTCTCTGACTTAAGCCCGGCTGACCTTAGAAATGTGAATGTCAGCCTAGTCGATAAACCCAGCATTTCTATGTTTTTATAGAAGACACCATGCTGGGGTTTATCGACGTGCTGCTGAAACAGTTTTCCCTAATCAGCAGCTCCGATTCGGGCTTTTAAACGATTTGGCTAAAACTCAGTGACTGATTCTACATCAGCACCTCACCGGCTTCCTCGCTGGTGTCGAATGAGAGACCGATTTCAACTACGGCTCTTTTTGCTACCTGGAACAATTGTGCTCCTACTCCCATGATACAACTCAGTTATTGTATAATGCCTACTCCTATAATATCGTGAAGTTTTACAAACAAGAGAGATTCTGAGCTTCTGAGGATGTTATATGCGATATTCAATACTACTCTGCCATGCGTACACTTCAGGTTCAAGAGTCCTCGGCTCCTCCGTTGACGTGGGTGGTACACACGAGGAACCGACGATCTAGGAAGAATACTTCTGTGAATATTCATCATTTTGTGGGTATCTCTGTCTAATTAGCGCAAATCATATACAGTTCAGTTCACTCAAAACTATTATTATTATTATTATTGTTGTTATATTCACTTTTTAAAAATAAGTAAATGTAATATATTTTATTCTTTTGATAAGCAAACAAAATTCCTAGGTACATATATTGATGACACATTAACATGGGAATCTAATATCGATCATGTGTGCACAATGTTAAATAAGGTATATGTTGCCGTACCTAAATTAAAATCTACTTTAAACGAAGCAGAACTCACGGGGGTATAATATGCATTAGTGTAATTTCACATGTTGTTCATAATTTTGGTCTAGAATACTGACTGGCAGAATTTTTGTTATTCCAAAAAGAATCATAAGACTGATCTTTAACATTAATTTAAGGATTTGTACGAGTAGACCAAAGTTTATCAAAAAGAAAATACTTTCCCTTCCTTTCCTAATGTATTTCAAAAATAATAATATTATTATTATTATATTATTATTATAATAATTTTCCTGTAATCGCGGACCATCGCTCATATGAAACCAGGCATAAAAATAGTATAATTATACCAGAGCAAAAGACTACCGCTTTCAAAATCTTTCCTTATTACAACTGTATTACTTTGTGTAATAGCTTACTCACAAATATTCGGATCTTTCATTAATAAAATTTAGATATGAAATAAAATCCATACTTACAAATAACTTTTATGACTTAAATAAATTTCTAGAAAGTCCTAATTAGTTCATGAGTTCTAAAATGATTGTAATGATCTCTACATATTGGACTATATTTTTAATTATTTTATTATTTTCTTGTTATTTTGTTGTTATTATTACATAAGTGTTTTTCTTTATTGACAATTTCTATTGAATGGGTACGTATCTAATGTGCATTTTTTGCTTTTGTTTTTTATGTGTACTTTGTCATTTGCATACACGCTTTCTTATTCTAATTCATAAAGTTATGGGTAGTACTATTACTACTCTTATACCTATTACTAAATAATATTACACAGGACTTTTATTTTTAAAACTTAGACCAATTATGTAAAATTTACTGTATTTTTAAAAAGGTTTCGAAAAGAATGTTGCTAATGCCTGTCTGCATATTATTAATAAACTTGTATCTCTAAAAATATTGTTATTTCCACCTGTTAAAACCACAGTAGGAGGCAAAATATTCTGAGAAAAACAGTATTGGTTTCGATGCATTTGCTTTAGAAAATATTACATTTCTACTAAAGATCAAATTTCCTTGGGAACCAAATAAGGGGTTAGAAAAATAATAAACATAAGTCCAGTTGTACACATGAATGTTTACAATTATTTATTAAAATAACAACGTTAGAGTACACTGAGAGTACATATAGTACATAAAATATTCAGCCATGTATAAAAAAAATAACAAACCTACTTATTAAAATAAATATTTACATCATAAACATTTTTGCAGTACATATTGTTTTTATTTTTTTTCATAATCATGAACAGAGTAAATGTTGGGTAAAAATGCGTCCTCATATTTTACATATGGTGTTAATATGTTTTACTCGTATTTAAAATGGATAAGAAAGTTTTTAACTTTTCAAACTCAAAATGTAAATACATCACTTGTGATGTCAATAAGTGTCTTACAAATTTTAAATAAGACATATTAGCACTGAATGAAATAAAATTGAATTTTTAGTATTTTCGCAAATTTTTGTATTTATATATTTTTACAAAATGTGACAATTATTTTGGCAGCACAGTAGCTTCTTCAGATGTAAGTACAAGACATATTATAATGCTAAACAGGTTATAAATATAGATCCAATAATTAGGTTATAAATATAAATTTCTACTACCATGTCTCCAGGTGTTCAACAAAAAAAACAATTGCATTAATAAAAATTGATTAAAACTAGTTGAAAATATAATTAATAAATAAAAATAGTTTACAATCAAAACAGGTTTAATAGTTATGAAAAATTAGCTGATCATTTAATACTATGTTTGATATTTTAGTTCATTAATTTCCAAAGATTCTAATCGTATTAATTTTAATGCTTTATTTTGCAAATGTGAAATGTCTAAATTCTCATTAAAACTATGATTTTCCTCTAAAAGACGATTATCGTAAATGGAATCTTCTTTTGAAATTTTAAAACTTCTTTTGTGGTCTACCATCCATTTCTTTAATTTTTTCAAGTTTATCCAATATAAACTTTTGGCCAAAGACTACTTATAAACTCCAGTTTTACTTTTTTTATTTTATTTTTCTTATCTTTAATTAAGTTACAACAGGCTTGGCAATTTTTGTTTTTTTTTTCGAATAAAACAAAACACGTATTTTTTATTTATTACTGTTTTTATATATTTTAAATGAATCATTTAAAACACGTTTAAAATATGTTTTAAACAGTATAGGATCAACTAGAATTGAATGGGTTACTGTTTTGAATACTACTACTTGATGCTAAATGGCGCTGATAAATAAATCTAGGGGTTTACACTCAAAAGTTTTTGTTAAAAATTACAAATTCACATCTTATCAGGTCATAATATTATACATAATTATTTTACTATAGAAGAAAGACGAGAGAAAATAAGCTGTATATGTACATATTTAAAAAAAAAACAGTAATTTTAACTTTCAAATTTCTTATTTCAAAAAAAACATTATTTTAAACTTGTTTTAATCATTTGTTTAAAACACATTGTTTTAAAACTTGTTTAAAACATCACACCGTGTTTTAAACATGCTAACCCTGATTTACCAAGAGTGTTATTTTATTAGCTTTACAGACAATGTTAATGTTTTATATTCTCAATTTTTTTTGCAATTTTCTGTAACAAATAAAAATAATACCTAAATAAGGTACCAAAGAAGTAATCCTCTCAATTTAATTGAAGATTAAATAAAATTGCCACACATTCTAGATGTTTATGAATTTGTATCATACAAAGAGAAATGATTAAGCTTTAATTATGATTGTTCACTAGTAAATATGTTTTAACCAAATAAATGGAAATCTTTCTTGAGGCCGTCGCGTACACCATACGCAGACCGGTTTCTGGTGGTTGCCTTCTTTAGTGCGAAGTGTGTATGTATACCTATATACACAACGACAACAGGAAGGATTTTAGAATCATGAATCTCCACGTGAAAGTAGAGTACCAACGAGTCGATGGTAACTCTATCTACCAGTACAATTAAAGCTTAATCACTTCTCTTCGTATGATACAAATTTATAAATCATCAAGCAGTGTATGGCAATTTTATTTAATCTTCAATTAAATAAAGTAAGAGGATTACGACTTTGGTACCTTATTTAGGTATTATTTTTTGTATTTATTACTATTTATGAAATAATTTTACCCTCTTTGTTGGAATATTTTGGCATTTTAATTTTTAATAATCCTTTATTAGTAAAGATTCCTTGTCGGAGCATTTTCCGGTTTATTACATTGCGATTGACACTGGTAGATGAATTTACCATCAAATTAAAACTAAGTTTTAATCATCTCCAGATGATGCCAACTTGGTTAGCAAAACGCGTGTCGAGTGCAGTGTATAGTGTTTTGATGCTTAGTGGAAAACTACATCAGTGTTAACATCAAAGGTTCCAACCCAATCCAAGTCATTTGTACTCTGTTTTTACGTAACGACTTATAATCCTCTCTGTTGTCGTTGCGTAAACCTACTTCGCACTGAAGAAGGCAAAAACCTGAAACCGGTCTGCGAATGGTGTAAACGACAGCCTCCAAGAAGGATTTCCATTTATTTTGTAAATATCTTTTACTAGTGGGCAATCGCAATTAAAACTTAATCACTTCTCTTTGTATTTATAAATCATCAAGGTGTGGCAATTTTATTTAATCTTCAATTAAATAAACTGAGAGGATGACGAATTTGGTACCTCATTTAGGTATTAGTTTTAGTATTTATACTATTTGTAAATTAATTTTACCCCCTCTGTTGGAATACTTTGGTATTTTAATTTTTATTATACCTCTATCAGTAATTTTCTGTAAGTTCACCGATATTTGTAAGAGTTTTGGAATCATTTATTGTCAAATTTGGATATATTATCTGTACTCTTTTTTATATAGGTTTTTGTAGCAAGAATATTATCAATAATTGATTACATATACAGTCATTGTTTACTACAATTTGTTGTACTAGATTTAATTCTTTATTAAATTTGTATTACATGGAGGAGCGTTAATTTATTCTACGTATCTACAAGGTTTCCCGAAATTGAAGGTCAATCTGTTAATTGTAGGTTCTAGACTCTAAATTATGGCATTTGAGCTATACATACCTACATATCAAAGTGTGCCACTTTTGAAATACTGGGCGTTAAATATGACTGATACATTCATTTTTCAAATATCTTCGGAACCGTTTAAGATAACTTTTCCAGTTTTAATACGATATTATTATAAGGCCAATTACATATTCAATAAAGATTTAATTGAGATTAATACACTTTATGTTTAATTTTTCTAGACCAGTTATCATTTAATTCACCCCAATTTTGTTTGGGCCGCTTATGACGTTCCTATGTTTTCTAGGTAGAAAGTTCACATAATTTGCGACATATTTTTACTAATGTAATTTTTCGGTATCTCTAAAGGTTTATGGGCAACCTGGCAAAATATAGCTTATTAATCCATATTTTCCATCTTTATGCAACACAGTATAGCTACATTTTATCAAATTGTCCCTAAACCTTTAAGAATATCGAAAAATTACAATTGTAAAAAAATGTCGCAAGTTATGTGAACTTTCTACCTAGAAAACATAGGAAGATCACAAGCGAGTCTAAAAAAATTGGGGTGAGTTAAAACATAACTGGACTGGAAAAATTAAACATCCAGTGTATCAATCTCAACCAAATCTTTACTGAAGATGTAATTATTGGCCTTATAATAATCGCATATTAATACTGGAGAAGATATCACAAATGGTTCCGAAGATATTTGAGAAATGAATGTGAGTACCAGTCACACTTAATACCATGTATTTCAAAAACGGCGCACTTTATAGGTAAGTATGGCTCAAATGCCATAATTTAGTATCTATGCCAAATGCCATATCTAGAGTCTACCGTTATGAGACTGACCTCCAGTTTCAGGACAGCTTGTATGTAAAATCCGATAACAGAATTGAATGGTTTTTGATACATTGCTGTGTAAAAATAATTGATGTGACGTATGACGTACATATACAATGTGTCCGCAAAGTATGGAATATATTCATTATTTCTTAAACCAAAAATATTTAGAAAAAATCCTCGGACACCTCGATTTTTTTATTTTAATTGCGCACCTTATCCTTTATTTTCTTTATGATGTCATCACTGTTTCCGTTATGATGTCATCGATATTTTTTAAACGGAACACACTGTATATTTCTCCATTTTTAGATTCTGCTTTAAGAGCTGATTCTAAATATGTATCACACTTAGGGTATAAAATTGGTAAGTTGGAAGATACGGCCATTTAAAAAACAAGTAAAAAAGTAAAATAGACACGTCTTTTATTAATTTTTGTAGTAGGCTAGTTTTTGTTTGTTTTTTTTTTGTTTTATCATCATCATCTTTGACAGTAAATCACTTCCCAGTAGTGGTTTCTCGATAATTGTTGTCGATTTATTTTAATTTATAACATGAGTGTATCTGTAAAGCAGATTTAAAATTCTTACGATTGGGTATGGTAATAGGATATGAACTCAACAAGAAGTATGTAATTTATTTAATACTAAATATCCAGAACAACCCATAACTCAATCGACAGTAAGCAAAATTGAAAAAACTTTGAGAGACTGGTACCAGGTTAGTCACGATTATGATATTACTAAAACGTCAGTACATACAGTATTAAAATTAGAATGATGGCACCCCTTTAAGATTCAGCTTGTGCAAGTACTAAATGATGAAAATCCAGATCGAAGGATACAATTTTGTCAAACAATGATGAATATGTGCAATGGTGATCCTCTTCTGATAAAAAATATTATTTTCTCTAACGAATGCACTTTCAATTAAATAGTGAAGTGAATCATCAGAATTGTAGATACTGGGCAAGGGAAAACCCTCGATAGCTGAGGGAGCAGTACACACAGTATCCACAAAAGGTAAATGTGTGGGCGGGAAGTGTAAGAAATAGAATCATTGGACCCTATTTCTTCGATGGAAGTGTAGCCGGACAGACATATCTCAAATTTTTAATGGGCTGTCTTATCCCAATGTTATTAAATTTATTCTCCAGAAAAATTAATCCTGGAAATGTTGATGAAAGCCTGTGGTATCAACAGAATGGTACGCCTTCCCAATATGCAGCAAACGTTCGAAGGTATCTTAACCAAATATTTCTGAACAGGTGGATTGGTAGACGTGGACCCATCGAATGGCCACCAAGATCACCGGACCTCAATCCATTACATTATTTCCTGTGGGGCCATCTAAAAAACTTAGTTTATAAAACCAAACCGGAAAACATTGTTGAATTAAAAGAGATAATTAGAAGAGAAATAAACAACATGTCTCAGGAAACTATAAAAAATGTTCAGCAACACTTTATTTTTCGTTCAGGGTACTGTCAGCTACAACAAGGAGTACAGTTCGAACATTTTCCATAAAACTAACCGTTAGTTCTAGTAACAATTATTTATTCAAACAAAACAAAATTGCCGTATCTTTCAACTTATCAATTTTAGACCCTAAGTATGATACATTTTTGGAATCAGCTATTAATTAAGAATTCAAAAGTTGAGAAATATACAGGGTGTTCTATTTAAAAAATATATCAATGACATCATAACGGAAACAGTGATGACGTCATAATAAAAAAAGAAAGGAAAGGTGCGCAATTGGAATTAAAAATCGACGTGTCTAAGTATTTTGTCTAAATATTTTTGGTTTAAGAAATAATGAATTTATTCCATACTTTACAAACACACTGTATATGTACAAGATGTACATAATATATCTTTGACTAGAGATCGGGAGATAACAATAAATTCCAAAGACGACTTACCTCGATATAATATTAAATTGTAAACACTAAATGAAAACATTCCAAAATGATATGAAATTATAAAAATATTCATATGTACTGTCTAGGTGAAAGGAGATCCGCGCAATTACGCATAAATGAAATAAATGGAATGGCAAATTTTTGTAATTGTTTTCATCCACACCCACTAATTGGGAGTGATATTAAATTCCTAATAAATGGTTTCGCAGAAAGCTGGCGACTTATCGGCAATACTCTCCCTTGGCGCGCGGGCCTTCTTTCGCGCACTGGACAGTACTATGCAAAAAATCAGTTTCCTTTATTAAAAGAGGAATAATCAATTAAAAGTTTTTATCAGGTAATTGGACGTTTTGCAGCTATAAAAAACAATGACTTACTGACTGTCATCTTGACGAAGATGTTCGTTATTGTCGAGTGTCCAATAGCAATGCAAATGCATAGATAGATATGGCGGATCCGTCTTGGCTAGCTAGCATGCTTACGCCCACTGTCCCATTTTTAGTACACTCTAAATACATAAAATTTGTAAAACGTTTATATCAATAACACGTAGATAAAAACAGTACGAAATTAGAGACAACAGAGATTAACTTTTTTTAAATGTTTTGTTTAATTCCTTGTGCATTAGTGATTTCAGATGTAGCAATTTAACAGCACAGAATTATATTGCAGAAGCTGTAAAAAGTTAGTTTCGTGCAACGTCAAAGCAAATATTAAAATACACATTTCCTTAGGGAGTCATAAAAAGTGTGTGAGTGGAAATATTACGGATAATCCACTATTTAGAATGTTTTTGCAGAAGTATATAAGCGGGTAGTGTAGCAGGTGCCATCGAAAACTATACTGAGAGAAAAATATTTATCACAGAGATATGGCAGTATTAAACAAAAAATTTATTTTGAACTGAATGACAAATACTTCTAGACCAGCTTGGATGACACCACCAATGCTTGCGGCTGGAAGGTGGCAAATGTGTTGGTGGGTGCATTAATATTCCTAATATACTTTAACTTCTTGCGATCGCTAGTTAAAAATATGTACATGTACGTGTTACATTCACCAATACTTTCAGCCCTCTGCGTATTAACTTTGGATATTACCGAACTCGCCATAATAACCACAAAGTAAGATATTTTGTCACATGTATATGCATCAATATATTTACGAGGTGACACATCACCTAGCATCAACCCTGAAATTGACGTCATTTACCGCTACCTCCCTATCTCTACTTATATGTGCAAAATAAATATGCTAATATTGCACTTAAAACAAATTTAATAAATTTATAAATATGAATTGCATCAAATAACAAAATAAATAATTCTTAAAATATAGTAACGCTTAAGGCCTAGTAGGATCAATTCTGCTATACAAGCCATGTTTGCACAATTCACATTCACAGAATCCTGGTACATAAACGGGACTAGGAAGGACGGGTTGAGAATTAAACAATGGTAAAAATGGATATAAACTGTGCATAATGACCTTGTTGCTCGAGATAAACGGCAGACCACCAGTATGCGGATTTACATAAGGTTTTGTAACTTTACCACCATTACTAACTGGTTTAAAGGCCGAAACAGATTCTCCACTTGCACTGTTAGAGTCAGGTTCTGTTTCTTGTTTTTGATTATTATTCATATTAAAGTGTTCTATGGCCTTTAAAAGGTCGTGATTGCACCTTTTTAAAAACAAGTTCTAAAACAGCTCTCTTTTTATTTGGAAAGAGTTTGGCCAGCATATCAATTGATGCGGGGCTTACTAGGATTTCTTCTTGATTTTGTTCTTGGCATGATTGTGGTTCGGTAGTGTTGTCAGATGAATCAGGTTCCGGGGAAGTAACCTGCATTCCAAAAATACGGCCGGGCGGAAGATAATCATAGGTAGTGCCGCTTTCTGCAGATGCCAGGTGAAGTGCTATAGCGTCTTCGGCAGCTTGTTGGCGTTTTAAAGCAACCTGTAAAAATAGGAAATTAATTTGTTTTCCTGTATTATTATTTTATAGCTCATATCCGAAAAGCAAGTCATATAATGTTGTAAAATTGTAAGTTCACTTTGTATTGACACTAAAATATTTAATCTATTAATTTCTTCGTAGATAAACGTTTGCTATTTCTCAATTAGTCATTTTTATTCATATTATTAACTTTGATTGAGTACCATAGAATACAAAGAAGAGAGTGTCAACAAATTACATGACTTCCACAGCGACAATACCAAAACAACACACAAGACCATAGATGAAGCATAATCTACCCATATATACGCCGCGCTGCTTAAAAACCATCAAAAATAATTGACAAAGAGAGGAAATTGGACCAGACTCAAGGTATGGTAGCTACTGCATCATAGTTGACAGACATACGTAGACAAATAAAAGCAAAAGTATAAAATGAATGAAGAAATACAAACCGCTTGATAGTTTTGATACAGTGTATTATTCAGAATGACAAGTCTGCAATCGGAAATGCACCCAACATGATACAAAAATAACAAATAACTTAGGATGCTAAAATTATATAACTAATACTTCTAAACTAGTCGATTATTAAAATGTCTCGATTAATAATGTCGATTATTGAAAGATCTCGATTATTCCCATCACTAATAATTTGCACGAACTTTACACATTGTTATGTATCCCAGGTTAGCGAACCATATCTCAAACAACGAAAGTAACTCTACGCACGTAATCGTAGGAACAAAAGCTTAGTTACGTATATTACATACATCTATCCCGGCTCCTGCCTTAATACTAGTTATCGAGCTGGTTGCATATAACATACCATATAAATTAGACAACGCCCAAATCAAAGCCGAAGCTGCATGGACAGGCGTTACACAGTTATAGTAGGAGAAATCGCTTTAGTGATGGGCCGTGCGGGGTAAGACGATACAGAACGCAAAGCTGGATTTATCTGTATTGATCGCTCGTTTGCTTTTTCAATGTAGGTTTTTGTGCTCAGTTTATCTAGCAACAATTTAACAATTATAGAAAAAAGTATTAAATTAAAGTAAAAGTATTGAATTAACGTATTGACTACACATACAGTAGTTGCAGTATTCAAGTTCTCTTGATATAAATTGATACTAACCAGCAAGAACTGCGAGGAGGTATGAGCATTTCTTGCCATGAAAGGATGGCATGGAATATTGGAATAGAATAAACAAATTATTTAAAAAGTAATAAGAAACTTTTAAAATAAAATAAAGACAGAAAATATAGTCTCAAAATTGTAACAGAAACAAATATTTTTGTGAATAAATAAACTAAAAATAAATTCTAATAGTAAAGTTATTACTATAGTAGAAGCAGAAAGACGTATTTTGGTCAAAATAAAAAATAATAATATTAATAAATAATAACATCCTGAAAAAGAATATTTCTCAAGCACTGAAATATAAAAGCACAAAAATGGAAACAAATAATACAATTGATATCACAAAATTCATTTATTCACTTTACTTTACCTCAATTCACATGGCTTCTTCCTCAGAATCCTCGCCCTTCTCACCCTCTTCTTCATTTTCAAATTAATTACCATTCTCGTTTAAATTTATAATAAATTTATTTGCACCATTTATATGACATTCAGCAATTTTTAAATAATCATCCTCAATTGTAATTACTTTCTTAATTCTTTTTTCCCAATCTTCCTTGTTAATTTTCGACACTTCATTTTGAATTAAGTCTACGACTTATTATCGAATTTCAGAAAAGTATTTCCTTTTCTGATATTTTACTTCAATTTACACCAAATTAATTCAATCGGGTTGAAAATACAGAAATATTATGGTAATCTCAACACTTCGTGGCCATATCTCTCCGTTACAGTGTCTATAATATATTTCTTATAATTTTTCATTTGCAAAACTTCCAAGAATTGTTCTTTATTATAATTTTCCTCATAATAGAGATCATGTTCCATTAAAAAAATTTGTAACTCCAGCTTAATAGAACTCTTCTTAGGAATTTTATACAGTTGTCTCGAATGGTACTTCGCATTGTCAAGAACAATAATGCTATTCGGTTTTAATTTTGGAATTAGGGTATTTTCAAACCATTCCTCAAATATTTCCCTCCATGTTCTTGTGGTAATCCACGTTACAGTCTTCCATGTTTTTCCACACAGTTTCAATGCATTATCATCCCATCCATCAACTCATCCACATTGTAATATAATCAACCGAGTTTATTAGGGAGCAATAAGATTGGTTGACATTTTCTAGATCATTCCATCCTTTTTTTATGGTGTCATGAGTGTCATACCAAGTTTCATCTAGATAATAAATTGGTCTATTTTCCATTCTGAGTTATTTTATCTCTTCTAGATATGAATCTCGCCAATCCACTATTCGTCTGCTTTCCATAATCGCCATGCCTTTATTAATGTTTGATATTTAAATCTAATTTTTCTCAGCCAAGTTCTAAAGTTCTTTTGGTATATTTTAGATGATAACCCGTTTCATTTAGTTTTTTGTCTACCACGTCTATAGTTGGGATTTCATTTTTCTGATACGCATCGTAAACTAATGTTCTTAAAAGTTTTGCTAACGATTGGTCCAGAGTTTTCGATTAACCGGCGTAGGGTCGTTGTTTTCTTAGGAGGGCACCTTCTTTCACCAGTTTGTGTATTGTGGGACGGGAACCGTTAGTCAGAGATGCTGTTTCACCTAGTACATTTGTTTCGCTTGCTCGTTCAAATGTAGCCAATTTTTTCTTACTGAAAACATTGATGAACTTTGATTTTCTTTATCACTATAATCACTATCACTTTCATTTTCACAAACACGATAAGATGTAGGTGTAAAGGCCTCCCACGGTCGAAACTTTCTTACATTAAATACGATAACCTTCTTAAATTATTTTCAAAAACACACCAGCAAATTAACAGATATAAAATAATTATTACTTATAATATTACATTTTCTCCTACAACGCACTGATAAATAAATCGGTAACAAAACCAAGTGCAGACCTGAAGTATCACAGAATGTAAGTGAACCTCCGCCTCGGTCGCGTGCCTACAAAAACAACAATATGTAATTAGATACACATATAATACGTGAAACAGATCTTAAAATATGATATTTAAGTTAAAGAAAAACAAGATAAAATCAGTATTTAGATACTGATTTCAGTTTTGAATTAGTTCAAAACTCCAATTTTATATCATTAAGTCTGTAATTAAAAATATCGAGATCACTACACAAGTTATTAAAATTATTACAATTATTGAATATAGGTGAATCTTCAATATGTTGATACGTTGACTGGGCCAAATTGGTTTAAGGCATATCTGCCGAATCAAATTCGAGTAAAAAACATTTGTTTCAACTGCTCACTGAAGAATGATAGGTCAAGGTATATAATTGTGATTCATTTTCTGAAAAAAATGCTTCTAGAAATATCAGAGATATCAAAAATCATCCAAATCCGTTTCTTTCCATTAGTCCATAGACCATCCTAATATGACAAATAAAAATCTACAACTGTTTTTTTTTTTCGGAACCAATAAAATTTTGAAAAATTGTAAGGGTTATATTTTGCACCCTGTATACTATGTACAACGTCTTCTATCGTAGTTTAATGTCATCGTTAATCCAGTTTATTTCTGATGAAATATGCAAGAAAATCTTCAGGGCCACATCTCGATACTTAATATCGTATTGAAAATATTCTTTTCCAAAATTACACCATTAGTTTCATTTGGCCAGCAGTTTAGAATACTTTAGCGTTTCGAAAGATTACTCTGGGAATACGAAAATTTAATTTATTTATTATTTCAGGTGCATCAAAATCATTGTGTAGCACTTTAAACAAAAACATTTGAGAGAAGTATACTCGCCTGTTCTCAAGAGTAGACACGGAATATCTCTCAAGCTAATTATTCTGCGGAAAATCAATAGCTGGATATGTACCATCTGATTTAATTCAAGTAATTTAAGAAACCTGCGCTGAACTATAGTTATTTTTATGGATACGAACTCTTAATCATAACCAGGACACCAAATAACAGTTTCTATGTGACAAATTATTGGTAGAGCATTTTCAACGTAAAAGTATAAGTAAAATCAAAACTAGAACGTAGTATGAATTCAAGGGTTTTAAAATCTTCAGAGTAGAGGATAATTTACTGTCAAGAATGACTCCAAGGTCACGAAAAGTTATTACGACACTATGCAAATGATAGTCAAAGACAAGTGGTGACGTTTTTAAAGAAAATGACATTACGTTACATTTGTTAGCATTCAACTGTAATTTATTTACTGTGCACCAGGTATTTAGATCATTAAAATTATTAACCCAA
Organism: Rhamnusium bicolor; assembly: GCA_029963845.1. Lineage (NCBI taxonomy): Eukaryota > Metazoa > Arthropoda > Insecta > Coleoptera > Cerambycidae > Rhamnusium > Rhamnusium bicolor. Next base: position 77,485 of record JANEYF010005420.1, on the reverse strand, counting down.
TTGAAAGCTCTATAAAAAATATGATTTTTTTATATAACTGCCAGCTCTGAAAAATGGCATACATTGCCACTGCCTAAAATTGACACAACCTAAGTGATGTCAGGAGGTGATTTCTTGGACAAATTCAAAGAAGAAAGTTCTTATGGGTCTGGAAATGCTTCCCTGTAAAGTTATGACCCTTCAACTTAAAGAAAAATAAAAAAATCTGTGACTATCTTCCGTAATTTTTATTTGAAAATAATGTTAACAAGTAAAGTTTATTTCAAACTTATATGCAACATAAAAAACCTTGGCGATAAAAAGAACAAATTCGTCGGAATTTTTTATGTTGCAAATAAGTTTGACTGAACATTAATAACTTAACTAAATTAAATGTTCGAAGTGTCCACCTTGCACCATTACTCACGCTTGCATGCTTCTGACTATTATTTTTAGTGTTTTATTATTGCAGAGTTTCTTAATATTTTGTAGTTTGATTTTTTTTATAACGATAATAATAATAACGAGACGAGAGAGCTACGGGATGACATGTTGACTCGTCATGGGAGCAACGAAATCGCGCGTAGAGGATACATGGCGATATTGCACGCATTTTGGTGCGAAATAGATCTAGAACACCGCTCCTTCTCTCAGCAACATCTGACAGAGTAATCGTTCTTACACAGGACAGGTTACGTAAGGGCACCCCATCAACGAGAAGAACTGCCAGCCGCAGTCCCATCGCGGCAATTAGCAGCTGATGGGGAACGTCCTGTAGAGTTCGCCGATGTAAACTTAAAGACGGGGGTTAGCCTTAACACCAGGGCTAACCTAAAGCCACAAGACCTGGTTAGAATAGACGCAGTCATCGGTGAGGAATTTCAAGAAGATGCAAACATCTTGCAAATGAACTGTGCCGTGTACAACGCCACGAAGCAACTCGTCCCCCGTGAGAGGTCAACTAACACTTTAAACGGGGTCGAAAAGGCCAAACGGCGTGTAAAAAAATTGAAGGCAAAATACAGTCGGCCAGACAACACGCTTCTCGGATCCAGAGTGTGGTGGAATACACGACGAGTGGTAGAAAATCCGGCACTTAGCAGCCGTATTATGACGTCAATACCACACTCTAAATCTAATAGTGATGCTTACCATCAAGCAGCACTGTCTAGATGGGATCCGAGCACTCATGATTATAAAGAAAACTTTAAAGAGGCGTGTTGTCGATAATCCGCCGACTGTAGAAGATGTTGAAACCTTCTGGAAGGGAATCTACGAAACGACGGGTCCATTCAATAACTCCAGCAATTGCAAACTTCAAGGCTCTGTGCCACAGACATCTTGAAGAGCCAGAAGAAGTGTGTCCGGCAATTAGTACGGGGGAGGTTCAACAAGCACTTGTTGGTACCAAGAACTTTAATGCCTCGGGCCCAGATGGCATTAACAACTGGTGGTGGAAGAAATTTCCTTCCACTCGCTGCCGTCTGGCGCGAGATTTCAACTCATAGTTGAGCGAGGGGCAGCAGATTCCGGACAGGTTCGTTGAGGGACGTACTGTGCTTATCCCCAAAAAGAGGGATCTTTCCGACCCGAAGAATTACAGGTCAATCACTTGCCTCAACTCCTGCTACAAGATATTTACACGTATCTTGTATGCCAGGACACTGAGGTCTGTTGGTCTGGTCTTCCAGCAGAACTACGAACAGCGTGGTGCCAAGAAAGGCATGGCAGGTTGCAAAAACAGCCTGCTGATAAACCGCTGTATACCCAAGATTCTGTGCATGCGGAATCTATTGATAGCCTATATTAATTACCGCAAAGCATTTGATACAACATCGTATGAGTGTTGGTTGCACTTGCTCGAATGTCTTGCGGTACCAACACCACTAGTGATACTCATAGAACAACTGCTGCCGCTCTGGAAGAGTCGCTTCACCATAACATCAGGTGCACAGCGGACCACGACAGGGCAGGTGGCATTTAGGATAGAAGTATTCTAGTGTTACTCCCCTGAGTCTTCTCCACTTCTGCACCTCACTGCTGCCGTTGTCTGTTGGGCTCCGCCAAACCCGCGGATATCAATTTGGACACCCAGCGACCGGAGGCATAATAAGGTCACCCATCTATTTTATATGGATGACTTTAAACTTTATGCCTCCGGAGAGCGCGAACTACAAAACGTGGTGGTCGAGGAATACACGCGGGCAACTGGCATGGAGTTCGGGTTGGACAAATGTGCAGTCGTCTACCTCAAGAGAGCACGATGCGGAAAATTCTCTGAGGATGCGCAGCTCGCAGATGGAAGCATCCTAAGACATCTGGATACCGGAGAGATCTATACATATCTGTGTGTGCAACAAAGACACATTCAGGATGTAAAACAAATAAAGGATTCTCTCCTCGGCAAGTACAGACACCGTCTAAGAAAGATTTAGTCTTCCGAACTTTCGGGGAATAACAAGGTGTCTGTGACTAACATGCGACTCTGCTCTACTCCTTTGGAGTAGTGAAGCGGATGACAGATGATCTGCGCCAGTTAGACAGGGATACATACAGAAGCATTCATCCAAAATCGTTCGTTCCTTGTGTTTACTTCCCACGTCAATGGGGGGCCTAGAACTCTTGAATCTAGAGTGTACGCATGGCAGAGTAGTACTGAGTTTGGCATGTAATATCATCAGGAGCTCAGATCCACTCTTGCGGTTTGTGAAACATCATGAAACTGTAGGGGTGGAAGCAGGATTGTTAAAGGCAGCAAAAAGAGCCGCAGATGAATTCGGTCTCGCATTAACACCAGGCGAGGAGGTCAACGTGGTGCTGATGTAGCGTCAGTCACTGAAGTTCAGCCAAATCGTCTGCAAATCAGAATCAGAACTGCCAAACAGAAAAAACTGTTTCGGCAGCACGTCGATAACTCCAAGCATAGTGTCTTCTATAAGAACTAGATACACTAGGTTTATCGACCAGGTTGACATTCGCCCTTTTGCGGTCAGCCGGGCTTAAGACAGAAGAAGAGGGATTCATTGTGGCCTACCAGGATGGTGTTGTCAACACCTTGGATACTGTAGTCGCATGTGCCGTGTAGAAGTTCCTGATATCAACGGGAATCGCTAATGCACTTATTCTGTGATTGACCCATATATGCGATTTCGGCCTATATCCCCTGACATAACGCAGCGTTACGAGAGCTATATTACCACCTGAAGCACTCGTACGGGATAGAGCAGACACCAGTGATGCCTTACATCTACGGACATATTGGGTCCATTGTCGAGAACGAAAAATGTCGCATTTATTGAAACTACTCGTTTCCGACTGTCAGGCTAATCCAAGCTAATAAACCTGACATAGTCATCCTCGACCATCAAACCAAGGTGAAGTATGTTATCGAAATTGCGGCCCCTGCCGAGGAAACATCACCTTGAAGGAGGAGGAAAAGCGGACCAAATATCACGATCTTCGGTACGAGCTTCAAGTGCTGTGCCCAGGCTACTCAGTCAAAATAGTCGTCCTAATAATCGGTGTACTCGGAGAGATAAAGCATGCGCTGCTCTCGGAATTGATTACCATAGCCGCCTGCCAAAAATCAGCCGAGTGGCTGGCAGGCCAAATGCAGAAGGCAGTTATTCTGGGTTCTCTACGTCTGCATAGGGTACATGATTCTGGAATCTACAGCCACTAACTCTGTGTGATGTGGAGAGTGGCTGTAGGTAATTTGCTGGCGTTTTACCTGTGAGGTAAGGAGGTCACGGAAGGACTGTCCAGCGTTGGGCAACCGGAAACAAACTGATTTATTGATCAGTACATATACACATTTACACAAGTCCAAAAGGTAAGATTAAAATCAAATTTATAAATAAGATTACTTAAAACTAATATAAGTAGTAAATAAATTCACGGATAAATACATAAAAAATAAATAGATGATAAAAAATACTAAAATTGTTTCGAATTTAATCTGGCAAAACAAGAATACTGGTCCCACAAATCAAAGTGGTTGTCATCAATAAATTGTTGAAGGCTACATAAAGCTTTCTTTTTGAGGTATTCTTTTATGATTACCTAGTTTAAATTTGTTAAAATCTAAGGATTTTGTTCTATCGTGTAATTTGTTGTATAAAATAATACAAGATGATACTGGCTAGTATCATCTTTAATTGTACCTATATAAAAATAAGAAATATGTTTTAAATATATCATTTGACAAATATTTTAGGACTTTCGTCAAAAGTTATGCTTCTCATATTCCGGATTTATGTTTATTCTTGTGTCCCTAGTGAATTGATAGATTGAGAAGGTACATAGTGGGGATATCGGATTTGCAATGATTACCAATGAACTTTTGTTTGCTAAAGAGATACGCGATACTTGTCTAATGGAATATCGATCAAACACTCAACGCTGTCAGAATATCAAGTTGCAGCAAGTGCATTGATTTATTAAAATGAACTTAATGTGTTTCAAATATGAATAACAATTAAGTGCAGAAAACCATTAAGTGTAATATTTGGATAAAATAATAAATGACAAAACAAAAGTCCAAACATAGGAAAATGTAGGTGTTGCAGAATAAGTCGATAAGTCTACTTGCCTCATTATGCAAAATTCTTTTCCAGATTTTAAATAACGATTTTACCAAAAAGTGGTGTCTTCTTTTGCAGAATAATTCATAAAATATTATGTTTTCATAAAATGACGTCTGTATTTGTGACAGCGACGAACTATAAAAATATAAAAATATTAAAATCACACATGAAGATAAAGAACTTCAATAAATCAAATTAAATAAATTACAGGGAGAGATTTTTCAAAAACATAGTTTTTATGTTTTCTTTTTATCTTGATATAATGATAAATCTTAAGAAAACTTATTTTATATTTATATCAATTTAAATATTGTAATTTTGTTTGTGATATTTTATTTTCCTTAATAAATCATTTGTTTTACTGGTTGACAAAGTTTTAGAAATAAATATTTCAATTTTAAGAAATATTGATTGTTAACCTACTCAAAGATATTCTGGTATTAATTTGAGTACTAAAGGCCGCTTTTATTAGTGCTTAATTTATCTAAATAGAAGATAAATTAAAATTAGATTACTTTATTTATTCCAGCCGTACAAACCAAATGAATATAGTCAAGTAATCACATACATCTTTTCATAGGAAATTATGATTATTAAAAAAGAGATGTCCAAAGAAACAACTGTTGTAACATTTTTTTCTTCGGATATCATCTTCTGGTTAGAGTTATCTAAGCATTAATAAACAGGTCCTAAGTATACCATCGCAAAAATTAAATTTTTTCAAAAGTTTAATCACCTACAAATGTAAATGGAAACTTAAATATGATAATAACATAAAACACACAAACGTGTATCAGACAATTATTTAATAAATATATGTCCAATTTTTAGAGGTGGGACCTCAAAAAAAACATATGTCGGAAAGGTCTTTTTTTTCAAGAGGGGTTAAAATTAAAAAAAAAATCGTTTTTATTTCTTCTAACCCAAGTAGATGGTGCAATTATACTGAAATATAGTGTATTTCCCAATACCATCAAGCTTCATTGAAACTCGATGAAACGCAGTAGATCCTTTATCAAGGGTGTCTTTGCGGAAGCTTGAAATCTTTTTTGAAGGAAATCTGATACGCTAAAGACCATTTCAACATATTTACAAGATTTTTAAATTTGATTATGAATTTTGACCAAAAAAAATGCCTTTTGATGTATTTCAACAGAAGATCCATTTTTGGGAAAAAAAGCAAAATAAGTTTTTATCCTATATATATTTATGTTATATGTATTATATTATATTAAATATATTATGTTTATATTTATACATTATATATTTGTATATTTATTATATGTTCACTGAAGGTTATAGATGTTCATTTCTTTCGGAGTTTAATTCTACGTATTTCCTGAACTTATCTCGAATTTTGTACATATTCTGAAAAATTATTAATATTTTTTATAAAATTTCTAGTTACAGAATGTAATTTATTTCAGGTTCATGTGCCATTCGCGTGCATCAAATTTGTTTTTACTAAGCTATTGACTTTTTCGATATTTATGGTTTTATTTTGAACTCTACAATATTTGCTCCGACTTGGAAGGAAACTATATTTTCAAGTATAATTTTTGAACAATATAAATTTTAAAGAATGCGGAAGTTTTTTTTATTAACTGAAACATAAATATAAGAACACAATTTTGATATAAGTTAATAACAAATATTAACAGTACCACGAAAATAACAATTATTATTACGTCCTGAACTTTTCTTTTTTTGACAAATTTGTCAAGAAATCTATGAAAACAAAATCTCATGATAACTGACAAGAGAAATAACTGTAATACTTTCGTGTTGATGAAGCAATGTGTTAATATTGAATGCAAGTGTTTAATATTTTGAAAATGCTGCGAATATTCACCAATCAAGAAACCTATTTCAAATAATATAGATTTTACGATGGAGATTTTATAGAAGCAGCTAAGAAATGTTCTAGGCGATTTCTAAATTAGTAAATTCTTCCAAAAACTTCTGTAAGTGTCCACTAGTATTTTGCACAATATGAACTACCAAAACACTGCACGAAAACCGAACTAGCAATTGTTTCTATTTCATACATATGTTTGACTATGGACTAGTTTACGAATGTCTATTCAGTCACAATTTTTGGGTGACAATGAGTGGATTTTTGTCAACCAATTCTACGGCATTCAGTATTGATAAATATTTCATAGAAAAAAATGCTATGGATAGACGAAACATGTTTTACCCGGCGAGGTGTAGTGAATTTTCATAATCTCTATGTATCACCTGATAAGCGATGTGAGGTAAGACCAAGACATGTCCAAGATGAATTCAAAGATAATGTTTGGCTTGATATTTTTTGGGAACAAAATTTTTGGACGTCATAGTATTCTTGACAGGTTTACTTTCTTTCCTACAATCTGAATATAAGAAAAACTGCATATTTTTTGGCTACGACGATCCCTTGATCTGACCCCACTACATTTTTTCTTCTGTTGATAGGCGGTGCCATTTATGTATTTAGCAAAATAGTTTTCATTTCGATTAACTTTTTTATCCATATCTCATTTCCCTGTTTCTGTTCCAATTATTAAATACTACATATGAAAAACTAAGACCGTTACTACTGTTACCACTAATATTATAACTATTATTCATTCATAGCTCTTGTTATTTTTTTGTTGTTATTAATTTGCATCTATTCAACGAATGTAAAATTGTGTTAGTATTTCCGTTTCATTCAATAAATATTGGAACGTATTTTAATTCTTCTTTATTCTGTGTAGAAACCTCCGTACACTTTAAACTGTTATATTAATGAAAAATTAGACTTGAAAACATAGTTTTCTTCCAGGTCGTAGTATTCGAGTAAAATAAAATAATAAATAATGAAAGAATCAATAGCGTAGTAAAAATAAGTTTATTACAAGCGAAAGGCACATTAACAGAAAAAAAATAACAGTGACTAAAAATTGTTCAGAAATATTGATAATGATTTCATCAAAGCGTGCAGTTTGAAAATAGATCGAAAGACAAGACAGAACTAAATCACCAAAGAACAACCAACAACTTTCGGTGAACATACTAGAAAATCTATTTTGCGTCACTAAATTCACCAAAATTTTAATATAATCTAATAATTTTAAAAATCTAGTAATTTGTCAAAACAGCCTTTCCAACATGTATGCATGCATATATAACAAAATATAACCACATTTTATACATATACTTCCAACAAATGTATTTTCATGTTCAAAAACTAAGTAAATACAGCAGATTAAAGTCTGTCTATAATTTGTTGATTATTGAAAAAACATTTCAACAAAATTTATAGGATAATGTATGTAAATCGAATGACTATGTTTGTTTAGAAGCTATTGCATATAAGAAAAATCCTATTAATCTATTACATTGGATGAACATCTTTATCAAGATGATTAATTATAACATTTTGCTATCAAACTTAACTACACTCAACCGTAAAATTAACCGGACACTAGGTTTTCTTATGGTAAATATGCGAAAACGCTCTGTTTATTGATTTGACATGGATACACACATGTAAATACGTGAAAGTCCAAAAAACTTGATTATGTTCGAGTTTTTGGACTTTCACGTATCACGAGAATAATTTTTTGTTACCTATTTTTTATATATATTTCAATCGTCAGCGTTTTACTTGTCTTACACGGCTCTTTATTTTGTTTCGATTGCTGTTTCTTGTGTTCTTTGTGTGTTTCTGAGGTTTCCTCAAGAAAAGAGAAAAGTTTTATTGTGAGAAATTTCGTAATGAGTCCTGAAGATGCTGCTCAAGTTGTTGTTTTACATAATGATGGACGCAGCCTCCGTTATATCGCCAACTTGCTTGGCATCCCTCGAAGCACTGTGTTTGATGAAATACAATGGTTCCGGGAAACTGGTTGTTACTCAAGAAGACCTAGACAAAGGAGACCACGAGCAACAAATGAAGATGAAGACCGATTTCTTCGACTCCAAATTCTGCGAGAACGGACATTTCCTGGTACAGCTTTGACTAGAAGACTGGTAGATGCTCAGAGTATCTTGGTTTCATCCGATACTGCACAGTTCATGCATTAGCTACTGGCCCTATTTTGGATGCAGGTCATCGCATGTCGATTAGGATATGGACGAATGGCAATGTGTTCTATTCATGGATGAATCTCGTTTCACACTGATCGTCGCCAAAGAGTGATTAGACGACCTGAAGAACGATATGCCCAGTGTTGCTTTTCTCCTAGAGTAGAGTTTGGTGGTGGAGGTGTGATGATATTGGAGGACATTTCTATGGAATGTCGTACCGACCTTGTATTATTTCGGGATGGTAGCCTCAATGCTGACAGATATATCAGGGAGTATTTAGAAGAGAATGTGGTATCTTTTACGCCATTTGTAGCTACTAGGGTAGCCACCCAGGAGTACTGACCTAAACCCGATAGAGCATATGTGGGACAACCTAGGTAAAAGTATTAGGAGGGAACTACGGCGAGTTCCATACAGTACTTCAGCTGGAACAAGCGCTGCTGAATGAATGGGAGCAGATACCTCAGGATGAAGTTGCTGCTTTGATACAAAGCATGTCACAAGGAATGCGAGTTGTCATTTAAACTCGAGGAGGAAATACTCGTTATTCAGACATATTTTTTCGCAGTTCTCTAATTTTTTTTAATATTATTTTATCTTCTCAGAGAAATAACCAATTTTATTTTTTTTATTATTTTCTTTTACATCAAACATAATATCCACTTTTTTATTAGGTGTTTCTTTGTAAAAACAACTGTTTTCGTGAAAATTTTAAGAACATGATATTTAAGGCAAAATCGTCGCTTTTTCCCTGACATTTTTTTATATGCTAACAAATTGTACAAATTACAAGAGTTTCAAACGTTTAATAATAAGTCTAAATTAATAGAAAAATCATTAACAGCCATCTCAAAGTAGTTGTTTCAGAATAGATACCTGACATTTTTTTTTTTTGAATTATAGATACACTGAATCATAATTCATAAATACCAGGAATAATTGATTTATCGTTCTGGATTCTGGTACTGTAAATATCAAGGAAAGACCTAAAGAATGTAAGAAAGTATTTTTGGGCGTCGGAACATATAACGGTGTTTGCTTTCGGATAGCTGGTTTGGAGAATTAATCCAGGATTTCTGTTAGTTGTAAATGCTACTGGCCGCATTGGAGGGTCCACAAGGACCCACTCACAACAACCTGACCTAACCTAGTTGTAAATAAGAGAGCCCAAAGTATACGTAACAGAGTTTATTTTATTAAAGCAACATTTATCCAAAACATGAAGTCAAATAAATATAAAATCAAATTCTCTAACAGTTAAACCAAGTTAAGTATAAAGTTAATATCTCCTTTGTACTTAATACATCAGTGAAATTAGTTTACGGGAAGGAGTGTAATTTCGATGATTAAACAGTATGACGCAACAGCTGCACGTGTTGACGGAAACATCCAGGACTCGATGCGCCGGTAAGGTCGGTAATTATTTAACGACGACGGGTCCAGCTCAACGCGCTGAAGACTCACGGTAATAAATAATCACGGGATTGGTAACGGCGGTTGGTTTAGCAATTATTTACTAACGGCGGGTTCAACTCAACGCGCTGAAGGCCCACGGCAATAAATAATGGTGACTGGTGACGGCAGTGCAAGACGGTAAAATGGCTAACAACACCAGGAGGTCTAGCTTAGCTCTGAAAACCTCCAGATGCTACCAGACATTCATCAGGGCGGCGTCGTCGTCGGATTCTGAATTCTAACCAAATGGAGTCAAGCTCAATGCACTTAAGACTTCTCAACTGCCCAGCTCAACGCGCTGAAGACAGCTGTCAGTAGAAAACTGAATTGATTCTCTTGTCTAAGGCGATTCTATTTATACCAAAATTATAACATTGGTGACGTCTCATATTTCATGGCGGCAGAAAGTGCGTGGCAGCACATGCCAAACGGTATTTGCAGAACCGTCTAGAAATTAACATCATCATGATTCATCACATGGCGGCAGGAAATACGCGGTAGCACAAGACTATCGGAAATTTCCGAAACTATAGTAATGAAGTAATGAATACATGTATGATTCATTACAGAATTAATAGCTTTTGGAAGTTCCTCGGGATCACTTCAAAATCTTCCTCAAATTTTCACACAGGACGTATTGCAAAAAATCTATTTCAGCTTACGATTTGTACTCACTACTAAACAGTCATTTGAAATCGACGCCTTGAGAAGTTTCCAAGTGTACCTATTAAATGAATATTAAACAATGAGGTGCATCTTTGCATTGAATGTATATTGCCGGCACCTGCACCAGACGCCATCTTGAATTTCTATGTTACAACTTTTCTATAGAAAGAGATGTCAGCTTTCTGGTTTTTTTTCATATTTAAACGGTTAACTTAAGTGTACCTGCAATTCAGGAAATTTAAACCAGGAGGTCTGGTTGAACATCTGAGTATTCTGAATGAATTTCTGTTAGTCTCAAAGACCAAACCTGCTGACACAATGCCAGTGAAACTCAAATAATAACTAATCGTCAAATATGGAGCTGCGAGGGGCACAAATTTGAAAACGGATTATTTATCTGGTATACAGATAAATCAAAGAAGGAGAAAGGAGTAGGGGTCCGAGCATATGGGCCCAGATGTAGGCTATCACAAGCCTTTCGGCCAACCTCCCACCATCTTCCACGTGGAAATTCACTCCATAACTGTGATCAAGAATACATTACAAAAGACACACGGGGAGCAAGGATCTATATCATCTTAGACAAGGATTTTTCTCAGTTACAAACAAATTCGCATGTGGCGAAGACTTCGACCGATCAACATTTTTTTTTAACCAAAATATTTTGTATCTGTCACCACTCTGACATATCTGTGAATTTTGTAGCTTCCCTGAGTTTTTCATTTGCTTGATTTTTCAAAAATCTCGACCTTTTTATTTCCTTCATTAAAATTGTCTTAAAGGAATTACTTTTCTGTACTGTTAGTAAAAATTCCTGATAAATTAGAATTAAAATTGAATTATAGTTGCTAAAATATTATATTATATGTTATATTAATAAATAACAATAAACACCACAGAAATTAGACAACCCCCGAATCCAAAGCAGAAGCTGTCTAGAAAAACTTAGAATAACGTTGACATACAATTAGTCCCAGCGACATTACTATTGCCGGTGGCGAGATTCGACCCAGCAGCTATGTAAGAAAGATTTCTAATCACTACTATACTTACTATTACACGCTCCACCAAATATGCCACCGAATGGTTGGACTAAGTCATTCAACCAGAAGTATGCTCGAAATATTTCAGGCCAAGTTTTTATAAAATAATTTTATTGACCTCTTTTAATCTCAGAAACATTGATAGCAATAATTATATTGTAGACAGTGGAACACAACTTAGATTAATCAAGTGGTAAAAAAATTGTATATTCATATTTATAGAAAATAAATGAGTATTTTTAAGTTTTTGAAGAATGTTATAAGCATTAATTTATTAAATAATGTAAAAATTTCCTACCTGTGCAGCCATTATTCTTTGTCTTTCTTTAATAAGTCCACATTTTGTACAAGAACAATTTTTGTAAATACATTGCTTCTTGTGGCCTCTTAATGTGGATATCATGCCATGATTTCGACAACGAGCACATTTTGGAACCCTTGCTGAGCGACTATTTGATAACATATTTATACCTATAACAGAAATTTATATTTAAATAATCAGTACTATGCCAAATGCCGAGTAATTAAACGGTGTCGCAGGGAACGAACCTGTATGACATTTTAAGAACACGTGAAATATATGAACGGATATTAGGTAGTAATTTTTCATGTGTCTGGTGCTGTATCTGGCTTTGATGATGAAATTATACGACGGCTATTGTAAAATGTTTAATGATATTTCTAAAAGACTTAAAGCTTCTTAAGAGAGAAGTAAGAAAATTTATGATTTACATCGTCATTCTGTTGAATATGTCATTGGTTAGAAGGTTTGGCAAAGGAATAAATATCAGTCTATCTATCTATCTATATTCAAATCGTATGGCTGTAGCAGCGTGGCCATTAGCACAACACCGATGTGTGGTAATAGTAGAATAAGGAATTGAAAAATCATTATATTACGTGTTTAAATATTACGTAAAAAATATATATTTACTCATTCAATTTAAATACTATATCAATACTATTCCAAGGAGGCCACTTACTGTTATCAATAATGGTTATACCTTAGATTTCTTATTTTGGAGCCTGTAAGTTCGGTAAGTAAGTACCTAAATGATTTTAACCAGTTTTTTTTTGTGACAACACTTTTATGTACCTAAAAGCCTAGAACATTTCAATATATTTTTTTTTAAGTACAGTGTCATTATTTAACTTTTTTTTCAGAGATTGTAACAAGGAACACATGTTTGCACTAAAGCTACATAATTATATACTTATTTCCTACTAACTAAATTGTAATGTTATTCTTTACAATGTATTTAAATAGAATTAGATAGTTTTCTATGCTACTTGTTCTTAATGTACTAACTAAATTACAAGGTTGTACTAAATGTTTGCCATTTTTTTTTATAAAATGCTGCACCTGTTCCTCTCTTATATTACAATTTAAGATAATATGCTCAGCATCACCCTTATCACCACAATCGCAATTTTCATCCTGGGCAAGATTCATGGTATATTTATGACTGGGAAATAATCCATAATTTGTGCGCAGTCTAGCAAGTATACTGACAAAATGTATTTTGGCAGGTATATCTGAAAACCAAGGTTCTTGTTTGGATTGGGGTTGATATATTTGTAATAATTTCCTTTTCCACTATTTATATATTCTGTCGTCCATTTCATTAGCTGATGATTTTTTTACTGTGGACATCAGATCTTCGGGTGTAATTAAATAATCTTTAATTTCTCCACTACATAGTGCTTCTTTTGCTGCAATGTCTACCAATTCATTATTTTTTATCCCGCAATGACTTTTCACCCAGACAAAAGAGACGAGCTTTTCTTCTTCATATAATGCGTGTACTAACTTTATAATTTTTATTGTTATGTAATTTACTTTCGTGTTTCTATTTATTTTACTGAATGTTTCCAAGGCACTTTTACTGTCGGTAACAATTGCATATCTTGTGTGATTACGGCCTTGTGCATGTTTTAAGGCTTCCAGAACAGCTATAAATTCAGCATTATATATACAAAATTCTTGTGAAAGTTTTATGAGTTTTTTTAGGTTTTGTTGAGGATCAAAAATTGCGCTAGCAGTTTCTACCGCGGTTTTAGAACCATCGGAAAATATTATATATTCGACCACAATAGGGAACTTGCACATTTTTTTTACTTCATAAAAATGTTCTACAATACTAAAAAATAAGATATGCAAAATATGACGCCTTAATTCCCAATAATAAATTTTTTTATAAATTATTAAAATTTCGCGCGCGAGCGAACTGTTTCAAACAGGTTCAAAACAGCGGGAGTAGTCGTGACATCACACCATACAATTTACCAGCGACGACGGAGATCCCAGCACTCGACCGCTTGATTTCAGATAAATTTTAAGTGTATACTTAAAATGGAAACAAAAACTCCTTATTTTAAATATTGCATTGTACTGTTGTGTAAGAATACTACAGTGAAAGTGCCAGATAAAATATTTATAATATTGCCAGAAGATAAGATTCGTCGATCAAAATGGCTAAAAGCGTGTAGAAGAAATGAAAAAGACATTTCACAGAGCAGTAGGTCTCTACATGTGTGTGAAGATCATTTTAATGTAAGTACATTATTAAATACTACAGGTATGTCTATCTACTAGTTTTTCGCATGCGGGCAATAAAATATTCCGAAGTCCGAATTATTGAATTTTAATTAGGGTAGGATTAAAGAAAGAATGTGTATACAATGTTAGAAAATAAGATTAGTAGATATAATGTAATTCAGTGATACTAAGTAAAGGTAATTTCCTGGTGCGAAAGTAAACAGCTATTTATTATTATACTCTTCGCAAATACGATTACGAAGAGTATATTGCATTTGATCGGGACATTTCTAAAATCGTTAATATCGCTCGCAGAGAAAAAATCATTTCGTTCGTCATCGAATTCTGAACAACTTTCAAAATGTCCGTCTGTTCATATGTCCGTCCGTCTGTCCGTCTGTCACGTTTCTTGTAAGCACGATAACTAAAGAAAGAAAAGTCCGATCGAATTGAAATTTGGGCTATAAGTTAGTGTTAGCTAGAGGAAGAAATCCATTGTTTTTGAAAAAAAATCAAATAGTAAATAAAAAAGTTATAGGGCATTTTATTTAAAAATATGAATCTACAGAGGGTTGAAATTTTCAATGTGCTACTAAAATTGAAGTAATTTTCTATAGACACCAAAATGCTGTAAAATATACTATCACAAATTTCGCCTACGCAGTCGGCATCATCGGGAGATGAAAAAAATTGAAAATTAAATATGTGATCAATATATTAGGTATTGTAAGAATGAATCTTAGTTTATACTATAAAATATACTGCCACGCGTTTCGCCAATACAGTCGGCACCATCGGAAGAGAAAATTAAATATGTAGTCAATACATTAGGTATTGTAAGAATGAAGTTTATAAGACAAACACAAGATTCAATTATATAAAAGTTAAATAACACTACTGTCTGCGAAGAGTAAAATGTTTACCTCTAGTATATACAGTATATTGCAAATACCTTTCCCTTGCCCTTTAATTTATTCTATTCAAATCTTACATTTATCTATTATGCGAATGATAACACGACACAATCACTTATTTCCCTTGCCCCAAAACATAGTACGAAAATACCTACGATAGGTAATTATACATTTGCGCAACATTTCCTTTGCAGCAAATGTCTTCTATAGACACTTTACGGGTGTGTACAAAAAAACACGAAAAATATAGAAGTGGCTGTTGTAAAGAATTACCCTAAATTCTTTCAAACATAAGACTAAGTCTGCTAAAAATGCTTAGTTGCGACTAAGCATTTTGTAGTTATTTCTTTTTATTCCGTGATCAAGTCATAACTATTTTATGTTTATAAATTATTACTAAACGCTAAAAAAAATACATACTTCTCTGCCTTGACCCCGCGGACCTCTCCAAGGGAAAAACTTTCACTATTTTGTATAAAAGATGCCACCATAAACATATCCACTTTAGGCAAATTATCAGATTGGCCCTATGAAAAACCTTGATCAGTCATTTTAAAATATCTGTACAACTACAATAAGTGGTACTATAAAACACAATTATATATTTATATCAGAACAGTCACTAACAAATCAACCATAGTCTAATAACACCATATTGTACATATGTTTATATAGAATGTCATACTTTGTTAATTTGTTTGTAATATTATTTTTAAGTATTTTATGAATGAATTGATTTTTACTTTTCTTTTTTCTGTATATATGTATATATTAATATAAATCTTACTCTGTACCCCATACAAGTTGTAAATAATCTACTTAATTGTGAATAAAGATTTTAAATTGGAATTGGAATTGGTAAACATCTGATTGTGTTGTTTTCCGGCGCGACGACTACCGAATATTGTATGGTGTGACGTCAGTCAATAGTAGCTCGTTTCGGACCACTTCAATTTTATCGCTGTTTAGATCCTTCATACTGATCGCGTGGAATTAGAAATCTTATTTTTTTGTGAAGTACACGTTTTATTACAACGTTACGCTATGTTTTTTAGTATTATTTTTTTTAAATTATAGGCAAGTTCCCTATTGCAATGTATCAAAATTAAACATGTTATTACGTATTGTTTCGGGAAATTTGCTATAATCTCTTAAGTATATGATATTTAGTTCCTTCTTGATTTGAGAAATATTTATTTCATATATAAAATTTTAATGTGCGATATGTGATTGGTTTTTCTTAGTCTAGTTCACAAGTTAAAAACGGTGTTAATTAGTGATAAAGGTAGTAAAAATATGGGCGACTGCTCATTGGATTCGGAATGCCGTCTAGAAAAATGCATAAAAATTGTTTATCAGCACATAAAAAATTGCAAAAGTTATTAACAAATTAAGATAAAAAAAGGCATTTAGTTTTTCGCAAATAATTCAGAAACTATTAATAATTAAGAAATTGAAAAAATGGATTCTTAAAGAGGACGAAATTTCCGATAAAGAAGTCCTAACTCCCGGAACTGTACCTTCATTATTAATAATTTTAATTTAATGGTAAAAATAGTGCTCCGCGCGACAAGCGCAAAGCTGCCGCAGCTCTAAGAATCCGACCGTAGCAACAAAAAAAGTTTTTTTTAACTATAAAGTATTAATTAAAAAATTTCAAAAAATTATAGGATCATCTAGACATCCCAAGGAACAATATCCACTTAAAAAAAAATTTTCTCATCCGTTTTTTTATAAAATGTGCTTATTGTTAATAAATATATTTTTTTTTTGGAGTTCACATTTATGTTTATAAACTAAAGACGTGAAAATTATAACCAATGCTCGATACATTGTGACATGTATACTTTATGAAATCACATCACTATATTTTTAATTGTTATAGTTCATTAGTTATTAATCTTTTACGTTAACAAAAAAACTAATAAACGATAAAAATAGGTGAAAAAATTTTTTTTATCAATATTTGTTATTATCACTGTTTTTGTATATCAAAACACTTTTAGTAGTATTTGTTTAAAAAAATGTTATAAACAAATGGATTAGTTGCATATTTTAGAAAAATTTTTTTTTGCCAAATTATTAGTGAAATGATATTATGATTTAAAAAATAAAATTTTTCTTAAAAAATAAAAAAAATTTTCTTAAAAATTTTTTTTTTTGTTACTAATCATTTTTTAACTTTTTATAAACAAATGCGTATAATAGCTGATTAACAATAGTTACAAACTATTTTTATCGTAATACATTCAATTATTCCCAAAAATATTAAACAAAACGATTGATTAAAATGATATCATCATTTTCAGAGCGTTATCTCATATATACCCTATTCAGGGAGTGTTTTTTGGCTCTAAATATTTTTTTTGGGGGTGTACGACTTTTTTTGCCCCCGGATTCGGAATCAGCGATCAAAAATACATAAGGATATACTCGTCTCGTTGCTAGGTCAGAATTTTTTTTTTTTGTGGGGCTGTATAATCAAGTCGTTTTTATAAAGGATTAATTAATCTTTAAAATGAGTGAACCCTTAACTTCACATGATAGCAGACTACTGTTGGTCTCTGAAAAGAGACACGAAAGAACAACACAAACGACAGTCAGTAAGAAGATCGTTTGAAAATAAAGTTAAAAGATACCATAAAGAAAAAGATTAAAAAAAAAAAGAAGAATTAAAAGATACTAACGTAAGAGTACTTCTCACCCCCTTCAGGGATGCGTTTTATACCCAAATGGTGTTAAAATTGGTGACAAATGACTGCTAATATCCTAGCCATAAGGATCTCTGCAAATAAGAACATCCATATAATGAAATCGTTATCAAATTTTATGTTTTTTTCCTTTCTTTTTCTGTAATTGAAGTTAAGGGTTGTTTTTCATAACGCTATAGGGGTAGTTTTGGGGTATTACGTGAATTCTACGTCAGTTTATTGCAAACCTAACGAAACTTAAACATTTTTAGATGGTTTTCAGTCATTGTCGTTATCAATTGGTTTGATGGCAGATGAGGGTGGTTCTCTCCCTCTATGGGGGTGAGTTTCATACCGATAGGGTGAATGCTGCAATTCACCTTTATTTTTATCGTAATACATTCAATTTTTCCCGAAAATATTAAACAAAACGATTCAGGGAGTGTTTTTTGGCTCTAAAATTTTTTTTTGGAGGTGTACGATCTTTTTTGACCCCGGATTCGGAATCAGCGATCAAAAATACATAAGGATATACTCGTCTCATTGCTAGGTCAGAAAATTTTTTTTTTGTGGGGCTGTGTTATCCATTGTCGTATCTCTAATAATTTAAAAGATATAGAGGTTAATAACTTAAGACAAGAAGGTGGCACTTTAATTTCTGTAGAGTAGCAAAATTGAATGAAAAAAGTTAAAAAATGATTATTAACAATAAAAAAAATGTTTTAAGAAAAAAAATTTGTTAAAAAAATCATAATATTCCACTAATAATTTGGCAAAAAAAACTTTTCTAAAATATGCAACTAATCCATTTGTTTATAACATTTTTTTAAACAAATACCACTAAAAATTTAAAAATTATAAAATCTAATAGTATTTTGATATACAAAAACAATGATAATAACAAATATTGGAAAAAAAAATTTTCACCTTTTTTTATCGTTTATTAGTTTTTTGTTAACGTAATGTATTCAGCAGCGGTTATAATTTTCACGTCTTTAGTTTAACAATTATCTGATTATAAACATAAACGTGAACTCCAAAAAAAATTGTTAATTAACAACAAGCGCATTTTATGAAAAATGGATGAAAAAAAAATTGTTTTAAGTGGATATTGTTCCTTAGGATGTCTACCATAGATGATCCGATAATTTTTTTAAATTTTTTAATTAATACTTTAAGCTAAAAAAAATTTTTTTTTGTTGCTACCGTCGGATTCTGAGGTCTGCGGCAGCTTCGCGCTTGCCCCGCGGAGCACTATTTTCACCATTAAATTAAAATTATTAATAATGGAGATACAGTTCCGGGAGTTAGGACTTATTTATCGGAAATTTCGTCCTCTTTAAGAATCTATTTTTTAAATTTCTTAATTATTAATAGTTTCTGAATTATTTGCGAAAAACTAAATGCCTTTTTTTATCTTAATTTGTTAATAATTTTTGCAATTTTTTATGTGCTGGTAAACAATTTTTATATATTTTTCTAGACGTCATTCCGAATCCAATGAGCTATCGCCCATATTTTTACGACCTTTATCACTAATTAACACCGTTTTTAACTTCTGAACTAGACTATATAATGTAAAATATCTTCATAGCGATTGATATATAAAAGAGACTATTTCTTTACCCAGTATTTGTGTGTTAAATCTATAAATGTAGATGATGAATTTTATTTATTAGTATGCTATTTTTTGTGTATGTCTTGATAACAAATCTAGAGCAGAGAATTTTTCTTCTATAACTTAGAGGTAGAATATTACTTTCAGTTAACAAGGCATCCACTGGCGTACTTCGTAGCAATTCTAGACACAATCTTATACACTTATTCTGAATAACATTTAATTTATTTAAAAACGTGTTTGATGCTTAGCAGTAAAAAATAGATCCATAGTCGATAATGGGCCTTATGTAGCTCTTATATATCATTAATGTTATAGATGGATCTGCACCCCAACGGACGTGCGACACTGTTTTAATTATGTTAATAGCTTTTCAGATTTAGTCATAATATAATTTATGTGTTCATGTCATAAGAGCTTTTTGTCGATTATCAGACCAAAAAATGTAACAGTTTTTTTTATCTCAAACTACGAATCATTTATACTGAGTGACGTTGGAAGTAGTTCTTTTTCTTGTAAAAATACATATTTGAGTTTTTTGTGTTGAAATCGTCAAGCCATTGCTATTCGTCCATTTATTGAGTTACTGAAATGTTGTTTGTCTATTTGAAATACCCTGGCTCTACCTCACAATTATCGCTATACATGCAGATATCATTTGAATATTGTAATAATTTAATATTATTTGTAATAATTGTTTCTGTCGTACGAATATATAATATATAGTAGAGGACACAATATTCCCCCTTGGGGCAATCCTAGATTAGCAATTTGTATCTAATGAGATTATTTATTGTTTACTTTAATATATATTTCTAGGGATTCATATAACAATACGATATTTTTGGCGCATAACATGAGAACCAATTTTTATCATTTTATGATATAATATTTTTAAGTTTATGTTGCCATATGCTTCTTCGATATCTATAAACATGGCTACAGTAGATTTCTGGTTAGTGAAAGATATGTTAATGTCAGTGACTAGGTGAGCTAGGCTGTCTGTTGTTGAACGTCCTTTGCGAAATCCGAACTGTGAACTCGGTATTTTCCATCTGATTTCCAAAAATACCTCAAATCTACATTTTATTAACCTTTCGTATATTTTTAAAATGCAAGATGCTACTGCGATTGCTCTGTATGAACTTGGGTTATTAGGTTCTTTATTGAATTTTAGCACTGGTAATATAATATACGTTTTCCATCCTTTTGGTATGTCACCGGAAATCCATATGTTATAAATATTTAATAGAAGAATTTTCCCAGATTCGGGCATATTTGCTAGCATTGAATAATGTATAGAGTCTATACCAGTAGCAGAATTGTTATTAGATTTTAAACGATTTTCCAATTCTACTAGATCAAATTTTTTTAACAATTCAGGGTAGTCTATACTATCTGCAGAATATAATATAATATTCTCTTTCGGCATAGATGGAATAAGTCTATTTAAATTATAAAATATATCCATTCATCCTCGGTCAAAAGAATGCGATTGCTTTGAAAGGATTTTTTTGTTTTTTTTATTTGTAACCAGATATCTCCAATTGGAGTATTTTTGCTTAATTTTTGACAGAATTCCTTCCAGCCATTTCGCTTACTTTTAAGAATTTTTTTTTTGTAATTACAGTAGCTTCCTGAAAGGTCAAATAGTTTTTAACTGAGAAATTGTTTTTTTTATTTTATTTTATTTTATTTTATGAATACAGCTGCCCAGACAGATATGCATCCAATTACAGGGCAGGAAATATACAAAGAAATATGTGCACAGTACAGAGTAAACGACTTAATACTAAATGTTTTACAGATAGATAATTACTATTAAACTAAAAAAGAGAATGCAATAATTTATGAGAAGATAGATTAAACAGTGGTTTGGTATGAACTAGAGGTTTACTTAAGAGCGATTCAAAATACATTGCTTTATACTATTAACACTACAAAAATATCAAGGTTCGACTGATAGCTTAAGTAATTTGAGCACATATTGTGAATAGGCGACGACTTTAATACATTTGTTCTTAGTATAGCTAGGTAGAAGATGTCGTGTGAGCGAGTTTGAGAATATGGAACTTTGAAATGTATGGAACTAAGAATATCCGGGCAGTCAGTCTGACTTGTTAATATTTTGTGTAAGAACAACACAGAAAAGTAGATCCTACGTGTTGCTAAGTCATTTAGATTAAATTTGGATAGTAAGTCAGATTGTGGCGTGCCTCTGGAAGGATAAATTCCGTCCGCTTTGAATGAAAGATGTTTAACGTGCCTTCTCTGAACCCGTTCCAAATTAAGGATATGAATATTGTAATGTGGGTTCCAGACAATACCACCGTATTTCAGTTTTGGCCGTACAAAAGCATTGAGCAGGAGAGAAAGTGTGGAGATATCTTTAAAATGCCTTGAATTTCGCATAATAAAGCCTAGATTTCTGTAGGCATTAGCAGCTATGTGATCTATGTGGGCAGTAAAGGTTAGTTTTGAGTCAAAGATGACTCCGAGATCCTTGAATTGAGTGCATCTCGTAACTATTTCATTGCCTATTTTGTAGGAAAATTTTATCGAGTTATTTCTCCTTGTAAAAGTCATCGCGTTACATTTTGATATATTTAAGGGTACTATTATTTTCACACCATGAATTTATTTTTGAGAGGTCATGCTGTAATCAATGGCAATCTTCTTCGGAGTTAATAGATGCAAACAATTTTAGATCATCAGCATATAGGAGGACATTACTTTGTATATCTTGGCAGATATCATTGATGAAGATTATAAATAAAAATTGTGTTTATATTTAGTTAATGCATCCTTTTGACGCCGGATTGCCCGACTACATTCGTTATTCCACCAATATTTTTGAAATTTTTTATTTAAATTTTTTTTCTTGTAAGGTATTGACGATTCACAATAAGTGTTTAGCCGAGTGAAAAATTGTTCGTAATTAAGATCATCTAAATTTAATGATTCTGTTGCAAAATTATTTACCAGACAAGATTTCCAATCTGCTTTACAAAGATTAAATGTTTTGTTAGGATTAAATGAATTACTTGTATTATTATAATTATAATGAACTATGTTTATAGCATAATGATCCGACCCTATAGTATCCTCAATTATATTCCAAGAGTACTCCGGAGCAATATTCTTTGTGCAGATAGTTGGATCTATCGCCGATTTATTTTTACTGAGTGACGGCGAACTAATGTCTTGCTCCCCATATTTAATAAAATTACACCAGTCCTCTATTGCCTTCAGTAAGTTTTCTCCTTGCTGATCGGAATGGCCACAACCCAACGCTATGTGATGGGCGTTATAGTCACCTTCAATCATGAATGGTTTTTGTAAACTATTAAAAAAATTTTACCACTCCCTAAATGATATATTAGATGGGGTTTTACATAAATGGAGTAAACCTACATATTTTTGTCTTGTTTTTGAATTGTTTTTACACCTACTACCATTATGTTGTTGATATTATAGTAATTATTGATTGTTACATAACTAATATTATTTTTAAGGAGAATGGCCACATCATGCCTATCTGTTCGAACTATATATCCCTGAAAATTTATATTTTGTGAAGGTTTTAACTACGTTTCTGAAATCAAAGTTAAGTTAATATTTTTTTTCAAACAGGAAACGCTCTAAATTTCCTTTATTAGGTATAATGGAACGTGCATTTCATTGTAATATATTAAACATTACTGGTATGAATTCAAAGTATATTTTTTGAGCGTATCCTGAGTTGAATTATTATTTTTTTTCTTTTGATGAAATATCTTTTACCAAGTTTCTGTACCTCAGTGGTAAACGGTATTAAGTCACTTTAAAGTCGCCAAACTTTAATTTTTTTTTTCGAAATTTTAGAAATTATATTACTTACTCATAATCCCATAGACAAAATTAAAGGTTTCCAAGTTACAACATCTTCGAGACATATTTCATTTACTTGATTTCCAAACGTTTTCTCGCTCTCCCGAACAATTTCTATTTGGTGACTTAATACCCTTTACTTCTGAGGTACAGAATATATATTGAGAAATTTGTAGGACTACATCATCAACGCTAACTAAATTGTGATATTGTAGTACGGAAGTATAAGGTGAAGTAGTTTTTTGTACGTTTGGTATAGAGATAATTTCTCTATGTGCCTATGTGCTAGCTGATTTCCACCTTCGATTCTCTTTCGTTTTGGAGGGTTTTGTTTTAAGTTTTGCGAGTTTGAAGTAAATTTGAAGTTTTGTTATTTGTGAATAAAAACTATTATTTGACACTACAGTGGAATAATTGTTATTATATTTATTTTTAGCATCCCTGTAACTAATATTATCTGAGCTCATTATGGTTTCTATTGTTTTTTGTTTTTTAAACTCGGGATAATTTTTAAAATCTGTGGCTAAGTATTCCCCAGTACATAGAACACAATAAGGATTTTGATTTTCACATGTATGTTCTTTTTTCTCCATTTCAGCAATATCTACACCTTTCTGACCCCCTACACTGAATGCTCATATGGCCATATCTTAAACATTTATTATTTTCGGTACATAAGGTTCCTCTTCTAGTGATACCTGATGTAATGCAACTCTTTTTGGTAACATTTGACCCCTAAACAGGATCACTGTCCTTGTAGGAACATATTTGACATTATCGTTTTCTATTTCTTTTCTGTTAATCTTTCGAACCTCTAGAATTTCAAAATTTTCCCAAAGCACTGGTTCGGTATTTTTTAATATTTCCTCATTACGTATTTCGCTATCTAGAAATTTTATAACTCGTTGCCTACGGGTAAGGTATAACGGGACAAATGCCTCGTATTTATCACCTCGTAAAAAAACATTATTAATTAACTTATTAGCGCAATTATAACTCTTAAATTCTACCTTTACCCTGTTTTTCCCTACACTTCAAATATTTCTATTGTATTCAAATGCATCTGGTATATAAGTTTTATTGTTTTAGCTATAGTAATTGGGTGTGCTTTACTAATATTACCTGCACTATTTTCAACATAAACAATAAAAGGACCTTTATCAAATGTATCGTAAAAAACCACTTTACGAGTTTTATTTGTATTGGTTTCTTGTTCTCCAGTTTTTTGTTCTGTAAGGTCAACTATTTCCGCTATTTGACATGAATTAATGTTAAAATTCTTACTTACAGTTTTCGATGTTGCACATGTTACCTGTTCGATACCAATATTCATTTTTTCTATTACCGTTAGCATTTTCTTCCGTATTATCCATTTCCATTGTTTCGCATTTTCCTCTATCAGGAGAATCTTTTCCGTTCCCACTCATTTTATATCTAATTTAAATAGTAATTCACACACTCAATTTACACGTTTACACTTGGTCGAATTTAAACCGAGAATGTAAATGTCAGTCTGATGCCTTAAAATTTTTTAACGCTAAGTTAGCTCCTAAATATATTGGTCCTTTTCGCATTCGCAAGAAACTAGGTTCATGGACGTATGAGTTGGAGGATGATTTAGGTAACGAAAAAGGAGTGTGGCATATTCGAGACCTGAAACCGGACAACACCAATGAATATGATAATTTTCTGTATAACACTTGTTAATTTTATGCCCTGTGGGGTGGGGTTGCGAACACCTCCACTGTGGTCCATGCCTGCATGAGATAAAAGTCCTCTAAATAGTTATGGTAATATAGGGAGATAATATTAGTTGAAGTTTGTTTTAATCTCTTATTAAAATAAATAAATGTTGACTCTGGTTTTGCTTGGAGATTTGGTTGCGACTGCTTCATTATTTGATGCTACTTGTCCTTTGGATATTGCTATGTTATGTTTTAGCTCTTTGCCCTGATGTTCTACTCCTAGAGCTTGATGACATTTTGCTTGGTATGAAATGGCTTAAGATGATTCTTCTTCATAAATGTTAGGTCCTCTAATTTGAAAGTAGTTAAAGAAAAAGTAAATACATTTCTTTTTTTTTTAAAGGAAGGGTGTGATTTGTAACAGTACTTTTTTTAAATTTGTGTCTTCAATACATTTATGTATTATTGGTTGCCTAATCTAACTGATTTCAAAATCAAATCAATATATTTTTTCCCCTCCTAATTGTATAAGTAGGCACGTTTTTTTTTTTAAAAGAATTGTATAAGTAACTTAGGAAGAGATTATTATTCTAGAAAGAAAAGTTTAAAAGAGAAATAATTAATCGATTAGGGGAAATGGAATCTACCCTTTAAAACCAAATATTAATTCAATTGTGCTAGTTGTGTAGCAATTTGTTAAATTGTACCTCATAAGAGGGATTTACTAATTTCTAGAAGAATCGTAAGTTTTTTTGAAGTTCTAAAATGACATCTACTTATAGTTACACCTTTAGGTTGATTAAATTTGAAATAAATTAAACTTTGGATTAATAGATAAATATAAATTAACAACTAAATTATTTTAATTGCAATTTGATACCCTCGAGAAGAGGTAAGAATGTTGTGATTTGGTATCCTTCAAGAAATGTAATAAGTATTGTTCTGTATTTAAGTGTCTACCCAGAGGTTTCATTTTACTATAAGAGTGGACATTTAGAACCTGAAATATTTGAATTCTTAGACTTATGGAGCTGCTAACCAAATAAGAAATTTTATTTATCTAAAACTAGGGCCGATTCAAGCAAAATTTTAATTAATTGTTATTGAAGACACTTCAAAATTATTTCGTGTTTTATTGAGACAATATTTTTTTTTGTTTTTGTTTATGATTTGTGCACCAAGCTTGACGTCAAGATCGGGGTGTTTAGGTTAGGGTAACTTGATATTGTGGATTTTCTATTATCGGACATTTATTAAACAACTGTTGTAACCAGCCAGTCGCTTCCTTCCTTGATGCGAATATGTGTAACAAGAGTGTGATTAGTTAGTGGGTTCCTATCTAATCAAGGTGTTCTGCTGGTTTAGATTAGCGCGGGAAATCAGTGGCGCCTAAATAAATAAATATTACCAACCCCCCATTATCTGAGCTAGCGCGGAGCTTTTGTTGCGCGCCTACGCTGCAGCCCACTAACTTGGTGTAGTTTCTTTACCAAAATAAAGTATAGGTATACAATTTTCCAAACAAATAAACAAATATGATAATAAGTAAATAAACAAGCAAAAAGAAAAAGAAAGTGTCCACAGGGACAAAGCTGTCAGATGGTACACTTGCAAATACAAATACAAATACAAATACAATATATGTATATATATATATATATATATATATATATATATATATATATATATATATATATATATATATATATATATATATATATATATATATATATATATATATATATATATATATATATATATATATAGAATAGTGGTGAGAGGTATGAAACTTCTCATATGGTCTGATGCTACTATCCGACCGACATCCTCGATGTCTCTGTGGCGGATAGCGACTTGCATCACAGCAAGTACCGAGAACGGCGACAATAGTTGTTTCCTTCAAATCATACTTAATCACATTAGTTTAGTCCACCTGGGCTAGGGGTCGCCGCTCTCGGTACTTGCTGTGATGCAAGTCGCTATCCGCCACAGAGACATCGAGGATGTCGGTCGGATAGTAGCATTCAGACCATATGAGAAGTTTCATACCTCTCACCACTATTCACTTCACCATAGTTAGTATATAACTAGCAGGTTGGCCACTATCATTTGTCTGTTCCATAACCTATGGCATACTGAAGAGAACAAATAAGTTCGAAATCGATCTATGTCTGGTTAGGAATTGACAAATGATATTGGCTATCGATCTATCATGATTTGAAGGTGTAATTCAATGCAGGTCGGGGTATTTGCCCGCTGAGTAGTTGTTTCCTTCAAATCATATTTAATCACATTAGTTTAGTCCACCTGGGCTAGGGGTCGCCGCTCTCGGTACTTGCTGTGATGCAAGTCGCTATCCGCCACAGAGACATCGAGGATGTCGGTCGGATAGTAGCATTCAGACCATATGAGAAGTTTCATACCTCTCACCACTATTCATTTTACCATAGTTAGTATATAACTAGCAGGTTGGCCACTATCATTTGTCTGTTCCATAACCTATGGCATACTGAAGAGAACAAATAAGTTCGAAATCGATCTATGTCTGGTTAGGAATTGACAAATGATATTGGCTATCGATCTATCATGATTTGAAGGTGTAATTCAATACAGGTCGGGGTATTTGCCCGCTGAGTAGTTGTTTCCTTCAAATCATATTTAATCATATATATATATATATATATATATATATATATATATATATATATATATATATATATATATATATATATATATTGAAATGATACATATAAAGAAAAGTCAACCCACAAAGGACATTCCACGTGTGGACTACACCCACTTATATTACACATTATTAAAATCTTTAACACTAATACTACCAATACTAACACCATTAAAAAAAGAAAATAAATTACCAAACTATAAATAAATACATGTTTGTTTCCTGACTATATTGTGGAAATAAAGTGAATGTAAATACAAATATAGATATAAATGCGGTTTTTTTTATTTTTTTATTTTTTTTATTATTTCGTTTCGTTTTTTGAATATTTTTTTGAAATTATTCGTTAAACTGAATGTTATTCGCATGCTGTTGTAACCTCTAACACTACCTATTCACTCACTTTATTTATTTAAATCACCTAAACGTAATTGTTTATAATTATTTGCCGAATTATTGTTTCTTCATTGAACCAATTAGGTATTATTGTTAATATCATTAACATTCACTATTGCGATAGTAATTGTCATTATGTTTTAACTGAAAAACGCATATTAATATTGAAAACTAAAAAAGGTAGAGGTGCAGGGGCACGAGCCCCTCTGTTGTTTATTTAACAAAAAAAAATCGCAAAACAAAAGATATTCTTATATTTAATTTCAATTAGGCGTATATGATTTTAGTACCTCGAACATATCAAGATAGCACTGCAATAGTGTTTCAGCGTTGACCATGGGACATTACACTTCCTGTCTGGACTTCGTTCAGAAAGAATTACCTACTACATAAAGTTTGCCATTAAGTCTCATACTCATTTCGTGTAAAACTAATTTGAAAATATTCGTAGTGGAAGATCTGAATTTGTTAAAACCAAATGAACTTTTTTGCATATATTTTTCCTCTTCCAAGGCGTAAATGTCCAATGAAATATCAGAGAACATTTTACTCAATCAATAAAAAAAGAGATTATGAAAATCTCTCTGTACTTTCCACTTTTGATATATATTAAATCACATATTTCTTGAACTCTCATTCTTTATATTTCTATAATACAAATGAATTAAAAACATGATATAATAGTACCTCCATAAATAATAACAGTAATTTGCATTATTCTCTAGTGAATTATCCATTATACTTTGATTTTAAGTGTATTTGATCTGAATTGAATGTTGAACTAAGTAAAAGTAAATAAAACACCTTTAGTTTTTTAATGAATGATAAAAACGCAGAACTGCAAATTCCACAGAAATAATCCGTATTTTGCAGGTGTGGGTATGAGCGTTTAGTCCTTAAAATTCGTTCAAAAAAAGGTAAATGTTCGCATAGGTCAATAATTACTCGTTTATGTTCTAAAAATTGATTTAGTAATTCGCCAAAGTAAGCCATAATTGCGGCACTCTGGACTGCAGCGAGAATCCGCTGCGCATGCATAATAAATATAAATTATTTACAATGGGATATATGTAGGTTGAAAATTAAGATTACATTACAGTATTTTTCTTAAATGATGGAAAGAAATACTAAACACCTCCACTTATTTGCGGTTAGTACGATATATTAGCAAGAAGTAACCACGCTTAACTTCTTAAATAATCAATAATCATTAAGTAAGTATATTTATAAATTATTTGATTATTATTTGTTCTACCAGTATCTAATGAACATATTTCATAATTTCAAAAGGATTAAGATTAAGACCTACTTCAAGTAAGTATTGACGCCTACAATGAGCTAAGAGAGATTAAATGGTCTGAATTTGCTGAATATCAACAAAGATGTTAAAATAGTTCCTGAAAAGGTCTTAGATATGTTTTCAAAGAAATATGCACGAAAAATTCAGTTGGAATTTATATAAAAAAAGAACTGGTTTACTTTATTATTCATTTTATTAACTTTCACTAACTTTTAGCATTTGTCTTTTAATTGAACACATAATGAACAATATTAACTGTTACTGTATTATTTACAGTTTTCTTTTTCTTCCTTGGTATTTACTACCACATGAATAATTCTTCGTTATCTGAAAAAGTATAGTTAGTCACCCAGTATGTTACTGGAAATATAAACCTTTACGCCTTTGACTTTACGTCAAAAGATCAGACAGAGGGTGTTTTTTTGCAACTATTATGAGACAGAAAAATAATAATATATTTGCCTAATGTTTCGAAAAACGAATTTATTTCCATTTTCAAAGTTATTTATCTTTTTTTATAATATGTAAAGATTGAAATTTGACGCATATATTATTTGTTTATGTAATGTCCATAGACACTTATATAAAACTGTTAATACCTACTTAAAAATTATACAATATTAATTTTGTTTAATTCTTCTTTTAACATCGGTAACCGCGTTGTACCAAAATCTACAGAGCAATGGGATAAACATTTTTCTTCCTCAAGCATGTTTGCAAATTTTCGATTTTTCAATTTCACCGTTTCTAATATTCAATTTTTAATCCTTATGTTCAATGTGTTAAACTAATTTATTGTATACCAAGAAAGAATTGTAATGTTTCCTCCTATTCTCAATTACAGGATATAAAATAACTCGAGTACTGTCAATCTGGGGGGAAGTATTCAAAGGGCAATTTGTCCATAAAATATACAGACATTTAAAAATCAGTCCAATTATAATAATCTAGTGGTGTAACATTTCTATCCACAGCCTCTCTTTTCGTGT
Organism: Rhamnusium bicolor; assembly: GCA_029963845.1. Taxonomy (NCBI): domain Eukaryota; kingdom Metazoa; phylum Arthropoda; class Insecta; order Coleoptera; family Cerambycidae; genus Rhamnusium; species Rhamnusium bicolor. The sequence goes on along the minus strand of JANEYF010005420.1, from coordinate 47,016 downwards.
CGTATAAGGCACAGAAATAAATTCTTATACTAGATAATGACTTTGACCATATTATTGCAAGATGTTAAACATAGAATTGATATTTTCAGCTCGTTGTAATCTATTGAGAACTTTTTTTTACAAATATTTTTAGCGCCTTATATATTCAAAACTAATCATTTTATGCTGAATTCTAAAAAACTTTCTTATTTAGAGCAACTTTTCTTTATGATATGAGTCCTTTTATTTAAATTGGAAACACTATGGATATTATGTAAGTATTAGGGAAGTGGTACCCGTGTGAGTCCATAATACTACGATTACTGGTTTAAATAACAGGTCCTTTATCTCACAAACTCTTTATTAATGCTACCGGTTTCGTGATATTTATACTAAAGTATTACCACATCTTCAGGCAACAAGACTAAAAATTGTTAGAAAACATTAGAAGAAAATAAATTGAAGAAAAAATTGACGAATATAAGGTTAAAATTGTAAATATAAAACTTACGTTAAAATACAAATATACAAAGATTTGTCCACATTTAAAAGCAATATACAGCCAAACAACAAAATACATCACTTTGAAAAAATTAATTTTAGACTGTAAAGTTAAAAAAGTTAAACAAATTAAACTGTCTACAATATATCATCATCTGTTCATAGACTAGTGACAGGTGAATGTGGGGACCTCTATCTTAAAATACATATAAAGTGGTCTTTCAGTTATATGTCACCATGTGAGGTTTCTTAGTACTATATTTAATAAGAATTAATTGAAAGTACATCTAAAATCAAAAAATAGCTCAACAAAACCGCAACAACCAACACTCAAACCCCAAAAACTGTTCTTTTTTGCAAAAATAAGTTTCTGATTCCGGGCGTTGGCCATCGCGGTCTCGGTGAGCTAGTTTTATTGTAAAAACAATTATCGATGGCACAAGACAAAACTAAAAACTATGTGGAGTTACAGAGCAAACATCAAAACAAAACTGAAAAAGTCGAAGTGGAATCAGATGTTACTTGTGAATTGAGTGATGTAACTGTGTCTGACTTGATATATCGAAGGATTTCTAAAGACTCCAAGTTATTAAGTAATCCGCCTCTATTAACCAAGTGTAGCACCTCAATACCAGTCTCTTGATTAAATGTGTGGCTCTCATTGAGTAAGTGTTCGGCAAACTGTGAAAAACCCGTTTGCAACCTGAAGCATCTAAGATGTTCTTTTAATCTTGTTTTGAAATTTCTGTATGTTCTACCAACATAAATACTATTACAGTCGTTACAGTTTAGCTTATATACTCCACATTTGTCCAGTAAAGGAATTTCATCTTTATTATGTACAAAATATTTATTGAGAGAATTAGATGTTTTAAAAGCAATATTGCAGTGGTTGTTAAATATATTAGCTATTCTGTAAGAGACTGGTCCTATATATGTAAGTGAAAAATATTTTTTTGTTGTTATTTACTGCGGTATTATAAAGAGGGTCGTTGATATAGGTTAAATTAGATGTAATTCTGTTTCGCTTTTTTGTTAATATTTTATCAATTAGATTATGTGGAAAATTATGAATAGAGGCTATTTGTTTAATAATCATTAATTCTCTGTTAAAGGACTCTGTACTTAGAGGAATTTTTAGAATTCTGTCTATGTAACAGTGAAAAGCTGCTACTTTATGTTGGTATGGGTGGTTAGATAAATTATCAATAACTACTCCAGTGTCAGTTGGTTTTCTAAAAATGTCAAAATTGTGTTTATTATCTTTTAATGTGATGGTTAGATCTAGAAAATTTATTTGTTTATTTTCATTCTCTAATTCAATAGTGAATTTTATTGTCGAATGAAGCGTGTTAAGGTGACTAGCAAAATCATTTAGATCTTGTAGATTGCCCGACCATAATAACAGAATGTCGTCTACATACCGATAATAATATATTAAAAAATTATTAAACCTTGGATTATTCATAATGTTAGAAGTTTCAAAATTGTGCATAAATATATCAGCTAGAATGGGAGATAGAGGAGATCCCATAGCTAGTCCTTCATTTTGACAATATGTGTCACTATTGAATGAGAAAAAGTTTTGTTCTAGACATATATTTATTAAGTTGAGTAGTTCTCGTCAGTAAAATTATTATCTGATGTCGTCCTTTGTTTGATTAAATTTACGACTTCATTGCGTGGTATGTTCGTGAATAGATTGCTAACATCAAATGATACTAACATGTAAGTATTTTCTACATGTACATCTTTAATCTTATTGACTAGATCAACATTATTGAAAACAGTATGGGTAAAATAATCTTTGTAGATGTCCTTTAACAAAGAATTGAGATATTTTGCTAAATTATATGTTGGAGAATTGTTAAATGCTACTACTGGTCTTATGGGTATTTCTTCAAAATTGTTATTTTTGTGTATTTTTAATAAACCATATAATCTCGGTATTAAGCTGAAGTCCGGGTTTAGTGCGAGTAATTTTGGTTTATCTAATAGGTGTGTAGAGTTTTTCAAACAGTTTTTTACTTTGTTAATAAAAGGATTCAGTTTTACATTATTTTTTTTGAATATCGTTGTCTGACAGAAACTTAAACCAAAATTACTCGCACTAAACCCGGACTTCAGCTTAATACCGAGATTATATGGTTTATTAAAAATACACAAAAATAACAATTTTGAAGAAATACCCATAAGACCAGTAGTAGCATTTAACAATTCTCCAACATATAATTTAGCAAAATATCTCAATTCTTTGTTAAAGGACATCTACAAAGATTATTTTACCCATACTGTTTTCAATAATGTTGATCTAGTCAATAAGATTAAAGATGTACATGTAGAAAATACTTACATGTTAGTATCATTTGATGTTAGCAATCTATTCACGAACATACCACGCAATGAAGTCGTAAATTTAATCAAACAAAGGACGACATCAGATAATAATTTTACTGACGAGAACTACTCAACTTAATAAATATATGTCTAGAACAAAACTTTTTCTCATTCAATAGTGACACATATTGTCAAAATGAAGGACTAGCTATGGGATCTCCTCTATCTCCCATTCTAGCTGATATATTTATGCACAATTTTGAAACTTCTAACATTATGAATAATCCAAGGTTTAATAATTTTTTTAATATATTATTATCGGTATGTAGACGACATTCTGTTATTATGGTCGGGCAATCTACAAGATCTAAATGATTTTGCTAGTCACCTTAACACGCTTCATTCGACAATAAAATTCACTATTGAATTAGAGAATGAAAATAAACAAATAAATTTTCTAGATCTAACCATCACATTAAAAGATAATAAACACAATTTTGACATTTTTAGAAAACCAACTGACACTGGAGTAGTTATTGATAATTTATCTAACCACCCATACCAACATAAAGTAGCAGCTTTTCACTGTTACATAGACAGAATTCAAAAATTCCTCTAAGTACAGAGTCCTTTAACAGAGAATTAATGATTATTAAACAAATAGCCTCTATTCATAATTTTCCACATAATCTAATTGATAAAATATTAACAAAAAAGCGAAACAGAATTACATCTAATTTAACCTATATCAACGACCCTCTTTATAATACCGCAGTAAATAACAACAAAAAAATATTTTTCACTTACATATATAGGACCAGTCTCTTACAGAATAGCTAATATATTTAACAACCACTGCAATATTGCTTTTAAAACATCTAATTCTCTCAATAAATATTTTGTACATAATAAAGATGAAATTCCTTTACTGGACAAATGTGGAGTATATAAGCTAAACTGTAACGACTGTAATAGTATTTATGTTGGTAGAACATACAGAAATTTCAAAACAAGATTAAAAGAACATCTTAGATGCTTCAGGTTGCAAACGGGTTTTTCTACAGTTTGCCGAACACTTACTCAATGAGAGCCACACATTTAATCAAGAGACTGGTATTGAGGTGCTACACTTGGTTAATAGAGGCGGATTACTTAATAACTTGGAGTCTTTAGAAATCCTTCGATATATCAAGTCAGACACAGTTACATCACTCAATTCACAAGTAACATCTGATTCCACTTCGACTTTTTCAGTTTTGTTTTGATGTTTGCTCTGTAACTCCACATAGTTTTTAGTTTTGTCTTGTGCCATCGATAATTGTTTTTACAATAAAACTAGCTCACCGAGACCGCGATGGCCAACGCCCGGAATCAGAAACTTATTTTTGCAAAAAGAACAGTTTTTGGGGTTTGAGTGTTGGTTGTTGCGGTTTTGTTGAGCTATTTTTTGATTTTAGATGTACTTTCAATTAATTCTTATTAAATATAGTACTAAGAAACCTCACATGGTGACATATAACTGAAAGACCACTTTATATGTATTTTAAGATAGAGGTCCCCACATTCACCTGTCACTAGTCTATGAACAGATGATGATATATTGTAGACAGTTTAATTTGTTTAACTTTTTAACTTTACAGTCTAAAATTAATTTTTTCAAAGTGATGTATTTTGTTGTTTGGCTGTATATTGCTTTTAAATGTGGACAAATCTTTGTATATTTGTATTTTAACGTAAGTTTTATATTTACAATTTTAACCTTATATTCGTCAATTTTTTCTTCAATTTATTTTCTTCTAATGTTTTCTAACAATTTTTAGTCTTGTTGCCTGAAGATGTGGTAATACTTTAGTATAAATATCACGAAACCGGTAGCATTAATAAAGAGTTTGTGAGATAAAGGACCTGTTATTTAAACCAGTAATCGTAGTATGTAAGTATTTATTTATTTTTATGTTCTCATCAAAGAAGGCAAATTAAAAAAAAACATGTTTATTACGCCCTGTTTGGTGTTGTGTCATTTGTTATTAATTATGACATGATTAGGTTACGCGTCATGATCAAGAGTTCGCCACTTCCTTAGACCTGTAACTCTTAGATCTGAAATTCAAATAATCTATCTAAAATTCATTTGAAAAAATTTATGCCAATTCGCAAAAAAAATTTAAATAAATGTTAATTTTCTGTAACAGGTTTAAATAAGTTAAAATGGAGGCTCTGCACTGACTTAAATGTACCTAGCTGAGCTTCTGAGGCTCATAAACTCAAGATGCCTAGAAGGTCAGGGTAAAACTATCAATTTCAAAAAAAGGATTCTTTCAAAGTTGCATACTTCACTATAAAATACTAAAAACATGAACGCTTACCCTGATATCGTGTATCTATAATAAATAAATGTTTGTAACTATAACACTATCACTGATAAGATAATAATGGAGTCTTATAACACTTAGAACTACTTCGCAATCAATTAGTCGTAAAATCTGTATCACACAAGTGAATATAACAAATCATGTATAAAGAATATAAGAATAGAATGATACCAGTTAAGATTTCAGCATTTCATGGATGATACAGCATCCTGGGCTAGCCAGTAGCACAACGAAGGATTTCAGCCTCCCTTACATAGGAGTTGGAACTGGCCAATAACGAGGCTTGATTTCCTAGAGACTCCTCCTTCTTTCAGTATGTGGACGATAAAATTAATTATATTGTAACTAAAGAGTTGCAATTTCTTGTTTTGTTGTATATTTTTGTATTCCATAACTTTGTACGATTTTAGTGATTAATAAAATGTATTGGGCCAAAATAAATTCTGGATTATTTGCAAACAGTTCTTCTACTGAATAATTTTTATGATAGCAGATAAGAAAGTACATGTTTTATTATAAATTATAAATTGAATATATGTATATGTACTTGTTCAAAAGTTATTTGTATTTGAGGTTCAACATACGTTAAGAGAAATTATATTTTCTTGGTATTTCGTTCATAAATAATATTTAAACTATTATTATTATTTTAAAAAAACAACTACCATTGAAATTTCATAAATTTATTTACTCATTATTAAAAGTATTTTATAATAATGAAATTAATATAGAAAAAGTCGTAAAACTGAATTTGAGCATTATAAAAACTAAACGTTATGCAAATATTGCATAGAAATTTTTATTTGAAAAAGTTTGGTGGACAATTAAAATCGAAATATTATAAACGTTTCTTAAGTTACCTAATTATTTCTATTTTTATTTATTTATTTATTTATTTTTTTTATTGTTTCTTCCGAAACATGATTCATTATTTTATTATTAAATAAAATAATTAGGTATTTTTATACAACTATTTTATAAACCGTCGCGTCGTCACGTAATGAGTACTTCAACAACCAATATTTTACTATTGAATAGAAACATACTTACAAAATTCGTCTCCATAAAATTATAAGTTGAGAATAATATAAATAAAAATGATATCAACATTTATGTAAGTACCTACCATAGTGAGATTAACTGTTCATTATTTAATTGGACTCCAAGAATTCATGGCTATTACATCTAATAAACTGTATGATGTGTACAATACGAGATATGTGAACATCCATTATTTTCATTTATTTTATATATATGTAGCTCCCATAATTCATTTCTTCTTGGGGATTAAAAATGTTGCTACCCATTTTGAGGCAAAGAGAATACATTCTCTTTGTTTGAGGTATGTGTATTGCAGAGGACAACTGTCATTTTAAAAGTTAAAGTTATCTTCCTCTGAGTGTTAAGATTGTAACGAAATTGCAAGCCATTTCATTTCAGTTTGTTGTTTTCCGCGAAAAATTATTTCTGTCAGTCTGGTCCAGATGGCGCCACTGATTTCTACTGGAACAATTGGTTTGGTAGATTTTTGCACTTATAAAAAATTACTAAATATCTATTTGTCTTTATTGCTCATACTGTACTCTCAAATGTTTGTCTCTTTCCAAACTATAATCGGTTTAGGTAGCAGAACACGACCGACGGTGCTACTTCCTTCTTACTAGTGTAGCGTTCTGGAGGCAACACCTATAGTTCAGCGGTCTGGTAAAATTTATATATTTTCTGGTATTATCGTGTAATTTAATGATCATCATTATTTAAAAAGTTGCTATATTGATTTAACGTACCTTTGAGGTAATTTTCATAATAATATTTTACCGTATTTATCTTAATTTACGTTTTAGGCAAATTTGCTTTTCGGTGATCAGTTCACCTTGGTTGTCTTTTGGAACAGCCATCATTAATATTGATTAGTATCGATTTATCGTGCCTTGGCAATTTATCTAATATCCCACTGATATTGTAATAATTTCGTGTGCTAATTTCAACTAACTTTCGGTTATAGTAAATTTTAGATTTACCCGGCAACGGATGTCGCCATTTTTGTACCGTAGTTGCTTTTGTCTTTGTCTGTTGATGTTTTAGGTCACTTGGCTACGTTGGTAGCTCTGTGAAAAGTGGTGACTGGTGACATTTGGAGATTGGTACCCCTTTTTGGACTAAACCTATTTGTTTATAACCTTTGTGAGAATTACCTAATTTGGTGCCTTTGTTTCGTGGTGGATCATTTTATACCATATTTACCAACCAGACCTCAGTAACGTAAGGTTTTTCTAAATTTAAAATAACGAGTGCTTACCTTAACTTAGTATTTACTCCTTGCCTAGTTCTCTGGCAAAGATACCTGCCTAGTTATCTGGCAATTGATTAACTTTTGATTATCTGTAGTAAACATATAGTCAAGCTATATATCTTTAACTTTATCTGGAATTCATTATAGCCTCTCTACGAGGAACTAATAAATAATTTAATTTCACGTTACTTTTAATTTGAAAATTATCGTATTGTTTTATATTTAGCAAATATTTATTTACGTTATCTTTCTAGTTGTCTGTCTGTATACAGATATTCTAAATTCTATTTTCTTGAAGATTACCTTCTTTTAGTAAAAAATATCTTAACATATAGTGAATACCTATTTCACTTTGTTTATTATCATAGCTACACCGAGTTTATTTGTTGGACTAGTATTTTTTCTATTTAACGTAACTTTTATTGATACTTAAGTTAGTTGAGGTCCTCAACTTCCTAAAATATTGTGTGATACCGATCCTAGTTTGTTTAATTTGCAATTTACTCTGTAAATTTGTGTTAACTCTCATATTTTGTCTAAGTAGCTGGACAAATCAAACGTCACAGTTTTTTACTTTGTTTTGCCTATAATACTGATCTCATAAAACTCTCCCCTTTTTATGTAAATACTTGGACCAAGAGAAGAGGATAACTGGTGGATCGAACTGATCATTATATAATGATATTTTATATTACTGGCATTTCGTCTCAAGAGTAACTGCAGCACTGACAGTGGTGATTCAAACTGACACCGAACCCATTAAGAGCTTAGCCGTTGGTGGATTCTTCGCTGGACTAACTCATTTGAAGTTACGTAAGATCTTCGTCTCCAGTGAACATTTATATTTGGTCAGAAAAAATGTTTGAGATCAGTCACCTTTTTTTTTGTTTATTTCTTGGTCTTCAACCAAAACTAGGGTTTTTTTAACTAAAAAGAGGCCATCTTAGCCTATGTAGATTTTTGTACATATCTTACAAATTTATTATACTTTTTATTAAATAATATCTTTTTATTCGACTTTTTTCCCAACAGAAATCAAATATTAACGTTATCTTTACCTTTTAAAGTAAACTTTTAATTATATGGTACTTGCGCCCAGCCTAGATTTTGGTAAGAACTCAAATCAATCTAAGCCCTTATTCACGACCTACTACCAGTCAATAAGTACAACTCCTAGCTAATTGTGTTATGCCAGTAATTGGATTTAACAAATCATTAATATACATGTTAAATAATAAGGGATCCGAGAATGTCCACTGTGGCACTCCAAATTTTACGACATTTTTCTGAGCTTATGATATGTCCAATTTCAATAGATTGCTTCCTGTTTGACAAGTAAATTGGATTAAGAGCAATTCCCATAACACAGATAGTTCCCACTGTTTTAGTTAATTTTTCAACAGTATAAGACTGAATTGTCAACGTATAAATTAGAATCATTATTTAACGTTTTATGGACATATACTCATACATCATGGTATGATGCGTGCATGATAAAGAAGGTAGCGGAAGAACTAAAACAAACAACATAACCTATACATGTTTGTTGTGTTACTCTATTATTCTCGTAATTTTCTTTGTGGTTCCTTTCTCAGTATCAATGGAGAGAGACCGATCACTGAAATATTCAATAACATTTTACAATTAAACGATAGACGTATGCTGCATATAGAACGATTTATATATGGTCGGGGTTGCATTACACAATTCTGCCAATTTTTTCAAGATCAAGTCGAGGACGAACGTATATACTGTTGCCCACCATTGTGATGTTGACAAATAAAGTGAAAAAGATACAAAATTAGGAATTTTTGGTCCAATTTACTTAAAGTTCAAGACCACTAAATAATGATACAATGTGTGGTAAATCATTCAAATTTGTGTATCCAAGAAAAAAGTCAAAATTGTTTTATTTTTTCTCATTACTATGGGGTTGCGCTTGATTTGCTGGTGACACTGTATATCCATATTTAATATGAACTAGTTCGCACTAAATAATTTTGGTACCACAAAGCTCGTGAAATCTGTTAAATACACCACAACAAAAAAGAAAGGGAAGCTCTACTTTCTATCTTTCTAAATTTAAGTGAGAACAGCTATGCTGTTAATTCTAATAGATACAAGTGGTCCAAACATCTAACAGTAATGTTTTTAGTTAGAAAAAATACTTTAAAACTTTACAAATTTTTATATAAAAATTGGTTTTCCCCGCAATTAAAACGATAATGGTGATTATATATGCTGACGTTGTAGCGAACCTGACTATATCCACGGGATTGGTGCAAAAGTGGATCGGATAATTGTTGTTGCAATGTCATCCAGCGACGTTAATATCACGTTAAAATGCTGGAAAATATTAGGAAAGCATAGATTTTTTTCTTTTCTAGGGTGTGTCTATATTGTACGCCCCCGAAAACAAAATATTGGCTAACATTAGATCGAAAATTTGAATGTTGTTATATATTGAAACTAAATTTTCATTCGTGGTGAATTAAAAGAACCATGTATTTATACATAGAGATTTCCTAATTTAAGAGTGAACAAAATAAAACCCTAGAGGGGAGCGCCACCCCCCTTACCATGAATCCGTCACTGAAGACATATCAAAACAAATTGAGAAAACTTCTTTGTTTAAATCGATAACTACAAGTTTTCACAACAATTTTTGTTATATTATTATATTTCTTATATAAAAGTTATTCATAAAACTAAGAAAACTTATTTTTTTAATCAAATCTGCAGTTACAGAATTTTGAAAATAATAAAAATAATATAATAATAATAGTATTTATTTACAAAACATAATTACAGAAATAATATAAAATAACTCTAATAAACAAGGGAGTAGATATAAACATCTGCTTGTACGTGATAGAGGATAAAATGATTTTATAAACTAAGGAAATATGAAAATACATTATGGGTAATATACTGTATACACATTTAGTTAAAGAAATATGTCTAAGTAAAAAAAGTAAACCTAATTAAAAAAAAAGATAATTTCAAGAAAAAATATATAAGTAAACCATGGCAACCAATATAAATATAAAGTAGCATTTTTTTATAATTAGGTAAATATATCATAATAAGGTAAGTGTCAATAGGGTAAGTGTTATTCAGGTAAGTTGAGAATTATTAAAATAGTTCCTGACATCAATACTTCGTAAGCTTAAATAAATATTTTTTTGATTTAGAATATTGTCAAAAATATATCGGGGTGTTTGTAGTATCCATTGTTTTAATTTTTTTTTGAACAGTTTTAAATTATCTATATTTTTAATTTTCAATGGAAGAATATCATATAACCTGGGGCCTAGGTATAAGTAATTTCTTTACCCCACAGTTTTTCACATCTAGGCATACGACAACTTTTGTTTAAGTCTTGTTTCATAGATAAGTGTGATTGGTTGTATGTTCGTTTTATTTTTAAATATATTTACTAAAATATTTAAACAAAATACCTGCCTGATGTCCAAGAAGCTACTTTCGATGAATAAACTGTCACTAGAGCAACGAGAGTTTTTATCAAATATTATTTTAATAATCTATTTTTGTAGTACGTTTAAGTTTTCTAGATAGTGATTATTTACTCCGCCCCATCCAATTATTCCATAAGAAAGCTGAAATTGAACTATAGCGTAATAAAGAATTTTAAGATGACCTATATCTAGAATATGTTGAAGATATTTAAATCTTGGAAGCAAACCTTTAATTTTTCTTATTATATTTTTTATAGTAGATCCCATCTTAAATGTCTATCAAGTATAATGCCAAGGTATTTGATTGAGGTAGTTTCTGGTGTAATGGTGTCTTGGTCAATGTTTAGTGGTCCCATGTCTGGCAAATGATTAGAATATGACGTAAATGGTAAATAATATGTTTTATTACAATTTAAGGTAAGTTTGTTGTTCTGAAACCACCATTTTATATATTTAAAATCTTTTTCAACGATACCTTTAAGCTCCAGCCAAGATTTTGCTTTATATATAATAACGGTATCATTTGCAAAACTAAGTATGGTACCTGCGGTATTAATAAATAAGAGGCTATTAATGTAAATGGTAAATAATACCGGACCTAATGCGGTTCCTTGAGGAACTCCATATTTTTCTGTTTTTGGATTACTGACTGCTTCGCCTATATCTACATACTGCCTTCGGTCAGCCAGGTAGCTATTTAGCAGATTAAACACATTACCTCTAAATGCATATCAATCTAGTTTTTTCTAATAATTTTTTGTGGCATACCGTGTCGAAAGCTTTAGCTAAGTCCACGATTATACAAAGAGTAAGGATCTTTTTATCTAGACCGTTGTACATTTGAGACGTCAAGTGGCATATCGCATCTTCTGTTGATTTCCCTACCCTAAATCGATACTGTTTATCAGATACTAATTTATGTTTGTTTAAATGCTACTCAATTGATTGAGACAAAACCAAATTACATTTTTTTTTCATGCTTGTGAATTTCAGTTTTTCTGATTACACTATATGTTTTACGTTGTAGATGTTGAAAAGTTGAAAATCATCTTTACTCTTCCTACTAGAATATATCTTAATCCACTATGTTTATTCTCTAACAATAGTTTCGTTTCTTCTCAGCAATCAAATACTGAATTATTATGACGTGTGATGTACAAACCAACTCAATTATTTATTCTAATCTACCCAAAATATCAAAAAGTGTTCAAATAATCTTATTTACTTCAGCCGATCTAGAGTGCAATATATCATTAATAATAATAATAGTGTAACAGAGTAAACATTACTAAACCAAGTTTTATCTAGGAGAACCACCATAACTATGTTCAGGTCTCGGTTCAGATTTATTATCTAGAATAAGTTCCTTAAATAGGATTGCATTTAAAAGTTAGTTGACTTAAAAACAATCTAAAATCACAGAGCCCATGCAAATTCAGTTACTTCTTTGAAACATCATCGTATTTTTAATGTCCTTTAGAGTAAGTTCACAAAAATTATTCGGAAAAAGTATCCTGCTTAATATATCGCGATTAAAGCGACTAAAACTTTTTATTAAGAGCAACAATATTCGTTAGTAGGCAATGACTTATAAAAATACCTAAAACCTAAAACCAAGTACACCCTTAAACGATTATTCTATAGCACATATTTTAATAGAAAACAAATAACATTTTTTAGAAAATATTGTCTTTATATTCTATTTCAGAGAACAGGTTCTCAAAAAGTCCAAAGATATTGACATATAAAATTCTGTATATCTAATTAGTGTCCTGTCTTCTAATTATAGTTTTTCTTATGTCCTGAATTATATTCCTCATTATGTTCCACGATATTATTATGTCATCACGTTCTAAATTTTTTTTTAGAGTGAATCCGAATCACCTAAAATTATAAAAATGTGTAGTAGGAAATGCAGTTTGAGCAATATCTTCATCTTCAAATGGACATTTCTTCCCATTACCACGTTTCTAAGTAATGATCACCTACTCAAAATTTTGGGCTTATATTATTAATATTTTTTTATTCATAGTAATAAGCAATGACAACTAAAATATTTAATTAATGTTTTTTACAATACTAAACTAAATAATCCCTCTATTTGGATCTAATTATTATTATTATTATTTAATATCAGGATTGACTTGCAATGTAATAATAATAATACTTGAACTTTCATTCTCACCTTTAATATTTTAATTTATCTCTGATATTAGGTCATACGATATAAAGTATTGATTATTCATCAAAAAATATATCTAACTATTTTCAACATAGAAATAAACTAGTACATGTAGTAAAGTCATTTTGCGTTTAAATAAATAAAAGATATAAGTAAAGTAACTTTTAATAAACAATAGAACGAATTCTAGCCAAATGTAAGTATAGATTCATTTAGTAAGATGTGTTGTCTCTAAAATCTGAAGAGTTTACATTTCGTGTAACACTAATTGACTGTGTAACCCACTACAAATAAATCAGTCTAATTTCAGAAAATGGAATGTTACTTTTTGCAGCTCAACAACTGTCAGAGTTTACAGAAATATGGCATAAAATTAAGCAATGAAAAAAATTCACTTTTAAATACGCACAGATATTTAATAACTTGTTAAAAATATCGTGATTAAATTAAATTATAAATTCTAATTTTCTCTGTTTTAATTAATGTGATAGAAAACTTGGTAATTCCGTAAATCTTCTTGTTCTTACTAAATGTTTCTTACGTAGAGATTAAAGAAAATAAGTATCATAAAAAATAAATAACTTATCTGCGTAGGAAACATTAAATTTAAAAATTCAGTAAGTGAAGAATATATTTTTAGTTTATAAAAGCATGCATTTTAAGCTGTGATAATAAGTATTATTTCAAAAAGTTATATTATTGCTTCGTATTTATGCATTCCTAGAAAAAAAATTAATAAAATAATTATTATGTATTACAAAGGCATTCTTTCAAACATAACGTGATAATAATAATAAATACCTGTAGATTTTTATATTTTATACTGGCATTCTTATCTGAATGTGCTAATATAACAGTTTTAGGCATATAATAAATCAAAAACCACACTTCCAATACATTCTATCATAAAAACTATTGAAATAACTACTCAGTGTAGCAGCAAGAACTGCATTGAATTAAATAATAGTGTTCTCAGTATTAGAAGCAAAAAAAATATTGAGATTCAAAAAAATATTAACTCGCCAAAAAGAAAAATTTTCACGCTCAAGAAATGATTTCCTCCAGTTACAATACAAAAAAACGAAAACAGCTAGTCCGATATATATATATATATATATATATATATATATATATATATATATATATATATATATATATATATATATATATATATATATAAAACATATATTTGAAGGTGTAATTCAATGCAGGTCGGGGTATTTGCCCGCTGAGTAGTTGTTTCCTTCAAATCATATTTAATAACATTAGTTTAGTCCACCTAGGCTAGGGGCCGCCGCTCTCGGTACTTTCTGTGACGCAAGTCGCTATCCGCCACAGAGACATCTAGGATGTCGGTCGGATAGTAGCATTCAGACCATATGAGAAAAATTTCATATCTCTCACCTCATATATATATATATATATATATATATATATATATATATATATATATATATATATATATATATATATATATATATATATATATATATATATATATATATATATATATATATATATACTTTCATTCTTCTAAACTCTACAGGAGGCTAATCCGCTTATAAATTACCAGTTGCAATAACTAATCTAGATATTGTCTTTCAATTTAAAATGTCAAAATAAATAAGACAAATGTTCATATTTTGAATTATCTAATTTAAATAGTCTTATAAATAATTTATACGAAACACCAAAACACCATATACTGCACTCGACGTGCATTTATGCCAGCCAAGTTGGAATCATCAGGAGATGATTAAAACTAACTTTATGCTAACAATGTATCATATTCATACCTAAACTATTGTCACGGTTCAGTGAAAATTACTAATATCTATTTTTTGGTTGTTTTCAAACACATGTTTGGCCACACTAAGGCTTGTCTGTTCTACCATATTTGAGATGAGCCATATGCTCATTGAATATATTTTGAATGGATCGTCTGGTTTGTCCAACATACTTACAGTCTTTACAGCTAATTTCGTAAATCCCCGACTTTTCATTTATTTCTCTACCATTTTTAGATGTATTAATAACTAGAAATATTGAAAATATGTTAGAATTTGACATATACAGAAAAGATAGCAGTACTCTAAGACATATGTCTAAGACATCTCACTATTGTGCTTAATACAAAATGGCGAGTGTTAATTATTTTCTAGTCCATTGTCTATTAAGGTTCCCCCTCAATAAGGAGAGGTTTGAAAAAATAAAAGGCATTGATTAAGGATATAGCTGCGAGTAACGGATATTCTGTAAATTTAATTGATAATATAATTAGGAAACAAACATTTAAAGAGACAGTTCGAAATTCCTCTACCTTTCAAAATGAAAGAGAAAATCCGGAATTTGTACCGATTCCATTCGATCCTCGATTCACCCGTAGTATTGATAAGATTTTTATATATATAGGTATGACAATGGTTCATTCATCCAGAAATAAACTACAACAAAAGACAAAATTGAAACAAACGAAAAGTTGAGGATTTACGAAATTAGCTGTAAGGATTGTAATCAAAAGTATGTTGGACAAACTAGACGATCAATTCAAACTAGATTCAAGGAGCATATGGCCTATCTCAAAGATATGGTTGAACAAATGTCGAGTGTTGCCCAACATGCGTTTGAGAACAACCATAAAATAAATATTAGCAATTTAAAATTAATTAGGAATGTAATAAATACTAGACAGCTGGATGCATTTGAAAGCTAGGAAATCACAAAGTGATAAGCTGATAGAGGGCTAATCCCAAATATCCCGTTTTATTGGTTAGTGGGTCACGGTTCACCGAACCGTGACAATAGTTTAGATATAAATAAGATACATTGTAAGCATAAAGTTAGTTTATTCATCTTCAGCTTATGCCAACTTGATTGGCGATATGCGCGTCGAGTACAGTATATGGTGTTTTGGTGTTTCATGGAATACTACGCCAGTGGAATATTTGTTGTTAATTTATATACCGATTAAAACCAAATATTTTTTTTAAATGTTACTACAAACTAATATATTTCAGTGACTTATCTAGTAGCGTAGAGGTTCTAAAATGACTGGTGGAGGAAGCAAAGTTAAAATAATGTCAGTAGAAGTTTACACCAATAGCTTTTTCCCTGCACTGCACATTTGTTCACAATTATTGCTGCGGTATTATTCCTTACAAACGAAATATGCAGATTTCTTCTAAACTGCTTCTAATAATTCAGTGACATTTGGTGTCCTCTTTCGATTCTTTATAACTTAATTTAGACAATGTGCAAAGAAAGTCGTTTAAACGGAAAGGATGTTACACCAAATCATATCTACATATAACTGCTTGAATATGCCAAATTATCCATAAACATAGAAAAAAAATACTGAAGCCAACAGCTTAATAGTTCTTAAAAGTTGAAAATAATATAAACAGCAACAAAAATAACTTGCCAATAACAACGATGTGAAATTTGCAATTTATTGTTTAAAAAATAGATTACTAGATATTTAAAAGAAAGTTTGTTAGATGAAAATAAACAGCAGTCCATTAAATCTTTACTAAATTTATTTACTATTATTTTCTATTATTCCCAAAAAAATTATTGATTTAAAAATTTTAAGATGAATAACACTAAAACAATTTATAATTGACATTATAATATTTTGTTACAGTAAATATATCTATAGGGATAAAGACATCTCATCCCCAAAAAAATAATTCCTCCACTGCAAAGATTTTTTTACACATTACCTAGATTAAGTTAAATAAATAATCTGAAATCCAACACCAAATTTTACTGAATTATTAGCAGTAATTTAGATGACATCTAAAGAAATATACGTTCGATAACTAGAGGTGATAGGAAAAAGTTGTATTTTGCTTTACGTCATATTTTGTCACTATAGTATTTGGCGAATTGAGTTTTTTTTATAGACTTATTATGAACATAAACCTTTAAAATGTTGTAATTTGTTTTGCACTAGAACTAGTTTATTTCTATAATTTGAAGGAAAAGAATGAAAATAAACAACTTGCTCAGAATAATTTTATTCTTTTTATTGTTAGATATAGATTAATACACATACTTAATTGCGAATAAATTTTACTTAATTAAAAACTATGTAGTAGTGCTGTAGCATTAAAAATCAAATCTCAATGTGTACGATGTGTGATGTATTACTGTCAGTTTGTTAAATAAACATTAGTCCATTAGATTGTTGCATCACATATGCCACTCTCGACGACCACCCAGATTTAGCTGAAAATCCTTACTGCATACCTTTATCCTTAGCGCCCGGCGTCTCATATTAAAAAAATAAACATTTCATGTTTTCCAATATTATCTATACACTATCATGTAAATATGGTAAATTTTTCGGTAGATCAAATTAAATTAAAATGGAAAATAATTTGACTGTAATAAAAAATTAATCTGTAGATCTTTTTTTCGGACCAATTAATTCTATTCGAAATTGATGGATTGGTGCTCCTTATTTAAAGACAACTAATTTATTAAAATTTATGTCAAAGCATCCGACACTTTTTATGTCACAAATAAGACTGAAATAAACTTTAACTTACTAGTTTACCGATGCTTTGGTAAATGTTATGTTATTATATTGCCATCCTCAGGGCACTACAAGGCCATGGCCTATTACGATTAAAAATAAATGTCAAAAAATGTAATCCATATTAGGCATTTTTTAAGTAAAAATTAGTGTTAAGAAAACTTGTTCAGCTTCAGCGTTATAATAACTAGGACTAGAATTGCTTAACCAAAACATAAAAATTACCTGCCCTGTTGTCTGCCGTATTTAATTACAAACCAATAAAGTCTTAAACTAAAAAAATAAATGATTTCTATAAAGCTTAAAACACTGCATCCTAAGAAAAGACCGGCCATTCCACCAATGTATACTAAAAAAAAGTTGTAGTGAGTTTTCAAAAAATGTTATTAAAAGGCGTCCTTTACACTCCCTCGTCTATTTTTGTTAAAAATCAAACTAATACAATTAAATGAGTCATATCGGGATAGACCAAATTTTTGATACCGGCAAAGCAGCAACTGAGATTTTCTGTTCAGTACCACAGATCATAATTTCATCACATTGTAATTTCACGGTTACTATCACAAATTAAATATATGCCGTTTTATTTTAAGAAAATGCCAGGTTTGCAGTACAAAGTATTTAATGCCTGCCATATCATCGGTCTGTAAATCCTAAAATCTACTGTTTATGTGCAAATTAACGATGCGTGGTTCGAACTGGCTGTTGAGGAGGTTGAATTTTAAACTCGAGGTCATTTGAAGTGCATCACTCGAAATGATCACTCAAATCCAAACCGTCATTCGTCATTTTGTTTGTTTTAATTGTTCTTTCCCTACATAATCTGTGTTTTTCATTTGTTTTTGACTCAGTTAAATGCCTGCAGTTCATTTATTTTTTAGATGCATATTTGTGATGGGCATAATCGGATGATTTTCATAATCGGATTCTACCGATTCGATTATTCTAATAATCGAATGATAATTCGAATTAATTTTAATTCGGTCTAGCCGATCATGCTAAAATAACTTCTCGATTCTAGCGACTATAATAATAATATGAATTATGATTTATTAGAAATTAAAATTAACGTCAAACCAAAATTTATATATAACGTCAACCTATTTTTGAGTTTACTCGTATTTAATTATATTAAGATTTGTATCCAAATCTATGTAATAGAGCACCCTGATACCCTCAGTAAATCCCTCGTTGCAAAGCAAAGGAATTAAATTCATTTATTCCTTTTACGAGTTAAACACAAGGAAAGGTTGTCACAAATAATTAAGAACACTGGAGGAAATATTAGTTAAATTCTCGAATTTAAGTGTTATTGCTAGAGATTCGGAGAGTGAGGTTTCAGATAACGAAAATTTAAATTTAAGTGAAATGTCAGAAATCAATTATGGCCTTTTACGTTATCAAGCTGACAATATACCTAATTTAGATAGTAACCCTAAAATACTTCAGATTTTTAACGGCCAGTGATAATTTAATTAGAACTTTTCAAAATTTAGCCATTCCAAATGCATGTTTATTAGACATAATATTTTCTAAGCTTAAAGGTCGAGCAGCTGATTTAATTTGCCCCAGATCTGAATTTAATTCTTGAAATTCTGTTAAAGTATTCATAGCGAGTTTTGCGGATCAACGTAATTTACATTGCCCGTTTCAAGATATGACATCCTTAAAATTAAATAAAAATGAATCACTACAAGGGTTCGGATGTCGAATTCAAGACGTTCGCAGTCTCCTAGTTACGAAACATAGTCTTAGCAATAAAGACATGCAAAAAAAATTATTAAAATTAAACATTATAACGGAATTGCCCTTAAAACATACATTACGAATTTACCATATAATATAGAATTAAGTATTAGGGTTAAAAAACCTGACAGTTTAGAACAATCCTCAAGCTTTACTGTGGAAGAATTAAAATTTCTTGAGTACCGAAATAAAAATAGTCCAGTCAAATTAACAAATTATCAGGCAATGCAAAATCAAAGTAGACCAAGTCATAATGTACCTCCACCAAATATTCAAAATCAAATAAGACCAAGATTCAACCGTCATGAAAATTATTGTAGCCATACATATTGACAAAATCCCAATTTTCAAGCAAGACCATCAAATATTTTTCAACATAGCAATACACATAATACTAACTTTAATAGACATCAACAAATGTCTAATCTGTTTAAACCACAATCACAAATAACAAATTGTATGCCTAAGCTTACCCTTATGGACACTACGTTCAATAATACTCGCTTTTCAAAACCTTTTTCTACTAGACTACATAATCAATTTATTTACGAATCGCCTGATTCTATTACAGAATCTGAGCCGACATATAATTCATATAATGATAACCAATCCGGAAATCAACTTGATTATTACTCTAATAAATATTACGAAACACTGGACTCTACTTCAATCGGATATAACGATGACACAATACCCCATTCATGCAACAGCTGTCAACAATATGAAGAAACTTTGCCTACCGTTTTTTCTCAAATAAATTTTTGAACAACCCAGAGTCAGAATTTAGAGACATAACACATTTAAGTAATTTTGATCGGAATCTTCCTTATATTTATTTACCAACACATAAAGCAAAAACCCTAATCGACATAGGTAGTACTCGAAATTTTCTGAAGCCACAACTAGTTTATCAATATTTTAAGATCAAATAGATTAAAAAAATTTTGAGGTTGAAACGGCATACGAGGTCTCTTTTTATAATGAAATTGTTAAACTACTACTTTTAGCAGATTTTGATGTAACCATTGTCATACATTTTATTTATTTAACTTTTCTAATAATTTTCAAGGATTTATAGGCTTAAATTTTGTTACAGGTATTAAATGCCAAGATAAATATTGGAAAAAAAATATTAAAACTTTCACAAACCGAAATCCCAATATACTTTAAACATTTATTTCATGATAGACTAAACTCACCTAAAGTCCATTTGAAACAACCATACTCAGTAGTTGCCCCACCTAGAACGGAACAAATAGTTATGCTACCTACATTTCAAAAATCGAGAACAGCAATCCTTAACTACACTCAATTTAACGAATTAGAATCACCTACAGCTATCGTAAACAGTAATGACAACTTTGCTTTAACATCTTTAATAAATAAAACAAATAACCCTATTGAATACATATTAAATGACTTGTTACAAACTGAACCATTCGATTCAAATAAAATCAACTACATTGACAACATCCAACAATATCGAAATGACCCAAAATTAGACCAAATGTATAAATACAATTTAAAAAATCTCAGACTAGACCATTGTAACGAGGAAGAGTACGATGCTATCAAAAAATTATGCTTTGAATACCGAAATATCTTCCATTCAGATCAAATTCCCTTAATTTTTACTAATGCTATTAAACATAAAATAAAATTAACTGACGAAACTCCAATTTTTACCAAAACATATCGCTATCGTCACATTCATAAAACCGAAGTAATACAAATATCCAAAATGCTTGATTCTAACAGTATTCAACATTCAAACTCGCCATCATCCCCAATCTGGATAGTACCCAAAAATTAGACGCTTCTGGAAAACCTAAATAGAAAATGGTTATAGATTATAGAAAATTGAACGACAAGACCAACGACGATAAGTACCTCTTACCAAATATACATGACATTTTAGACAAGTTGGGTAAATATAATTATTTTACCACCCTAAACCTCGCGAGTGGGTTTCACCAAATCGAAATGGAGACAGAAGACGTACAGAAAACTGCGTTTGAACACGGACACTACGAATTTAAACAGATCCATTTGGACTAAGAATTCACCGTCTACATTCCAACGGGTTATGAATAACATCTTAAGAGGCTACCAAAACGAAATTTGTTCGGTTTATTTAGACGTTTTCCACCTCCTTGCAAGAACACGTTGACAGAGTAAAAAAGATTTTCCAACATCCAACTTTAAAGTCCAACTTGACAAATCGCAGTTTCTTAAACATAACGTACAATATTTGGGACATGTAATCACTCCTAATGGTATAGAATCAAACCCTGACAAAATAAAACCATTTTTGTTAACTAGCGACGTGTCAAACTTCGCACTTGGCTCAGTATTATCTCCAGAAACCCCACCTAATGATAAACCAATTTCTTATATTTCACGAACCCTCAATTCTCATGAATGTAAGTACTCCGTAATAGAGAAGGTATTGTTAAGTATTGTGTGGGCGTGCAAAAATGTTCCGCCCGTACCTTTTCGGGCGAAAATTCTATATACATATATATATATATATATATATATATATATATATATATATATATATATATATATACATACCCACCATAGACCCCCTAGTTTGGCTATTTATATTTAAGGAACTCAATTCAAAATTAGTTAGGTTGCGCGTATATTTGAGGAGTATAACTATGAAATTATTTATAAAAATGGAAAACAGAACGTAAGTGCCGACGCACTTTCACGTATTAAATTAAATGCCGTTGAAACAGAATCTATATTGAGTCAACCCGGTGTTATAAACAACGACATTACGAGATACCTAAAAGAGCTGTCTGAAAATACCATATCTCACTCTGACCTAAATTGCGACAATAACGACGAAATTCCCATGACATCACAAAATGAAGTGAATCTTCCGCATAATAAAAACCCGAAAAGTAATATTCTTCAGAACATACCAATAATACCGGAATATCCCACAATTCACATACCAGAAGGTGACAATTTCATAATGCTCGAAATGATAAACGTCGATAACTCTGACGTAACCGCCCATACTTCCAGCCAAACGATTATGGCATTCCCATTCTAGATGAAATAATTAATAACAAACCATTTCAGATTATAGTAGAGCGAAGTCTCCATCTCAAATTAGATATGGAGAATCAAACTATTGATGGACACGTCATAAAAAATATTAAAATTCCTTTGCATTCCGCAAACCCATGTGAAACAAACTATATCTATTTTCATGACAGGCAATTGATTCCTGTATTTATAACAATCATAATTCAAAATTTAGCAATCTAAAACTTGTTATATGCACCCAACTCATTAACACTATAAATGACAAGGACGAACGCCTACTTTTTATTAAAAATCACCATGAAGGTAAATTTAATCACAGAGGAATTGATGAAACATATCAAAAACTAAAAAATAACCACTACTGGAAAAACCAAAGGTCAGATATTACTCTTTATATTAACGATTGTGAGATTTGTAAAAAAAACTAAATATGCAAGATAAAAACCTTATGTTCCGTTAGTATTGACAGAAACCCCATTTAAACTCTTTCAAGTACTTCATATCTCAAAACCAAAATTTCTTAACTATCCTCTATAAATTTTCTAAGTTAGGTCAAGCCCTACCTACTTTAAAAGATGCCACTTCAATTTGTGATAACCTTGTTAAATATTTCTCCTTTTACGGTACCCCAAAAACTATCGTTTCAGACAATGGAACAGAATTCAAAAATTTAAACGTTCAAGAATTATTAAAAAGCCATAAAATTAATATTCACTTTGGAATACCTAGACATCAGAAAAGCAATAGTCCTGTGGAAAGATTTCATTCCACCCTTATCGAACATTTACTCTTGTTAAAAGAAGAAGAACCAAATTTGGAATTTAATAAACTAATGCCCTATTCCATTTTCGCTTACAATACATCAATACAGTCGAACTTAAAATTATCTCCTTTTGAAATTACGTTTGGACATACCAACTCATAAAATTCTCTTGAAATCATCGAAACAACATTTTACACGGATTATTTTAAAAATCGACGAAAAATGTATACGAACAATTCAGTAACAGAGAAATTGTTCAAAAACAAAAAATAAACGAAAAACGAAACAAAAGGTGACACACAATTCGAATTTGAAGTCGACCAAATGGTATATAAAAAATTGGAAAAAAGATCCAAAGCAAAATAATTAATTTGTTGGACCTTGTATAATCACTGAATTATTAAATTTTAATAAAGCCAAAATAAAAAACCCGAAACTAATAAAATATAAACTATACACCTAAAAGAACCTCGTAAACCTGTTACAGATGCTGTACAAAACTCATCACCATCATAGAACCGACAATCACCAAAATAACAAATAACCCTGGCTTACTACCTCTACAACTAGGACAAACTTCTATTAGTAACGACTACTGCGACTATGTACAAATATTTAACACCAATAATAGACGAGTTCAAACTGATTCAACAACAATATTGAAACTGTAAAATCTTAGTTGAAAAAATCAATTACTACAAACTCATCTATCTAGTCTACATGACATAAAATTTGAATTACCTGAACTAAATATTACTTATAACAAAAAACCGAAAATCAACTATCATCCAGGACCACTACAAATTGAGACAATTAATAATCATAAATTATTAGAAACACAAGAGTTACTAATGAAGAAAATCAAGGAAATCGACAATATTCCTATTACCTATAAAACCAGTGTTTGGACCACAGAACAGAAAAAGAAAGAAAGCCAAGATAATAGTGGAGGATAGAAGCAGCTGTGACGTTTCTTAGCTTGTAGCGCACCAACCTCGGTGGCCAGAACTAAAAATATGTAGATTAAACAGAGATCTTCCTCTGATAATAAATTATTCATTTATAAGGGCCGGCTTTTCCATTTCCTGTACATTTATTTAATTAATAAATTCCGAGGAAACAATTACTAAAATATTATTAATTACTGTTTCCATGGAATTTATCTAGTAAATAAATGCAAGAAATGGAAAACCAGTCATTAAATTGTAAATGGCAAAACAACTTAAAAAAATGCGTCTTCGCCTTTTAATATGTAATTTCAAAATAAGAGAAGGGAAAATAAACACCATTTTAGTTAATATTATTTATTGCCGAATCACATTGTAACAATTACATTATGATTAATACTGTTATAGCTAGATGACAAATATTCTAACAAATTAAATAATATATTAATAAACTTTAGTCAAACGAACTACCAAAAGACTATTACTTTATCTTAAAACAAGTATCACAATATTAAATATGTAGATATTCTTTTGATATCACTCGGTAAAATTAAAACAGCTGGTAGGCTTTTTTAACATAACTAAATAATTTATCACTACAAACAGTAGCATCAGAAGTCAATAATGAATTTCATAATTCTATCAAGATAAAAAATATCATTTGCTTTGCAGGTATATAAAAAAAGAAAATAATTGATCTAAAGAGAAAAATCAATTCCATAGTAATGAAATAAATCATAAAAACAACATTTTTTCTAAGACAGATCGAAAAATATATATTATAAACTTCCTGTAAAAAAAAGTAATACTCTAAATTATTTCATTACTGCGTGCAGACTAGCTGCACTGTTCTAATGTCAAACAACATAAAATCAAAAACAATAAAATGAATTGAAAATATAACAAAATTAAATTATAAATAAACTTCTTATAGAGTGGTTCCTCGGGTATGACTGCTTGCGTAAGATTGTACATGAAACAAAAAATATATATATATCGACAGTAGGGTATTAATGGCGGTGGTGGGTAATTAGGGTGCGGGGTAATTAGAGGGGGTAATTCTAGGGGGCAATTAGAGTGCGGGGGTAATTAGAGGGGGTAATTAGAGTGTGGGGGTAATCAGAGGGGGTAATTACAGTGCGGGGGGGGGTAATTAGAGCGGCGATAATTAGAAGGTTACTTACAGGAGTACTTAGAGGAGGTAATTATAGTCGTGGGTAATGAGAGTGGTGGGTGGTAATTGGAGTATGGGGTAATTATAGTGGTGGAGGGTAATTAGAATGTTGGGAGATATGCACGAGGGTGGGATATGTTGGTAGTGGGGCAGTTTTATTACTATAAAGGAGATGCGATATCACGGTAAAATCATACCTATCGTGAATCGCCTACAGTTAGCAAGTTTTAGCTATCGTGAATTACCTACAGTTAACAAGTAAGTGTAGCACAGTGATCAGAAGTTAAAGTTCAAGTGAGCAATATCTTATTTTACTTTTTTTGTAATTCTTTCATTATACCCATTTAATTGTCAATTTTAATTATGGCTATTTCTGATATCGACATATCTGCGCTTAATGAGCTTATAAGACAAGATACACAGGTTTTAGAGCAAAAACCTATTTCATCATTAATTGAAAATAAGGCCTATATTATAAAAAAAATGTCTATGGTGAATTCAAGGTTTGGAAAATCAATTTTAGTAATTTTGTTTGAGGAAAGTACAATTACAACATTTAAAACATTTTTACCAAAACGAATCGCAGAAGTTATACGTATAGAAACTATCGATACAATAAATTCATGTAGTGATAAATACACATTGACATATTTAGGTCAGAGTCCTCCCGCATTTGCAGGTGCAAAACCTACTTTTTTAATAGAATTTGGTATTAATCAATAATCAAAGTAATTGTATTAGTATTTTAGCTAGGTTTTAATTTAACGTAGATAGTTAAGGAAATATAGTGAAAGAATTATTCAGGTAATATAAGATGTAATACTATTAGACCACGTGTTAGCTCACAATGAATCAACGTTGGTTCTACTAGGTGATAATATATTGATATTGTATAACATATTTCGATGGCACACCAGTAGGACCCATGTAAGTCGCTTAATAAAATAATAATTTTCAGTTTTTAATTTGCTTATTTAAATTCTAGGTAAGCGGCAATATGTGGATGCAATATTCAGCTGAATGTTGGACAAAAGCAGAAGATATTAGTTCAGCTATCCAAATATTATCTTCCGAACTAAATGATCTAAGTATGGATTCACTGCATGCTGCGAATTATGATTTAAATTATTGCTTCGATGATGGTGAGTGCCGACGTCTCATAGAAGATTCTGATAGGTACAATGATGGTGCAAAGCTATGTCACAAGTACTATAATGGTATTCTAAATTTAGAAGAATTTTGTGAGCAAATGGTTGAAATGAATTTAAAACGATTTCTGTATACAATAGACAAATACCTACCTAAGAAGCTTATTGAAAAATATCAACTTGACCATTCTGATGATGATGATGATGATGATGATGATGATGACGACAATGATGATGATGATGATGATGCACATGATTAATTCCTATTAAATCAATTAATATACCATTTTACCATAAAATATGTAAATAACATATGTAGTAACAATAAAAAACAAAAAAAATCACTTTTATTTTCTTTACTATTTTTAAATTGAAATAAAACACATATTCAGAAAATACATTTAGTTTTATTACCTATTTGGTTACATTAGTAAATGAATACCTCAAACTATTACTAAGCGTTAAGTAAACACATATTGTAATTTTACAATACATTTAAATCTACAGCACGTCTTTTAATAAAATGAACATTTGCTAGTGTCAATAGGGATTTTTCACTTGGTGCCAACAAAACCACTCTGAACTGAACCATCTAGGGCACTATATGTTAAATAAGTGTCATGAAGTATGAGAGCATACACTCGAGTTTGTTCAGGGAACTTCGTTTTACGGGTTTCAAATTCTATTTTTATATCTACAGTGGATGATTTCATGGCATCCGGCTGGTGGGAGCAATCAATAACAAACAAAGGATTTTTTTCTGAATTCTCCAAGATCCATCATTGGTTCACCCATATCTTTATCATAGTAACTGCGCTGGAAGTTTTCATAGGCATAGTAGGCTGCAGAATCGAGTTTCTTATCGAAATCCAAATTCCAACGTTCATATGGGAACACCTCAGAATTAAGATATAGTCGAATATTATTCATATCTGCATGTACAAACTGTGTGATATTCTTTGTTCTGTTGTTGGAATGGTCGTTGTTTTGAAAACCTATAATGATGTAGCGAGGTCTTTCGAGACTGCTGGTGGTTTTAATGGCCCATATGTCAGAAGCCGTATTACGCAGACAAGGAAGCTCATAGAGATCCCACATACGATACACCATCTTAACTTTGGCATTATTACTGCTTTTATTAATTCGATTCAAAAGTTTAAGCTTTTGTCGATCCTCAGGTACAATGTGTCTTATCTTCCACTCAATTTTGCTAATTTCCAGTTCTGCGTCAACCTCCCCAATGTATGAGTCTTTAAAAGATCGGGCTATTATCAAAATTAATTCCTGTTTCGCATTCAAAATACCTTTGGTATAATCTTCAGCAAAACCCATGAGGTATTTAAGGGGGAGCTTACCACTAAACACATGACTGGTGGTATCTAAAATATCTTGTTTTTGTTGGTTGAGGCCCCAACCTGATGTTAATAATGAACATGCGTGTGTTTGTCCATATGACACCATAGTTTTCATTGTGGTAGTAACACCAGGCTTTCGAACAACAGCCACTTGTTCGCCACCCATTTCCAGACGTATTTCTTCGAAAAGATATGCGAGTGCATTGTTAGATAGATAACACTGCTTAGTAGCATCACTAGGTGTAAATTTTCCTTCTATATAGATGTAACTCTCTGTAATGTCAAGTATGAGATCTTGAAAATTGACGGGAATGCGTATTTCATCTGAATTTCTGTAATATGGAGAACCATATGGTTTATATGTATGCTCATGTAAGCTAACTAGGGAATGATCAAAAACGGGTTCGTCGAACACCTCAAGTTTTTCACTAGTTGCAATAGCAACCATTTTGTTAGAATCTTACTTTTAGTCCAATTGATCGCAAAAAGTCACGATCCTTAGCCGACAGTCTATGTCTTAACTGTTTAAGATCTACACGTTGAATGAATCGGTTTCTACACTCGGTCTTCTTTTTATCGACACTGTTTTCTATAGCATTATATTGGTGGTGTACATACCGTTGTTGATTATATCGGAAACCCATTTAGCTAGTGGTATTAAAACTTCTTTAACTCAAGTTTTACAATAATCTTTTCACCTCGAAAGTTGATTAAATCACCGTTGTCGTCCAATATGCGTAGAGTAATATTATCGATAAACTGGCGTCCTTCAGGTCTGACAGGCAAATATATGATATTGGCTGGTTCCCTGGTTATTTTATAGCCAGGCTCAACATCCACATCAAATTCGAAGAGGGTGTGTGATTCATCAGCATTCAGATATGCTCCTGAAATAATATTGCAATCTACACGTATCATTCTCACTTTCATTATATCGACTGGGAGTGTTGATTCATAACTTCTGTTTGGATGTAAATGCACCGCTTCAAATCCCAACAGACTACCGATTGAATTCGGCTGCGAAAAGTCTATTTCATACTGTGACCAGATCTCACACTTTAATGTATTGTTATTTGCTCTCAACGAGAATATTTTTGCATAATCCTTTTCATCAATGTTCATAGCTTTCAACAGTGCAAGATAGATTTCATCAATTTCATAGGCTCCAAGCGGTATGCTAACAGAGGTAAGTACAGCCTGATCGTTAATTCTATAATGAAAAAATGTTATTACTTTCATCTACATTGAATATAGAATTGTAAGAGTAAAATCCGATTAAACCCAATCCATGACGACTACCTATATTCAACTCAATGGGTGGATAAAAGTCTGTACTAAGCACGCTAATGCGGCTTGATAGAGTGAAGGTATACGACATGACTGATACTTTTAGAGGTTGTTATATCACTTTATTATATGCTACAACAATAGCTGTGTAATTTTCTCTTCTTCGGAGGCGATGGCGATATATTTATCTCATTACTGGATGCAACATTTAAATCGCGCACTTTACAATAACAGCAAAATACTTTACGAGGTGATGGACCGTCATTAACATCAAAATTTGTCTTACAATCATTTACATAATGTTCTTGGCAGTATTGAAACTTTAAAATATCAATATCATTCTGGAGATTTGGGGGCAGCTTATCCCACACTAAAGCAATTTCATGAGCAGCACATCCAATTATCACTTCTTTGGGCATATCTGCAAGTTGCTGTTTAGTCATCTTCGTCAGACTGCGTAGTCTAGAGTATGCAATTAATGAATGACCCATTCGTTTAATGTCTTCTCTATCCATGGCCGGTGTGATAGTTGCTATCTCCATAGTGTTAAGTTTTTATAGAGAGAAACTTTAAGCACAAATGACCGCACCACACTGTGTTGAAATTTTGCTGGCGAACATAATTATAGTATATTCTATCAACAGTCTTTGAACCACTATGGAGGTAATCAATTAACTCTATGGGTGGGGGTAAATCGCCGAAACTGTCAAAGTATGTGACTGAACCACCACGTTTTTTATATGCCACCCAATGTGTTCCAGAACCATCTGAACTATCCAAATTGATGATGGCAGATTCATTATAATGTGGTCCAGAATTAGGTAGATTATCACGCATAAATACACCCCGAAAATATGGTACCTTCATCATCTTGGTATAATATTTAAGATCGACGTCGGTGAGAGGCCTCCGAGGCAGGGTGTCTAATAGTTTTTTGAATTTTGTTTGAGATAAAGCCCCAACCCCTTACGATATGGTTTCATATACAATCCTTTACCACTCTTTCCGAGGGCAATCGCCTCCATATGTCTATTATGGCGATTTGCTTCAGCCAATTCTGCCCTGCTCGCTTTCACAGAATCGACTGCTTTAACAATACCTGCTGCACTTCCAGCCAAACTACCTAACGCTGATAATCCAGCAAAAATAGGTATCAAAGGTAAAATGCCTCCTACTTTTGGTATCGGTATTATGCGTGGTGTACGAATATTGCGTTTTCCACCGGCTGATTTTAGATATCGTCGTGCAGCTTGAAGTGCAATTTCAGCCGTTTTCTTTGTATCCTTTACAACAGTTCGTCTACCACCAGATTTCTGTAAGGCATCACGTACTTTGTGAACTATTCCAGAACCGAACGATATCTTTTT
The DNA here is from genome assembly GCA_029963845.1 of Rhamnusium bicolor. NCBI lineage: Eukaryota > Metazoa > Arthropoda > Insecta > Coleoptera > Cerambycidae > Rhamnusium > Rhamnusium bicolor. The sequence goes on along the minus strand of JANEYF010005420.1, from coordinate 16,480 downwards.
AATATTCCTCTTCTTTTTTATTTTCTTAACAACTTTCTTTCTCTTTGGAATAGTGCGTATTGTTGACTTATAACCCATACCAAGTCGCTGCTTTCCCTTCATTATAGTTGTAACTAACCAAGCAGCCGCCTTTTCTCTAAGTCCCGCGTCTTGAGATTTTACTCGTTTCCAAGCTTCCTGTTCAAGTTGATAGTCTGCCTTATGCCGAGCTGCTAAATTATTCGTATTCTGTGAATATGCAATGTCGTGTTGCTTGCAAGCTTTATCGAGCTTATTGATACCTATATCGTTTCTAGCTAACCTCTTTTCTAATTTAGTGCCAGGACCACAATACTGGTAACCCGGCAAATGCAACTCAAATGGAAGGTTATTAATCAGAGAGTTAACTAAACCTCTACCGCGCTTCCTACGCTGACACTTTTTACGTCTATGCTTTGTGGTGGACAACATTTAAATAAGAGCTGAAAAACATATATGTATTTATATAGTCTTCGACCGCGGTACAATGCGTATTGTGAAGCAGAAACAAACTTTTCCTATAGATAATTTAGATGAAAAAATTGGTTGTGGATTAGACGATGGTAATAATCGTCGTCATGGTCCACTTCTACCCTCGACTGTGCGCGCTCTCATAATAGGCCCCTCAAACTGTGGGAAAACAAATATCTTAATATCACTGCTTACTCACCCTCTTGGATTACGTTTTAAAAATATTTATTTATATTCAAAGTCGCTATATCAACCCAAGTATGAGTATCTACGCGACGTATTAGCACCAATTAAAGGATTAGGATTTTATACCTTTAGTAATAATGCAGAAATAGTAGAACCATCCGAGGCAAAGCCAGAGTCTATCTTTATATTTGACGATGTAATATGCGAAAAGCAGGATGTTATCAGGGCATATTTTAGTATGGGTCGTCATAGGGGTGTGGATTGTTTCTATCTTGCTCAGACATATTCCCGCATATCCAAGCAGCTCGTTCGAGACAATAGTAATTTTATTATTATATTTAAACAGGATGATATGAACCTTCGCCATATATGTATATTCCGATCATGTGTCACCGGATGTAACATTTAAACAGTTCCAAGATATGTGTGCGGAATGTTGGAAAGATAAATATGGATTTCTAGTTATTGACAAGGACAGTGAAATACATGAAGGTCGCTATCGCAAAGGACTTGACAGTTTCATATATCCGTGATGTGTTTTGATCAAAATTTCAATTGTGCTACAGACAGCGTTAAGGTTAGTTCAGTAACAGGAGCATTTATTAGAATTATGAATATCAACAGAAAAGTTCAAAACAGTGAAAAAACTGAGAATGAAAACAGGGATGTAAGTCTGAAACGTCAACTGGTAGAAGCTACAGATGCAGTACGTAAGAAATTCAATTCTATTAAGAACAGACATATGGAAAATCAATTAACACTTGAAAAGATTTATGAGCCCATAACTAAGCCATTAAAGGTGTTATCTTCAGTAGCAGAGGTAAAATCATATGCTCAACAACAGTTACCACCTTCAACTTCAACAACATCATGGGAAAGTGCTAGAAGTATATCTGATAGGTACGATGATGATGATCAACCACAGGCATCTTTCATGGAAACACCACCATCGTCAGTAACCTCTAGCTCAAAAATTCCTCTTACTAACAGTTTAAAAAAAGAATATGAGGTGGTAAAAAAACATATAGAAAAATTAAAGTCTGGGGATTCCAAATACGATATTTTGTATGGTGTGCGCGTAGATCCTAACACAGACAAATTGCGGATGGGTAATGCAGAAATACATTTTTCACATGGAAATATCACATTGTGGTATGGTAATAAACGACTTGGTGTGTATCCTGGTAGTCCAGAGTTGTACGATCTAATATTTCTAAAACATCCGCCAATTGTAGATGTTTATGATGTGAATGATATCGACGAAGAATGGAGTAGGATATATGGGGATATATTAAGAAAAACGAAAGCACCATACAAAAATTATGATGTAAAGAAAGGTTTTAAAAAAACCAAACAAAAGAAGTTCATCAAAATTATAGAACCATTAATAACTTCTAAAATATTGACGCGATCAAAGAGTGGTCAAGGGTTAGCACATTTCCCTACCAACAAATTATATCGCAATAATACAGTAGATTATGTTTACTGGAATAAGCCGAAAGATCTTGTGGACCGCTTGCGCTTACTATGGAGTTCAAAAATGGCGGGACATAACAATCACGACAACGAAATATTAGAATTAGTATCAGAATTAAAACAGGGACACATAGTATATTAGTAAAACTAAATAATTTGCCTTGGTTAATAACTATAATACCGACTGAAATTTCTGAATTGCTTCAGATGCCGTCGGAAATGGCTACTGTAAAGGACAGTATTGACAAGTTTGGACGTAAGAGAGGTGCTAGTAGAACAATAGTACTACGCGGCCCACCCGGTGTTGGTTTTAAGCTTACCAATGATGAGCACTTTGATATTCAGAAAAAACGTTTGAAGAATATTGGAGACCCTGTAGATGAACAAGATTGTGCAACACGTAATTATGTTGACAATCGTATCGATATATACCATAAAGATATTCACAAGGGTATGAATGATGTAACCGATTTACTTCTGTCGTCAGTGAAAAATCATATTAGTGCGGCCATCATAAAAAGCAGAGAAGAAAATAATATTATTTTGAATAAAAGAGATGCGGATTTGATACAGCAGATGCATACATACATTAATAAACAGATTGCGGCAATTAATACTGGCTTGACGGAGCAAACACGAATATATATTGGTAAACAAATTGCTGGAGTTACTGGTTCAAATGCGATGCTCATGGATGTGAATAATGCGTTAGTTGGAAGGGTTGATAACCTAGACCATTTGGTTAAAAAGTATCATACAGAACAAACGTCATCGGGTACACAATATCCTCCATTAGATCCTGAGACATTAGAAATATTAAAGAGAGAGAGAGCAAAAATACCGCATAAAGTGCGGGGGGTGGGTAAAGTGGGACATACTGCCACAGAACCTCGCCCAAAGAAGACTCAACCTACCGGCAAAGCAACAGCAACTGAAGTAGCACTGAAGTAAAAAATATTATTTTGATTATGGCCACTAGTAGTGTAAAACTACAAGTTGTTAATGAATTGCATAAATCTTGCCGAAGAAATTTCCGTAGAAGAAGAACTATTATTAAAGGATACGGTGATTTATGGCAAATAGATTTAGCTGAAATGCAACAATATGCTAGAGGTAATAAAGGCTATCGATACATTCTTGTTGCGATTGATTGTTATTCTAAGTATGTTTGGTGTCGACCTATTAAAAATAAAACTGGTGTAGAAGTTTGCAATGCTATGAAGAACATATTTCAGGAAGCAGATTACACGCCAATCAATTTGCAGAGTGACCACGGTACCGAGTTTTACAATAGTAAGTTTTCCACATTAATGAAGAAATACAGCATAAATCATTATTCTACGTATAGCACAAAAAAGGCGGCAATTGTTGAACGAGTAATACGAACATTAAAAAACTGGTTGTACAAAGAATTTTCAATTAGAGGTAAATACAAATGGTATGACATTTTATCTAACATTATAAATAGATACAACCATAAAGTTCACCGTGTAACTAACATGAAACCTGCTGACGTTACATCCTCTACACGTTTAGATGCATTCAATCACGTTAAAGTGGCATTAAAGCCTAAATTTCACATTGGTGATGTAGTTCGAATTAGTAAATACAAAAGTATTTTTGATAAGGGATTTACAGCCAACTTTTCAACCGAACTTTTCAAAGTCGTGAAAACAAACATAACAAATCCCACAACTTATTTACTTGAAGACATGCACGGACACCCCATCAAGGGAGGCTTTTATGAAATGGAGTTACAAAAAGTTAAATATCCCGATGTATATCTAGTGGAGAAGGTATTACGGAAGAGAGGAAACAATATTTTTGTGAAGTGGCTTGGTTTATCAAATGAACATAATTCATGGGTCGATAGAAATGCTATAGTTTAATATATTTACTTATTTATGGAAAATATAAACTTAGAGTAGAATGTACGGATATATTTAAAGTAATGTTGAGTAAAAATAGCGTACTTATACAATTATGTAATTATTTTCTTATTATATCTTAACTGTAATTATTTTGATTTTACTCGTCTTTTGGATTAAAATGTTTAACTATCGTAGTTAATGTATTTATTATCAAAACTACGTATAATTTGTATTTATTATCAAAACTATGTATAATTTATATTTATTTATATTTTCCTACACTAATGAACACAAAATAAATTCTTGGATAATACAGTTTCATATATTTTTGAAAATATAAACCTAGAGTAGAATGCATTTTATATAGATATAAAGTAGTGTTGAATTAAAATAGCGTACTTATACAATTATATAGGTAATTATTTTCATATGTTATCTGAGCTGTAATTATTCTGATTTTATTACATTTTAGGCTGAAATGTTTAGCTACTGTAGTTAATGTATTTTTCAATATCTGAAATAAAATATATAAAAACACATACTTAATTTGTTTTAATTTTGTATTTTTCTACAGTAATGAATACTAAACAAATTCCTGGATGTTGTAGTTTAATATATCAATCTATTTTTGAGAAATAAAAACGTAGTGTAGAATGTATTTCATATGGGTTTAAAGTAATACTAAATTAAAAATAGTGTACTTATACAATTACATATCTTTACTTTTTGTATATCTTAGCTATAATTATTCTCATTTAATTATATTTTAAACAGAAATATTTGTATTTAGCTGATGTATTTATATAAACACTTGTAAGAGAGAATAAAAATACACACAATTTGTTTAAATTTTATATTATTCCTAAATAAATAAATACAAAATAAATTATGTACAAATATAACATAAAATAATATAAATATATACAACATATAATATAATATAAATATATACAAAAAAAGAAAAAGAAAATTAAAGCGGTAAAGTCTTTTTGGATGCACCATTACAAATAACACAGGCATCGACGGCACCTACGGTTACCGTGTCATCTCCGCATGCTCTACATCGAATTTTTGGTATGTTCCACCAATCTACCGTGGTATGCATACTTCCATGCTGATGTTCAGCGCCCTCGACAACCATGCGGGAATATGATATGTAGCATCTGGTGCACATATAATATTCCCCTTGGTCGATACTGCATATCACGACAAAACCAGCTGTGGCACATACCAAATCCATGCTTCCAGCCACCATATATTTTAAATGAAGCGCCATCTCGCTTCCCTCCTCGTCACTGAGGTCAGCTACGTCGATTTGAACACCTTCGTCCACCTCGATGTCGCCTTCAGCATCCACTTCGATGTCGCCTTCAGCATCCACTTCGATGTCACCTTCAGCATCCACTTCGATGTCGCCTTCAGCCTGTATAGCACCACCCTCCTCGATGTCATCATCCATTCCACCAGCAGGTAGGTTATGGTCAGCCGCTGCGATGTCCTCATCTATCTCGTCTGGAGCCACAAAATCTCCATGGAACACCCTTCTGTTAGTCACATCTTCTAGAACCAACTCTCTGAGTATTTCAATAAATGAAGCACGAGCCATGATGTTGATTATAGCAAGACAACTAATTTTTACATAACAGCCTCCCACATATATAACAATAATGAAATGTGGTGGGGTTATTTTATGGAGGGGATATTTTGTAGTGGGGTCATTTTGAGAGTAATTGAAATGTTCATACTTAGTCACAGACTGTTCCGTAGCATCGTTGAAGTCGGTTGTGTTATAATTAAACAAAAAAAAAAATGTGTGACATTATTGAAATTGTTGAGGCCGACTCAACGACGTCGCCATTATCGTCTCGTGCAAATAGTCCGTCTGCATGGAGTATCGATACGGTACTTATCGATAATGAGTCGGATGAGAGTACCATGATGGAACCTGACTCCACCACTTGACCAGAAAGTCCCGACTTCTCTGATGGTAAGAATAAATGTACATTACACTTTTCTAATTATTAATTTTGTTTTCTTTACTTAGAGGAATCCCTAGACAGCAATGGGCGTCCATTTATTGGAGATGATGATAGTAACGAATCAACAGATGGTAAGAATAAATGTTCAACATTGTCTTAAATACTATTTTTTTATTCATTACCTACAGAAGAAGAATTCGAGGCCGTCGTGAGAAGGGCAAGGGCAGAATTGGAAGACGAGGTGAGAAGGGCAGAGGATGAGGATTCGTCAAACTCGGATGATGGTAAGAAACATGATTTTTTTCTTTTTTTTTATGCTAATTCATTTGTTTGTACAGATATGGAGCAACCATAAGAAATAATTATAGTTTTAATTTTAAATAGTATTTAAGTATAAATAAATATAGTTAAGTTTTAGTTTGTAAATAGTATTATAAGTACACATAAATATAGTTGTTCTAATTTGTTAATAGTATTATAAGCACATAAATAAATATATATACATATTATACAAAATGTCTTTTTTTATAATTAAACATAAATAAGTAATGTAAGTAAATTCATGTACAAATGTGTTAAAATAAAATACACATAAAAGTACTTACAAAATCATAACTTAATGAATATCTATAGAAAAATAAAAATGTGTGAACAAATAATCATATTCTTTGTATAAAATACACATAAAACATTTTATAATTAAAAATAAATAAGTAATATAGGTAAATTCCTGTAAGTACGTACTTATTTATTAAAATAAAAATGCACAGAAATGTGCATGTGCAAAATTTTGTAATTATAGCTGAAATAGATATCTATAGAATATAAATTGTGATCAAATAAAGTTATATTCTTTGTATAAAATAAATACCGTAAACAAAGCACATAAAATAAATTCAATTTTTATGTAATAATAACAACGCATTCAAATAAATCTATTTAAATATTTTATAATTAAAATAAGTAATCAATGTAAATAAATTCATGTACTCGCATATTAAAATAAAATGCATATAGAAAGATACATACAAAAATTACATACATTACAATTAAAATAAATAACTATAGTAATTAAAATATGCCAACAAATAAAGTTATATTATTTTTGTAAAATAAATAATAATTCAACACATAAAACGTAATTATATATGGTACATAACAATATCAACATATAACGTCTACCGAGTATTAGGTGTAAGTAAAAATATTTCATAATTAATCAATGTAAATAAATTCATGTACTCACATATTAAAATTAAATGCATCTAGAAAGAAACATACAAAAATTATATACATTACAATTAAAATAAACAAATATAGTAATTAAAATAATATGCGAACAAATAAAGTTATATTCTTTTTTGTAAAATAAATAATAATTCAACACATAAAACGAAATTATATGAGGTAAATAACAATATTAACATAAAACGATAACCGAGTATTAGGTGTAAGTAAAAATATTTCATAATTGAAATAAGTAATCAATGTAAATAAATTCATGTACTCGTGTATTAAAATAAAATGCATATAGAAAGATACATATAAAAATTACGTAAATTACAATTAAAATAAATAACAATAGTAATTAAAAATATGCGAACAAATAAAGTTATATTCTTCTTTGTAAAATAAATAATAAATGAACACATAGAAAGAAATTATATAAAGTAAATAACAATGTTAAGTAACAATGTAAATAAATTCATGTATCCGATTATTAAAATAAAATGCATATAGAAAGATACATACAAAATTATCTATATTACAACTAAAATAAATAACTACAGTAAATAAATGTGTGAACAAATAAAGTGGTATTCTTTGTGTAAAGTACATATATTTATATTTATTCATTAATTCAAGTTTTGTAATATCTATTTAAAAGAAAATCTGAATGAATATATTGTAGACAAAAGATGTGGTAGAAATAAAGTGTCCGGCGCTCGCTTCACCCGGTACCAACCTACCTGCCCAAAGGTTATCGGAGTATAGTTGACCTTTTCGACCTGCTCGAGATACGTTTTACCTGAAGTACATTATGTTGAAATTTCGGATAACACAAAGATCTTGTGGACAGTCAGTAGCTCAGTGATTGAGCGTCGGGTTTGGGACCGAAAGGTACCAGGTTCGAATCTGGCTGGCCCCAGAAATGGCATGGAGTTGGGTGGCGCCATTCCTGGTTTTTTTTGCAATTTGACCTTTGACCTAATCAAATTTTAAATCTCTCTTCACAGTCGCCAACGCTCTTGTGGACTTGTCCAACTCGATACGATGAGGTCGCGAATCCTGATGCCCTGACTTAGAGGCTGCTGATTTGTTGTCATCTTTTTTTTCATTTGTCAACAAACCTTCAGCCTCTACCTCAAGGTTTTTAGCAATAGCTTCCACCGCTTCAACGACGGCCGCGACATCGGAATTATTTCCTAGATCACGGTCTTCGATATGAAGAACTGGAAACTCTGCCACATCAGGATTGTGTAAAAGCGGCATGTGTAGGTAGGCGCCATGTTCTTTTTTGTGGTGTGCCTTCGCGTACCTGCGAAGTGCCTCCAGCAGTTGCAGCATTTTCCGTATTTAAACATATATCCTCTAGGATATTTATCCCAGAGGATGGCATTGGTTCAGTAGACTTTGATGCACCGGCATTCAAACAGATGTCCTCGATGATTTTAACCCCAGAACGTGGTGGCATCTGTTCTTCGCCTTTTGGTGCATCTTTCGTAATATTTTGTGACGCCTCTGCCAAAGGGTCAGGGCGTACACAAGAAAATGCTGCTAACAGTTGTAAATAATTTAATTCTATAGCTGCTGGAGTACCAGCCGAACTTTGACGTCTACCACCACACATTTTTTTATTTTGTCTTACCATTTTTGAAATTGAATTTATTTTAACACAATTGCACAGATAAAATCACTGCTTGCACACTTGCACACAACACAAAAGTTCGAGACGGAAAGAATGTTAGTATCGTCTCAAATGCTGACTAACGCTAACTCTCACCCCTCCAACTCCCACTACAATGAGAGAAAGGGTAACCAGTCTTGGCTCTCATTGGCTGAAATGATATACGTCACGAAAAAAGCCAAGCTTTAACCCTACTTACTCCCCCACTCCTGGCTCTCATTGGCTTAAACTAACCCACGCTACATAGTGACGCCAAACTTCCGGCGACTGCAGCGACACCTTGCCCACGTGGCATCATCGATAGAGGCGCCTTCTTAAACCCTTCAACGACACAACTACTCTTAGATGGTAGAGTACTTCTTATAAGGCTACATGAAATAATTGTTTACTGCAATGACATGACATGAATATCCTTTTAAGCAACCACAGCGACATCTCGTCTACTCTAAGAAGTGACGTCAAAGATTTTGTCGACAGCAATGACATCGTAAACTCTCCAACAACTACGCATACATAAAACTACATGAAATAATTGTTCACTGCTATGACGTCAGATGAATGTTTTTTTTTGTTTCATATTTTGAAAATTTTATTCAGTTGTAATTGCATTTTTTTGGATATCCCGTACCACTAAAACACAATAGTTTCTGTTTCAAATATATTTTATTCTATTAAACAATACATGTAAATACCACAATTACTTCTGCTTATATTATGTTACATTATGCATATGTCAAAAATAAGGGTGTGAATTTTCCAGCATCATAAATGTTTCAAGTTCTTAACTTTTACGTTAAATAACAATTTTGAATTATTGACTTAACTCAGCTATTGCCGCAAGTAAAGCATCCAATTTCTCATTTTTTCTTACAACACCAACATCATTTATGGCGGCCATCAGCCACTGTATATTTTGTTCTGGCTCACTCTGGAAAAATAATATATCAGAGTGACCCCAGGGCAAAGTTTTAGTTGTATTGGGAATAACAAATCGCTTATTATCATGTTGAGACAACGCCACTTTGTTGATTAGTACGGTACAGATATCGTGCAGGCAGCTTCGAAACGTGTTCATTTTTCTAAATATTAGACCTCCCTGTTCAACGATCTTTTTATAGTCATCTATTGACAGCTGTTTTTGAATAACTGATCTCTTCACACCTTTTGATTTTTTTTAGTTCATTACCAACAGATTGTACGCAATAAGCTTTTGCCCCTGTACCATAGAAACTAATTATTGGGTCCTCCGGAAACTCATCTTTAAAATTGCCCAAAATAGGGGGGCCTTTGGGGACATTAAAATTATTTACCTCTTTGTAATTACTTGTGTCGAATCTTTCATGGTTCTCTATTATAAAATCGTAAAAGTTATCTGTAATAGTTTTAATAATCAAAGAATCTGTGTCCGTGTATAACAAGGAGGCATTTTCACCAAATTTTTTTTAATTACATCATAGTAAAAGCTATACAGCACCGTTTTAGACAATTCCAAGATACAAAAACCAACGTAAATTGGTTTGTTATATACAACCTTTAGCTTACCCATATGAATAGCCACAAAATCTTCGGTAAATATTGAACATGTTTTAAAATTAGGGCGCGTTATTAAATTATTCGCGCCTTTACTACGTCTAATATTCTCCCAGTGAGTAACCAGCTTTATATCGGTTCTATTGTCTATATTCTCCATTGTTTTACCAAAAACAGCATTGTTCATTAATTTATATTGGTCTTTTTCAAATTTATTTGTAGCTTTGTTTCTCATATCCGTATTCAAGTCAATATATTTCTTTAGCCAAGCCGATTGGTTGAATTTAAGAACTCTATGTGTTTTTATAACCATCAAACCGTTATTAATAGCTTGTTTCAGATTTATATAGTGTACAACATATCGTTTCTTATCATTTAAATTTGGTATTAATTTTGTTAATTTTGATTTTGATTCGGGTGGAACAATACTTTCTACTAGAAATGGGAGGTCTGAATGCAAGTCGTGCAAATCTTCTGGATAATGTATGTCTACTTCAAGAACATACCCTTTGGGGCTTTCATCTGAAATATTCATAATATCTAATTGCATTATTTCCCCTTCGGAGAGCCACTCAAATCCACTAGTCGGCAATAGTTGCGACTATGACCATATAGGTTTGTCGCGTCGAGATATGTAATGAATGATGATGGTTCGTTGGGGTCATAATTGGGTAAAAATTTATTGTTTGCAATGTGCTTCCTCTCTGAACATTGGCTAAGTCCTCCGCGTATGCCGCGCTTAAAAAAGTGGATCATATCTATGTCTGTTAACAGTTGTAACTGTACTCCGGTTAGTTTTAACATGGCATCCCACGATAGACCTGGGGCTGTATAATATTGAGCTGGATCTAGTTTGTATTTAGCCAAACAAATTCTACGAAAATTTTCAAACACATCGCATAAAAAGAAGTACGTCTGATTTCAAATAAAGGTCTGAATAGTCACCCAAATTCTGGCATCCAAACAAATTCCACACATCATTAGCTCTTTGGTAATCCCTGTCTGATATGTGTTGTTCATTTAAGTTATCGTAAAATTCCGCCTTAGAAGGCAATTCTGAATTATTTAGTTTCTCCAAACTATCCACAAAACTGTAAGGAAATACACCCTTTTGTCTCATTAACTTAAATTTTTCTTTATCATCATAAAAACTTCTCGTTACCATCAATTGATTATCGGATAAATTTTCTCCTAAATTTTGTAACGATGCCGATAAAAACTTAAAACTATCGATAAATCGTAGTTGTACAAATTTCTTTTTCTTTTCCCCTTTATTATTGACGTAATCATGCATGTAAAGATGTTTTGTGAAGGATATGTATTTTTCTTTATTTTGTGCAATTACATCCACTCTATCCTTATGCGCACACAGCTCTTTAATAAATAAGTGCGTGTCGTACGAGCTTGTATTGTGTAGTATAACTGGTATAAAATTTGGTAATTTATAATTTAAATTACAGATAGAATGTGTTGCGCCGAATCTTATTTTGCCGGTTAAGTGGCAATGGTCTCTTACTTTCACATCGTTACCTGTAAAAGGCTTCCCACATATACCGCAAACGGTGGCATTCTGAAAGTCTTTTCTTTCTTGTAGTGTGAGTTTGGCCATTGGGACTATATCTTTCATATGTCTATTATAGACATCCCTTATATCAGCCTCGATACGGGATACAAATACTTTTGCTGCGTCAGACCCTCGGTACAGTTCAAACTTGGAGAGAGAATTGTCAAAAGAACATTTTATTAAATAGGCGAACGAGTAAGGTTTATGTTTAAATGTTTTATTACTATAAGAGCATTCGGGATTTGATTCACAGGTATCAATAGGTTTTAGAATGGATTCAAAATCAGCGTATACCACGAATGGTACATTCATTTGTTTCTCAAAATTTTCAAATTTTAATATGTTTTCGGGCACCTGTTTACCGTATTTATCAATTCGAAACTGTGTCGAGGGTGTTGTTGTATAAACATGATTACAATCATGCCTCTGGTGTTGGAACAATTGCCGTTCATTATAAAAATATAATAAACAACCGTCACAAATGTATTTTTTATGTTCGTGCGCAGAAATCTGTGAGAAAACTAACTTGGACAAATTTTTTATATAGTGAGTATTAGCACAATCTTTATTACAATGGTGATTTACGCCACAATCGCCAGAAATTAGTAACAAATTTACATGCACATGTCGTTTTGTCTCAGAATAACGCAAAGGTCCAACAACCTCAAACTTTATTCTATTATTTTCAAATTTCTCTTCCAACCCGTACACATTAATTGAAATATTGTTTATTTCCTCAAATTTTGAAATATCTCGCAATTTTACTGGAAAATTCATACCTGTTATATTTAAAACTCTTGAAAAGTGTGGATATGAAGATGTCTCAGATGTATGACCATTTGCAGGGTACAATGCTGAAGTTACGGCCCAAGCAAAACAACACTGATCTTGATTTTGAACATTTACCACCGCCTTCTTATTTTCAATGAACTTTGGTAATTTAATGTACGACGAACCACCCAGTGGATTATATTTGTTCACATTAACTTCGACAAATGCAATTCGTTCGAGGGCCCATCCTAAAAATAATAAATTATTGTACATTATTCTGTTCTTACTTTAATGAATATATACACACCTGAATCACGTTCTTGAAACTCTGTAGTTTGGGTTATCATCATATCCACAAAAGTATTCAAAATATCACCCAAATTCATAGATTCATCCAAAATTCTGTTAGAAGTATTAAATGATTTCATATCGGACAATTCTTGTGTATGTAATATATATGTGGCAAACGTTTCCATATTTACTTTTACTATTTTATGAATCCTCAGCACTTCTTCCAACAGATTTAAAATTTTATGTCTTATTTCATTGAAGAACATTACATAGTCTGCATGATTATTTTCACTATGCACTCGATATGTTACAATCCTGTTCTTGAAAGCACTCTGGACAATTTGTACACCATCTAACAAAGGAACACATGAATTTGTCCTATGTTGTAGCGTTCTTCTATGGGAATTCATTTGCACCGCACTTAGAGTTACATTACAACAATTACATGTTTGCATGTATCTAGATGTTGAAGGAATCGAATCCAGTTTAGGCTGCTTTGCTGCAGGCCCATTATCATGTAACTTTTACATGACTGCCTCTCATGACGACGCAAATTATCTCCACGTGTAAAACTTGCACCACAAGAAACGCACGTATACATTTTTAGCCTTTATGATAGAAGATTAGCGCCACAAATGATCGTCTGTTTACTCCTCTCCCTCTTTTATAATAATACATTCAATAACCCCCCACTTTAATTACCTCCTTCACTCTAATTACCCCCACCGATCTCATTACCCCCCCCGCACTCTAATTACCCTCTCTGATTACCCCCGCGCTCTAATTATCCCCTCGAACTACCCCCTCTAATTATCCCCTCGAACTACCCCCTCTAATTACCCCCCGCACTCTAATTGCCCCCTCTAATTACCCCCTCTAATTACCCCCCACCACAAGTGGTGGGGGGAGACCCACCACCGCCATTAATACCCTACTATCGACGCTTAAGAAACAATACCTCATATCTTCATTTTTGCCAGAACTTGATTTAAGATTTTAAATTGATATCCACTCCTATGTCCAACAGTTCCCAATAGCTTGTATCTCCAAAATTAATACCAATACTTACAACTTAGTTCAATGAATACCTCGTTAGTTTTTCGTTCCCTGTAAAATTGCTAATTTGGAGATAAGAGGTATTGTTTCTTGAGCATCAATATGTAGATTAGTCATAATCGGGTAGTCACAGCCAGGTATATACTCAAAGTTTAGTGCAGAATTTAAACAAAAATAAGTCGAAAAATAGTGAAAGAACAAAAAAATAAAAAATTAAGTAGTTTTAAATTTTTTAATTTTTCTGATGCGACTCACTGATTCTCTTAAAACCTTTTTTTTCTCGCAAATATTTATAAATTGTCAATCGGACGCATTTATCAATAATTGTTTGTTGAGAGTTACTCGATTGTAAAACTGAAAAGAGTTTAAAACAGGAATATCGTAACCTTCCTATGATATCTGAAGCTGTTATAAGGTCAGACATGTTCAATATTTACTATGTAATTTTATAATCTAAAATAAACTAGAAACACAAATTTTTAAATGTTAAAGAAATTAGATCAGATATCGCAGGCAGCAATTAAAAAAAAAAAAAAAAGAAATGCACCATTTTCTGAGAATAATTTTTATGGACAGAAAAAAATTAAATGAGTGCATAAAATATATTGCTTAAGAAATACATAAAATACCCACAAAAATTTACTAAAAATATATATCTACTATTTAAGACAATATATGACTCGAGACAAATTAATATACCACGATATGATAGGTACCTACTCTATTAAAAATTAAATGTTGCTAGTTCTTGTTGATTTTCAAACATTAAAATTTTGTTATTACATACTGATCGTAGAATTACCTCTTTTCATGGTTGGTTACCTTCCTCTAAAATCGATTCACCCCATTATCACTTTAGCCTGTATCATACTTCCTAAAACAACATAAATATATACTTATAGGATTATAGTAAATATTGTATTTTAAGGTATAAAATCACTGTAAGGCAACCATCTTTTATGGAATTGAAATTGGTGCAGGTGTCAGACTGTGCTATACCATGCAAGCATACTTAAACAAAGAAATAAAAAGGTTAAGCACCTAATTTGACAACTACAAAATAATCCAATTTGCTTATATGCTTATATGCTTACAGTTGCACGCAGTTGATTCTGTCTGTCGATAAATTATGTGGAGAAGTGGGTCTTTTCATTATAGTTGTTTATATTATAAAGATGACAAGAAAATATTTTTTATTTAAAAACTGAGATAAAATTACGTTATGAAAAAATCAATACCTACATAATGAGAATATTTCTTGATCATATCAGGATGATCACTTTACTCAGTGTGGCAAATGTAATATACACAAATCTGTGTTAATTTGTCTGTATAATAATATAAATATAAATATAATTCAAACATAATAATGAATCGACTTGTTTCACAAGATAGATATACTAATGGATAAATTTAACTTTGCAACTAGTCACAGGCGAGTTTGTATAAAATATACATTTTAACATAATATATTAACAATATATTATACATACTACGGATCGATTTTAGAAATATTAAAATATATTATTTTTATCTACATATGTAAATTAAGTTAAATAGAATATTTTATTTATTATATAAACACATGCAGTTTCTTCATTAAACAAATTATCACATAGTTTCATGTATAAAAAATATTACAACTTACCCCATAAGTACAAATAAAAGACAAATCCAGAATTTATAGAACTTTCAAAACTTCACCGGCTCTGTCATCTAAAGGTTACTGACCTTCATGACCTAAAATATTTAAAAGACAATTTCGATTAGAATTCACCATATAAATAAGGAAATTATTTAAGTCAGCAACTACAGTGTATTTTAATCACTGATTTTCCAAAAATTAATAATAAAACCTAGTCTAAAATTAAAACCTAAGGACGAACTGAAGGTTTTGTGGAATTTAAGACTTTTTTATATTACATAAATAAAACATCAACAGGTACCATAAAAATATTTTTACTTACGATATAATAAACACTTTATTTAGTATAAACTGAGTTTATACAAATATAAAATTTCACAAATATTTCAAACAAATCTCTTTAAAATGGCTTCTGAATGCACTGTCAAATGGTCTAATTTAATTAATATTATTTTGTGATTGGTTGTGCTATCACATGACCGCCACCTCGTCTGTGATTGGTGCCAGCGGTGCCACCGACTGCTGCGTTCCGGATTGGAACCAAAAATTTTCAAGGTTTATTTAACAGGAAAAATTATAATTTGTTGTCTTCTTTAAATTTTTTTTTTTAAAATAACGCCACTTATTGTCAAAAGTTAACTTATATTCTAATTTTGATACTATTTGTTGTCTATTAAGAAATTTCTTTAATGCACCACACTCCATCTCTGATGT